>JAJOZX010000681.1:500000-1234017 GCA_023014485.1 Bathynomus jamesi
CTATAGTTACTGCTATATTAACTAAAATCCCAGTAACAAAAGTTTGTTTCGTATAAGTAATCAGTTTTTTCAGTATACACTGTTAACTGTACAATGTAACACAGAGTGCACAGACATAATCATACATCATATAATATAACATCTATTTCAATTAAGACATGGTGGTGGCAAACACAGCATTTGTGTTTCTCATTAATAAACGGCTACTTCTCACTTTCATTGAGCAACAGCTGGTAAACATCAGGTAAATTGGTTTTGATGAAATATACAGGTTGCTTGTTTCATCAGTTAACCCCGTCCCCGAGATCCCCCCAACAAAAACCTTTAAACATTTTATACTGAGGTTTATTTAACATTTAGGTATTTATATGTTTGACCCAAATTTCATGTTTATACAATTCTGCCTATTTCCAATGTTTTTTGGGGTTAACTGACAAAAATATTATTTTGTATTGTACTGTAACAAGTGCTTCAGTATTTCTAACTTGTTTGTACTGAACACTGTGTAAATAATAAAATTCAGCTGAACTTAAATGCTGGGTCTGATAATAATAATAAGACAGGAGTGCCAGAAACTGGCACAGTACTCGCATCAGACTCGTGCAGGCCACTGCACTAATTCCTGAATTATTATATTACCAGCACCATCAGAAATGAAACAGTGAGTAAGAGATGTGAAAACACCGAGATCGGGGGTTCAACTCCAAACAGTGTGCTAATAATACTCCAGGAAATAATGCAGTGAGCTGTATTAGTTGGTCTGAGTGCTGTGCCAGTTTCTGACCTTCCTGACTTATTATTATTTATTGGAGGCTGAACCCCTGACCTCAGCATCTTCACTTATAGGGAGACAGTGTTACTCACTGAAATATGATTACTGCCTCTGGTTCTGATAAGTTCATTATTAAAGATATATTTTGTGAGCAAATGGTTGCTTACTATAAGCTAATTCTGAGTAAGTACATCAAAATTTACAAAGTGAAACTAAAATTACCTGTACATCCCATAAAGTCTCACTGGGGAAATCAGGAAGTACTTAGGTTCTTCAGTTTGTGCAAAACGAAATCATCGACATTAATGTTACAATGCTTGTCAATAAAGTATTATTGTGGTGTTATGATTCTCCTTTAAATACTTACTAAATTAATGATAATTTACTAAATCTTAAATTGGAAGAATTTACTTTACAGAGAAAAAATTAATCCTTAGTTGGAAAAGTATTATGAATTTGTCTTACACTTGAAAAATTGGAACCCAATGGAAGAGCAACCAGATAGTCAATAACTGATCAGTCCTGTATTTGTAATGACAACCCAAAAGTTTGTGGAAGTTTCATGCATTAATTAATTTTCCTTCAGTATCTCTCTCTAAGATACCTCAAAACAGCAAATCAAGATTATAAATAAAATCAATAGAAAATTAATTTTAAAAACTTGAAACATTATTGTATTATATTTCCTTTTGAATGTCTTCATGTCTTTGATATTTATGATGGGTTTACAATTTCATTATGAATCAGCGCATGACATTTAAAATCCCATTTATAGTTTGTCATATAATCACACTTTAAACATTTATATTTCTTATACTGACCATCTAAATGAATTAATTCATGAGCTCTTAAATTTTTTTTAACATTTGTTTCATAATCACATAAAGAACACTTGAATTCTTTCTTTTCTGAGTGTGCAAGTTTGTGAGATTTCAACAAATCTTTATGAACACTTTCAAAATCACATTTGGAACACTTAAATATTCTCTTGTCTAAATGTTTTAATTGATGAGTTTTTAAATTCCTCTTGCATTTTGTTTCATAGTCACAGATAGAACACTTAAATTCATTAACTTCTGAATGAATATATTCATGAGCTTTCAGATTCCCTTTACGATTGGTTTGAAAATTACATTTGGAACAGTTAAATAATTTTTTATTTAAGTGCGTCACTTCATGAATTAAAAAAGCTTTTTTGTATTTAGTTTCAAACTCACATTTTGAGCACTTAAAATGCCTCAATTCGCAGTGCTTGACTTCATGACGTTTCAAGTGTTTTTTTAAATTAGTTCCATAATCACATCTAGAACACTTAAATATCTTTACTTTCAAATGTTTTAATTCATGGATTTTTATATGTTTTTTCAAATTAGTTCCATAATCACACTTAGAACACCTGAATAATTTTATTCCTTTATGATTTAACTTGTGTGCTCTGAAATCTCCAATATGGTTGGTGACATAATTACATTTAGAACACTTAAATTTCTTTACATTTTGATGCAATGTTCGGTCAGTGTCAAACGACTCTTCAACAAAACTACAAGAACACTTATTACCTTTAGAATCCAGACAGGTTGTCAAAATATTATATTTACAACTATGGTGCATAGCTGTAGTTTCAGTCTTCTCATTTTCCAGGCATTTTGGTTCCTTAAAAGGAAAATAATAATAATAAAAATAAATAAAAAGTATGAAACGTAATTAGTAGATAATGAGTAAATCTAAACAGGGGAGGGCCACAGGGGCTTCAGCCCTGCCCTTTTCCCTCCATGACTAAGAAGCCCTTTTTTCAATTTAACTTGTATGTGAATACAGTAAACTACTTTTATCCTGCCTTAGTTATGGTGAAAAAAGAAATGGGCCTTTCCTGTCAAGGGGGATCACACTTCTATATAGGCTATTAATTTAAGTTAACGAGTTCGAAAATTTGCCCCCAGGAACGCATCCCTCATTATAGCACTGAGTATATGGGAAAAGTTGTCTCATTTACAACACTTAAGTACTTACCAACACAACATATTATAATTTTCATGTTTTTTATTTACACTTAATATTTAAGTACTGGGGGCGCGTCACACCTATAGAATACAGCGTGCTGATTGGTTATTGCGCGAAAGCGGGATATCGGGAGATACGACTCTGCTATTCTAATGGCCTTACATATTTAGTAACTTGCATAACTAATCTGTCATGTGAAAAATTCTGAAAAACAAAAAATTACTAATTCTATGTTAAAAAAACTCCTCTTTCAAGAGACCCCACAATGTACGACCTAGCTGTTAAATTATTCCAGACCCCAAAAGAGATACCCTTGAGTCCTTGTCCCTTAAATGTTCTCTGCATGGCAGTGTAGGGATGTACTTCACATGGCAAAATGTCAATTAACCTTCAGCTAGACTACTACCAGAATTCTACGCATGCACACACACACTACAAAAAAATCCCAAAATCTGACATTATAATGTCTTAATTAAATGTAAGCATTAGAATAGCATGTTCTAAAATTCCTCTACTTTCCTGATGCTTAAAAAAAAGTGTGGTAGCTATCCAGACAACACAGTTAGTCAATCAACTGTTCATACATGGTTGATATGATTAATATCAACCTTTTATAAGCAGTCCATCAACTAATCATACTACCTGGGATATGCATTACATATTTTTTTATAAAATGCAAAAACTAGAATGGTTGATGAAATATTTAATACAGTTTAATCAGAAAAATTTTACAAGACAATGCTGTAAAATCTAACATTGTATGTTTTAACATTCATAATAAGTGGTTGACATTAGTCAACAGTCAGTCAACTATCATTGCGAACTTAGATGCGAGAAATGAATATATGAAATTATTCAAATTTGTAGTTAGTTATTTAAAATCAATTACTATAAGAGAATTACTACAATTTTTTAAGTGTTTATAAGAATTAGTTAAGCTATTATTATTATTTTGTTCTTTTATATTTTAAGTTTTCAGTGCTTTTTCCAATACCTGATGTAACCCTGATGAGGAACCTTCATCCTTACTGAAGTTTGCAGTGTGTTCACAGAGAAGCATTTTTTCATCCGAGTTGCCCATTTCCTTTTTCACTGGAGGATCCTGCAAATATGAATAGTCTTCTAAAATTCAGTAATTTTTTTAAATAGTTCAAGTTATAATGGAATCATTTTCCATTAACCTGAATAATCTCAAAGAAGGGAACTAACAAAATGCAAACCTGCGTCAATCTTTCAGTTCCACATTTGTGACTAGAATGAGCTTCATTCAAATCCAATATTTCTTCCTTTATTTCAATTTCTTCTTTAACTTTTACTTCAACAAAATTTATTTCTCTCAAGTTCTCTTCTTCAATCTTCTCCACATTCATATTTGCTATACAACTTGCTAAATAATATTAATTACATATAAAAACTTGCTACATGAAGGCTGAATGTATGAACGTCTTTAATGTTATATTTGTATATACAGTACAGTATTACTTCTTTCTGAAATTTGAAGATTAAAATTTGTAACATCTAAATAATGTACACAATAAAGTTTAGTGTCAGTAAAGGAAATTTGGGGTAAAAACACAAACAAACAAACACAAACACACACACACACGACTACTACTTACGCGTTTTGCATCAAAACTCTATCCTTGGGTTACTCTTACGGGAAGCGCGTCAAGTAGATCTGTGCCTCGTCACAGCTGACACACTACATGCATCAAGCCGACAATACTCTCAGAAATTTTGCATTTACTCCTGTCCAGATCAACTTGACGCGTTTCGCATAAACAAACGAACAAACACTTTATTTCAGACTCAACAGGCACAAACATTATACAAGAGGTCCATAGAAGATTAAGAGATAGTTGTCTGGAACACTGACTAAGTAGACCAGTGAATCAGTGTGCATAATGAACACACAATTGCCTACGCCAATGCTTCCAGATTTGAGATTCATAATATATATCGGAGACCAGTCCACTAACCATGGCTTCTATTATCTTATTAACCGACTCACCAAACCTAGTAATAAATCTAAATACAAAATTGCGAATGACACTGGCACAGTTAGGCACCTTATTGACTACAAACAGCATACTGACATTAGGAGCAGCACCATTTATAAATCTTGGAGTTTTTAATAAACTCCTAAAAATATTATTATATGCAACATATAATTTCCTCAAATTATACATCCTGTAGTTCCACTGCAAATGAGCTGTATACATTGAAGTACAAAAAGTTTTGAATAAAATCAACTTAACATCTAATGTACACGTATGAAATTTCCTAACCATCATTGTCTACATCGCCTTAGAATATCACAGTCATCTAAAAGACTATCAGTTAGTATGTGGCCAAGATACTTATAGTCTGAATTACTTCTGACAGCACCATATCATTCAATTGAAATTCAGGAAATTTTATATAATTTGTAGGCCTTGGTCCTCACATAATCATAACATGACTTTTATCAGGATTATATTTTATGTCGTTATCCTTCCCATACCTTTCACACACCTTCAAAAGTGTGCTGAGCCCTTTTACAGATGGAGAAATAAGAACTAGATCATCTGCATACATCAGATGATTAACAATCATTGTACCAATATAGCAGCCTATTTTACAGGTGTTCAGCACAACAGATAGATTACCCATATAAACATTGAATAAGTAGGGGGATAGTATCCCTCCCTGCCTGACATCATTGGTCACGGAGAATGGCTCTGAATTAACCCCACCCCATTTTACACAATCATTGTCTGGTGATTATACCAGAATATTAATATACAAACCAAATAACGAGGTACATTACGATTTACAAGTTTCATGAATAATTTGTCATGATTAACATGATCAAATGCCTTAGAGGTATCCAGGAAACACAAAAATACATTAGCATCTAGAGTTTAGTATTTGCAAACCATTTCCTTCAAGGAATACACACATATCAGTACTGTGTTTCTTTTTGAAACCAAATTGGTTATCACTAGTACACAGGAAACATTCAAATCCATTAATAAGTATATATTCAAACACCTTAGACATAATACTAGCCAAGGCTATTAGCCTACAGTTATGTTTACTGTTGATTTTACCTTTTTATCTTTTAGTACTGGCACCAAAACAATGGATAACATTGTATCTGACAAAACACCATGTATCAGTAAACCTGTAAAGCACAAACGTAACAGAGGCACTGATCTGTCACTACTAAATTTCAGATGCTCAGCAGAAATACCATCAATACCACATGATTTGTTACAATCTAAACATTTTATGGCCTGTTTAGTCTCAAATACACTAACTCTTATATCTGGACTGTAGGTAGCATCACAATTAACATTATTGTTCTCATGTACAGAGTTGAATAACTCACTGTACTGTTCCTTCCATAATTTGACTATATTTTCAGTCCCAGTTACATTTTCAATATTAGCAGGGAGAGACATTGCACTATTATTCATTGTTTTTAATTTGTCCCAAAAGTTTCTTGGATTCTTACTGGCAAGCTTTTTAGCCAGAGCATCCCTGCTTAACTCATCCTCATGATTTTTTATATACTTTAATGCATACTTGAAACTGGCATTAGCCCTCTGTTTTTGTTGTAATACAGGGCTTCTCCTTGGCTTCCCTTGTTCACACTACATTAAAAAAGCATCTCTGGATGCATTATGAAGTTCAGCCACATAATCGCTCCAGCCAGGTCTACATGTATAATTTTTTCTCCTAAAGGTATTTAAAGTCTAGGCTAGCATTATACATCCTGACAAGCTAGAGCATCATTAGGGATACATATATTACTTAGCAATATATCAGACTTATTAACAATACTGTTGTTTGCCCTCATCATCAACTTTGGACCAGTCTAACTTCACTTTACGTGTATCATTTACCTGTGATAGCATTGGAATAAAATTAATGTCAAACTCAATTAATAGGGGCATGTGGTCAGAACTAGTATAGGAGTAAAAAACTGCCATATTCAGAACTACCTGATTTGCATCAGGTGTACAAATACAATGATCCAACCATGAGGTGGTGTGCCAACTATCACTAACATAAGCTATCACCAGGAAGACTACACATGGATGAAAGAGTCAAGTTATTATCTTCACAAAAGGCTTTTAAGTGGTTGCTAAACAAAGAATTATCATTAAGCACATTAGCAATAAAGTCCCCAATAATAGCTACACATGTCTTATACAACTCATCAATAATACTACTGACCTGCCCCTGCTCTGCGTAAGAAGTGACCAAAGGGTAGGAGGGAGTTTTTATGCGAAACGCGTAAGTAGTCCAGAGTGTTAATACTGAAAGTACATTGAATGCAATTCCATTCCACTTAATTACAGAGATGACATTTACAATAACAACATGAGTTAAGACCTTCAGCTACTTGTAAGCCATGTATATCTGCTTGTAAATGCATCTGAAAGTAAAATAGTTATCTGTAATTATTCCTAGTTGAAGTAAGCTTGATGGCATCATCAAAATCATTGATATATCACAATTTTAGAGAAATTTCTTGTTGTACAACATGAACCCTGAACTTAATTATTGCAATTACTTTATTTAAAATAACAAGGATTATTGCAAAGCTATTCTTAACCCTTTAATGCCTTCAGTCTGCAGAAGTGGGCAATTTTATGCCCACTACATTGTTAAATATTAATGTTTGACATCCAATTTGTTAACTTTATTATAGTGACAAGTACCTCTTGTCTACATATTTGGACAAAATGTGTATCATTGAGACACAAAGAGCAGTATTTTTTCTCATTGGGACTACCATACAGTTCCCAGAATGCTCACTGTCCAGAAATGTGGATGCTTTGTACAAGGAGCTACTTGAAAATATAAAATTTAACAAAATCCTAACCAAAATTGTGTTTAAATCAGCTCATTTACATTAATTTGTCAATTCAAAACCAGAAAGGCACCGGAGGCACTAAAGATTAAGATATGTTGGGAACTGTAGTGTCAACTTTCTAAATGGATCTTTATTAAAAAAAAAATGAAATTATGTCCCCACAAATTTCAAATTATTATCAGAATAAACTGTTTGTCTTGCATTTTCATTTTCCACAAGAGTAAATTTGTTCTTGGTTTTAAAGTTAATGAATAAAAAGAGCCGTTACCAGTAATGATAATAAAAGATTCATGTGCAACTAATAACCCAATTTCCTAGCTTCTATCTCTCCTGACACTCCATTGTCTAGAACAGCATTTCTTAACCTGGAGGAAATTTCAGGAATCCAAGGGGGATTTATGGGAGAATTTTGTTTGGTGTTCATATAATTAGTGTGCATTATAAGTCTGCTAATGTTATTAAATTTTGTCTTTGAGGCTACTTTTTTCCGTATCCTAATGGAGGGAGAAATCCAGTAGGGCGAACTGGTCGAAAGAGGAAAGGACACGAAAAAGGTTAAGAACCACTGGTCTAGAATATTCATTCTACTTCTCTTGTTGTTCAGTCTGCAGAAAGGAGGTTTATGTTACTCAGCTCCAAGCATTTATCACTGTCAATGATACTGAAGAGGTGAGCCATATAGTTAATTTGAGTGATTGCAGAAACTAATAAAAAATACTAATTTCTTTTTTTTTTCTACTTTCTGGATAATTGGTAACTTAGATAATGCTTATTTGCTAAACAAGCCTTCAAAAAAAAAGTAGGAAAAAAACAGCCCCTCTCTCCCTGCTTGGTGAGGAACAAGCTCTTGCAGGCAAATCTAACAAAGTGAGGAACCATCCCTCGAAACATAACAGAACTCAATTTCATACCAGCAAAACAACACTATGACCAACAATGGCAGAAGTACGATGCCTCAAAACTGCTCAGAATTGTACACGGGAGAAGGCTAGATAACTTTAAATATAACTTAACCTATTTGTTAGTGGTTCCCTTTAAGGTGAGTCACGGTCCCTGACCTCTATAAGCTTACCAAATCACTTTTGGGTGGCAAAGCCCCAAGCTCACTATACCTTACAAACGCTACTTTAATTTTTTTTTGCTATTGTAAATTCATGTATTTAATTTTATTTATTTTTCAGCTCACTGTATTAACTCATCTTTGTGTGGAATGCTTAGTCACCTGTAAATAAGTGGTGGTTTGTTTGTTCAACACTTTTCTATTAAAGGAGATATCTATTTTCTCAATGTAAGCACTTTTCCACCCATCTTCCTGCCCAACATCCTCAGAGCAGCTACTCTATGAAAGTATCCTTTAGACAGCCTTTGATAGTTTCACTAATCTCTATCAATTTCTTTTTCTAAGCTTATAGCATCATCTGCCCTTACTAGTGGACTGCAGAACAGAACAGTGGGTATCTTATTGGTGTGGATTTTTCCATTGGTGCTGTGATTGAGTTCAAACCCTCTCATGCTGGCATTAGAAGCCCATCATATTCCATGGGGAATTGCTCCGCTGGGTACTAAACTAATTACTGTACCACAATTATGTTGTAATATTACCAGTATCTGTTATTTTACTCTTTCACAAAGCTTTGTTCTTTAATATTTTCTCTGTAATATATTTTTAGAGTTGTGCCAGAGTTAAAAATCACTATATTCTTTATCTAAATTGCAGGTAAATTACTAAAAATTAGTATCTACAATTAAGTTATTTGATCCTTGAGATTTCTTAGCTAATTTTTCTTAAGTTATCTTTAGATGAATACCCCCCCAACCCCCACCTCACCTTTCCCCCTGACAAATTTAGCAGTGTAACCTAGCTTCCTATTAATAGTACAAGTAAATTTTCTGCTTGCAATTCATATTACTATGAAGTTCTACTCTCATTTAACATACTTTTTAGAATTTTTCAATGATGTGCTTTATATAAGGCCCTCCTTGGAAGAAGAATCTAAGTGACAAAGGTAAAAAACACCAGAAAACAGTTAAAAGTTGAAGCAATTTAAAAGTGCCATAACTTTTGAAGTTACTTTGCCAGATATATATATATTATATATATAAGGTGCCTTGGTGGTGTAGTGGTTAGCGTCGCTGACTACGAATCCATCGGCCTGGGCTCGAAACCCACTGATGGCACCCAGCAAAACCAAGCTGTTCATCCTTCCACACAATAAAGAAAGTGGTTGGTAGATATATGGGTACCCTGGGTGGCCTGGTGGTTAAGACGCTGGGCTGCTGGTTGGGCGTGGTTCGGATTTCACGTTAAACTGTAGGTCTAAGGTGGAGTGAAAAGCTTGACCTTCGTTAGAATGAACAATTCAGGCGGAAGCTAATCAGAGATATATATATATATATATTTTTGTGTGTGTGTGTGTGTGTGTGTGTGTGTGTGTGTGTGTGTGTGTGTCCCCTCATCTGACTCATGATGTAACCTATGGATGATGTTGGCCAAGATTAAAATATTATTGCCACATACTATGAGCATATTTAACTTCTACATACAGTGATTTCATTGCATCTGGCATACTGTTAAGTACTTAAACTGTGTTACTAGCATTTAATAATGTGATTCTTCCCCACTTTTATAGTGAAAATAAAGACTTTACCTTCTTAAGCAGATTGGCTCAAAGATTTCCCTTACACACTCCCTCCTCTGTAGAAAAGTGAATTTTTTTTACACAGACAAGAATACATAGGAACTTATAATTTCAACTTCATTTGCTAACTTCAAGATAAAAAAATAAATAAGATTAACAATTTGATCCTACAACAACACTTGCACCAATTCCCCAATTTCATCTAGACCCCTAGACTCTTCAGATGGCTTCAGACTTCTGTCTTGGCTACCATTATTGGGGATCTTCATCCCTTTATTGATCTATTTTAGTTTTCACAAAATAGCTTCTTTATAAAAATTAAGATACCTACATTAAACTCAGTCCTCTCTCATCATCATGATACAATACATTCCTTTCAAAAACCATCTAACTCATTGCTCACTAGCTTAGCTTACAGTATAGAGCAGGGGTTCCCAAATTGTGTTCCATGGAACACTTCTCACGGTATACAAGTGTTCCGCGGAACACCAATTTGGGAACCCCTGGTATAGAGTATACTAAATAAAGTTAAGTTTTATAAGAAAAAATAATAAAGAGGGGGGTAAAAAGACAAATGATAAAATCTTTGATTGTAAACCAGGACCTCACAAAAACTTTCTTTAGTTGCCATTTTGGCTGCCAGTTTTACAAAGACAATTTGATAATTGCTAATTTGAAGCAGCAATTATAATACGGTAACTTATGAATGTTTCCTACCTTCAAAGTAAGTTCTTAAATAAGGTAAGTCTAATCACAGGGATTATCTTCGAACACACAAATCTGGGTGAATAGCAGTTAGCAGGCTAACTTAAGTCTATAACTAGATTGTACATGAAGGGCTGACAAACTAGAAGAGTAGGATTACTTCACTTAGAAGTTAATCATTATGTAATTAAGCCTCGAGCCCTAAGATAACCTTGAAGTCAATCTAAGTTAGGCAGATAAAAGGCTATTCATTTACATTACCATATGGCTAATAAAATGGTGGACCAACTGCACATTATGACAAATATAAAAGTAGAGAATTTTTACTGACATTAATATTAAGTTGATACTATTACTAGTTAATGCTAAACTAGTGATAAGGTCATAAACAAAATTTTGCACCAAATTAACTGGGTTTACATATAGCTGCATAATGACCAGTAATTAAATTATGATTCTAAGACATTGCCTTGGGGCACTATCAATCTATACCAGTGGTTCTCAAGCCCTTTTAATTTTATATACGATTAACAAATGGCCACAAGTCACACGGTCATAAGAAAGTAAAAATCCTCTATCTCCCAAAAATCCAGAAAATCCCATGAAAGAATTCAAGGGGTACAGAAGAAGAAAAAGTTTGAGAACCGCTGATCTATACTATAATGTTTGAAGAAGACAGCTGTAAGTCCTTTTATTTATGTTTTAAGAACCAAATAACAAGATCATCATACTTTTCCTAAAATATTGCAAATTAAGCAATTTTCTATTGGTCTAACTGATTTTCAAGTCAGGAAGGATGAAGGGCAAGACGTTTCCTCAGAACTTTCCAGAGTTGGCTGAGGTAAATTAAGTTCATGACTGGCACGATGCGTAGATTTTGTTAGACTACAACAAAAGGATCCCTGAACACACTCAACTGTTGCTGCACTAGTAGTAGGCTGTCCTGTGCTTTTCCCTTTGCAGATGCCTTTCGTATCAGTCATTTTTTTTATACCACTTACGAATCAAATGTCCACTTGGTGGATCTCTTCTGTAATTTCTTTGAAACTGTCGTTAAACATTGATCACAGATTTTGTTATATGATACTGGAGTACACAAAATGCTTTGTCTTGTTGGGATATCATATTGATGACTGGACAATCAGTGCCATCTGTTGGAAGAAATTTGTAACTGTCAATATTGCAAATAAAAATTTCCTGAAATATTCCTTATTTGTAGATCTTGCTTTTTAATGTAGCTTTGTTAGTTTTTTTCATAATAAATGTTTAAAATTAGGAAGCTAATTTGTAATCACCCAGTACGGTATAATTAGCAGAAGTTTGTTTCATTTAACCAATCAGTTTTTTCAGTGTACACTGTTAACTCTATAATAAAACAGATTACACAGACATAATTATACATCATATGATATAACATCCATTTCAATTAAGAAATGGTAGTGGCAAACATAGCATTTGTGTTTCTCAGTAATAAACAGCTACTTCTCACTTTCAGTGAGCAACAGCTAGTAAACATCAGGTAATTGTTTTTGATGAAATATACAGGTTGCTTACTTTATCACTTAACCCCATCCCCAAAGATCCCCCCTAAGAAAAACCTTTAAACATTTCATACAGAGTTTTATTTAACATTTAAGTATTTATATGTTTGACTCAAACTTCATGTTTATACAATTCTGCCTTTTTCCAATGCTTTTTGGGATTAACTGTCAAAAATATTATTTTGTATTCTACTGTAGCAAGTGTTTCAGTATTTCTGGCTGGTTTAAACAGAACACTGTAAATTATAATAAAATTCAGCTGAACTTAAATGCTGGGTCTGATGATAATAATAATAATAATAATAATAATAGGACAGGAGTGCCAGAAACTGGCACAGTGCTTGCATCAGACTTGTGCAGGCATTTGCACTAATTCCTGAATTATTATATTACCAGCACCATCAAGAATGAAACAGTGGGTGACACAGTTTCCCCATAACAGAAGTAAAAACACTGAAGTTTTGGAGGTTCAACTCCCAATGGTGCTGTTAATAGTACTCCAGGAAATAATGCAATGAGCTGTTTTAGTTGGTCTGAGTGCTGTGCCAGTTTCTGACCTTCCTAATTATTATTTATTGGGGGCTGAACACCTGACCTCAGCATCTTCACTTATCGGAAGACTGTGTTACTCATTAAAATATGATTACTGCCTCCGGGTCTGATAAGTTCATTATCAAAGATATATTTTGTGAGCAAATGGTTGCTTACTAAAGCTAATTCTGAGTAAGTACATAAAATTTTACAAAGTGAAATTAAAATTATCTGTACATCTCATAATGTCTCATTGGGGTAATCAGGAAGTACTTAGGTTTTTCAGTTTGTGCAAAACGAAATCATCCACATTAATGTTACAATGCTTGTCAATAAAGTATTATTGTGGTGTTATGATTCTCCTTTAAATACTTACTAAATTAATGATAATTTACCAACTCTTAAATTGGAAGAATTTACTTTACAGAGAAAAAATTAATCCTACTTTAGTATGGATGTGGGAAAGTTTTTTTTTTACACAGTATAATGTTTGATTTTGACAATTATCTGAGCTGCAATTGTAGTCAAAAGCTTTATTTTAGACTTCAAAACCTCAGGTGGAAAAGTATTATGAATTTGTTTTACACTTGAAAAATTGAAGCCCAATTGGAAGAGCAACCAGATAGTCAATAACTGATCAGTCTTGTATTTGTAATGACAACCCAAAAAGTTTGGGGAGGTTTCATGCATTAACCCTTTAAGGACGAAAGGTACAAATTGCTAACGTTTCAAGTACACACATTCAAAACTTAACCCTACAAAAAACTCGGGGCTTAAAGGGTTAATTAATCTTCCTTCAGTAGCTCTCTCTAAGATACCTCAAAACACCAAATCAAGATTATAATAAAATCAATAGAAAATTCATTTTAAAAACTTGAAACATTGCTGCATTATAATGCCTTGTGAATGTCTTCATGTCTTTCATATTTATGATGGGTTTATAATTTCATTATGATTTAGGGGATGGCATTTAAAATCCCAGTTATAGTTTGTCATATAATCACATTTTAAACATTTACATTTCTTATACTGACCATTTAAAATGAATTAATTCATGAGCTCTTAAATTTTTTTGAACATTTGTTTCATAATCACATAAAGAACACTTGAATTCTTTCTTGTTCTGTGTATGCAAGTTTGCGAGATTTCAACAAATCTTTATGAACACTGAAAATCACAATTGGAACACTTAAATATTCTCTTGTCTAAATGTTTTAAATGATGGGTTTTTAAATTCCTCTTGCATTTTATTTCAGTCACAGACAGAACACTTAAATTCATTAATTTCTGAATGAATATATTCATGAGCATTCAAATTCCCTTTACGATTGGTTTGAAAATTACATTTGGAAGTTAAATAATTTTTTATTTAAGTACGTCACCATGAATTAAAAATGCTTTTTTGTATTTAGTTTCAAACTCACATTTTGAGCACTTAAAATGCTTCAATTCGCAGTGATTGACTTCATGATGTTTCAAGTGCTTTTTTAAATTACAGTAACCCCCCACTAATTCGACAGATTTGGGGCTCTACCCTTGTAGAAATGCTGAGAAAGTACGAATTACTACGAATTTGAATTTTTTAACCCAATTCAATTTGGCTCTGATGCTAATTTGAACTTTGTACGAACCCATTCTTCCCCCCACCTTTTTTGACCAGTCTCTGATGGTAATTCACACTAGAACTCGATATTTTTGTACGCATACAGAGACGTACTTTATCTAAATACACGTATGTAATGTATTAATACAGAAATCATAAATCAAAAAGAAACTAAATTCAGAATAAATTCTGTAAAATATAAATGAACCAAAAACAATAAACAACCCGCACCTACCTTATGCTCCTGACGAATTTCCTCTTGCATTTGCTGGCAGGATCAGCTAATGCACTGTTCCTTTAATTGTCAATTGTAAAATTTTAATTTACTTAAACTTTAATTACTACATAAAATTCCTTAAACAATTATTAAATGAACATTAATTTAATTTAAATTTTTAAACACTACCAGGGGTCACCAACCTGGGCGGTAGCACCCACTAGTGGGCTCACATTAAAGGTAATTAAACATTTATTTCATTATTTATTTTATCGATTATGTTGATTTATTCTTTTTGATCTAAGGTGGGTGATAAGCTTTTTTTAATTTTCAAAAAATTGTAAAAGTGGGCAGTGAACAAAAAAAAGGTTGGTGACCCCTGCACTACACTATTGAATTTAATTTGTACATTATTTACACTGCAACGAATTGCACTACAGTAGTGTATTAATTATCGCAAGCAGCATGAGGGTCAATGGACACATCGGACATTGGTCCATCTGATTCTGTTGGCAGTGACGGTTCACGCGATGGCCCTGGTGATGGTTTGCCCAAGAGAATACTGACGTCAATACTTTCAGGAGAGCTCGGTACATAGCCAGTATCACTCGATCTTTGCCTCTTTGAAGCTGGCTTAAGAGGCTTGAAGAAGTCCGTCACTTTTGTCTGCTGATAACGTTTGTATTGCATGGCCACAATTTCGGTCCTTAACTGATTTATGGTGTCATACCATTTATTAGAAAAATCAGAGTTATCCGTAAGTTCCATCCACTCCATCACATCCTCTATTTTGTAACGTATTTCAGATAACTTCGGTACCTTCTTTACTTCGCCACTCTCCTCTTCATTGTCGTTGTCATCGTCATCAGCTGCCCTCTTCTCTTGCCTCTGAACCTCTGAAACGATCTCATCCTCTGAGACGAAATGATGGTCGGGATCATCCTCGTCATACTCAAGCCACTCAATGACATCATCCTTCGTCACCATACGCTCTCCTGCATTCAACAGTGATCTAATGAAGTCTTCTAGCTCGATTCCCTCGAAGTCTGGCCGGAAGTCAATGTCCCTCAACAGCTTATTCCACCCCTTGTATAAAGTTGTATTTGGCACCGCATTCCATGCTGCTGCAATGTTGAAAACAACGTTGCACATATTATATTTCTTCATATTTTCGAGGGTCCTCTGTCCTCTGGTATCCTCAATCTCGTCTTCTCGTGACTCCAATACGACAAAGCAATCCTCCATTTGCTTCCTTCTATAATTCCGCTTCATCATCTCGATGATGCACTGGTCCATAGGCTGTATTAATGAGGTTGTATTTGGAGGCAAAAAGATGCACTTTATCTTACCATCGCGGCTGCATAACTCCTCCTCATTGGGATGTGCTGGGGCATTGTCAATGAGAAGTAGAGCTTTCACATCCTCAGTTGGTATCATCATTTTCTCCTCGAGGAATTTTCTCACAGCAGGGACAAAGTGGTGGTGGAACCAGTAATAGAACAGGTCCCTCGTGAACCATGCGCTTTTGGTTGCATCATAAATAACCGGGAGCGATTTCATGATGTTCTTGATGGAACGAGGTTTCTTTGATTTTCCCACTACCATTGGTATAAGCCTATGCGACCCATCCGCATTTGCGCACAGCAGAATCGAGACCCGTGCCTTAGACCCCTTTCTACCGGGCACTTTGTCCAGCTTCATAGCTTGAGTATTGTTAGGCATTAGTGCATACGCAATGCCTGTTTCATCAGCATTGTACACTTGGTATGGCATGAGGTTAGCATCACTGATGATATTTTTCAGTTGCTCACGGAATGGCTCCACGCTCTCTTTATCAGCAGTCAAAGTCTCACTGACAATCTTCTTATTAGAGATGGAATGACGATGACGAAACCTGAACAGCCAATCACTACTTGCAGTAAACTCCGGGATTCCCAATTTCTTGGCAAACCTATCGGCAGCAGACTGAAGGTCGATGCCACGAATGGAAATCCTGACAGATCTTTCCTGTTTGTACCATTTCCATACAGCGTTATCCAAATCTTCGTATTTTGATCCTGTAACTCTTTTTCTCTTCTCAGTCATCAGCTTTGGGTCTTCATGCTTCTGCCTATAAGCCCTCAACTTGTCCTTGGCTCGACGAATGTCGTAAAACGTGGTATGGCTTATGCCGTAGTCCTCCATTATCTCCTTTACCTTCACATCAGCATCCATCTTGTCAAGAATTTCAAGTTTTTGGGAAATATTAAGGGACTTATACTTCCCACGAGGCTTCAGCACAGGCTTCTTGCCACCCTTGGTTGGTTTAGGGGTAGTTGTAGTTCCATAATCACATCTAGAACACTTAAATATCTTTACTTTCAAATGTTTTAATTCATGGATTTTTATGTGTTTTTTCAAATTAGTTCCATAATCACACCTAGAACACCTGAATAATTTTACTCCTTTATGATTTAACATGTGTGCTCTGAAATCTCCAATATGGTTGGTGACATAATTACATTTAGAACACTTAAATTTCTTTACATTTTGATGCAATGTTTGGTCAGTGTCAAACGACTCTTCAACAAAACTACAAGAACACTTATTACCTTTAGAATCCAGACAGGATGCCAAAATATTACATTTACAACTATGGTACATAGATGTAGTTTCAGTCTTCTCATTTTCCATGCATTTTGGTTCCTTAAAAGGAAAATAATAATAATAATAAAAAGAAATAAAAAGTATGAAACGTAATTAGTAGATAATGATGAGTAAACCTAAACAAGGGAGGGCCACAGGGGCTTGAGCACCTGCCCTTTTCTCTCCATGACTCAGAAGTGCCCTTTTTTTTCAGTAACTTTCAATGTACTGTATGTGCAGGGCCGACGAGAGCTGCCACGGGCCCCGGAGAAGGATTGGTATATCGGCCCCCTTGTTTACTCAGTATTTTATTATGAATGTTTTTTGTGTACATAACAAGCAAACTGATTATATGTCCAAGTCACTATTCAAAACATACAGTGCGACTGACCCTTCATGGTTGGCTGCACAGAAAACAGACTAATAATAATATAATCAAAACATACAGTATGAATAAACAACTCAGAAGAAAATGACCATTTTATTTTTGAATCAATTATATTAATTCCATTACCATACAATTTACAAATGCAGTACCAGTCCATGCAGGCATGACAATTGTTTACTGCAAGATTTCCATAATTAGATGTGTACTTTCTTTGCCTTCTCTCTAGCAAAGTGGTAAATGATTCTGATGAAATTTAAAGTATGGGCAAACTGGCTTTCAATTACGATGGTTCCCAGATTTGTCAGTCGGTCTTGGGCATTGGTGGACAGCAAATAATATTTTATCTGTTTCAGTTTGACTATGATAATCTCTCTAAAATGTATGTTCATTAATTATATTTCCTCTCTGTTACTTAATCAATTGCTATTGCTTCATTAATATTTTTAGATTTTATCCCCCCCTTTCTGGGCCCCCTAGAGGTCCAGGGCCCAGGGATTTATCCTGGCTTTCCCGCTCTCTCAGCGGCCCTGTGTATATGAATACAGTAAACTTCTTTTATCCTGCCTTAGTATGGTGAAAAAAGAAATGGGCCTTTCCTGTCAAAGGGGATCACACTTCTATATAGCCAATTAATTTAAGTTAGTGAGTTCAAAAATTTGCCCCCAGGAATGCATCCCCCATTATAACACTAAGTATATGGGAAAAGGTGCCCCTTTACAACACTTAAGCACTTATCAACACAACATATTAGAATTTTCATATTTTTTATTTACACTTAATATTTAGGTACTGGCAAGTGATGTTACAGGAAGAAGAAGGGTCCAGACTGCACTCGGTCTACACATATTTAGTAAGTAACTTGTATAACTAATCTGTAATGTGAAAAAGTCTGAAAAACACAAAATAAAATTAGTCCTATGTTAAAACTCCTCTCTCAAGACAAACCACAATGTACCACCTGGCTGTGAAATTACTTCAGACCCCAAAAGAGGTGCCCTTTTTTGGCATTGAGCCCCTGCCCCTTAAATATTCTAATTAAATGTAAGCATTAGAATGGCATGTTCTAAAATTCCTCTACTTTCCTGATGCTTAAAACAAAAATTGTGGTAGCTATCCAGACAGCACAGTTAGTCAATCAACTGTTCATACATGGTTGATATGATTACTATCAACCTTTCATAAGCAGTCCATCAACCAATCATACTACCTGGGATATGCCATACATATTTTTTTATAAAATGCAAAAACTAGAATGGTTGATGAAATATTTAATACAATTTAATCAGGAAAATTTTACAAGAGACTGCCGTAAAACCTAACATTGTATGTTTTAACATTCATAATAAGTGGTTGACATTAGTCAACAGTCACTCAACTATCATTCAAATTTGTAGTTAGTTATTTAAAATCAATTACTATAATTTTTTAAGTGTTTATAAGAATTAGTTGAAATATAAAAGAACAAAATATAATAGCTTAAGTTTTCAGTGCTTTTTCCAATACCTGATGTAACCCTGATGAGGAACCTCCATCCTTACTGAAGTTTGCAGAGTGTTCACAGAGAAGCATTTTTTCATTCGAGTTGCCCATTTCCTTTTTCACTGGAGGATCCTACAAATATGAATAGTCTTCTAAAATTCAGTAATTTTTTTAAATAGTTCAAGTTATAATGGAATCATTTTCCATTAACCTGAATAATCTCAAAGAAGGGAACTAACAAAATGCAAACCTGCGTCAATCTTTCAGTTCCACATTTGTGACTAGAATGACCTTCATTTAAATCCAATATTTCTTCCTTTATTTCAATTTCTTGTTTAACTTTTACTTCAACGAAATTTATTTCTCTTAAGTTCTCTTCTTCAATCTTCTCCACACTCATATTTGCTATACAACTTCCTAAATTATATTAGTTACATAAAAAGAATTTGCTACATGAAGGCAGTGTATGAACAGGTTTAATGTTCAATGTTATATTTGTACATACAATATTACTTCTTTCTGAAATTTAAAGACAAAAATTTGTAACATCTAAATAATATACGCAATAAAGTTTAGTGTTAGTAAAGGAAATTTCTTGTTGCTGAGTCTGCATAAGGGAGGTTCATGTTACTCAGCTCCAAGCATTTGTCACTGTCAATGATACTGAAGAGGGGAGCCATATAGTTATTTTTTACTGATTGGAGAAACTAATAAAAAAACTAATTTCTTTTTTTTCTACTTTCTGGATAATTACAATTAGTAACTTAAAAAAAAAAAAAAAAAAAAAAAAAAAAAAAAAAAAAAAGCCTCCCCCCGCCCCCTGCTTGGTGAGGAACAAACAAGTCCTTGGAGGCAAATCTAACCTAAAGTGAGGAACCATCCTTGGAACATAACAACTCTATTTTATACCAGCAAAACACTATGACCATTATCAAAAATATGATTCCTCAAAACTGTTCAGAATTGTACACAGGGAGAAGGCAAGATAACTTTAAATATACGGTAACTTAGCCTAGTTGTTAGTGGTTCCCTTTAAGGTGAGTCAGGGTCCCTGACCTCTATGAGCTTTACCAAATCACTTTTGGGTGGCAAAGCCCCTAAACTTACTATACCTTACAGACCCTACTTTAATTTTTTGTGTGTATTGTAAACTTGTGTATTTAATTTTATTTATCTTTCAGCTCCCTGTGTTAACTCATCTTTGTGTGGAATGTGTGTTCACCTGTAAATAAGTGGTTGGTTGGTGGTTTGTTCAACAATTTTCTATTCAAGGAGATATCTATTTTCTCCATGTAAGCACTTTTCCACCTATCTTCCTGCCCAGCATCCTCAGAATTGCTACTATATATATTTTTGTTTAAGCAGGAAGGAGGGGCCAAGGGCAAATACCCACAAAAGCATCCCTCCCATAGAAGAAAAATATAGCTAAAATCAAGGTCCGGGGTTTTCGAGATACCTAGACACACTGCGTTTAAAAGATGGGAGGTCATAGACAGGAGGAAAGATGGATTGAAGAAGATTGTTCCAGAGTTAACTGGTTGAGTACACTGCGCCCTCGATATATGCGAGGGATAGGTTCTGCTAAAACCTCGCATAATGCAAATTCGCATATATCAAACTTATAGTTAAATGAAAAAAATAGGGATGCGTTCCACAACCAGTTTTTTTTTTACCCTCCCGGCACCCCCAACAATAAATATGCCACTTTTTTATACCAAAAAATTCAACAAGATAACAGTAATGCTATATTACATCAATACTGTACAGTATAAATATTAAAGGACATAGTAAGCTGAAGGCCCAGTACTAGGCAGAGGATGTTTAGAAGCCATGTCTACAATAAACAGTAAGACAAAACTGGAAAAAGCACTAAAAAATAGTGAAAAAACACAACACAGTCCAGAGCACAATGCACATGTTATAATGGTTTATGCGAGACTGTTGTTGTTTGGCAGGAACACGTCTGTGTGCTCAGCAGCTCAGCAATATTTCACACTAGGTGTGAATTTTTTCCGCATATACTGAATTCTTGGTAGAAATAGGGTCTTCGCATATGCTGAATACGCATATATCAAGGGCGCAGTGTAGATGAAAAACTGAAAATACTGATTAACCCTTGCATTAGATAGACAGAAAAGGAATGAGAAAGTGTAGAAAGTCTGGTACTGCATGCTCTCCTTAAAGGAGGCAAGCAGTTAGAGAGTTCAGAAGAGCAATGTCCATTATGATAGCAATAGTAAAGAGAGAGTGAGGCAACATTGCAGCAAAGAGAGATTGAAGAGAATCAGTATGAGGCGGGGAAATGATGAGATGAAAAGCCTTTGATTCCACTTGGTTAAGTATGGCTGTGTGGGTTGAACCAACCCACACATGAGATGCATACTCCATACAGGGGCAAACAAGACCCCTGTACAGAGACAGCAACTGAGTGGGGGTGAAGAAACCAGAGGCGGGGCAGTACAGCACACCTAACCTCTTAGAAGCTGTTTTAGAGAGAGAGTGTGATCTTTCCAGAAAAGGAAATGCCAATAATGTTAAGAAGATTGTGACAAGTAGACAGATGGAGGAACTGAGTTTTTGAGGTATTAAAAGCCACAAAGTTTTCTTTGCCCCAATCAGATATAGCAGAAAGATCAGAGGTCAGGTGTCCCATAGCCATCCTACACAAATCATGAAGCAACTGCTGTGAGGGACACTTTGGGAAGCGGGTGGAGAAGTGAAGAGTGGAATCATTGGCATAGGAGTGAATAGGACAGGAAGTTCAAATGAAAAGCTCATTTATAGATAAAAGGAAAAGGGTGGGTGAAAGGACAGAACCCTGAGAAACAGCACTGTTAATAGCTTTAAGAGAAGAACAGTGGCCATCTACAACTGCAGCTACAGATCAGCCAGAAAGGAAATTAGAGATGAAGGCACAGATAGAAGGATAGAAACCAAAGGGGGCAGTTTGGAAATTAAAGATTTGTGCCAGACTCTATCAAAAGCTTTCGATATGTCCACCACAATAGCAAAGGTTTCACCATAAGTATCCTTTACACAGCCTTTGATCATTTCACAAATCTGTCAAATTCTTTTTCTAAGCTTATAGCATCATCTGCATAACAGAACAGTGGGCATCTTATTGGTGTGGATTTTTTCATTGGTGTTGTGATTGAGTTCAAACCCTCTCATGCTGGCATTGAAAGCCCATCATATTCCATGGGGAATTGCTCCACTGGGTACTAAACTAATTACTGTACCACAATTATATTGTAATATTACCAGTATCTGTTATTTTACTCTTTCACAAAGCTTTGTTCTTTAATATTTTCTCTGTGGTATATTTTTAGAGTTGTGCCAGAGTTAAAAATCACTATATTCTTTATGCAAATTGCAGGTAAATTACTAAAAATTAGTATTTACAATTAAGTTATTTGATCCTTGAGATTACTTAGCTAATTTTTCTTAAGTTATCTTTAGGTGGGTGGCCCCACCTTTCCCCCTGACTAGTTTAGCAGTCAAACCTAGCTTCCTATTAATAGTACAAGTAAATTTTCTGCTTGCAATTCATATTACTATAAAGTTCTACTCTCACTTAGGTTAATTTTTAGAATTTTTCAATGATGTGCTTTATATAAGGCCCTCCTAGGAAGAAGAGGCTAAGTGACAAAGGTAAAAACACCAGAAAACACAGTTAAAAGTTGAACCAATTTAAAAGTGCCATAACTCTTTGAAGTTACTTTGCCAGCTATATATATATATATATATATATATATATATATATATATATATATATATATGAAAATTATTTCACGAAGGTAACACGTGAAAAATATTTATGATGAAAAAACCACGAAGGAAAGGAAACACAAAATGGTGCTCAAGCGCTTTCGTCTAATGACATCCTCAGGAACACTGAAGTACATAAAAGGTTAAGCCTATATATAGGTTACAGAAAGAAAAAAAGAAAAAATAAATAACATACATACACACACACACATACATATATATATATATACATACATATCTATATATACAAATACATACACACATACATACATACATATATATACAATAAACAGAGAAGTAAAAATAATAAAAAATTATAAAAAATTAAAAATTAAAACCTTAAAAGATTACCAGTGAGGCGTACAGATTTTGTAAGGAAAAATATCAATTTTTAGCACAAGATCAAATGGATTAAAAATTAAAAGTTAATCGATTTTTAGCACAAGATCAAATGGATTATAAAATTAAAAGTTAATCGATTTTTAGCACAAGATCAAATGGATTATAAAAATACAAATTTATACTGTCCGGGTTTTAACACAATGCTGCCTATGGTCAGGTTTCGATATATAAAAAATAATAATAAAAAAAAATAAAATAAAATGCAAATTAAAAGTTAATAAAGTAGAAAACAAGTTTACCAAAGATTTAATGTTTTACACTTCTTATCTATATCTGTTTTAAGGATTCAACATAACAGGATCGAGTTGAAAAAGACCTTTGCTTATGTTGAAGTTATTTGAAAGTTGGATAATGCAGACTCAAGAATATTCTATAACAATGTTGCTGAATGGATAAAAACTGAAGCATATTCCAATCAATACAGTGGCTAACTCTGACAAATGGACAAAAAGGGCACTGGACAACTGTCCTGTTCTAACGGAATATTGATGCTGTTTTATACGTATGTGCAAATCCTTTCCCGTCTGACCTATGTAAAAGGAATCACATTGTTTACAACCAATTTTGTAGATAATGCCTGAATTATTGGTAGGGCTATTTTTTACTATGATATTTTTCACAATATTGTTATATGAAAATACTACATTAATATCCAAAAGTTTAAGTACATTAGCAATGCCTAAAAAGCCCGGGAAAAATGGAAGTACTAAAATATTTTTTGACAAAGTATGAGTGTTAATATTGACACGATAGAAAGTTCGTTTTGCCTTGTTGAGACAAGATTCCATAAACGCAGATGGATAACACAAATCACTTCCAATACCGTTGATTTTTTCCAATTCGGCATCGATGTATTCCGGACTGGCGATCCTAAGGGCGCGGAGAAACATTGATGAAAATATGGCCTTCTTAGTGGGGTATCATGTCCCGAGTAAAAGTGTACGTAGGACAAATTGTTGTCGGAAAACGACAAACAATTTGTCCTACGTACACTTTTACTCGGGACATGATACCCCCACTAAGAAGGCCATATTTTCATCAATGTTTCTCCGCGCCCTTAGGATCGCCAGTCCGGAATACATCGATGCCGAATTGGAAAAAATCAACGGTATTGGAAGTGATTTGTGTTATCCATCTGCGTTTATGGAATCTTGTCTCAACAAGGCAAAACGAACTTTCTATCGTGTCAATATTAACACTCATACTTTGTCAAAAAATATTTTAGTACTTCCATTTTTCCCGGGCTTTTTAGGCATTGCTAATGTATTTAAACTTTTGGATATTAATGTAGTATTTTCATATAACAATATTGTGAAAAATATCATAGTAAAAAATAGCCCTACCAATAATTCAGGCATTATCTACAAAATTGGTTGTAAACAATGTGATTCCTTTTACATAGGTCAGACGGGAAAGGATTTGCACATACGTATAAAACAGCATCAATATTCCGTTAGAACAGGACAGTTGTCCAGTGCCCTTTTTGTCCATTTGTCAGAGTTAGCCCACTGTATTGATTGGAATAATGCTTCAGTTTTATTCCATTCAAGCAACATTGTTAATAGAAATATTCTTGAGTCTGCCATTATCCAACTTTCAAATAACTTCAACATAAGCAAAGGTCTTTTTCAACTCGATCCTGTTATGTTGAATTCCTTTAAAACAGATATAGATAAGAAGTGTAAAACATTAAATCTTTGGTAAACTTGTTTTCTACTTTATTAACTTTTAATTTGCATTTTATTTTATTTTTTTATTATTATTTTTTTATATATATCGAAACCTGACCATAGGCAGCATTGTGTTAAAACCCGGACAGTATAAATTTGTATTTTTATAATCCATTTGATCTTGTGCTAAAAATCGATTAACTTTTAATTTTATAATCCATTTGATCTTGTGCTAAAAATCGATATTTTTCCTTACAAAATCTGTACGCCTCACTGGTAATCTTTTAAGGTTTTAATTTTTAATTTTTTATAATTTTTTATTATTTTTACTTCTCTGTTTATTGTATATATGTATGTATGTATGTGTGTATGTATTTGTATATATAGATATGTATGTATATATATATATATATGTATGTGTGTGTGTGTGTATGTATTTATTTTTTCTTTTTTCTTTCTGTAACCTATATATAGGCTTAACCTTTTTATGTACTTCAGTGTTCCTGAGGATGTCATTAGAGGAAAGCGCTTGAGCACCATTTTGTGTTTCCTTTCCTTCGTGGTTTTATTCATCATATATATATATATATATGGTGTCCATAAATGATTACCCTGATTAAAGCATGCTATAACTTTTAAATAAACACTCATATTCAAACACAGTTTTAATCATAAGTAGATAAACATACAAAGTTTTGATACATAGTTAATGAACTTAATAAATAAGCTTCCACATGTGCACCCGTAGTGGCACGTAAAATGTCTAAATGGTATTCACACTCACGCCACACATTTTCAAACATTTGTGGGTTAACTGTTGCAATTGCATCCGTAATGCGTTCTCGCAATGTCCTGATATCTGGAAAAACTGTTGCATAAACCAAATCTTTAACATGACCCCAGAGAAAGAAATCCAGCAGGGTAATGTCTGCCAATCCATCGATTTGGAAATGTTGCATCGAGAGTTTCACGAACAACATGCACCCAATGAGGGGGTGCCCCATCTTGTTGGAAGATGACAGTTAGCTGCCTGTCCTGCAGCTGGGGGATGGCATAATTGGTGAGCATATCCAGGTACACAGTTGACAGTGTTCTCAGTGTTTCCACCATCCCATCGGAAACTGATGGTCTACCACTGCTCTTTCCCTTTTCCAGTTTCCAAGAATTTTTTCATCCACAACTTAATTAACTTCACATCAGGTGGATTCTTTCCATACTTTGTTCTGAACCTTCACTGAACACTGACAGGAGATTTTGTTTCTGCAAGCCACACAACACATTGTGCCTTCTCTGTCACAGACGCCATCTTAACTGAACAGCTACTACAGCGCTCCTAGCGGCGAATGCGGTAGACGAAACACACCAGCACAGAAACTCTATGTGTGTACGAGATCACCTGTAAAAAAGAAAACAGATGTAAGATTGTAAGATTCGTCATTAAAACATGAGAGCATACTGTTTTCAGGGTAAACATTTATGGACACCCTGTATATAGTGTGTGTTTTCATGTTCCCCTCATCTGATTCATGATGTAACCTATGGATGATGTTGGCCAAGTTTAAAATATTATTGGCAGATACTATGAGCATATTTAAATTCTACATACAGTGATTTCATTGCATCTGGCATACTGTAAAGTACTTAAACTGTGTTACTAACATCTAATAATGTGATTCTTCCCCATCTTTATACTGAAAATAAAGACTTTACCTTCTTAGCAGCTTAGCTCAAAGATTTCCCTTATACACTCCCTCCTCTGTCGAAAAATGAAATTTTATAACAGACAAGAATACATAGGAACTTATAATTTCAACTTCATTTGCTAACTTCAAGATAAAAAATAAGAGAAGAAAAAGATAAAAAAAATAATTTGCTCCAAGAGCAAGACTTGCACGGTAGTTGCACCAATTCCCCAATTTCATCTAGGCCACTAGACTCTTCAGATGGCTTCAGACTCCTGTCTTGGCTACCATTATTGGGGATTTTCATCCCTTTATTGATCTATTTTAGTTTTCACAAAATGGCTTCTTTATAAAAATTAAGATACCTAACATTAAACTCAGTCCTCTCTCATCATCATGATACAATACATTTCTTTCAAAAACCATCTAACCACTGATCATATTTAATAAATAATTAGCCATCAACTATTTTAATTTGCTGTGGTTCCCCCTATATTCAATTGCATAAAAACACATTAAAAAATTGCTCAGTAGCTTAGCTTACAGTATATATTAAATAAAGTTAAGTTTTATAAGAAACATAATAAAGAGTTGGGAAAAATACAAATGCTAAAATCTTTAACTGTAAATCAGGATCTCACAAAAATTTTCTTTGTAAAACTGGCAACCAAAGATATAATTTAATAATTGCTAATTTGAAGCAGCAATAATAATACAGTAACTTATGAATGTTTCCTACCTTCAAAGTAAGCTCTTAAATAAGGTAAGTCTAATTACAGGGATTATCTTTGAAGACAAATCTGGGTGAATAGCAGTTAGCAGACTAAGTTTATAACTAGATTATACATGAAGGGCCTACAACTCGAAGAGAAGGACTACTTCGTTTACAGATTAGTCATTGTCATCCTATTTAATTAAGCCTCGAGCCCTAAGATAACCTTGAAGTCAATCTAAGTTAGGCCTAGACATAAAAGGCTATTTATTTACATTACCATATGGCTCATAAAATGGTAGACCAACTGCACAATATGACAAATATAAAAGAGAATTTTTACTGACATTAATATTAAGTTTATACTATTACTAGTTGAAGCTAAACTAGTGATAAGGTCCTAAACAAAATTTTGCACCAAATTAACTGAGTTTACACATATCTCCATAATGACCAGTAATTAAATTATGATTCCAAGACATTGCCTTGGGGCAATATCAATCTATACTATAAGGTTTGAAGAAGATAGCTGTATGTCCTCTTATCTATGTTTTAAGAACCAAATAACAACAAATTAAGCAATTTTCTATTGATCTAATTGATTTTCAAGTCAGGAAGGATGAAGGGCGAGACGTTTTCTCAGAACTTTCCACACAGTTGGCTGAGGTAAATTAAGTTCACGACTGGCACGATGAGTAGATTTCGTTGGACTACAACGAAAGGATTCCCGAACACGCTCAACTGTTGCTGCACTAGTAGCAGGCCGTCCTGTACTTTTCCCTTTGCAGATGCATCCTGTGTCCATCATTTTTCGATACCACTTACGAATCGAATGTCCACTTGGTGGATTTCTTTTGTAATTCCTTCGAAACTGTCGTTGAACAGTGATCACAGATTTTGTTGCATGATACTGGAGTACACAAAATGCCTTTTCTTGTTGGGGTGCCATATTGATGACTGGACAATCAGCACTATCTGTCAGAAGAAATTTGTAACTGTCAATATTACAAATAAAAATTCCCTGAAATATTCTTTATTTGTAGATCTTGCTTTTCACTGTAGCTTTGTTAGTTTTTTCATAAATGTTTAAAATCAGGAAAATAATTTGTAATCATCCAGTATAATTAGCAGATGTTTGTTTCCTACGATTAATCAGTTTTTTCAGTGTACACTTTTAACTGTATAATAAAACATATTACACAGACATAATTATACATCATATAACATCCATTTCAATTAAGAAATGGTAGTGGCAAACACAGCATTTGTTTCTCAGTAATAAACAGCTACTTCTCACTTTCATTGAGCAACAGCTGCTTAACATCAGGTAATTGTTTTTGATGAAATATACAGGTTGCTTATTTTATCAGTTAACCCCCTCCCTCAAGATACCCCTAACAAAAACATTTAATCATTTCATACTGAGTTTAATTTTACATTTAAGTATTTATATGTTTGACCCAAATTTCATGTTTATACAATTCTGCATATTTCCAATGTTTTTTGGGGTTAACTGACAAAAATATTATTTGTATTCTACTGTAGCAAGTGTTTCAGTATTTCTAACTTGTTTGTAATGAACAGTGCGTAAATAATAATAAAATTCAGCTGAACTTAAATGCCTGGGCTCATAATAATATCAAGACAGGAGTGCCAGAAACTGGCACAGTGCTCACATCAGACTTGTGCAGGCCATTGTGCTAATTCCTGAATTATTATATTACCAGTATCATCAAGAATGAAATAGTGGGTGACACAGTTTCCCTATAACAGAAGTGAAAACACTGACCTCAGCATCTTCACTTAAAGGGAGACAGTGTTACTCACTGAAATATGGTTACTGTCTCTGGGTCTGATAAGTTCATTATTAAAGATATATTTTGTGAGCAAATGGTTGCTTACTATAAGCTAATTCCGAGTAAGTACATCAAATTTTACAAAGTGAAATGAAAATTATCTGTACATTCCATAAAGTCTCATTGGGGAAATCAGGAAGTACTTAGGTTTTTCAGTTGGTGCAAAACGAAATCATCCACATTAATGTTACAATACTTGTCAATAAAGTATTATTATGGTATTATGGTTCTCCTTTAAATACTTAATAAATTAATGATAATTTACCAAATCTTAACTTAGAAGAATTTACTTTACAGAGAAAAAATTTAATCCTACTTTAGTATGAATGTGGGAGTTTTTTTTTTTACACAGTATAGTGTTTGATTTTGACAATTATCAGAGTTTCAATTGTAGTCAAAAGCTTTATTTTAGACTTCAAAACCTCAGATGGAAAAGTATTATGAATTTGTTAAAAAACTTGAAACATTGCTGCATTATAATGCCTTGTGAATGTCTTCATGTCTTTCATATTTATGATGGGTTTATAATTTCATTATGATTTAGGGGATGGCATTTAAAATCCCAGTTATAGTTTGTCATATAATATTAACTGTACATTTCTTATACTGACCATTTAAAATGAATTAATTTATGAGCTCTTAAATTTTTTTGGACATTTGTTTCATAATCATATAAAGAACACTTGAATTCTTTCTTGTTCTGTGTATGCAAGTTTGCGAGATTTCAACAAATCTTTATGAACACAGAAAATCATAATTGGAACACTTAAATATTCTCTTGTCTAAATGTTTTAATTGATGGGTTTTTAAATTCCTCTTGCATTTTATTTCAGTCACAGACAGAACACTTAAATTCATTAATTTCTGAATGAATATATCCATGAGCATTCAAATTCCCTTTAGGATTGGTTTGAAAATTACATTTGGAAGTTAAATAATTTTTTATTTAAGTACGTCACCATGAATTAAAAATGCTTTTTGTATTTAGTTTCAAACTCACATTTTGAGCACTTAAAATGCCTCAATTGCAGTGCTTGACTTCATGACGTTTCAAGTGCTTTTTTAAATTAGTTCCATAATCACATCTAGAACACTTAAATATCTTTACTTTCAAATGTTTTAATTCATGGATTTTTATATTTTTTAAATTAGCTCCATAATCACACTTAGAACACCTAAATAATTTTATTCCTTTTGCTTTTTTAAATTAGTTCCATAATCACATCTAGAACACTTAAATATCTTTACTTTCAAATGTTTTAATTCATGGATTTTTATATTTTTTAAATTAGCTCCATAATCACACTTAGAACACCTAAATAATTTTATTCCTTTTGCTTTTTTAAATTAGTTCCATAATCACATCTAGAACACTTAAATATCTTTACTTTCAAATGTTTTAATTCATGGATTTTTATATTTTTTAAATTAGCTCCATAATCACACTTAGAACACCTAAATAATTTTATTCCTTTTGCTTTTTTAAATTAGTTCCATAATCACATCTAGAACACTTAAATATCTTTACTTTCAAATGTTTTAATTCATGGATTTTTATATTTTTTAAATTAGCTCCATAATCACACTTAGAACACCTAAATAATTTTATTCCTTTTGCTTTTTTAAATTAGTTCCATAATCACATCTAGAACACTTAAATATCTTTACTTTCAAATGTTTTAATTCATGGATTTTTATATTTTTTAAATTAGCTCCATAATCACACTTAGAACACCTAAATAATTTTATTCCTTTTGCTTTTTTAAATTAGTTCCATAATCACATCTAGAACACTTAAATATCTTTACTTTCAAATGTTTTAATTCATGGATTTTTATATTTTTTAAATTAGCTCTATAATCACACTTAGAACACCTAAATAATTTTATTCCTTTTGCTTTTTTAAATTAGTTCCATAATCACATCTAGAACACTTAAATATCTTTACTTTCAAATGTTTTAATTCATGGATTTTTATATTTTTTAAATTAGCTCCATAATCACACTTAGAACACCTAAATAATTTTATTCCTTTTGCTTTTTTAAATTAGTTCCATAATCACATCTAGAACACTTAAATATCTTTACTTTCAAATGTTTTAATTCATGGATTTTTATATTTTTTAAATTAGCTCCATAATCACACTTAGAACACCTAAATAATTTTATTCCTTTTGCTTTTTTAAATTAGTTCCATAATCACATCTAGAACACTTAAATATCTTTACTTTCAAATGTTTTAATTCATGGATTTTTATATTTTTTAAATTAGCTCCATAATCACACTTAGAACACCTAAATAATTTTATTCCTTTTGCTTTTTTAAATTAGTTCCATAATCACATCTAGAACACTTAAATATCTTTACTTTCAAATGTTTTAATTCATGGATTTTTATATTTTTTAAATTAGCTCCATAATCACACTTAGAACACCTAAATAATTTTATTCCTTTTGCTTTTTTAAATTAGTTCCATAATCACATCTAGAACACTTAAATATCTTTACTTTCAAATGTTTTAATTCATGGATTTTTATATTTTTTAAATTAGCTCCATAATCACACTTAGAACACCTAAATAATTTTATTCCTTTTGCTTTTTTAAATTAGTTCCATAATCACATCTAGAACACTTAAATATCTTTACTTTCAAATGTTTTAATTCATGGATTTTTATATTTTTTAAATTAGCTCCATAATCACACTTAGAACACCTAAATAATTTTATTCCTTTTGCTTTTTTAAATTAGTTCCATAATCACATCTAGAACACTTAAATATCTTTACTTTCAAATGTTTTAATTCATGGATTTTTATATTTTTTAAATTAGCTCCATAATCACACTTAGAACACCTAAATAATTTTATTCCTTTTGCTTTTTTAAATTAGTTCCATAATCACATCTAGAACACTTAAATATCTCTACTTTCAAGTGTTTTAATTCATGGATTTTTATATTTTTTAAATTAGCTCCATAATCACACTTAGAACACCTAAATAATTTTATTCCTTTTGCTTTTTTAAATTAGTTCCATAATCATATCTAGAACACTTAAATATCTTTACTTTCAAATGTTTTAATTCATGGATTTTTATATTTTTTAAATTAGCTCCATAATCACACTTAGAACACCTAAATAATTTTATTCCTTTTGCTTTTTTAAATTAGTTCCATAATCACATCTAGAACACTTAAATATCTTTACTTTCAAATGTTTTAATTCATGGATTTTTATATTTTTTAAATTAGCTCCATAATCACACTTAGAACACCTAAATAATTTTATTCCTTTTGCTTTTTTAAATTAGTTCCATAATCACATCTAGAACACTTAAATATCTCTACTTTCAAATGTTTTAATTCATGGATTTTTATATTTTTTAAATTTGCTCCATAATCACACTTAGAACACCTAAATAATTTTATTCCTTTTGCTTTTTTAAATTAGTTCCATAATCACATCTAGAACACTTAAATATCTTTACTTTCAAATGTTTTAATTCATGGATTTTTATATTTTTTAAATTAGCTCCATAATCACACTTAGAACACCTAAATAATTTTATTCCTTTTGCTTTTTTAAATTAGTTCCATAATCACATCTAGAACACTTAAATATCTCTACTTTCAAATGTTTTAATTCATGGATTTTTATATTTTTTAAATTAGCTCCATAATCACACTTAGAACACCTAAATAATTTTATTCCTTTTGCTTTTTTAAATTAGTTCCATAATCACATCTAGAACACTTAAATATCTCTACTTTCAAATGTTTTAATTCATGGATTTTTATATTTTTTAAATTAGCTCCATAATCACACTTAGAACACCTAAATAATTTTATTCCTTTTGCTTTTTTAAATTAGTTCCATAATCACATCTAGAACACTTAAATATCTTCTTTCAAATGTTTTAATTCATGGATTTTTATATTTTTTAAATTAGCTCCATAATCACACTTAGAACACCTAAATAATTTTATTCCTTTTGCTTTTTTAAATTAGTTCCATAATCACATCTAGAACACTTAAATATCTTTACTTTCAAATGTTTTAATTCATGGATTTTTATATTTTTTAAATTAGCTCCATAATCACACTTAGAACACCTAAATAATTTTATTCCTTTTGCTTTTTTAAATTAGTTCCATAATCACATCTAGAACACTTAAATATCTTTACTTTCAAATGTTTTAATTCATGGATTTTTATATTTTTTAAATTAGCTCCATAATCACACTTAGAACACCTAAATAATTTTATTCCTTTACAAATTTTTTTTTATGCAGGAAGGAGGAGCCAAGGGCAAATGCCTGCAAAAGCACTCCCATAGAAGAAGGAGAGCCAAAATCAAGGTCCAAGGTTTTTGAGATGCATAGACACTGCATTTGAAAGATGGGAGGTCATGGACAGGAGGAAAGATGGATTGAAGAATATTCCAGAATTGACTGGTTGAGTAGGTGAAAGACTGAAAATACTGATTAACCCTTGCATTATATAGTTAGACAGAAAAGGAATGAGAAAGTGTAGAAAGTCTGGTACTGTGTGCTCTCCTTAAAGGAGAGGCATGCAGTTAGAGACTTCAGCAGAGCAATGTCCATTATGATAGCAATAGTAGAGAGAGTGAGGCAACATTGCATTGAAAAGAGAGAGATTGAAGATAATCAGTAAGAGGCGGGGAATTGATGGGACAAAAAGCCTTTGATTCCACCTGGTTAAGTATGGCTGTGTGGATTGAACCACTCAACACATGAGAAGCCTACTCCAATTAGGGCGGGTCATACTATGCATTTTTTTTAAATCAATGGAGAGGGGTGTTCAAATGACATATTTTGGTGTATAGAACACAATTCTGAAGAAAATATTTAGTTCTAATAACCCTAACCTACATCATTTTGCAGTTGATTATTATTAAATTGTTGATTATTTTACTATTGTAGTTACCCCAGAATATGTCTTCTCACGTTTTCTATCATGGCTGCTCACATTATCTCTCATAGAGCATTGTTCTAACTAATTCATATAAACACATAATGTAATTCATATAATAATAATAATATTTAAATACTCAAATAAAAAGGTGTGCCATTCCACTTAAATGTAATTATCATACAGTTTGGTATATGAAATATTTTGATGTTTTTCTGGCGCGCATAAGGCCATTTTCTGAGCCACCTTTCTCAGAGGCTAGAATGTAATGTTTCAGAACATTCTAAAACGTTTTGTGAAATATTTGAAGTGACTCATGATTTATGAAGCTATGAAGCTACTATCTGTTCCACTTTACCCCAGAGAAAGCAACTAAAGAGGAGTCACATGCGGAGAAGATTGCTAAGGTCCTGTTTGCCTGGCTGAAAGAGAGAGGTTATGATAAGACCTTGTTGGCCATTGGAGGAGACTCAACAAATGTCAACACTGGTGTGAAAGCTGGAGTAATGCGGAAGCTGGAGCTGCACCTGGGGAGAAAGCTGGTCTGGTTGGTGTGCAACCTGCACACTGTTGAACTTCCCCTATTCTGCTACAGACTTTGATATCAATCCAAACTTCACCCGAATCTCTCTTGGCCCTCCACTGATCAAGCTTCCTGACAAGGTCATTCAAGATCTCTCAACTGATCAATACTATGGCTATAAAATTGTCTGTGCAGTCAGGGATGGAGTACTTCCTGCAGGGCTGGCTCTGTTAGAGATAGGACCAGTAAACCACAGCCACTGGCTCACCACAGCGAACAGACTTCTCAGGCTCTGGGTGTCAAAGCATGGACTTAAAGGAAAGAACCTGAAGATTCTGCAATTCATTGTGGAATTCATCATTGGAGTGTATTACCCATGTTGGTTCAACGTGAAGGTCAAGCACTCCTGGATCGAAGGGCCTAGGCACATCCTCTTTCAGCTGGACTGCCTCAAGTCCCAGAGAAAGGAGGTGCTGGATATTGTGATGCCAACTGTGAGAAGATCTGCTTGGTATGCCCACAGTGAAGTCATCCTCCAAACACTACTCTGCTCTGAGGATCAGAAGGAGAGGATTGAAGGGGTGGAGAGAATACTGGCCATCAGGGGAGAGGGGGACCCGGACACTCAGCTTGGGGACTCCTCTGTTAGGAGCAGAAGGACACCTGACACCAATTGTGATGCTTCCAGCATCGGTGACTTGATCAGCTGGTCAGAAGGTGTGTCAGAGCCACCTCTCACCTGCTCTCTAAGCACATCAGAGGTGAAAAACTTCATCAACACCCCCATGGAGGTGCGCAACTGGCCTTGCCACACACAAAGCATTGAGAGGGTTGTTAAAATGGTGACTGAGGCTTCTGCTAAGTACTTCTCACAGGAAAAGAGGGATGGAGGGATCAGGGCTCAGGAGACCAGCAGGAAGCTGATGTCCAAGTCTGAGTCAAAGCAGGATTTGTGCAACCTGGCAAAGTTCAAGATGTCAGGAGAATGATCTTTGTAATTATATCCAGTGATATACATGCAGTTCACCTATTAATAAATATATGTAAAGTTGATTTGGCCTTGTCAATATAAATGATTTACCTTATATCTTTTAATATATTATAAAGGGGTTCAAAAGGGTAAAATTGGCAATTTAGAAATACAAAATGATGTAGGTTAGAGTTATCCTATCCAAAAAATAAGCTCATATTTGAATTCCCCATGTAAAAACACATAATTTAGACACCCCTGATGGTAGGATTTCCTTCAGATTCATGTTGTCACCTGAGTACGACCCGCCCTACTACTCCATACAGGAGCAAACAAGACCCCTGTAGAGAGACTGCAACTAAGTGGAGTTGAAGAAACCACGGAGGCAGTACAGCACACCTAACCTCTTAGAAGCTGTTTTAGAAAGAGTATATGTGATCTTTCCAGGAAAGATCACAAGAGGAGGAAATGCCAAGAATGTTAAAGAGAAGAGGAAGGACTGAGTTGTGTGTTGTTGAAGGTAAGGGGATAGTCATTTAGAAGATTGTGACAAGTAGACAGATGGAGGAACTGAGTTTTTGAGGCATTGAAAGCCACAAGGTTTTCTCTGCCCCAATCAGAGAGAGCAGAAAGATCAAAGGTCAGGTGCTCCATAGCCATACTACACAAATCATGGAGTGATTGTTGAGAGGGATGCTTTGGGAAGTGGATGGAGAAGTGAAGAATGGAATCATTGGCATAGAAGTGAATAGGACAGGAAGTGCAAATTAAAAAATCATTAATAAATGTGTGCTTTCAAATCTCCAATATGGTTGGTGACATAATTACATTTAAAACACTTAAATTTCTTTACATTCAGATGCAATGTTTGGTCAGTGTCAAATGACTCTAACAAAACTACAGGGTGTCCCATAAGTCTGGCATCATAGGAGAAATTCATATTTTTCTATTTCTACAAACCATAATTCATATTTTTCTCTTTCTACAGGCATCATGTCTGTGAGCAAGGAAAAACGAATCCAGATAATTCTACTCATAGGAAATCGGAGTCAAAGAGACTTTGCAACAAGTCTGCTAACACAACTCTGTATTATTGGCTCGCGGTCTGGATGCAGTCTGTTAAATTCAGCAGCGGCTTCTCTTTGACTCTGATTTCCTGAGTAGAATTATCTGGATTCGCTCTTCCTTGCTCACAGACATTATGGCCTGTAGAAAGAGAAAAATATGAATTATGGTTTGTAGAAATAGAAAAATATGAATTTCTCCTATGATGCCGGACTTATGGGACACCCTGTAGAACACCACCTATTACCTTTAGAATCCAGATAGGTTGCCAAAATATTACATTTACAACTATGGTATGTAGATGTAGTTTCAGTCTTCTCATTTTCCATGCATTTTGGTTCCTTAAAAGGAAAATAATATAATAATAAAAAGAAATAATACACACACACACAAAATCTGACATTATAAAGTCTTAATTAAATGTAAGCATCAGAATGGCATGTTCTAAAATTCCTCTACTTTAAAAAAAAAAAGTGTGGTAGCTATCCAGACAGCACAGTTAGTCAATCAACTGTTCATACATGGTTGATATGATTAATAGCAACCTTTCATAAGCACTCCATCAACCAATCATACTATCTGGGATATGTATTGCATAATTTTTTATAAAATAAAAAACTAGAATGGTTGATGAAATATTTAATACAATTTAATCAGGAAAATCTTACAAGACAATGCTGTAAAACCTAACATTGTACGTTTTAACATTCATAATAAGTGGTTGACATTAGTCAACTATCATTGCTAACTTAGATGCGAGAAATGAATACTGGAAATGAAATTATTCAAATTTGTAGTTAGTTATTTAAAATCAATTACTATAAAAGAATTACTATAATTTTTTAAGTGTTTATAAGAATTAGTTAAAAAACAAAAAATAATAATAATAATAGCTTAAGTTCTCGGTGCTTTTTCCAATACCTGATGTAACCCTGATGAGGAACCTCCACCCTTACTGAAGTTTGCAGAGTGATCACAGAGAAGCATTTCTTCATCTGAGTTGCCCAGTTTCTTCTTCACTGGATGATCCTGCAAATATGAATAGTCTTCCAATATCCAATAATTTTTTAAATAGTTCACATTATAATGGAATTATTTTCCATTAACCTGAATAATCTCAAAGAAGGGCACTAAAAAAAATGCAAACCTGCGTCAATCTTTCAGTTCCAGATTTGTGACTAGAATAAGCTTCATTCAAATCCAATATTTCTTCCTTTTTTTCAATTTCTTCTTTAACTTTTACTTCAATAAAATTTATTTCTCTCAAGCTCTCTTCTTCAATTTTCTCCACACTCATATTTGCTATATAATTTACTGAATAATATGAATTACATATAAAAACTTGCTACATGAAGGCTGAATGTATTAACAGCTTTAATGTTCAATGTTATATTTGTACATACAGTAAATTATTACTTTCTGAAATTTAAAGATAAAAACTTGTAGCATCTAAATCAGGGGGTCACCAACCTGGGTGGTAGCGCCCACTAGTGGGCTCATATTAAAAGGTAATTAAACATTTATTTCATTATTTATTTTATCGATTATGTTGATTTATTCATTTTGATCTAAGGGTGGGCGATAAGCTTTTTTTAATTTTCAAAAAATCGTAAAAGTGGGCGGTGAACAAAAAAAAGGTTGGTGAGCCCTGATCTAAATAATATAGCTATGCAAAAACGTTTTGTATCCATAACTATTCCTTGTTCAAGTAAACTTGATGGCAATGTCAAAATCATTGATATATCACAATTTTAGAGAAGTTTCTTGTTGTACAACATGAACTCTGAATTTAATTATTGTAATTTTTTTTTATACCAAACACACACTCTCATAGTAGTGAGACTGCATCAGGACCAATCATCACTCACTCGCATTTACTTCGTCAGCTGACATGACAATAATGCACCTGCCTCAGGGGAACATTCCAAAGGCTAGCCCCACAGACTACTCCATAGTTTACCCAGACTGCTTCATACACCCTGAGCTGGCACATTGCCACCCCCATCACCCTCCATATACCACATTGCTCCACTTTTTTTCTATCTAGCATGCATCTTCCACCCTCCCAGACATCCAGGCCCTACTGACCCAAAGCCTCCCTCATCCCATCCTTCCATCTCCTCCACAGTCTACCCCTCCCCCTTTAACACATAAATCCTCTTTAGCATCCTCTCCTTATGCCCAAACCATTTTAACCCCCCCTCATCTGCTCTCTCCACAAGACTACTTCAACTCCCACACCTCTCACGGATAACAGTGTTTCTCACATGATCAATCTGCCTCACCTGATAGATCATCCTCAGGCATTTCATATCCAGTACATCCACCTTTTTCATTTCCTTCACATTCAGCACCCATGCCCCACATCCATACAACACTGTTGGCACTACTACACCTTCATACATACCCATCTTCACACCCATATGCAATGATTTCTCCTTCCAAACACTTCTTAGGGCACCCAGTACCTTTGCCCCTCCTTCCACTCTGTGACGCACCTCTGCCTCCATAGTCCCATTCCTTGCCACTTCCATCCCCAAAGTACCTGAAACATGCTGCTTCTTCCATTTTCTCACCATACAAACTTACACTCAGTTGCTCACAGACCTCCCTTTTACAGCACCACAAAACCTTAACTTTATTCACATTTACTTTTACCTTCCCTCTTTCACACACCCTCCCAAACTCAGTTACCAGTCTCTGTAGCTTTTCTCTCAAGTATACCACCAGAGCCATATCATCCGCATACAACAAATGATTCACTTCCCAAACACCTCCCCAGGCAACATGCTGCAATTACTATTCTTAACCCTTTAATGCCTTCAGACAACAGAAGTGGACAATTTTATGCCCACTATGTTGTTAAATATTAATGTTTGACATCCAATTGGTTGACTTTATTATAGTGACAAGTACTTCTTGTCCACATATTTGGACAAACTGTGTACCATTGAGATACAAAGAGCATTATTATTTCTCATTAGGACTACCATACAGTTCTATACTGTCCATATATGTGGATACTTTGTACGAAGAGCTACTTCAAAATATAAAATTTAACAAAACCCTACCCAAAATTGCGTGTTTAAATCAGCTCATTTACATTAATACTTTGTCAATTGAAAACCAGAAAGGTACCCGAGGCGCTAAAGCATTAAAATATGTTGGGAACTGTGGTCTCAACTTTGTAATTGATCTTTATAAAAAAAAATTAAATTATGCCTCCACAAATTTCAAATTATTATTAGAATAAACTATCAGTCTTGCATTTTCATTTTCCACAAGAGTAAATTTGTTCTTGGTTTTAAAGTTAATGAATAAAAAGATCCATTACCAGTAAAGGTAATGAAAGAAAGTTCATGTGCAGCTGATAACCCAATTTCCTAGTTTCTATCACTACTGACACTCTCCATTGTCTGGAATATTCATTCTACTTCTCTTGTTGCTCAGTCTGCATAAGGGAGGTTTATGTTACTCAGCTCCAAGTATTTGTCTCTGTCAATGATACTGAAGAGGTGAGCCATATAGTTATTTGAGTGACTGCAGAAACTAATAAAAAATACTAATTTCTTTTTTTTCTACTTTCTGGATAACTAGTAACTTAGATAATGCTTATTTGCTAAACAAGCCTTCAAAAAAATGTAGAAAAAACAGCCTCTCTCTCCCTGCTTGGTGAGGAACAAGCTAAAGTGAGGAACCATCCCTGGGAACAGGGAACATAACAGAACTCCATTTCATATCAGCAGAACACTAGGGCCAACAATGGCAGAAGTATGATACCTTAAAACTGTTCAGAATTGTACACAGGGAGAAGTCTAGATAACTTTAAATATAACATAGTCTAGTTTGTTAGTGGTTCCCTTTAAGGTGAGTCAGGGTCCCTGACCTCTATAAGCTTTATCAAATCACTTTTGGGTGGCAAAGCCCCTAGGTCACTATACCTTACAGACCTTATTTTAATTTTTTTGTGTAATGTAAACTTTTGTGTGTAATGTGTGTTCACCTATAAATAAGTGGTTGTTTGTTTGTTTGTTAAACACTTTTCTATTAAAGGAGATATCTATTTTCTCCATGTAAGCACTTTTCCACCCATCTTTCTGCCCAGCATCCTCAGAGGTGCTACTATATGAAAGTATACTTTAGACAGCCTTTGATCATTTCACTAATGTCTAATTTCACTAATTTCTTTTTCTAAGCTAATAACCTTATCTGCCCTTACTAGTGGACTGCATAACAGAACAGTATCTTATTGGTGTAGATTTTTCTAGTGGTGCCATGACTGAGTTCAAACCCTTTCATATTGGCATTGGAAGCCCATCATATTCCATAGGGAATTGCTCCACTGAGTACTAAACTAATTATTGTACAGGTATCCCTCATTTAACAATTGAGTTACATTCCTGAAAAACTGATTGCTACGTGAATGATTGCTAAATGAGGACATTATAACATGGATGAATACAGGATACATTCCTGCATGGTGCTTGTGGACAGTGATCATTATCACTGTCCAGAAGCACCACGTAAAGGAGATTAGCCCACCCCTTAAAGTCCCCAAACCACCAGACACTGGCCTTAAAGTTCTCAACAGTCCTAGCAGTCCTCTCAGGGTCCCAAGTCTTTCCACAGGTCCTCCCACAGACTCATAGCCTTGGCCATGATGATGATGGTAGAGAAAGGCATGCTGCAGTGAGTGAGTTTGATCCTCAATCCAGATCTGGAGTAGCTTCTCTATGTTCTCCATCACTGGATCACATGCAATAGTTATCCTTGTGGTGCTGCTAGAAGTCACATTTTCTGCTGAGACCTTCAACTCTGGAGCCTTCTTGATGATGGTTGAGATGGTAGACTGGGCTAGGCCAAGTGCTCTCATGATGGAGTTTGCCCCTTCACCATTCTTGTGGTGCTTCATAATGTCCAGCTTAACCTCCAAAGTCAAGGCCTTACAAGAGAGCTTAGCCTTACCTGATGATGCAGGGGAAGCAGCCACACACACACCCATCATTTTCAATATTCACTGCCGTTTAACACAGTCCAAATTAGCACCAAACAGTCTGCACAATGTTGCTTTTCACTCCACAAAGGCAGTGAATAACACAATGATCACACTTGTGTGGAATCTTACACAATGATGCAGAAGCACACAAGCAACTCAAAACATTGGCAGGGCAAGAAGGAAGTGCAGGGGTTGGCCATTTATGGGTGCACAGGTCAGGCAAGCTGCGTAGAGAAGGATAAATCTGTTTCTGCACATGGCAGCCATTTTGATTAGATAAGTGAAGTTAGAGTTGCACCCATTGAATATCAGAAACCAAGCTTTGCCCATCATAGCAATCATTAAACCAAATTTTGGCCAAACATTATATGAGAAAAAGTATTAAAAAAATAGATCGCTAAACCAAGTGATCATTGAGTGAATGAGCGTTAAATGAGGGATCCCTGTACCACAATTATATTATAATATTACCAGTATCTGTTATTTTACTATTTCACAAAGCTTTGGTCTTTAATATTTTCTCTGTAGTACATTTTTAGAGTTGTGCCAGAGTTAAAAATCACTATATTCTTTATCTAAATTGCAGACAAATTACTAAAAATTAGTATCTACAATTAAGTTTTCTTATCCTCTCTTTACTGGCATGTCTGTAGTTTGCATGGTATGACAGTGAGTTAAGACTGTGTTTGCATGGTTTGTAAGCATTCTTATTTTACTTCTTTTCATCTTTCACCCCTTTCCTATTCTCTTTGACTATTTTTCCGACTTGTTGGCAGTGGCCAGCAGATGATGATGGGGAGTCTTCCTTTCTCTTTTTCTGAATGAATTTTAACCCAAGAATGATAGGTTTTGCTACTTACTTAACCCCTTATTCTTTTCTTTTAACCCCCTCCTTTTTCCTTTCTCTTGGGCTAACCTTAGAGTGGATCTTAGGGTCTTTGTTAGCCTTAGCTTCTGTAGAAGTTATTTGATCTTAAGATTGCTTAGCTGATTTTTCTTAAGTTAGCTTTAGTTTGCTTCCTATTAATAGTACAAGTACATTTTCTGCTTGCAGTTCATATTACTATAAAATTCTACTCTCACTTAACTTACTTTTTAGAAATTTTCAATGATGTGCTTTATATGAGGCCCTCTTAGGAAGAAGAGGTGAAGTAACATAAGTAAAAAAACATCACAAAATGCAGTTAAAAGTTGTACCAATTTAAAAGTGACAACTTTTGAAGTTACTTTACTAGCTGTATCAGACAAAGATTTACCAGAGCACTACTTTTCCATCCATCATGATTCTTGCCTCATTCATTGTATTTATCAGTGGCTCAGGAGTATTTTAGTTTTGCCTATTTTTTTGGTGGCTTTCTTTTGTGGTGTATATATTATATATATACTGTATATATCACTATATTCAGTGGTTTTAGTGGTTTGCATCACTGACTACAAGTCCATTGCCCACAGGATTGAGACCCAGTGACAGCAGGTGGCATGCAGCAAAACCCAGCTGTTCATCCTTCCATACAATAAAAGAAAGTGGTTGGTAGATAAATGAGAACCCTGAGTAGCCTAGTGGTTAAAAAAGAAAAAAAATGCTAGGCTACTAATGGGGCGTGGTTCAGATTCCACACTAAACTGTAGGTCTAAGGTGGAGTGAAAAGCTTGACCTTCATCAGAATGATGATGTAACCTACAGATGATATTGCTAGGAGTGAAATATTATTGCCAGATATGGTACTATGAGCATATTTAAATTCCACATGCAGTAATTTTGTTGCATCTGGCATACTGTTAAGTACTTAAACTGTGTTACTAACATCTAATAATGTGATTCTTCCCCACTTTTATACTGAAAATAAAGACTTTACCTTCTTAAGCAGATTGGCTCAAAGATTTCCCTTGTACACTCCCTCCTCTGTAGAAAAGTGAAATTTTTTAACAGACAAGAATACATAAGAAATTATAATTTCAACTTCATTTGCTAATTTCAATTTAAAAAATAAGGGATGAAAAAGATAAAAAAATAATTTGATCTAAGAGCACGACTTGCACCAATTCCCCAATTTCATCTAGGCCACTAGACTCTTCAGATGGCTTCAGACTCCTGTCTTGGCTACCATTATTGGGGATTTTCATCCCTTTATTGATCTATTTTAGTTTTCACAAAATGGCTTCTTTATAAAAATTAAGATACCTAACATTAAACTCAGTCCTCTCTCATCATCATGATACATTTCTTTCAAAAACCATCTAACCACTGATGATATTTAATAAATAACACTGGTCAACAAAGATTTTTCATCAGAGTAAAATTTGTGGTGGCTGGATAGCATTTTTCACGCTGATTCCAAAACTGCATTCAGATTTTTTCTAGCACGTATAGTTTTCAAGATGAAGGCATATATATAACTACACAGATTTAATCATTTTAAATAGGCAAAATACTAATATTTCAACATTTGATTGTGTTTATTTTATTGTGTTTTTTTAGTTTATTCATCTTATTTATTTCAATTATCTTAATTATACATCTTATGTATTTCAGGTATGAGCTTTTACGTCTAGCAGCATTGTGATTCAGGCAACAACGCCGTGCTTTGTGTGTCAAAGATCAGTCCAGTCCAAGAACTTGTGTCAAGTTGGTGTACATTTTTTTTAATTTATAGTTTGCTCAGGTCAGTCAACATGCCTCGACAATGTAGGAATGACCCGACAAGTTCTGTTTCGTATGCAGCCAGTTGACAACTAAAACACAGCGACGAAGTATTACAACCGACATTAAGAAAATATACAAGCTATACTTTGGTTGCCATCTAGGTGACCAAGATAAACCATGGGCGCCACATCAAATCTGTTCTGGCTGTTCAAATGGATTACGTGATTGGCTTAACAAAAAGAAAGCTTCAATGCCATTGCATACCCATGATATGGAGGAAGCCGAGAGATCATCATGAAGACTGTTATTTTTGTAGTGTGAACTTAATGGGGTTTTCTGCCAAGAACAAACACCAGATTGTATATCCAAACTTGGATTCAGCACGTAGACCAGTAAAACATGATGAAACATTGCCCATTCCAATTCCCCCAAGTGATAGGCTAGATTCTATCATAGATGACATGGAAAGTGATGAAGGTGCAACTGGCGTTTCCGGACCATCTACAGAACCAGAGTACACTTTTGAAGGTAGACATTCAGAGCCTAAAAAGTTAACCCAAGGACAGTTGAATGATCTTGTTAGAGACTTATCGCTGTCTAGAGAGAAATCAGAGCTTCTCCCCTCAAGACTAAAGGAGAACAATTTACTTGAGAACAATGTTTGTACTAGTTACTACCGAAAGCGGAATTTTGAATTAACAGCATTCTTTTCAGTAGACGGTCCTCTCTGTTATTGCCATGGTAATATAATGCCATCCATCCACATTGCCCATTCTGTCCATCTAAAAGAGACATATGACAATATGGATATACTACTTAAGGCAATCAAATACGACAGTCATCAATGGAATGTTTGTGGAGATCTAAAAGTTATAGGAATGCTTATGGGTATGCAGTCAGGATTCACAAAATTTTGTTGTTTCCTTTGCCTGTGGGCCAGTCGCGCCACTATAGAACATTACACCAAAAGTGACTGGCCACTTAGGTATACATATGTCCCAGGGATAAGCAATGTTCAGTCTGTCCCTTTAGTGGATCCCCAAAAGATCTATCTGCAACCTCTTCACATTAAACTTGGTTTAATGAAGAATTTTGTTAAAGCAATGGGTAAAGTCAATTCTGAAGGGTTCCAATACCTTTCAAGGAAATTTCTGAAGGTTACTGCAGCAAAATTGAAGGAAGGAATTTTTGTTGGGCCACAAATAAGGGAGGTTTTGAATGACACTGAATTTGAAAAAGTCCTAAGTCCGCTGGAATTGAAGGCTTGGCTGGTGTTCAAATGGATATGTGAAAACTTTCTTGGAAGCAACAAGTCACCTGCGTATAAGGATGGAGTCAAGAACCTCCTTGATGCCTTCAAAGAAATGGAGTGTTGAATGTCGTTAAAAATTCACTTCCTGCATTCCCACTTAGATTTCTTTCCTGAAAACCTTGGTGCAGTGAGTGACGAGCAAGGAGAGCGCTTCCATCAAGATATTCAGATGATGGAGAAGCGCTACCAAGGATATTGGAATGAAAGCATGATGGCAGATCATTGTTGGATGCTGTATCGTGACAATCCAGGCCAAATTTACAAAAGGAAATCACACTCACAGCGCTTTTAATAAAATAATGTATATATTCTTTATTTATAAGTACATTGAATAAGGTATATGATGTATTTGTTGTTTAGCATTCCTAAGTGTGATCTATACATCCATAAATTTTCTTATAGCAATATCAAAAACTTAAAAATATCAAAACCAGTGTATCTATATAACTATACGTGCTAGAAAAAAATTAAACCAAATTCGGAATCAGCGCAAAAAATGCATTAAGAAAAGTGTGATCATGTTTGTGATGAGAAAAAAAGTTTCATTTTGTTGGCCAGTGTAATTAGCCATCAACTATTTTAATTTCCTTTGGTTCCCCCTATATTCAATTGCATAAAACACATTAAAAAATTGCTCAGTAGCTTAGCTTACAATATATATTAAATAAAGTTAAGTTTTATAAGAATCATCATAAACAGTTGGGAAAAATACAAATGCTAAAATCTTTAACTGTAAATCAGGATCTCACAAAAATTTTCTTTGTAAAACTGGCAACCAAAGATATAATTTAATAATTGCTAATTTGAAGCAGCAATAATAATACAGTAACTTATGAATGTTTCCTACCTTCAAAGTAAGCTCTTAAATAAGGTAAGTCTAATCACAGGGATTATCTTTGAACACATAAATCTAGGTGAATAGTAGTTAGCAGGCTAACTTAAGTTTATAACTAGATTGTACATGAAGGGCCTACAAACGAAGTATAGGACTACTTCATTTACAAGTTAATCATTGTCATCCTCTTTAATTAGGCCTCAAACACGAAGATAACCTTGAAGTCAATCTAAGTTAGGCCTAGACATAAAAGGCTATTTATCTACACTACCAGTCAAAAGTTTAAGTACACCTACTAATTTCCAATGTTTTGCTGCTTAGCTCATGACAAACTTCAAATGTAAACTTAACAGGTACTAGAGATGAATTTGCTTACCTGGCTTTCATATTGTGTTTCAGTGCATCTGCCCTATGCAGTGCGTTATAACACAGAAGCTTCTTCAAAATAGCCTTCAAAATGTGTTAATTTATGTCTAGCATACAACCTAAAATTAATGCCATTAGCTCTGCACAAAGGTCCAAAAACAGTTTAAATGTCTTTACTGGGGTAGTGTGTTTCTTCAGGAGTATGTTAATACATGTGTTCAGTTATTAACATGCGCTGCAGGTCTTTACATATAAAATCCTTGCAGAGGAGCTAACTGTGTAGTTTAAGGTATATTTCTGTGTTTCAAAAAACAAAAATGGCTGTCAAAGCTCAGTTAACAACAGAAAAAAGACAGTTGATTGTAACTTTGAGAAATGAAGGCCAATCACTGAGGAAAATTGCAAAAAAATTAAAAGTTTCTGTGAATGCAGTTGCTTCTGCCATTAAATGGTACAAAGAAACTGGTCAAAATAAGGACAGATAAAGGTCAGGCAACCAAGAACCACAACAGACTCAGAGGACAAGTATATCCGAGTCACCAGTCTGCGCAACAGACGCCTCACAGCACCTGAAATCAAAGCCCAGCTGAACAACTCCAGAAGTACAACAGTTTCAACATCAACTGTTCAGAGAAGACTAAGAGAGGCAGGATTAAAAGGATGAACTGCAGCAAAGAAACCAATGTTGAGACTCCAGAACAAAAAGAAAAGGCTAGCCTGGGCTAAAAACAGCAAAAATGGACTGTTGAGCAGTGGAAATTTGTTCTTTGGACTGACAAATCAAAGTTCAAAGTTTTTGGATCCAAACACAGAGTATTTGTGTGGCACAAAGCGGGTGAAAGAATGACACAGCAGTGTGTTATGCCAACAGTGAAGCACGGTGGAGAAAGTGTGATGGTCTGGGGATGTTTTGCAGGGGAGTAAGTTGGAGATCTCCACAAAGTCACTGGAATACTGAACCAACATGGCTATCACAGCATTCTGCAGCGCCATGCCATCCCATCTGGACTGCGACTAGTTGGCCAACAGTTCATAATGCAGCAAGACAATGATCCCAAACACACTTCCAAGCTGTGTCAAAATTACCTGAAGCAGAAAGAACGGCAATGTCAGCTCACAGTTATGGAATGGCCAGCACAGTTCCCAGATCTGAACCCCATTGAGCTAGTGTGGGATGAACTGGATCAACAAGTGAAAGCCAAGTAGCCATCCAGTGCTCAGAAGCTCTGGGAACTCTTACAAGAGTGTTGGCAGCAGCTTTCACCAGACTATCTTCTTTCTCTTGTTGAGCACATGCCTTGAATTTGTTCTGCTGTAATTGCTGCTGGAGGAGGCTATTTTCATGAATCTAAAATTTAGACTTTGCTTTTGGTAAATTGTCCTGATTTGTTGTTATTTAAGTTCCCATGTTTGTACTTATGAATTTGTGTCATGATAACTTAGTTAATAAATAAAAACTTTGAATTTATGAATATTTCAGGGTGTACTTAAACTTTTGACTGGTAATGTACATTACCATAAGGCTAATAAAATGGTGGACCAACTGCACATTATGACAAATGTAAAAGTAGAGAATTTTTACCGACATTAATATTAAATTTATACTATTATTAGTTAATGCTAAACTAGTGATAAGCCCCTAAACAAAATTTTGCACCAAATTAACTGGGTTTACACATATCTGCATAATGACCAGTAATTCAATTATAATTCTAAGACATTACCTTGGGGCAATATCAATCTATACTATAATGTTTAAAGAAGATAATTTTATACTTTACAATCAGAATTTTTATTGCACACATGTCAAATGCTCTACTCATGTTTATGAATAGAGTGAACATGTTATAATTATACAAGTATGTCTTTTTATTTATGTTTTAAGAACCAAATAACAGGATCATCATAATTCTCCTAAAATATTGCAAATTAAGCAATTTTCTATTGGTCTTACTGATTTTTAAATCAGCTCTTCAAAATTCAAGTTGCCATGTTATATTCATAAAAAAAACATTTAAAAAAATAGCTGCAAGAAACAAATTATTCAGGCATTTAGTCATAGGCCTATCCTAGTTTTATTCAGTTATTGATCCATTTCTTTCTAACAGGCCAATACTAACCCCCCTTTTTTTTCTGATGTATTTATAAAAATAATTTTTTTGGATCCTTTCTACCATCTTTGGCTAAACTTATTTCTGATTCAATTCTACTCTTCCTAATTAACCTATTTAACTCATGCTTTACATGGTTAACCTTGGTTTTGCTTCTGCCTGAATTGTTCATTCCGACAAAGGTCAACCTTGTCACTCCACCTTAGACCTACAGTTTAACATGGAATCCAAACCATGCCCCACCAGCAGCCCAGCATCTTAACCACTAGGCTACCAAAGATACTCAATTTATGTACCAACCAATTTTTTTGTGTGGAAGGATGAACAGCTGAGTTTTGCTGTGTGCTGCCTGCTATCATTGGTCTTGATTCCAGGGCTGGTGGATTCATAGTCAGCAACACTAACCACTATATCACCAAGGTGCATGTCTGTGCCTTTCAATCTCCCTCCCAATTATTACTGTACTTTTAAAAGTTCTGGAAACTTTACTCTTATACATAATCACTGTTCCTATATCCCTTTTCCACCACATTGGCTTCTTATTTTGATTATTTTTAACAGGCTTAAAGGGTATGCATGCTTCTTGAATATCACCTATAGCAGATTTAAAATCATCCCACATCTTGTATGTATTTCATTCATAAAACTTTGTCCAGTTTACTAGCCCAAACAAGGTTCTAAATTTATGATGTCATCCCTCAATCTGTAATCACACTAAAGTAAGCACTTTTGGCTATGCTATAGATTGTAGAATATGACAATTATGTAACACAAATCTTGCTTAGCTTTCATGTTTATAATAATGATAATGAAACACTAACATAAAAATTAAAAAATTATTATGACAGACTTAATATGAAGAATAATATTCAAAATTGTGACCAAATCAGTGGTCTATGCTTTCTATGAGGACCAGAAAATAGCTAGAATAGGATGATGCATTGGTTTTAAGGAATGCCTTACATCGGCAAACATCAGATACAAAAGGAGAGGAGTACAGCAGGAGCAAGCAAAAGAAAAGAATCGGTGAGTTTGATCTATATAAATTAAAAAACTTTTGATTAATGGCCACTGAAAATCTGGGTTTCTTGAAATGATTGTGCTACAAATTATAAAATTTTATTTTTGCATCTTCGGTAAACTATCTTGCATCATAATCATATTGTAGGTTATTAGCCTCAGGGAAGAGTTCAGAGAGATTTCAAGTTGTTCCATCAAGCTCAGCAGCAATACATGACAGTGATTTCAACAGTCTCTCAAGTCAGGGCAGCCTGGAATCACATCATGAAATAGCTGGTGTCAGTGAACAACAGGAATCCAGGATAGAACAAAATAGGAAGAGTCTACCAAACCTCACTCGGCAGTGTGACAGGTATACTGTATAGTTTAAAATATGAGTATGCTTTGAACATTCTTGTTGCTATGTTGACAATACCTTTGAAAAAATTATTTATAATCCACGTAACATTGGTAATAGTTAGAGTCCAAATCTTGGATACTGCTGTCCAATGAACATCTTGTTAGAATATTAACTTGATATAAAATAAATGTCTTTTACCAGGTATCAAGTAAGTGATCAGTTTTGGAGGATTATGGAATTATCACTACTACTGATAAGATGAATGTAATTGACAGGTAACAGTCCAATTATCTTGTACATTAGTATCTGATTCAAATCAAGTATTTCACAAAAAAGCATACATTTCAAACAAGTGTTGAAATTTAAATATTGTTAGTCAAAACCTATGGAACTTGCTTAAATAACTGTCTTTAAAATTGAGTAAATTTGCACTATGAACTTTGCAGGAACAAGCTGAGAAGAGAATGTGAAAAATATAAAGCCATAAGAAAAGAGGATAAATTTTATTCAACAAAAGATAAAATCAAGAAAACTGATGAAAGTGTTCAATACAAAAATACAATATTCTGAAGCTGTTTAGATGATTATTTTTTATTACTGTTTAATGAGTGATAGACTGAATTCGTGTTATATATGTTATATGAATGTGTAATAATGAAAATTGCAATTTTTGGCCAAAAATAATATAAATATGGATTTTTTGATGCATTATTGAGCGTGCAGCCCTCTGCAAATGTTTAAATTTGCTTCAGAGGTAAAAAATACATCATAAACAGTTTTTAAATTGTCTTTCTATCATGTCCAGAACCCGAGATAGGTCACTGGGTTCGAATTTTGGTCACAAGCACATCCAATTGGTATTAATTGGCCAGTAGCAGTCACAGTTTTGTATGCAACCACCCAAAATCAGTTTTAAAGTTTAATCCTGGACAAAAGACAACTCTCTAGACCCCCTCAATTTTGATTCTTTCATTCCACCCTAAATTGTTTAATCTTCTATAAGTTCTGAGTGAAAAATTAATAACACAAAAGGCTAGGCCTATTCCTTCAGGTATTTAGGCATAGTGAATTGCCTGTATTAATTAGATGGAATAAACTCATTGCATAACCCTATTACCTACATTGAGAGAGAGAGGTGCAATAGGCAGCCACGCACCCTACAGCCTGAAGCGAGATCCAATGAAATAATAAGGTATGGTAGTTTCCTTTTTTACCATTAGGCAGCACTAAATACTGATGTCAAATAAATTCAACATTAACCAAAAAACTACTTAACAAGGTCTTTTGGAGACCTCCACAAACACAATTTTTTAACGAAAAGACATAGGGTTTTTGTTATTGACTTGGCACCAAAATCTGGCAGAAATTCTCACTGGACCACCAAGTTGATAGCAATTAACCCATAATCCTATATAGTTTTTTCATAAAGTGAAATGCATGGATCAGTACTGCCCCTCTCAGTCAGAGAGCCCTCCAATAATGGTTCAAATACAACCTTCTCATCAAGAGGTTTTGTCTATGGAAGTACCAAGCATCTCATGGATAAAGGCCAATGTTTCAATTTCTTGATAGGAATTGCAAACTAAAGGTATTCTGAGGATTGGCCTACATCCTCAGTCTCTTTAAAGCACAAGCTCCAGAGGTACAAGGTCAGAGGTACACGTCATGTTTGGGTACATTGATTTACAATCTTTACCTAAATGAGAGCCACCACATTTAGGATAAGTTATGTCATAAGTGAGTTCAAGTTTTGTGTATTTGGTGACACCAGACAATCTTTAATTATGTGTCCCTACTGATGACAGCAGAAGCACAGTCCCAGAGCTAAACAACATTCTTCATAACTGTGTCCCCTTTTACCAGTGATAAATTAATGTGGACTTGTGTTTATGTCCTTACTTTGTGTACCAACTTTCTTGCTTTTTGTAGGCTTTAGTTTTGATTTTGAGTGACTTCAGTATGTCTGTTATTATTTTAGGTTGGAAGTCAGTTCTTGTCCTTATTTGGTTACTGGGATGTTTTAGGTGTCACAGTTTCACATGAAATGTCCACTAGGCCTACCTCAGGAATGCAACTTGATGGCTCTGAAAGTGTGTCTGCCTCTGACTGAAAAGAAGTGAAAATGAAAATGCCATTTTCATGTGTGTATCTGCAAGAGATACTATTTGGTTCCAGGATATGAAAAGCTAGTAGTGACCTCATGATTACACATACAAGTCTCTACTTCTCTCCAAGCTCATTTGATAAGTTTATCAAGAAAATGTTATGCAAAATCTTTAGCCTATGTACAGGTACCGTACACCAGGATAACATTTTGTAGCCAACTTCTCCAATCTGTATGCAAAAATTATGAGAGGCTCTTCATGTTTTATTTTCACATTTGTAATGTTTTCTGTTTCATCCCTACTCTTATGTCTTTCTTCATTAGAAGCATTCCAAGACAGATCAACCAATACCAATGCAAAACACCACTCCAACTCGGATTTGGGTGATAATTGGTATACAGTATAGGGTTAGTTTGTGTTCCAAATCGACTGGTTCAAACAAAAAGCTCTATGACTAACAGTTTTTAAGTTATTGGCCCCCAAAGTTTAGGGCCCGCCCTTTAACCATGCCCACTTTGACAGGCAATATCTCCCATCCAGTTAATCATAAACTGAACATCATATACATTTTTTAAATCAGCAAGACTAGATCTATCCAATGATACTAATTTTAGCTTTGTAAAGCAATTTTCAAAATTTTACTCCGCATCTCCATTTGCTTGACCCCCTACCCAGTGATGAGCTGCCAAAATCTTAACAACTGGTTCCCTATATAAAAAGTTCTGATTTAAAGGATGTGCCACAGTATGTAGTTTTTGTACCTTTCTCCATAAGAAGTGGCAATGCATTGTGTCATTGGGAGTTGTACTCGTACTTAACAATAAAAAAAATAAATTTAGAATAAATTTGAAAAGAAGAAAATATGAAGAATATTTAAGTATATTAGTTATTACTAATTAGGTAGTAATTACAAAATAGCTTCAAGATTATTATTTTGTATACCGTTTTATTTTACACCATTTTATAAGATTATTCAGTTTTAAGATCATTTTATAACAATTTTTAACAACCAGTTCTAAAATGCTTCAAAATTTTAACAACCAGTTCTCATGAACCAGTGCCAACTGGCTCCAGCTCACCACTGCTCCTACCCCCTCTAGATATTAAAAAACCCCAATTTTTTTTATGAATATTAAACTATTATGGTAGATAAATGAAAACAATAAAAAGGGTGGGTATCATGTTATAAATAAATTTAAAAAATCAACCAAAAATTTATTCTGAACAATTTTTTGCAGCTTTTATACAGGCTAAAATTATGTTCATTACCAATTAAAATTACTGCTAGTAATTTTTGAACATTTTTCAGCATTTATTTATTCAAAGTTTAAATTTTAAAGAATACATATATAACAGAATCAAAAGTGAGTACTAACATCTTTATTCAAATGGTGAATCCTTTTTATTCAATAAAAAGTTAGCACCTTTTGAAACCTAATTATGAAGACTATCTTTCGCGGCTTACCAAGTCAGTTAATCAAATAACTTAAATCACTTAAATGTTTGCAATCCCATATTGTAATAGAAACATATACAGCTATATTCACAAACAAAGACAGTTACACATATAATTTACATTTTCATGTCATTTGTGCTTATGGTATTATGATACATCAAATAAACAGTGACTAATTTCAATAAAAAACTTGGTGACATTATATTCATATTAAAACTTGTGAATACATATATAAAACTTGGTGGCATTACATGAACTTTTTTAATTCTTCTCCAAAAACATATTGAACACACAGCTTTTCAGCCTTCAAAGTTGGGGTACTTAGAATACCCAAAATATCATGTCCTGAAATATGGCAGATGTCTCTTATTTGTGGGAAATAATAATATCTGCTAAATCCAGATGGGTTTAAAAAATCTATCTTATAGTCATCAAACTCTTCATTGTACTCTAGTACAAGCCCCAGCCACTGAGAGTTATTGTAGGAGCAAACTATGTATTCCCAAATTTTGGGGTTCAGAATGATTGGATCTTTATTTTTATTTGCATTAGTGGCACACTTCACAATTAACCTCTCCTCACCTTCATAATTAGAAGATAATTCAAAGGCTTTAATTTTTGTGGCACTAACTGGCACAAATTGGTGAAACTTTTGGGTTCCAATTAGTTGAATACTATTTTCAAATCTTTTGCTTAGGAATTTTGCCACTTTTTCTATTTCTTCAGGTTTAATTAAAAAGAATTTGATATTCTCCAAATTTTCACAGCAAAAATGAAACAATGTCTCCGGTGTTATGATTTGATCATTGAAAGTTCTCTGCAAGCTTGCTCTAGCTACAACTCTTTTGACTGTTCCACCAATTCTATCACAAGCACTTTTGCCATGACTTGTAGCAAAAAAAATGCCACTCACACTCAAGCCCAAATTCATCTATGTGTGTGCATATACTGACAAAGTTGAATCGATTCTTATATTGGCCTGCACATCCATCAGTAAAATAATGTAGCTTGTTAATGTGAGGATGAAACTTCTTTATGTCTGGAATGAGGGCATTTAAAAATGAGTAGACCATGGTTGTATTATGTTTGGTGTCAGATGAAAGAAAGCAGTAGCTTGTGTGCATAGTTTCGTTAGTTGTAGTATTCTTCCAGTAAATTACAAATGGATGCACTGTACATTGACTATTTTCCCAGTGGAAGCCTTGTGCTGCATCTTGTACAATGAAAGAATAGTTTTCTGAAAAAATCACACAAAACTATTCCTTCATTGTAGGGTAAACTATTTTTTAAACTTTTGAGAAAATCATTTTTAGATTTGGCCACATAATGATGACGAGTTAAATTTGCTATTTTTGTGCTTAAAGAACCAATAAAATCTTCAATTGATTCTACTTTTTCCACCAAAGTGCAACAGTCAGTAGAAACCCATTGTTTATATTTAATCATGTCATATTCTATCTCATGTATATTTTCAATGTTTATTAGGAACTCTGTAACTCCTTGTTCTTTGGGGCATAAATTACATTTGTGCATCATGCAGTTTCTATTGCTGATGTCACACTTTTTTCCATCAAAACCTTATAATCAAGCCCTTTAATACCCATAGCAGAGAACTGAAGCTTAGCATTCTGATAATAAGTGCAAACACACTGTGTGTGTGCTCCCCCTGATCCAGCTGAAACACAGTGTTTGGGTTGAATACATGCAAAAGTTGAAAATCCTATTGGAGGGTTCTCTGGGTTTTCCTTGTAGATGTTATATGCTTCTCTTAAATTCATTAGTATAAGTCTTTTTTGGACACTTACCTTTTCTCCAGTATTATACTCTCTCATTCTCAGGCACTTTTTTTCCTGAACAAATATGGCTGATCTCATCTGATTCATAGAATGATCTAACTAGTTCTTTGGTGGATTTTGTGACAACTTTCTCTTTTGACATAGCTGGACCTTCTGGAATAATCCCATACGGTACTTCTTTTTCAAACTTCTGCTCTTTTTACTAAATACCATATTTTTCAGTGTATAAGATGCACTTTTCCAAAAAAAGGGGTCTCAAAATCACCCTGCATCCTATACACTGAAGGTCATAATATTACCTTTATATGGGCTAGAAGAACTGATTGATTTTTACAAAAATTCATCATCTCTTAGTCCCTCCTGACTGTGTATTGGTTTGGCCAATTTTACACTAAGTTTCTACTCTTCCCAACCCACTGATAACAAGAAAAACAGTATGTATTGCATAATGATTTACTTTTATGTTTCATAACATATAGTATAGTCTCCCGTATACTTAATACTATTTTCTTATAATGAGTATGGGTGAAAGAAAACGTATCACCATACTTTTGATGGAGGGCTTTAACAAAAGTCAGCCTTGCTGGTAGAAAATTAGACATTTTCTGACAACTAGGCAGTTGGTCATAATTTTTTTCCTGAAAAAAGGCCTTAAAAATAGGGGTGCATCTTATACACCAAAAAATACGGTATTTTGTTGTTTGAAATGTTTGTGCTGTTTCTGCGATAGTATGTGGAGAAATGCTCAGTATTTGAAGTTTTCAATCATAACTATCAGTAGAATGAAGAGCCTCCACCAATTCTTGCATGAGATGATGGTATCTGAAAAATACATAGAAGTATTTAATGCTATGTCTACAAAAATGATGAATTAGTGAGAATCCAAATAGAAGCAGAATTCAAAATAAAAAAATGAGATACTTGTTAAGAAATGTGCTATAATGAACTTATAATTATGAAATTAATGTGACAAGTATACATGCAAAGTTCTCCAGATATAGGTACTTATCTTTTCACTTCAGAATCAAGTTTTGGAGTCTTTGTTGGGCTTTGAATCTCTGTTGATAAACTCACTTCAAGCTTTCTCTTCAGAGAACTGTGTCTTTTCCAATGCTTGCAGGCCCTTTAATTGTTTTCTTGAGGTACTCAAACCATCTGAAATATTGAAATACTGTATAATAGCTACCATATATACATTGTCATTTCTATTGATATTATAGCCATTAAATAAAAATTTAAATAAAAATATTAAAAATTGAGAATTAATGAGTGACTGAAATGACTTTAAAAAACTTACAGGTTTTAACTGGAGTCACATCAAGATTTGTTTGAACATGTGAAATGTCTGCTATTGCATCTTCGTATGACAAATCTGTTTCTCTTGTATTTTCACTTGTACTGTCAATATCTGATGATTGGTGTACTTCCATTGTAAATAATAATTCTGGAGTATTGGTCAGTAGTTTATGACAATTAGAACACAATATCATATTTGGTAATAGTTTGCCTTGACCAGCATTATAAAGTGCTTCACTTATAGTTCTTAAATCACTAGACACTTTCTTTTTGTGTTTTTTAAAGGGTCTTCACAGTATTTCACCATTTTTTTTTTATAAGTTTATTACACAGGTAATCTTGTACGCATTGACATATTCACATTATGAATGCTGCAAACAGACTGATATATAATTCATATGTAATAATGATTATAATTCATATGTAATAATATGATATAATGATGAGATAGGCCCTATATTACAAATAGGAATTAGATGCGTTTTATTTCAAACTGGAAAAAAGTAGTTGCCTGAAAAAGATTATTTTTTTGAGATATTAAATTTTAAAAAATATGGTATAAATAAAAAAATCTGATTCTAATAAAACAAATCAACAACTGATTGGTTATAAGTTAGGAAAAATGATTAAAAATAAATTTTTTGTTGATTATTTAAACCGATTTATAACATGATACACACCCGTTTTATTGTTTTTTTTATCAACCATAATATGAAGTTTAATATTCACAAAAAAATTGGGGGTTTTAATGTCCAGGGGGTTAGGGAGTCAAGCAAATGGGGGAGATGGGGAGTAAAATTTTGAAAATTGCTTTACAAAGCTAAAATTAGTATCATTGGATAGATCTAGTCTTGCTGACTCCAAACATGTATAATATGTTCAGTTTATGATTAACTGGATGGGAGATATTGCCCATCAAAGTGGGCATGGCAAAGGGGGGGCCCTAAACTTCGGGGGCCAATAACTTAAAAACTGCTAGTCAGAGTTTTTTTTGTTTGAACCAGTGTATTTGGAACACAAACTAACCCTATATACCAATTTTCACCCAAATCCGAGTAAGAGTGGTGGTTTTTTTTTTATCTGTCATGGAATGCCCCATATTAAACCTATACCAATTACACAGAGTGCCCTTAATACTGAAGTCAGAAGCGCTCTGACATACTACTTCCAAAAGATTTAATAGTTTAATAGGGTTCCCTGCAAATAGTGTTCAAGATGTCTGGTCCACTGTGCATACTGTAACTCATAGTTATAATATTCCTCAAAATGTTGTAAGACCATTAAAATTCAAACTAGATTGATAATCATAGTAAGGGGAAATAGAAATTTTGGGTCTATGCCTGAGCCAACAACTTAGTTATAGTAGAAAGTCTGAGCAAGCAAGTTCATAAAATCACTAACATTAATAGATTAACAGGAATGCCAGTACTGGGAATTGCTTCAAATAAGATGAATGACTGAGGGCTGTGTTATGGTGGGTATGACACTGATTTAAAATATGGGTGCAAGGAAGTGCCTAGAGGGAAAGTTGGAGTTTGATGGTAACTAGTAGAAAGAGGACAGATAGAGTAGTATATTGGTTAGGGTGTTTCATAAATGAGAACCACATTATATTTTTAATCCACATAGATGCCTGTGTTTGTTTTACATATTTATCACTCCTGGCCAAAAATGAGACTCCTTCGACAACAATAAGGGGTCCCGAGAAATCACACCTTATGTCAGAGAGCACAGACTTATCACTTCATCATTTCCCACTTCTGCTTCTTCGGAAAATCCTTCCTGTTCTTGAAAACTGCTTTCAGCAGGTACTGTTTGTCTTCTTCCTTCGTTGTTAGGGCAGTATTGAATTTCTCGATGAGAGCGATCCCCCGTTCAGCCGAGTCGTTCACCACAGCCAGGATGCGGACCCTAGCTAGACCTGCTTGGTAGTGTGGGTCACTTTCCCAAGACGAAGCAGGATTTTTGACGAAGGCACCGTTGATCCCGAGTGCGGTGAAGAGATCCTTCGTCCTCGAGGTAACGAAATCCGAAATCTTCTTTCCTTTGAAGGAGCTGAGGACAGTCTTCCCCTCCAGATGCTTCAACGCTTTCCTCGATGCCGGCTTGGCGAGGTTCTCTCGCATCCTTTGTTTCTCTTCCTGAGGAACCCCTTGATTGAAGAATGCCAAGCCGACCAGTGTCTCGCAGAAGTACCAGAGGTGTCATTTCATGGCCACTTGCGCTTGCTTGGCGACGTCGACGATCACGGCATCTTCCTGCAGTATTTCCAGGTCCAGCAAGAACTCCAGATCCACACGTGGGGCCTCCTCTGCTCTCGTCGCACGACTCCAAGCCTTTGCGTAGGCCAGGGCGATGAACATGAACAGGCAGATTTCTGTGACTCCTTTCAGCTCCCGCCCAGTCATCCTGAACTGGTCCTGAAGGAGGTACAGCTTCAATCCGTAAATGGCTTTCGCCATCCACTGCGCATGGTGGTGTGCTCCTGGCTTCCGCAGTGGCACATTGGCGACAGTCTCTTCCCTGAGAAAGAGGATAACCAGTTGAAGAAGTTCTTGGTAGTCATCCCGCGGCTGACCAGAAGCCAGAGCTTCCCTCACGACAAGGACAGTTCGGTCCTTGAGACCCTGAAGAGGTCTAGCGATGCTGCAGCTATCTGAATCAATAGCAGTGGTGATAAGAGATCGGTCGATGAAACCCCACTGCTCTTGGAATCTTTTGAAGATCCCACTCTCGGGCCCAGAGGTGGGACCCATTGAAGACCGGAAGACTTGGGCCAGGACGATTTGTACATATGGTGCCTGCATGCTAGGTAAAGAAGTTGCTTCCCGAGACCCTCCTCAATCTTGACACAGGCTCCCACGTGAATCCTGGTGTTCGATGCCGTTGTGTCGAATGATAACCCCTTGATTCATTCGGACAGGTTGTGTTCCCGCACAAGATCAATGCAGACACGTGCCGTCTCCACTCCCATGCCAGCTGGAACTTTCGGAACTCCAAGCAGCTTCTCCTGGCCATTCCCGATGACCAGCACAGCAATCCGGTCCACAGATCTGTCACCTGTGATTTCAGGCAGCATTTTCCCATCCCAGTGCAACACCAAGGGCTCCTCAGGACAGAATTCTCCCTCTTGATACGCCTCTGCTGCTTGCTTCCGAAGCAACTGGCGAACATGCTACATTGTGGAAGAGGAGATGGATACCTCATTCAAATCATGCCCCAAGGATTGTGCGATGACGGCGTAGGACATCACTGCATCACGATAAGAAATGTTCATCCGGTCGTATGCGACAGCCACATCCTGAGTGATGAGGTTTCTCGACCGCTTCCTCGGAGAAGGACATGAAGCAGACGTGGAGGCTGCCAAGGAGGGATCATCTTCTGCAGATGGCGATGCCGAGGACCTGACTTCAAGAGTAGCAGCTTCTGTAACTGTCTTGGCCCGCTCGAATTCCTGGTGTCGTCTCTCCTCCTGCTGTTCCTCTCGATGCCTTTTCCTACTCTCCATTTGGGCCAGCTTCATGTCTGCTGATCCCATACTGCTCTGTTGGGTCCTCCTGCTGACTCTTGTAGAAGAGCTTGTCTTCCTCGTTTATCATCATAGAAAGGGCATTGGAATGACCAATATCGAGGATTTTGTTCTTAAGTTCCGCCTTGAACATGTCCTCCGCAACACGACAGCTCTCCTCGGATCTGTTCCTGCTTTTCACCAACTTGTCGTAACGCTGGAGCAGAGCTTCCATTTTCCAAAGGGCGCTGTCCCGCCTCATAGTAGGGATCCTTGCTCTTTTCCAGAACACCATCACAGCATCCAAACAGAGGTTCAGACATTTTCTCTGTCCTAGGTTTTCCTGTTTTTGATGGAAGAAGCACTTTTGCAAGACTTGCAACTTCGTCAGCAGGCAGCTACCCAGGATCTCATTCGGGTGTTCGATGAGCCAAACCTCTTTCTTGCTTTGAGTTGCCATGTTTATATGCAATGAGGAAATATATGAATTAGAAAAAGAGTACAAATACGCAACGGTAGACACAACGAGGACAAAACTCGACAACTGACACAAAGGACAGAGTAGTGCACCCTTCCGTCAGGAAGCAAGGCAGTCAACTAACACTAGAACAGCTGAAATTAGAAATACCTAAGCAATCTGAAGCATCAAATCTCGGAACCCCTAAACGTGTTCTGATCTAGTTGAAACCTGTTCAGACGAGTTTCCTCAGCAAAAGGAACAGGGGCATCAATGTGGATTGAACTTCCTTCCACTTCATCCATCAACCACACTGCTGTGAAACACCCTAATATTGGTGCATGTAAAGGGTGACTGATGACTTTGGGAAATGTCCAAGGACAAGTTAAAAATTATGGGTGGACTAGTCATATTTGAATTTACATAATGGGATACTTATCAGGATGAAAACATACTAGTTATAATGGGATGTGATACCAACCAGGTAACAATGGTTGTGGCTTTTGTTCTCATTCTGGGAAACTTATCCAACCTTTGCAAAAAACTCGCTGGTAGAATACTGAGCAATCACATACATGAACTGGTTCAGTTCAAAGGATCAGAAATGTTACATGACAATTGTCCTACACTTAGGCCAACAGTCTAAGGTATCCCAACCCAGGCATTCACACTTTAATCTTTGCAGATTCTGTGAACTTATGATTGCTGGACTCCTAGCCAAGGGAGTCACACTCCACATACATTAAAAAAAAAAAATCACCAGCTGGAAATTACTTTTACCTCAAGTAGCATACAACCAATTTCAGCATTAATGCTGCAAAATGCTTGCAAGAATAAGACTGTCTGGGGAAAAAACACAGTCCTTTTACCCATTTTATTAACACCAAATTTTGAGAACAATGAGGTATAAAAAAATAGAGAGAAAAATAAGCAGTATTTTAAACAAATATATAAAAAGGGAAAAAAGCAGTACAGTATTTCCAAACCCCTTTTAGTTAATAAAATGACTCACCATATTTATACCACAAGTTATGAAAAGAGTTGGATAGAGATGTAGGAATGCACCAATCAGAAGCATCTCTAAGATTGTCAGTAGAAATCTCTATCATATAGCACAGGATCACATTAATTTAACTCAGCTGTGAGTAGTCTGATATGGAACAAATCACTGGTTGGGTCATGGTTGTTACTGACAAACAGTATTTCAGCCATTACAGGAATTACTAGTGAAAAGCTTCTTATGCTTGACTTAATTCATGTTATCCTAGGTTTCCATGAAAAACTGAGCCTGAAGAACTGAATCCAAGCCTGGAACCCTGAGAGACAAAATGTTTACATAATATGTAGCACACCATCAGTGAATGTCACACTCAAATGCTAAATAAAAAATCCAATTAAATCTTGAAACCAATAAACATAGGCAAGAAAAGCAAGAGTGCAGTTTATAACTTACCCAAATTGGGGAAATTTCAATGTCTGAGTACAGTATTTCAATTGAGCCTGACCAGTTTCCAAAACAAACAAAAAAAAAAATGTTTATTATTAAAGTTCCAAGTTTTAAAAGAAATTATCACTGTAGGTCTTGACTAATTCAAGAGTATCTAGTTTACTTAACTCTAATAACCTGGCTGAAAAGGGAGAAAATTCAATTAATAACAGGCTGAGTTGAATAAATGGGATGACTGAAAATTATAAAGACACTATTGAAACTAATCATCAAGACATTCTCTGTCCAAGAATTTTTGGAGTTAAGAAAGATCATTCATGTCTAATACATTAAGGAATATAGCTCCCAAGGTATAAGCTCTGTTCTATGAGAATCTTGGAACCCAAAGGAACTTAAAAGAATGTAAAGTGATAATTATAAAATTGAGCTTGAACAAGAAAGTATAGAATTTAAGAACTAAAAGTTATAAAGTTTAAGGTAAGATTATTAAGAGTGTCCAAATAAGAATAGGCTGGAGTTTTTGTGAGGCTGGACTCAAGTCATGGTCAACTGAAAAAATTGTCTGAAAGAAACTATTTTTGCAAGTATTTGCCCTTGGCCTCTCTTTCCTGCGTAAAAAAAAAAAAGATACAATGACTAATTTATCATAAATAATGGTGAATAACAACAGGTATAATTTAAAAATTTGAAAAATGAACTTAAGATACCACCAGCATTATTATATGAACATATATAAATTCTATATAAAACTATACCACAGGTTAAACTGGATGGTCTTGCTGTGGCTGTTTCCTCTGAGGGTGAGGTCCTGTAATTGAGAAACAAGACCTTAGGAATAAAAGGAAACAAAAAAAAACAATTTAGCATAGCCATTATTTAAGTACAGTTATCACACTATAATGGATTCATACGTTTTATAATAATAATGGCAAGGGAGTTGAAAGAAGCATGATCCAAAATTACAACATTCTAATAGTGAGTATACTGAGGGTTAGATTAAGTTAGGTTAGCATGGGGTAAGTTGGAATTAGTTTTTTATATTGTTGATTAATTATGGGTAGCAATAGGTCCACATAATCAGTGTAAATATTGGTCTCACTCAAATGAACCTCTTTTATGGGGGTTCTAGATGTCATTCTTAATGATAAAGGATTGGTAAGAGTGCCAACTCTGAAACCACATGACAGGTTTGAGTCCCACTGGCTCCTCTTAGTCTCCCACTTCATAAAATAATGGACTAAATGAATTATTATGAAGCTTATCAGTCAGTACCAGTTCCTACAGTGGCTTACATTACAAGTTTAGCAGTAATAGCAATGACCATTGAAGTGTCCCATAGTAGACTACACTCAGCTGAACTAAATTAATGTGATTTTGTGTTATATGATAAACGAGATCTCTAGTATACTCAAAGATAATTCCAGCAACAACTCTTACATTTCTATCCAGCATTTACTATAAATTCTGGTGTGAATGTTGTGTTTCTATTAACCACAATTCTTAGAGAGATACTGCTTATTTATTTAATTTTATATATTGGTTTATAACTAACTACACAAGCCTGACCTGTGAAGTGAGGAATCATCACATGGAACATCTGAAAGGTTAAAAAGTTAACTGTTCTCAAATTTTGTTGTTCAATAAACTGGGTAAAGGGTGCCAAGTGTTTTTGCCCAGGTGCAGGTACAAAAAAATCAGTTTGGAACCATCACATCCCAGAATTCCTTGAAATTTGGCATGCAAGCTCTGATTACCACCCAAAAGCAAAATATAAAATTTTAATTAAATCTCCCCATTAGTTCAAAAGTTATTGCCAAAGGAATTAAAATTCTTCCATTGAGTAAGTGGGTAAATTAAATGGGGGTAAATTAAATGGCAAAAAAGTTTCCTAGCCTTTCAGTTTTTAGAGGAGCTTCCCCAACCAAGGCCAACCCATAAAAAAAAAATTTCCTGAACAGAAAATGTAGCTAAAATATTCATGTGTTGAGACAAAAATAGTCCTTATATTTTTATTATTTAATTATTAATAAGCTTATTCTAGGATAATGCAATATATTTCTATCCTTAGTATGTGAACTGTCATTGTATTATTAATATTTGTCATATGAACTATGGTTTACCAATAAACCTTTTCATTTTCATATATATATATATATATATATATATATACAGTGGACCCCCGATTTGAGTACGCATCGATTTGAGTACGCTCGTCCATAGGCTCCTATTGACTCGACTTGAGTAGAAAACTCGATTTGAGTACGCCAGCCGGCGACGGCAAACGCGTTTCAGTTTGTCTAGAGCGTTCGTTGCGGGAACATTCAGGGTCTAATGTTTTGAATAGTACAGGTGTTCTTAGGGATTTCTGTTAGAATTTCGTACATTTTGTTTTCTGACTTTGTACTTAGTGTTTATTTATGTTAGTTTCTGTTGATTACAGCATAAAATAGTGAAAATATAGCATAAATTTGGTGATTCGTACATGCAGTGACTTTGATACTGTATTTTATATTGTGGCATAGTGACATAGTGTACTGTTATAGTGATGGCTTCTAAACGTACATCTACATCAAAAGACTCACATACTGTACGGTATGTATTTTGTATTCTATTCTGTCTATTTTTAATACAAATACTAAATTTCGTAGGCCAATTTCTATAGAAAAAGTAGGGGTGGGGTGAAATTTTTGGGTTTTGGAACGAATTAATTAATTCCCATAGGTTATTAAGTTCGATTTGAGTACATTTCGAATTGAGTACGCCATGCTGGAACTGATTACGTACTCAAATCGGGGGTCTACTGTATATATATACACTGTATATATACAGTATATGATACACACAGACCGTGCATGGAACAAGGAACTCTTCTGGGATAATTAAATCCACTATAGTCCGAATAAGTAATGGTAAATGACAAATACCATAGTTTTTCTTTTTCATGATGCTAGCCCGATGTGGGCAGAAGCTGGTGAGGGAAGCTATATTTATGGGACCTCTTTGCGAGTGAACTATGGTATTTGTCATTTACCCATTACTTATTCGGACTATAGTGGATTTAATTATCCCAGAAGAGTTCCTTGTTCCATGCATGGTCTGTGTGTATCATAAAAAACTCAGGGGACCATTCTGAGTTCATTCCCATATATATATATATATATATATATATATATATATATATATATATATATTGCTTTTGCCTTAAATAAGCTTAAATTAGTAAGTATGTGAAAGAACATTTCCAAAAAGCTTCTTCCTTCTTACTAACTGAAGACTCAAGTCACCCTGTCATCATCAGATTTTCTCAAATATTATGAATTAGTATTAAATATAGCCAATAAAACATTAAGCCATCAGTGTCTGAAAACAACCTGGAAACAACAATTATTAGTTTAAGTAATAATGATGCACTGTGAAATAACACAAATGATTATGATAAATTTTATTTGGGGAAGAAAATCCCTTTATATATATAAAACAAATGTGTTAATTATTGAAAATTGTACTGTAGAAGTCAATTCTTTGCAAAAGATAAAAGTTAAATTAAAAGCCATAGAATTGCGTATTTTGCTAAGAACCAATTGTTAATATTCCTGGATTATTTGTTTCCAATAGTTTATATGAGACCCTCTTAGGAAGAAGTAGCTAAGCAACAAAAGTAAAAATTGCTAGAAAATGCAGTTAAAGTTGTACCAATTTGAAAGTGCCATAATTTTTTAACTTTTGAAGATAAGATACTGCAATGACATTTACATCACCCATACTATTATTAATTTGGTCAGTAGAATGCAAAATCAAATGCTGGCCAAATAAAGGAGGCTAATTTTAGCTAGAAAATTATGCAATAAATTATTGTTAACACATTTCCAATATTTCTAATATAAGCTTACTTCCTTAACTGCCAAATAGTTAAAATTTAACTATGTCTACCACCCACTACCTTATACTGTTTGTGGCCTAACTACTTGATTTTTTTCTTATGCAGGAAGGAAGGGCCAAAGGCAAATGCCTTCAAAAATACCCTCAGAGAAATTCTAAAGCAAAAGATTTAGGTATTGTAATGAGTGATGACAAAATTTGAAACACAAAATAAGATAGTAAACAGAGCAAACAGAATAACTGGACATACTGAGAACCTTTAACCCTTCAAATGCAGGAAGCATACATTAACATACATTTAACCCTCCCCCATAGTGGGAGGGTTAAATGAAGGGATAGGAATATAATGATTCCTCTACTAAAAGCACTGATCACACCCAAGTTGGAATACTGCTCAAGCCTAACATTCCCATATAAAAAAGAAGACATTAATCAGCTAGAAGGGATTCAGAGAAGCTTCACAGCCAAGATCAATAGATGCAAAGAACTAAATTACTGGGAAAAGTTGCATCAAAAATGTTTTTTGCGTAAATGTTCCAATGATGCATATTGCATCATTTGGTAAAAAATCTTTTTAAAGTTGTCATGTTTTGACACAATTTCTGTCATTTCAAGATCAAGTTATATTTTAGGATATGTATTTACATATGACAACAAAGGGGTGGAGACTCAGTGTTTATTTAGACATTGGAGGGGGTTGATGTGTTGCTCATATGATTTTTAGGCTTAGCAGCTGTGTTTTGCATGTCATATTCTTTTAGTGTTAGCATTAAATAGTTTTATTACAATTCATTTTGCATATTTTATTCACTTATTTTATGATTAAATTTTTTTTATTAGTTTTTCTCATTTTTAGTATATAAAAAATTGCAAAATTTCTCCACATCACTATCAAGAAATGTTAGAACTATTATCAGACCTATCAGATTTGAAATTAGATAATGAGGACAAAAAACTGACAATGAATTTGATATCCAGCAAATGTTGTCAGATATTTCTATTAGTGATGGGATGATACCAAAATTTTTAACGATTCCGATTCCGATACCACTAAAAAGTCTCGATTCCGATACGATTCTCAATTCCGATTCTCAATATTTTTAAATATAATTCTAAACTTGTTTTTCTGGAAATTGTCATATTTTACTCTGGTAAGATTAACTATTTACATTATGAGTATGGTAATATAAATTATAAAAGATTGGTTTAAAAATAAAAATCAACTGTAAGTTGTAACAATTCATTTTAATCTTCTTGATTACACATCATGGATATACATGTTTTAATGTATAGCTACAATACAATAAAAATAAAATGTGTTATCCTCTTTCATTTAAATTTTAAAGTTTACATTGCAAAACTGGTTCATCCAACGGCCCTTTCCCAGTTTAGCACCAGGGTGGCTTCAAGAGAACCGTTAAACGAAAACCCCCACACACCTTCCGCTTTCCTTTCGTATCACTTTCGCTACCGCCACCTCTCTTTTGAAAAGATAATAAATTAATTAATTTTGTTATTAAAAGTTAAAGAATCGTTTTAAGAATTGGAAATCATGGTACAATTCTCTCGATTCCGATTCCGATTCCTGAAAAATGCTCGATTCTTCCGATTCTCGATTCCGATTAATCGTCCCATCACTAATTTCTATGGATGACAGTGAAGTTAGGCCTAATACCAATGTTGAGAATGTACATCAACCTATATCATCTATGGCAGAACTAATAACTAATGCTTGGTGTGAGAATAATGCAATGCCAGAAATTGGGCCATTTTTAGCAAATCCAGAAATGCAAGAAGCAATTCCATCATCTCCTTTAGGTTTTATTCAACTTTTCCTAACAAAAGAGTTATTAGAAGTATTATGTCTAAGGTGTTTCAAAATATACTCATTAATAGACTTGAATCTTACCTGTATACTAGTGATAACCAATTTGGTTTCAAACAGAAACAGTACTGATGTGTGTGTGTGTATGCCTTGAAGGAAATGGTCTGTAAATACCAAACTCTAGATGGTAATGTATTTTTGTTTCCTGGATGCCTCTAAAGCATTTACTTGTGTTAATCATGACAAGTTATTCATAACACTTGTAAATTGTAGTGTACCTGGTTACTTGGTCCATATATTAATATTCTGGTATAATCACCAGACAATGATTGTAAGATGGGGTAAGGTTAATTCAGAGCCATTCTCTGACCAATGGTGTCAGGCAGGGAGGGATACCATCCCCCTACTTAGTCAATGTTTATATGGATAATCCATGTGTTATGATGAACACCTGTAAAATAGGCTGCTATATTGGTACAATGATTGTTAATCATCTGATGTATGCAGATGATCTAGTTCTTATTTCTCCATCTGTAAAAGGGTTCACCACAGTTTTGAAGGTGTGTGAAAGGTATGGGAAGGATAACAACATAAAATATAATCCTGATAAAAGTCATGTTATGATTATAAAATTTCCTGGGATAGTCTTTCAGATAAATGTGATATTCTAAGGCAATGTAGACAATTATATGCTCAGGGAAATACTTTGGTTAGAAAATTTCATATGTGTACATTAGATGTTAAGTTGATTTTGTTCAAAACTTTTTGTACGCCAATGTATACAGCTCATTTGTGGTGGAACTACAGGATGTATAATTTGAGGAAATTATATGTTGCATATAATATTTTTAGGAGTTTATTAAGGACTCCAAGATTTGTAAATGGTGCTCCTTCTAGTGTCAGTATGCTGTTTGTAGTCAATAAGGTGCCTAACTGTGCCAGTGTCATTCGCAATTTTGTATTTAGATTTATCACTAGACTTGGTGAGTCAGTCAATAAGATAATAGAAGCCATGGCTAGTGGACTGGTCTCTGATATATTTTATAAATCTCAAATCTGGAAGCATTGGCATAGGCAATTGTATTTTCATTATACACAGTGATTGACTGGCCTACTTAGTTAGTGCTCCACACAACTATCTCTTAATCTTCTATGGACCTCTTGTATGTTTGTACATGTTGAGTCTGAAATAAAGTGTCTGTTTGTTTGATTAGAATACTTGGTCCTACAGGCTAACCTGTATGGCAGGCAAACAACAGGCAATGACTTAGCTCGTAAAACTGCTTGGACTGATGTCAACCTCGCTGAATTAGCAAATTACTTAGGCCTCAAATGTACTCATGGGTATAGTCAAACTACCTGATATTACAATGTATTGGGCAACTAAAGAAAAATACAATGTGTCCTCTTTCAATTCTACAATGACCTGCAAAAGATTCAAAACAATTAGTAGATTTTTTCATAGCTGCAATAATGAAATTATTCCAGCTGAAAATACTGATAGGTTCATCAAAATTAGAACTGTCATGGGTTATTTCCAACATAGGTACAAAGTTGTATATATTCCCAAAAGAGAACTGGCTCTAGATGAAGGCACCATGGCATGGAGAGGGTGTCTCTCTTTCAAAGTATACAACCCACAAAAACCTGATAAATATGGCATAAAGTTTTATGTAGTCTACTGGCTGAGTCAAAATCTGGGTATATGTACAATTTTGAGATTTATTGTGGCCAGTCTTCTATGACTAAAGACATTGTACTTAGAGTGACTGATCCATTGAAGCATAAAGGTTATAAAGTTTACATGGATAATTATTACAATTCCATGCAGCTATCTGAAGACTTGTTAGCCATTGGGATTTATTCATGTGGCACCTTGCGCTTAGTACAAATAGTACATGGTGCACCTAAGGAACTGTAACAACTAGCTAAAAACAAAACTTCCCAATGATGCAACAATCTTTCATAGGAAGAATAATACTTTTATAATAATTTGGAAGGGCACAAAGGTTGTTTCCTTGATAACTACTTGCAATAATGCAGACACTTTGCCAGTGCAAAGACAAGTCAAAATAAAAAGCAAAGATGGGTCTATGACTGTGACAACTAAAATTGTACATAAACCGAAGACAATATGTGACTACAATAATCACATGAAAGGCATGGACCACAGTGATCAAATGATCAAGTACTATCATTTTACCAGAAAATCTCACAAATGGACCAAGAAGATTGTTTTTTATATGATTCAGCTTTCAATACACAATGCTTTTGCACTTTAGAGTGACTACAAAGGAGACTTAAAGCAGCTCAAGCAGCTCACCCTACTGCAATTCCATAAAATTTTCTCTGAAGCCCTTCTACATTTTAATCCATCAGAATGGCCCTTTACTGGGCATGAAAGTACAACCCCAAAATGACTTATCAGTGGATACCACAGGTAAAAATTCAGTTGCACAAACTGGCACTTCAAACACTCCTGAAACATCCACACCTATTCATTCATCTTCACAAGCATGAGCCTCTACAAAAAGAAATGTTGAATACTCTTCTTCAGAGGATGAAGCAGAATCAGAACAGCAATGAATTATGAAAAACCCAGAGTTATTGATCCCCCTACTCAACTGCAATCACAAACTTGAAATTTGCAATAAAAGAAAAAGATGTAGAGTCTGCTACAAATCAAAAATCAGAAAGGATACAAGGTACATAGGCAGTCATGCCAGTTATCATTGTAGCTGTAAGTACTGGAAAACTATAAGCAACTGATAAGCCATCACATTATTTTTGTCTAAATATTATAGTAATCAAACTAATAAATCATTTGTTTACAAAGTTGTAATAAACTTCATAAAATTTATTGGTTCATTTATTTGCCTCTTATAAGTTTTTATGATTCATTATCTATATCATGCAGTTTTCATTAAAGAAATGTAGAGTTGCAGTTATAAAATACAGTAAAATTAAATATAAAAAAATAAAATTATTCAAAGACTGTCAACATGATCAGAGCAGAAGCCTATGTGTGAAACATGAAGTGAACTGCTTACAAGCCTAGAACAGTTAGGGAGTAAGAAATAGGCACTTGCGCAGAACACAAAAGTGTTAATTAACTAGAAGGGATTCAGAGAAACTTCACAGCCAAGATCAATGGATGCAAAGAACTAAATTACTGGAAAAGGTTATGTAAATTAAACTTATATTCACTGTAAAGAGAGAGGTACACCATTATTTACACTTGGAAAATACTCATAATGGAGAAACTAGCCCATAATCTTACTCTGAACCCTATAACCCCCACAAACAACAGTGGAAAGTAGAAAAGGAAGAATGTGTCATGTTCCCAAATTAAAGGCTAGACAGGAAACATCCTCAATCCTGAAGGAAAATAGTTTCATTGTGAGGAAACCAAGACTGTTTAACCAGCTGCCCAAGGAACTAAGGAACACAAGTAGTGTTGCAGTGTATATCTTCAAAAGATTACATGCCTCACTCAGAACAATCCCAGATGAGCCAGGCTTACCTGGCTATGTGAGGTGGAGAGCACAAAAAACCAACTTTCTACATCACTAGGCCAACTCAAGAGGAGGGGCAACAAGCTTGACCTTCATGAAATGAGGAAGCATTGCATGAAACATTTGAAAGGTTGAAAGGAAAGGGTAGGTGAGACAAAAAAAGAGGACAGTGAGGAGAAATTGGAGGTCCAACACATTTCATTTCCTGCCTAGTGTAGACCCCAGAGTACTTCTTTGATTAACTTGTGTTTACAACCTCCTCCTTTAATTATTAAGATTGTTTAATAAATTGTAGCATTGGAGCAGTATTGAAAAAATAAATTTCTAAGTACAGTTTCCAATATACAGTAGACTCGCAACTTACGCGGATTTTTCTTACACAGTTTCAACTATACGCGGGTTATAATTTTACAATTTCAGTGCTTTAAGGCAGCGTACACATCTCTCACCTTCGTCCGCATTCGCACTTGCCATGGAGGACGGCACTGACAAGAGTGTTATGGCATGCTGGAAGGAATTCAACATTGCCAATTGCATCACTTTTGCATTATAGGTATGTTATATGTATAACAAGAGTTACAATATATAGTGATTTAAGGGATTTTTTTTGGTTTCTGACTTTACGTGAGGTCCCAGGAACGTAACCCCCGCGTAAGTTGCGAGTCTACTGTACTAGATTTTCAAATTATGACTTAGACCTATACAGCATAATTTGTATTTCTTAAAATTTTACAAGTAGCCACAGAGTAGAAACTGCAGTATGGCAGTTTCTTTGTTAAATTTTATACTATACAGGAACATTTACAACTGGTATTTTAGGTAAACTTTTATAAAAATCCACTCACCATAACCCTAATTTACTCATATGTAGTTAGCTAAACAACAGCATTATGGATAAATGGTGATTTTGAGTCAAAATCCAACAAACCATGCTTGCCAACCATAACTAAACCCCAAAATGCCAGAACATAGTCTTCTGTCTACAGTTTACATCAGACATGGGGCTGAAGCGAGGCCTTTGGCTTTGAAGCCAAAGCTTGCCATTTAGGAAGTCAGGAAGCCAAAGCCAAAGCCAAATCTTATAGAACTGGGACTGGAAGACAAGTTTCATAGTTAACCTCTTCTAAATTAATATAGGTTAACTATTTTTGGTTATATGTATTATTAATAAAAAATATTAAAATACTTAAATAAAAAATAAAACCCCTCAAACTATACAAATAACCAAGTCTCAAAGCCAAAGCTTACAAAAGCCAACTTCAGGAAGCCACCTTCAGCCCCATGTCTGATATGAATTGGAGTGAAATTACAATGGCATGCAAATAGTAGCTAAATATGATATTTACAGTACCTCAAAAAAATATTTTTTTTCAATACAAGATACAAATCAAAAAATTTCATTTTTCTTTTGTTAGTTGCAGAGAATGACTGCACTATTTTAGACACACAGCTATAATGTAATGAAACAGTATAAAGGATTTAGTAACTAAGCTACATCAACCATTATTTTGTTTCAGTGAGCCCTTACCATTTACCTTCTCCATAAATCTAACTCCCATTCAATGGGCATTTCTGGACATGGGGGGGTGAAAGGGTTACTTAACAGCTTTAAAATAAATGTGAAGAATCTATCATTGTTATATATGTAGTGGCTTAAAGACAATGAATTCACCTCCAAACTTTATTCATTTTGTTTCTGCAATTTCACGAGTTGTAACTAAATAAGTAAATAAATAAAAATGTGACTAAGTGAAGTCAACCTCACTGTACAGAGTCACCTTCTCTGATAGTAATGAGAGAATAGTCAAGCTCTCAACTTTACTCAGAGTTTGCACAGTGTATGTACAGTTGAAAAACCCAATATATAGTAGGCCACATTCTGTATGGTGCATTACCAGTAAGTGGGAACTATTATGAGTAATGTCTATAGCTTCCAAAATTGACTAACACATTCATTATGTATCTTTGATTTGAGGATCAATATTCCTTACCAGCCTAGCTACAAATGATGCTGCTATAAAAACTAAAATCAATGAAAATGAGGGAAAATTTCTGCTTTTGCACACAAGCTCAGTCATATTGGGGTTTACAAATGCACCAATTTATGTCATGTAAATGTACTTTGATAAAAGCTCAAAGGGCAGGACTAAATTTCAGAAAGTGCATTTTGCAAAGTTAATAATTATATGGGGCCTACTTGTTATTTCACTGTCAAAAATTACATGATGTGAATAAATACTATACAAACGATATGATCTACAAATTCCTTTATCAAAAAATTGAAAAATATTACCACCACTATTGATGTGCAATATCCTTTCACTCCATCAACAAACCTAAAAAAAAAAAACTCAGCTTTTGCAAATGCAGAGGACTTTTTTTTTTCAAACTTATGAAAGTTATTAACAAGGTTTCATCCTGAAACATACATTTATTTTTGTTCTCGCCTTTCATGGATATAAAGAGTCATCACAGCCATTTTAAGGAGTCTAGCTGCAAGATAAAGGAACGAAGATGTTAATGATGTACAACAATCAGCAAGAATATTTGGAGCTATGATTATTGAAGTTTGTTCACACAGAAGTGTAGTAGTCATATGATCACTTATCATAAATATCATCTCAAATCTCAGAAAAAGATTGGAAGACTGGCTTACAATATGTTTTAAGATTTCAAGATTATGGGTATAATATCATTTATTGCCTCTGAACAAAATAAAAACCTCTTAACATCTCTTGGGAAAAGGTCAACTCAATCATAGATAAATAATTATGTGAAAAGAGCTATAAAGAGTGCAGTTTTAAAGCTGACAGCTTTTTCATAACATGGCAGATAATGTAGGATACATCTCTCCAATTAGTGATACCTGGTATTCAACAAAGAATATGAGTATGCAATACTTTTGAGAATTGTGGGATGGAATTAGGCATTTTAAGTTTTCATGTTTACCTTTACTGGCTTGTAATGTGACAACAGGATAACTTACCTAGGTACAGATTGCACATTTTTCTTAATTGGAAGCCTCAAGCCAACAGTTGAAACAGTGTAAATGAACAATTCATTAATAGCGAAAATAAATTTACACCCATAAGTAACAATGGTACGAGACATTTCAAACATTGCCTTACATTGGATATGTTGCTGCATTATAGCTGCTGATTTGCATTCTTAAGTTTTGTATGTTTTAATTCATGGGCTTTAAAATCCCCTTTATGATTAGTTGCATAATCACATTTAGAACATAAAAATTGCTTGACTCCTAAGTGGTTTAATTCATGGGCTTTAAAATCTCCTTTATGATTTGTTTCATAATCACATTTCAAGCACTTAAAATGTTTGATTCCTAAATGATTAAATTCATGGGCTTTAAAATTTCTTTTAACATTTGTTGCATAATCACATTTAGAACATTTAAACTGTTTCAGCCCTGAATGGTTCAACTGATGAGCTTTAAAATCGCAACTATGATTAGTTGAATAATCACACTTAGAACATTTATGTTGTTTAATTCCTAAATGATTTAGTTCATGAGTTTTAAAATCTCTCTTGTGATTGGTTGCATAATTACATTTAGAGCAATTAAACTGTTTTACTTCTACATGATTTAATACATGACTTCTAAGACTTCCTTTTTTATCAGTTGTATAATCACATTTTGAACACTTAAATATTTTGTTTACAATATGATTCAAAGAGTGACCTTTATAGTCTTCTTCATTGTCAGTGACATAAAAGCAAATGGAACATTTAAATCCTGATCCTACATGACATAATTCATGATTTTTTAAAGTCTTTTCAAATTTAGTTCTATAGTCACAAAAAGAACACGCAAACTTTTTAATTTCTTTATGTTTTGATTCATGCATCTTTAAATTCCATTTGTACTTAGTTGTAAAATTACAGAGAGAACATTTAAAATTTTTAGCTCCTGAATCATTTAGCAGTTTCTCAGAAGCTGTATTTGAGTTTATCTTATAAATAAAATTTGGATATTCTATGGGATGAGCTGACAATTCATCATCTTTCATGATTCCTCCCAGGCGCAAAACATTTGATCCCTAATGTAAAAGAAATTGAAGGAATTAGTAGGTGAATCAAAGTACAAGTTCTAAAGATTTAAAATCCAAAGTTTCAGCTTTAAAAGATATTTACCTGGTGTGACTCTGATGATAAAATTCCACTTTCTGTGAAGTTAAGTAAGCCATCATACTCTGTACTGGAACCACTCGCTTCCTTTTTGACTGAAGGATCCTGAGAATAATGGGAAACTTTTGAAACTGCTACAGAAATTTTCAATCAAAATGTTGTACATGATATGCATATACTATTTCTTAATTGTCTCAAAAATATATTTTAGAATTATCAAGAAAAAAAATAGAATCTACAGCCAGTTATTCATTTAAAAGGTCCATTACTATGTTTAAAACAATTTCAAAAGTTTCATATAAGCTTACTTTCTCTTAGTAATCAATAACAATAAACTTTTTAGATGCAAACCTCTTTCCATCTCCTTATTTCAAGCTTTTCATTAGAATTTTCTTCAGTGAACTCCAATTCCTCTTCTTTTATTGTAACTTCTTTTTTTATTTTTATGAATACATTTGGTTTATCCGAATTATTTTCATTCATTTCTCATCATTTAACCAATAACCATAAAACACCTTATTTTTTTTCTTATTTTTCTTCAAAATGTAGAAAATTATATTTAAAGTATATAATTCAATTCCTTAGAGTTTCATTATGTACACTAGAATAACTAGCTACATATTACACTAGAACACCATCAAGATGGGTGAGGCAGCCAAGTCTGAATATAAGAACATAATGTAAAAATATAAAATGGAGTAAAGAGACTGTGAAAAGTAAAGTACAATATAAAATAGTGAATGCATAGCTGTCTGTCAGAAGTTGAGGCATACTGTGTAAAACACAGAAGGATGTATCATAATTAGCAAATGCATGAATAAATGAAGTTGATATAAATGTGGCACAAGAGTCAACAAGAAATAGAACAGAACTGGTTTGTGAAGTGTGTAAATGGAGACAATGATCTCAGGTATACTCCAACTGTTATGAAAAATAAAATGCTGAATCTCTGGGGTTGGGAAGGTGTTCTACTACCAGTTATGAATCTCCTCATGGTTACCACTTTCATAGCAATGAGTTTGTTTCAAATTTTCCCGCAGGATCTGTTCCAATAGTTAGATATCACACTAAGCTTAAACTTCATGGAGGACATAGCCACTGATGACGATGTTAAAATAATTATGAAGGTTATTATTAAATGAGCAGACTAACATTCTCTGAACTGTGGCATGTGGCTATGTGAATATGCTTATAAACTTGGGGTTTATTTTCATGTTTATAACATCAGCTGATTATTTTATTAATAGTATATACCATACTATGGCTGACAGATTGTGGGAAGCACCCAGACAACAGAATCCCCTTCAATTTTTCAATAGCATTATGTAAGGATTATTCTATAACACACTCATACCCAATGTGTCACAAAGAGTTTTAACCTAAATTACTCATACCTAATGTATTGGACTAGAGCAGCATTTCTCAAACTATAGGTAAATTACCCTATTCAGGTAATTTGGCTTTTTCAGTAGGGTACTCTGCAAGTACTTCTAAAGTACAGAAAGTACATAAATAAATGACATGGCAACACTGGGACTGGCTTTATGTGGGGTGCAGGTAGGGTGGGGGTCATTATGAAGGTATCCATGTGAAAATGGCGTAATGACTCAAAAAGTTTGGGAAGCACTGGACTAGAGTTTTAACCAAAATTACTTAAAACAAACATGTAGGACAAAAGTTTACACTAAAATTAATAAGAATTTTCTTTCTAAAGTATATTTGTGCAAGACTGGGTAAAACTTTACAAGACACTCGCATTGCCATGAAACATGCTACAGTAACAAAACATATATCAATCGACAGAGCAGAAAAAATGGTGCAAGCAGCTATGTATCATTTTGAAAATATTAGAAAATAACAAAGTTATGATACTTTGAAGCAATGTCATTTTTAGTGACATTTAGCGACAGTTTGAGATATATCTAGTGACATCTGCCAATATTTTTAGCAGTTATTGGTATATCTAGCGACATTTGGCAACCCCTTAGTTGCCACACCATTCAATTACTCCATTAGGTCAGATCTGGTCAGTTTGTGTTTTGTTGTTGAGGCGTAAAGATAGATTGTAAAGATGGATTGTTGTGACATATTGGAAAAAATGGTGCAAGCAGCTATGTATCATTTTAAAAATATTAGAAAATAACAAACTTATGATACTATGAAGATGTTACTAGGCCTATCATAGCTTACACCATTTGGATCTTTTCGATTCATGTACTATTTCTGATTTTGTTGAAAATAAGATATTTAATGTAGGTTAACTGAATGCCTGGTTAGGTCAACTGTACACCCTTGATGATTGGTTAGGTTAAGTCATGATATTTTTGTTAGAGGGTACTGTACAGCATGATGAAGTTACTGGAGATCGAGAAGGGGTGGATCATCAACGATATCATCTGAGTCATACAGCTATAACAGAGGAGGAGAAGAAAGCATTGTAGGCTCAGTGGGCATTGCTGCTTCACTCTGACTGGTGGAAGAGGTGGCGGCAGTGGTGGTGGGAGCCGGGGTCAAAGGTCGGACAGGCGTGAAATATATTGTGATCTCCGTTTGCTTCTTTTTGCTTTTCATTTCATCAAAGATGCTTCTATAAGGTGTCAGTGCTGCCTCCACTCCATTTTTCAATTTCATTGACCGAAGCATCGAAGGGTCAATGTCATAGAAGTAGTCTAGGGTTCATTTGAACATGCGAAACCCTTCAGCTAAATTGTCCAGTGTCAGCCTCGGCCCTATTATGTCACCAAACACACGATAATGGAGGACCTCGCGGATAGTCAAAGTCGCGAATGTCAAGGGACAACTGTACTTGGTCAAAATAGAGGTGGGTATGGTCCACTGAAATGGCTGTAGTGTCTATACTAACTTAATCAACACTAAAAATCTTGTTTTAGGTTAAGGTAGACATGTGTACCCAAAATTGGGTGAAAGGAGAAAAAAATTGGTTGTGACATCAAATGACCTACACAAGGTCAAAAGTCAAAAATAAGCTTTAAAAAAGTGTTTAAATGGTCTCTGTAAGTGCAATAGGAGCCGAGATATTTCATGTTGAAATATGGTATGACCTTGGAAATTGACTTTTTTTTTTTTACAAAATTCGAAGGGCCATATCTCCGGAACCATATGACCTAGAGTGTTGAAACAAGCGTCCTTCTGTTTTTCTCTCAGAGATCTATAAGTGTGCCAATTTAAAAAAAATCAGTGATGGTCACATTTTCTTCGCCATTGAACTGACATGGAATGACCCTTAGGCTAAAGACCTGATGCCTAATTGCAACTGTGATGTAAATCAGGCTAAACTACATTTGGTAGAGTTGGAGTTGTCATCAAGGGAACAGCTATGAAGAAGAAACCTTCTGGAGGAGCTTCCAACCAAAACTATTAAACCAGGGTTACCAGATTGTCAGGAGTAAATTATTGTAAATAACATGAAAAAATTATCATACTGTACTTTCATCACATGTGGTTGTCATACATCCTATTTCTAATTTCTGAATTGGTAAATTATATATTATTTACCATTTCTTTTCATATAGCTAACTAGTAGCTATATAATGCCTTTTATTTTATTTATAGTAGTTTCAGATACATTGGTGTATTTCCAGTATTTAATGAAAAGAACAACATCCACCATGTGAAATAATAATGTTCACTAGAGAAAACATCTGCTCAGTTATACTTTAAATACTTGTTACTTACCAGTATCTGAGCTACTCTGTGGTGAATTCTGGCTTTTCTATATAAAAATCCTAGTCAGAATTAGAGGCAAAACTTCACTATTCAAACAGTGTTCAGAGACAAAGGTCCATAACAGCTTGGTAATTATTATATTATATATTATATTACATTATATTATATTTCATTTAGAAAACATGAAGCCATTTGGGCCTATCAAGGTTATTCAAGTCATAAGCTATATTTTATAATAAAATTTTGCAAAATGACAATTTCAAGTCAGCTACTTAAGTAAAACAATACTATCATGCTTTTTATTATTATATTTATAAAAACTAAAGAATTTCTTTGGATCTTTATTACTATTTCTAGCTAGATTTATTTCACTATGTCTTTTGCTCTTCCTACTCAAACTATTTAGCTTAACTATTGCATTAATCTTGTTTGACAGTTCATTACACTATCAATCATAGAGCCAACTAACTTAGGCTTGCTAGACTCTTAGCTAGCAGCTTTCTTAAACCTTGATTTAAGTATATCCCAAACCACATCTAAACACTTACTGCAAAACTACAAAATATTTGTCAATGTTTGGTGTGGATTAATGCATGATTACATTACATTTTATTTGGAAAACATGAAGCCACTGGGCCTATCGAGGTTATCCAAGTCATGAGCTATATTTTAATAATAATAATAATAATAAAATCTTGCAAAACATCTATCTCAAGTCAGCTAATTAACTTACAACTATTTACTACTACCAAAGTAGCCTACACAACTTAAGCTAATAATATACACTGTTTACAAGCTACAAACTATCTCATTCATGAAAAGTATCCAAGTTTTTCTTAAAATTAACTAATGAGCTACTGTTTACCGCATAATATCGTAAGTCACTCACAAAAAATCTACTACTGTACGCTATGACTAAAAAAGGTATTTTTGTAGACCAAGTTTACAAGTCTGTTTTCTAATTTTCTTTTTACACCCATGAGTTATCCCATCAACCGCTAGTGAGAAACCTGTATTCTAATCTTCTTAGGGATAAGCTTGGTTGCCCTACATTACACACCTTCAAGCATCAATATCATGTCTAAGGTGAGGGGACCAAGCTTGAATGCAGTATTCAAGTGAGGCCCAACATAAGAATTATATAATTTATAGATGACTTTGTTACTCTTGTAACTAACATTCCTCTTAATAATATATAATATTTATTTGCTTTATTTCTAGCTTCTAAGCACTGCTTAGAAAATTTTAGATCACTACTAATCAGTGTTCCCTCTAAGTTGCATGCCTGGATGGCCACGCTGTCACTTTTCAGGCACCACACACTTGAATATTCCTGCCACGCAAACCCTCAGTTATGCGATGTTCACAAAATTTTTAAATCAGCAATTGATGCAACAATCTCAGAAATTTGTTCAGTGGCAGTGCAGCACCACCAACAAAATTAAATCAAATGTCTTACAAATAGGCTAAAATACATAGCTATATCTTTGCAAGACGCATTTATAAATGAACAGGCAACTAATGTTGTATTTCTAATGTTGCAATTTTTTAATCATTCCAGCTCAACTGGTACAGATTTCAGAAAGTTGATCGGGTGACCATCTCCGATTTTCTTCAAATTTTCAGGGTTGATTCATACACCATTCAATAGCTTAAATCTAAAATTTTAGCTTCCTCAGTCAAAAACATTTAATTTTATGGTCGCTTAAATGGCCCTCACCTTCGACAAAAAATGCCCATGTTGGGCTTCATCGGCCAATGCCTTCATTTTGAGAGGCCTTGAAAAGTGTCTTCTAATAGGAGTAGAAGCTTCAAATTTGTCATGTCAATACAACTTCTGGTGGGCTTTTCAATTTTGCAAGCTAAAAGGCTATGGAACAAATAGTTTCTGGGTTACAAGGGCTTAAACATGGCTCCATTTTGAAGCTTGCATCAATTCCTCCCACTTTTACGACTCTACCATTTTCAAAAGTTTTAGTTCTACATCAATCACAGCTGTTTTAATACTCCTAATAGTCTCTATGGGTTGTAAATTTATGAGTGAAATAAAAAATAACCAAAAAAGGATTTATTTTTATTTTTTTAAATTTCCAAGTTTATATTTTCACAAAATTTGCAAAATTAACATCAACTTTGGGGCTTAATATAAAGGTGTCTGAAATTAGTCAGGGAGTTGATACTTCTAGTAAAGAAAGATACATATGTGTACAAAAACATATATTAAGGAATAGATCTCAACTCAACTCCTTCATATAGTTTTGGCTATTCAAAGAAAAGTACTTTTTGTGAAAAATTCTGAATTTTTTCAAAATTTTGAAATGTTTAAATTTCTTTTTACAACATTGAATTGTAATTTTACTTCCATTTTATTACTTGGTAAGTTAATTCACAAATGTTAAATTATCTAAAGTTTTACTCATAAAAAAGACAATATATACCTAGATTATTACTACATTTGCGGTTAACACAACAGATGGACCAGCTTGTAGGCTCAATACTTGGATCTACCTAAGTAAATCATGTAGAACCGTGTTCTACTGCTCTTTAAGCACTTCCTAGTAATTTAAATTATGCAGTTAGTACAGATAAACTAGCAGTAACCACCATTTTCAGTACAAAACCTTAAATTTAAGTAGCTTTGTTGTATTACTTCCCTTAATACAAGTGTACAGTACTTAGCTATATACAATAATGAATTCCTGAGTTTTTAAGCATGTGAATTATGGCTATAAGTTCATATTCTTTTTTTAATGTGTGTTGTTTTATGTAAATTCGTATGTAAACTTATATATAGCTAATAACTCTTATGTTTAGACACTGACTCAGGAATTTATTATTGTACTCAGGCTTTAAGTCTGATTGTCTTCAACACTCCATGGCCTCTCAGCCATAAATTGGCAATTTATTATTCAGCTTGATACAGGTCTGTAGTTACTTAGGCTTTTTTTTTAAATACTCCTCAATTTTAGATAAACAATCATTTGATAACTTGTACTGTCTCCCCATTTTCCCAGCAACTGTAGGTGGTTCAATTGAACACAAAACATGTTGGAATGGAATCCAGCAACTGTAGGTGGTTCAATTGAACACAAAACATGTTGGAATGGAATCCAGCAACTGTAGGTGGTTCAATTGAACACAAAACATGTTGGAATGGAATCCAGCAAACGTCCTCTTGTTCAGGCCATTTAAAAGGATTCTTTTTCATGAAATTTACTAATAGATCCTTCTCAGTATCACACACTTCAACTATGTTTCCAACAAACCAGTCACCTTCATAGAAACAGGCCACATACCAGTATGTACCAGGTTTATATTGGTAAGCCACATTTTCTTGTGTAGCATTGAGGAAGGAAAGTTGTACGTTAAAGAAATTTTCAGCACTAGAAATTCTGTACAGTTTAATGCCTGTTGATGAAGGTCTAAAGCAGTGATATGAACGGGTTCCTGGGATTGTCTTAATTAAGGAATACCTTTTTTCTAACTCAAATAAATTAGCATTTTCCTCAATTTTAGCTGAATCAATGTACAGAAATTGTATACCATTAATATTAGATTTGCACCAATCAAACATCTCTTTTGGATTGGTGATGTGACCTTTACTTGTTGCTTGTAGACTTGCCCGGGCAACTAACCTTTTGACGGTGCCACCAACACCATCACAGGGGCTCTTTCCGTGAGAGGTGGCAAAAAAGTTCCATTCACATGTTAGTTGGAAATCTTTTTCATGTAACACTGAATTAATGATGTTTTTATAGTTTTTATATTGACTTGCTGCGCCATCGCTAAAGTAACAAATATGTTTTAGTTTAGGATTCTGACTTTTAAGTAATTTCAAGGGTTTTTTCAAAAAAGCCCACTTGAAAAAAACCACTATTTTACCCACTTGTGGGTTTTTTCATGAAACTTAAGAAGTGCATATGCAATTATTTTTAAAAATTGTCATATAGGCACCTATAATGATTTTACATGCAAAGCAAGCAAACATGAGTCAACAAATAGACCTACAGGTATAACTCTTTGGGTGAGGTAGCAGGTTATAGAGTGTAGACATCAGCCAATCAGGGTGGTATGGTACTCCAGGATTGTGGTGGGTGGAAGTCAGTCAGCGACCCATGGTTCAGAACCCATGTTAAGCTGTTGGTCCCCTCCTCTGTCATGTAACTCTATATATAGCATGTTGCGAAGGAGGTTAAACAATCCTAATAAGTTTTAAGTGTCCAAGCATCTCAGCATCCCCAACTTTTGCTTTTCATAGGGAGGGGAGTTTCATGGGCATCAGACTTTTCTTCTCCCTCCCATGTAATGTAAAAGTCAAAGTTCAAAAGTTTACTAGATAAATCCATACAAAAATAAATAAATGTTTTCCAAAATTTCCAGCATGAAATACATATTGGTATATACATAGAAAAATATTGACTTATTATATGTGGTTATATTGAACATTGTAATTGTGTACAGTAAGTTGAACAAATGAAACTATATATTGTTTGAAATTTGAATATACATCTACTGAATGACTAACTATTTATTCCTCATCACTTTTCCAATCAGATGGGTCAGTCATCCTCAATTGCCTGTTAATTTTTACAAGGTTTACAGTTTTTTCAAGGCCTAATCTATTGTGTAATTTGGTCCAGACAAGGCCAAATGTGGAGAACACTCTTTCAATCGAGGCTGAACTTGATGGGCAGCTTAGTAATTTGTGGATAAATCAACTTCTTCATGGATTGTATTTAAAAGTGGACCAGACAAATTTCGACGGGAAGGTGGAGTGTAGCCTGGTCTTAGAGTCTCTATCATTTCAATAAAATACTTAGACTCTGCACATAGAAATGGAATATTATTTGCATAAAAGAATTTGGCTATTTTGTTATCAATGACATTTTTCTGCAAAGTTGTTCTCATGCCAAAATCGCTTACTTTCTTTTGAATTTTTCTTTTTTTCATCTGTAATTGTGGCAGCGGTGGTGAGGATGAGTCTGGATCATCTGAGAGGTCTATGTCATGGCAGTATGAAGATGATGTACTGGCAGTATTGTCAGTCTTGTTTCTTGATTCCATGTGTTTCAAACATTTCATTAAATGCATTTTTATTCGCTCTATTTTATTACTTATTTCATTATTGCAATGTTTGCATCTAACTTTACTAGTCCCATCAATAATATTGACTTCACTCCATTCATGCCCTGATTTTCTTCCTGATCCAAAGGTCTTTGGCATTATTTAATGCAGTTATAACTTCAAACAGACTAATTCTGTAGGCTAGCAGTAAAGATAAATATGCTGTTGCCAGTTTGTTTTATTTAACTGTGAAATAAGAGAAAAAATATTCAGTAATATGAATTAAATAGATATAACTAGCTGAATTAAGTTCCCTTTGGGAGCTGTAATTCATCTACTTCCAGCAGAAGACACAGGGGCCTGTCTTCCATAGGAAGTATAGCCTAACAAATAGGATAATTTACCACACCAAATTTAGTTCAAATTGGTCCATGTTTTCCAAATTTTGTTGTGAAGCTCAATCTGAGAAAATAATAGCTTTTTATGCTTAATTGCCTGGAAGGCAACCTTTTTGCTAAAAACAAGACACATGTTATATTAATAGTGTATGGTACAGTACAGTATTATTATAAAAATAAGAATAGGTAGGTCTAATATGAACTACCATATATGATATTAAAGCCAGCAGATGACAAAAAAATGGACATATGAAAAAACCCAATTTTCCCCGGGGGGTTTCGGGTTTTAGGTAAAAAAAACCGAAAAAAACCACCTGGGGTGGGCTTTTTCAAAAAAAGTGGGTTTTCTGCCAACCCTGGACTGTAAGTGAATCTGATATTACACAAAAATTTGTAACTTTTAGTTCACCATCAACTTTTTGATAGCAGACTACCGGATGCAAGGTAGCCTGGGTATTGTCCCAGTGATGCCCTTGTATGGCATCCTGAATTATAAAACTATAGTTTTCAGAGAAGTCAACAAGCACTAATGCTGTAGAATCATTGAGGTTTTCTTTACAGTCGGACAAATATTTTGATTGGGCTTTTGCTATGAAATGGTGTACTTTCAACTTTTTTGCACTTTCACATATGTCTTCTACTACATTCGAAACACTTTTTGTCATTGTGACCAGTTGGGTATGGTCTGTATGAAGCCACTGCTTAAAGGAAACCTCATCATCCATGTCATAATCATTGTTTTCAAAAATGGTAAGAAGCCAATCCCGTAATTCATTTAAACCAGGACATGTTTTGCAGTTATTAATCATGCAGTTTCTGGTTTCAGTGTTGCAGACTATTTTCCCTAGTCTCTCTCTTAATTCTACTTTGACGGGGAGTGATTCACGTAAGTTTAAAGTTCTGGTGTATTTCACAAATGCATACATTGTGTGATCCTTTACTCCCCACACCCATACACCATTTTGGTCTCAGTTCAAAAAACTTTGATTTGGAGATTTTGTCGTTTGGATATTTATTTTTGTAAAGTGTATATAATTCTCTGATATTTGTCAACAACAGTATTTTCTGCTTGTGAACCTTCCCTTGTGGTGTTTTTATTGATTTGTAGTCTTTTTTACCAGGGCATTCTCTAGTATATTCATTGTTTTGGAAAAATTCTATCACTCTTTCCTTTATTTCATCGCTTATACCCTTGCTACTCTTTTTATTTCTCATTATAGGAAGGATACCTTCTTTTCTCTTTAAGGCCCTCACAGCATTAACTATTCTGGCTGACACTTCAAATTCTTTCATAATTCTTTCTCTGGACCAGGTTTTACCAATTGGAAGGAGTGTTAGAATTTGTATCTTTTCTTGTCTGGTACTAGTTTTACACTTTTCTTTCAGTTCCTCCATCATATGCTGATAACACTTTTCTTCCTCACTCTCTATAGGTTTCTCCGCTTCCTCATCCAAAATGCTAGGCTTCATATGAAGTACTTTTGACAGCTTTGATTTTGTTGATGTTTCAATTTGCTTTAGTTTCCTTTTCGCGTAAAACTTTCAATCTCTTGCCCTTACATACTTAATGGGTGAGCATTCTAGTGAACCTAACGTTTCGTCAAATGTCTCCTTAACTATTTCTTCTGGAACATATTCATCACTACCTGAGTCTTTTTCATCTTCAATCGTCTTGGCTCTAGAGAAGCATGTTGAGCAAAGTTTCTGTCCTGGTATCAGATTCAGTCTAGTTGCTATGTCTTTGTCAATAATTTGTAGTGATTCTGCAAATAAAGTAGGGTAATGTAAACTCTAAACACATTGGAAAATAATTTTAAAACCTCAACATTTGGTTATAGGCTATTCGTATAAAATATTCAAAACATATGCATTCAGTAGCACAGTATATAGCCTACCCTATTAAAATTAAATAGCTAATTTAGGTTACAATTTACAATATAAACTTCTTTATGAAATATAAATATATTAGTACCTATATTTACTTACTTGTTATCTTCTTTCGATGATTTCTTTATGGATCTTGGCAGCTACATTGCATTTGTTGGTAATGCATTCCAAACATTTTTTCATGGTGGTAGCATACAGTAGCACTATTTGGGTTGATTACAGTTGCTTTTGTTCTCCACAATAGCAGTTTCCTTGTTTCATCTGTCAGCTCATGTAAGGTATACATACCCACCTTCCTGGTGAGTGTGTTCATGACATGGATCATCCAAGTACATACCAAAGCTGCACTTTGATTCTTGATTAGAATAAGCCATTATTACAGGCAGTAAAATTAAGTTAATTGCTGTAGTTAAATTTTCTGAAAATAAAAGATCATGATCTATAAAATAGGCCTGGACATTAATGATTAACCATCATGTTTTACATTTATAAAAATATACAAAGCGAAATGAGCTACCCAGAGCCCTTCGAGTTGCTGGTTGTTTTGACAGACATATTAAATTTTTGTATGTTTTAGACTTATTTACATATTATTACAATTGTAAAGCAACTTAAGTAATAAAATGGAAGTAAAATTACAATTCAATGTCATAAATAGAAATTTAAAAATTTATAAATTTTTCAAAAATTTGAGATTTTTCACAAAAAGCACTTTTCTTTGAATCACCAAAACTATATGAAGGAGTTGAGTTGAGATCTATTCCTTAATATATGTTTTTGTACACATATGTATCTTTCTTTACTAGAAGTATCAACTCCCTGACTAATTTCAGACACCTTTATATTAAGCCCCAAAGTTGATGTTAATTTTGCAAATTTTGTGAAAATATCAACTTTTGGAAATTTTTAAAAATAGAAATAAATCCTTTTTTGGTTATTCTTTTATTTCACTCATAAATTTACAACCCATAGAGACTATTAGGAGTATTAAAACATCTGTGATTGATGTAGAACTAAAACTTTTGAAAATGGTAGTCGTAAAAGTGGGAGGAATTGATGCAAGCTTCAAAATGGAGCCATATTTAAGCCCTTGTAACTTAGAAACTATTTGTTCCACAGCCTTTTTGCTTTCAAAATTGAAAAGCCCACCAGAAGTTGTATTGGCATGACAAATTTGAAGCTTCTACTCTCATTAGAAGACACTTTTAAGCTATTGAATGGTGTATGAATCAACCCTGAAAATTTGAAGAAAATCGGAGATGGTCACCCGACCACCCCTGTACCAATTGAGCTTGAATGACCCTTAATATTATGACATTTTTGTGGCATTTTTTTCCCGCCCTTCCAATATTTGCCTGGTGACATCATGAAAACATGATATATGAGCTAGACTTTTTAGGTTACTACTTCCACTTATGTTAGTTTTTCATAGATGTTAGTCATGATGACATGTGAAGGGTGCGAATATTATTTTGAGGATTTAATATACGAAGTGCATTCTAATGACTCCCGAGTAATAGAAATATTGAATATATTATTACATTATCATTTTTATAATTTAGGTCTTGGGGGTATGGGGGCAGAGCCCCTGTAAAGATCACGCATCACAAATTGATCAGTATAGGGTTTTATATTTTTTATTTTTGAATTTCTGACGCTAAAATGCCAAGAACTAAATTATACAAATGATAATGTAATAACATATTCATGTTAGGTAAGGTTAGGTTAGGTTAATTAATACCAAAATACATTTTTCTAATAATATTTCATGTGTTTTGCTTAGATTTTGACCTCCATTTCTCTTGAAAATGAGCCAAACTTCAAAGTACTATAACTTTGTTAGATCTCATTTCCGAGAAATGAAGGTCAGATTTGAACAAATCACATCAAATACTACTAGAAAAATGTATTTTGGTGTGTGAAATGACTGAACATGTCTATATACATAATTACCAAAAATTATTGATACTTTAAGAGAACCAAATAATTTGTTTGTAAAAATCTTGATACTTACCTATAGGTACCGTATATATCAAATCATGTATGTAACTATATTATAATATGTATATATACGGTATGAACTATTTGTGAAATTATCTTAAATAAAATGCTCAAAATTTTCAACATGCACAATTTCAAATGCTTGTGGAAAGCAAACCATGGAGATCCCACTCCAACTTTTTGCTTGAATATGCTTCATCTAAAGGTCTTTACTTATGCCAATTTTCATGACTTTGAATTTTGAACTCTGACCTGAGGTCAAGGTCAAAGGTGAAATATAAATAACTTTTTTTTAATGGAATGTTCGCACTCTGTGCATGAAATTAAAGTTATTCTGCTGTCTTTTCTGAGCATTTTGACACCAAAATCATTAAAATCCATCCATTAGATCCTGAGTTATGACCTTTCAAATTCACGAGGTTATGCTGCTGACCCCAAATTTTGGGGGGTCATTACTCCCAAACTATTTGACCCAAGTGGCTAAAATTTGATCACACTTCATTACTCATCATACCCAACTACCACACCAAAAATCATTAAAATCAGTGAGATGAGTGGCAGAAATCACCAAAAAGTGTGTACATTTGATGTGGAATGCCTCTATTATCACTCCTTGGTCATATTTATCATATCTTTCTTGTATCTTAAAATCCATACTTATATGGTCTTTTAGCCTGGAGGGCAGGGTATGTTTCTCACTCACCATGATCTCTTGGGCAGAACCATTCTGTCTGTACCTATTTATAAATTCTGCCTTCATTCCCACTGTCCAAACTGTATCCAACTTATTTGGATGTTTCTAGTATATTCCTAACCAGTAACCTTGAAATTTCCTATCTGCCTCTTCAAGTGCCAGTTTATTCCCTTGTTCATTGTATAATTCTATTTCTGTCTTCCTCTTTATCTCCTTTCCTTTTAGCTTGTTGATATGCTCCCATAATTTTTTACCTTCTCACTGACTTTTTCCTCAAACCTAGCAATTAACAGACTTCTTCTATCATATTGATTCAGACCATGTGATACCAATCATCACAACTCTGGCATGCTACAGCCTTATCTCCTTCCCAACTTCCATCTTACAAACCTTACAGTCCATTCTAAAGTCATCTTAAATACTATTCTTTAACTCGGTTAAAAGCTCTATGGTCTAAGTTAGGCTAATGAACCAAAAAGCTGGCTTGCACTGAATGAACCCCTAGATCTATCTAAACACTAAGTTAAAGCTTGGGAAAAGAGCTATTTGTACTTTAATAATCCCAATAAAATAAACTCTACAGAATTAATAACATAATCCTTCAACAATTTGTAAAAAATTTGGAGCACAACAGAGAAAGCGTTGCCACTTCCAAGGTTAGGTTAGGTTAGTAATTAAGGCCTTCACCTGGTACCAGCAGCCATTCAAGAAAGGACACACAGCAGGGCCCCAGAGCAAGCCCAGATCCGCAGGTACGCCAGTCCATCAGAGATTAACTCTGTAAATGAACCATTGGGTAATGACTGGAAAGTGTACCCTTACAGAATTTAGTGTTAATACTTTGTTGCAGCACAAAAGACTAAGGAAGATATTCAAAAAGTCTCTCTCCCAGTTCATGCATCTTTTAAAAACATCCAGACTGGTTGACGGAACAACACTTTCAGGCAAAGCATTCCATAAGTCCACACATCTTAAACTGAAAAAATGCTTTCTACATTCCAGAAAAGAGTACCTATGTGCCAATTTAAAACAATGCCCCCGCTTGTACTTCCAGGAACCATCAAAAAGAAATCCTCAGGGAGCAAAGCACATTTACTATATATCTTCCAGCATTTTCATCATGTCTGCGAGAATTAGCCTACCTTTTACCGAATACAAGCCTAGTCTTGCCAGCCTAGCAGCATAGTCCATGCGGGACTATGCCATCCATTCCTTCAATATTTCTAGTCCAAATGCGTTGGACAGATTCCAAGAGCCTCAAATCCCCTAGATAAACCGTAAACCATATGCATGATATAAACTCCAGAAGAGGTCTTATACGAGTTTTGTATATGGACAGCATAAAGTCAGGTGATCTACATATTGTTGATCGAAGTAGATTGGAAGCAAGGCCACCAGCCTCATTAAATATACCTCTTATAAATGTGGTTATGGAATAATGAGTGAAGTGTCAATAGTAACACCAAGATCAATGTGTGAGTTAGCAAACTTAAAAGTTAAATGGCATGTCATTAAGGTAATACTGGGAATAAGGACCCAACTCCCTCCAATTTGCATGCCCACGCTGGAACCTCAGTATAGCACACTTGTTGGTATTCATAGATAGCCCCCATGACTGGGCTGTCCCTGAAATAGAATCTATGTTTCTTTGACCAGTATATACATGAAGGAGGGCCTGAGAAAGATCATGATAGCTAATTCTAAAGTAAATTTTTAGGTCATCTGCAAAGACTCCTGTCTCTGAACTCTGTCTGGAGAGTAGGGGTGGGACCGTGAGCGTAATCGATTATATGTTATCGATTACTTCGATTACTTATTAAAATTTTAAAGAGAGGAAGAGAATGAGAATTTTATATTTCATTCGTCGCTTGGCTAGTTTTCTTTTTTTTTTTTAATATTTAGATACGACTTTTTAATGCAATATGATCATGTGTTAAATCTTTTTGTTTGACGTATTATGTAATGAAGCTATATGAACCATTTTATAAACATGTTTTTATTTATTAATCAAAACTGTAACATATGATGATACATATCTGATCATACGTATGCTAATTTGGCTACTGGCAAGGTGCCCATTTTTACCTTTTTCGCAATAATTTCCATTAAGTAATTATTTGGTTTATATTCAATATATTGTTTTTATTTATGACTCTTTAAGTTCAAAAAGATATTTGTGTTATGCCTTACAAAACAATAAAACAAAGAGCTAAATTATGCACATTATTAAATCATAAAATCACTGTTGTTCATTAAACAAATCCATATACTTTTGATTCTAGTAATCGTAATGGTAATCGATTACTTTTCCCAAAGTAATCAGTAATCGCGATTACCAAAAATTAGTGGTATCGCCCACCACTACTGGAAAGTAAAGTTTCGCCTGGATTCTTAAAATAAATCGCTTCGGAGTAGATCGAAATTATTGTATGATATGAGTATGACAAAGTTATCGTAAATATGACATCGTATATCATCCAGACTCCAGAAAGTCCAATTATCGTGCACGTACGATAAATAATTATCAAATATCTAGAAACTCTGCTTCAAATCCTTTCCGGCCCAGTGTGTTCATATGAACCCATAGACATAATAGCGTTTTGTGCGTGAATCTTATAATTTTGTCCATCGTCGACTCCATTTGTACTGCATTGTTGCCATTGCAGTAAAAAAGTTAAAGAAAATATGAAATGAAATATGTATGAATAATACTATACATTATTGGTTTCAGATATTATTATTAATATAATGTTATCAGGGAAATACTATTAAGTTTCAGGAACATTGACAAAGTCGAAATTTGTTAGAAGGATCCTGATCGGCCGAAAGTTGGTAACATGAGAAATGATTAACCATCCAAAAATAACAACGTAACCTAGATGTAAGACTCACCCTGATTGGTCCGATGGTTGAAATGAGTGGACTACTGAAATCTGGTGTCCCCAAAACTTAACATTAGCCGTTTGTTTAATAATATCCTTCATTTAGCATACAAATTTCAATAACCAGGTTCAAAAAATTTAAATATTTTAAAACTAATTAATTATTTTAAAATAGCTAGATTAAGCACAAATAATTAAAAGATAAATAGTAATTAATGGGAAACTCGAAAAAAATGTTGTAGGGGTAACTAAAACAAAAATTAAAATTTTAAAATTCGTTTGAAATATGATATACTCATACATAAGTATCAATACAAAGCAAACCATGGTCTCAGTAAACACCACGATCATCACAACGTATAGAGGGGGTAATGGTGCCTACAAAGACATACCCCATAATTCAGCCAAACCCTCGCATACGCAAGCATGTTCACATGAATCATGTTCATGTGAATCACATCCATAACCACCCAATATCTCCAATTTTGAAGTTTTAGCGAGTAGTGACTGATTTGATATTAAAAATTATGGAATCTTTGTTCATTTACAAGTTGAAACCAAATCTTAACTGTGATCAGACTTCTAAATATTTACAATGTTTCCAAGGTAACTAATTACTTGATGTTTATAATTTTAATATTTTAGGATTGCAATGTTTTAATTTTAATTTTTGTGTTTTTATCATATAGCTAATGTAACTTTAGTCAACCGAATATATGTGTACAATAATAATCAGCTTTAGTGCTCTTTGATTTTTTAATATTTAATATTGTGAATGTGTAATTATAAGTTCTTGTAATTAGATCCCTGAGGATGGAACTGTCAAATTCCGAAACGTTGGTCATTTTAAAAATTATAACAAATGTTAATTTTCTCTCTGGTGTTCCTGTTTATATATATACTGTATAACAGAGAGAGAGAGAGAATCTTGATAAAAAACAATTAGAGAATGCTTTTCTTTGTCCTTTCTTCTCAGTTTGCCACTGAATAACGGAAAATAATTGCAATTTACAGACTGCCTAATAATATATCTTAGAAATCTATGCAAACTATTTAAGACTTAAAATGTTAGTGTTTTATTTACTGTCTCTGTTGAACTAAAGGAATTAGTAAACGCTACACTTTATTTTACGCTAACTCTTCAAAAGATATAATCAAAACAGGTAAAGCACACTTATTAATACTTCATTTATCAGATTAGTTAAGTAACTTAATCATACTTTTTTTAAAATCGCGTTTTCATCAGCCTTTTCTTTTATATATATATATATATATATATGTGTGTGTGTGTGTGTGTGAAATGAAATGAAATGTGGAGGGGACTTTTAACGCTAAATCCCCCACTAAAATCCATCCAAACGAATGTTTTAGCCCTTTTTATATGTTGACAAAGTAGTGGGGGCGGGGATGTCTTTAACGTTAATTTAGACTCCTTGAAGGTGGAGTTATTAATTTAAGAACAAATTCTAATTATGATTTATGAAGTGTCTACTTTCGGTGGCAGAACAGCAATGATTGGATATGTTTCAACAAATGAGAAAACGACTTAAATTTGTCAATCTTACATTTTTTTTTTTTTAAATTATGAATTTGTTTCGGTCTTATTTAAAGGCAGTATTAGCAAGTTTTACAAAGAATTACGTTCTTCAATATAAATTACTGGAATCAAAGTGCTAAATTAACAACATTAAATTCTATTTTTAATGTTTTAGATCAGTGATTCCCTACCTGCGGTACGTGTACCTCCGTTCTACTACTTCTTTCACCACCTTTCTCTACAAAAAAAAAAAAATGGTGTCAATAATCCAGCAGGGTTGAAAGCACCTTAAACAGAAAAAACAAACAACAACAACCTCCGATACTACCTGAAGCTCTTTTTGGTGGTACGCAAGAGGGTTATAAATACGCAGCTTTCTACTGTAATTGCTAATTGCTTTCATTATAACGTTTTCGAAAGTAATATTAGTTGTAGATGAATAACCGGCAACTTTTCCGAATCTGGGTTTGCATGTTATCCAATTTACCAAAGCTGGGCACAAACCGTTAATCCGTTAATCGTTAATTAACGAAGTTAACTTTTTCGTTAACGATTTAACTTTTAAGTTAACTTTGAAAATCATTATCGGACTAATTAACTTCCGTTACATTTAACTTCCGTTAACTCAAGTCCGTTAACCCAAAAAATTCACAAATAAACGTTTAAAAGTTTATATTATTTTCAGTGCCAGCTGGCTGCTGCTTTCCATCCCAGGTTTCGCCTCATCTGGTTGGACAAGTATGACAACACCAAGGTCGCCAGGGTGAGGAAAAGCATGAAGGGTACAGTCGAGGAGGCCATGAAGCAGCAGTCCAACGAAGTGGGCAGCAACAGTGGAGGCAGCAACAACGAGGAGGAGGAGGAGGATGACTTCTTCAGTGCTGTCATCCAGACAAAAGAGAGCAGCAGAAGCCACAGGTCACTCAAGGGCAAGGCCCAGAACTTGGTCAAGACCTGGCTGGAGACCAACTCCAAGGACTTGCTGACAGATGCTGCCTTCTTGGGTGAGCAAGTGTTGGTGGACTTGTTCATCAAGTTCAACACAGCCATCCCCTCCAGTGCTGCAGTGGAGCGTTTGTTCTCTATGGGCAAGGACATCCTGAGGGCCAAGAGATCATCCCTGTCTGATGAAAACTTTGATATGCTAATTTTCATGAAGGGCAACATGCATCTCATGGACAAAATGGAGAACGAGAAGAAGAGGGAAAATTAAATTATATATATATTGTGTTTTTCATTTTTTTATAATAAAAGTTAACGTTAACGGTTTATCGGTAACTTCCGTTACATGTTTAACGAATTAACGGATTAACGGTTAACGAAGTTAACTTTTTGGTTAACGGATTAGCGGTTAACGAAGTTAACTTTTTGGTTAACGGTGCCCACCACTGCAATTTACCATACAGGTGGATTTCAGATTATTCAGTGATAAGGTGCAAGGTCAAAATCAATGATTTTGACTTAGTACAAATGTCGATGAATATTATTAGAATAAACGTAACTTTTTAAGTAAGAGTGAAAATCCAAAACTGAACACCACAGTCCCTTCCCTATGTGCGCCTTCATTGCTTCTTTAATGGTGGTACTTAGAAAAGAATTGTGCAACAAGTGGTACGTCGACCTGAAAAGGTTGGGAACCTGTGTTTTAGATCAACAAACTTTTCTACTACTGTACATTCCAATTTAGATTAAATTACATTCTCAAAAATCTCATTTCCCAAATGAGTTGGGGGTGAGAAGGCTTGGATATAGAATATAGAATGTAGTTAATAAAGAAGAGAAAAGGTTGAAACTAAAGCATACATATTCATTCACACTGGCATCCTGGTGGACCAGCATGCTCCCCCCTCACATGACTAAATTCCACACCTGCGGTGTTTCATACGTCATGCGTAGTGGTGCTTTCAGGCTTTGCAAAAAATAAGAGACAGAATCCCGAACTTACATACTTCTAACAAACCTCCTCCGTTCCAACCTACTTGCAGCCACTTCTCGTGCATTACCAAGATCAAATCCACGCTTCCTGACGCAATTATTCACCATGTACATCCACCTTCTTTTCGGCCTTCCTCTACTCCTTCTACCTTCGCAGACACTCCTATACCTCAACACACTCTCCCCAATTTTCACTTCCACTGACTTCTGAACACCACATCCGCCCAGAACCACGCAATTTCTCTCACTATCAATCCTGTTCACGCCACACACACACACACACACACACCACACACACACACACTTCTCAAGTTATCCATCTCAACTGCTCTTACCCTTGACGTCTCCCTGTCATGCCATGTCAATGTTTCACATCCATACAAAAGTGTTGGTACTAACACACCTTCATGCAACCATCTCGCAGCATCTCTACGCAATCTCCTCTTCCTCACCACCGCTTTCAGCGCATCTGCCACTTTTCTTCCTTGAATCACTCTTCTATTAACTTCATGCACACTCGTACCTCTAATTTAGTATATAAAATTAAATAAAACCAATAGAGGAATATATAAAAAAAATATACAAAATGAAAAAAATTATTACTTCCCACTCAGTGTTATTTCCATTTCCCATCCGAGATTCGCAAATGAAAATGCACAAAGTGAAAAAAATTCACATTTGAGAAATAATGTCGCCTCATTCCCATTCGCGGTAAAGGTGCCAAATGGGAATGGTTAAGATTTCCTAACTTAACTTAATTTAACTTGACCCAACCTAACCTAAATTAATCTAACCTAACCTGGCCCAAAGTGGGAAAATTGTGGACGAGAATGGAAATGGCATGAATTGGGAATAGACCGATTTGAAAATGCCTCCTTTAAAATTCTTATTCTCGACTTTGCCACTCTTGGGCGTGCAATGAAATGGGAACGACATTAAGTGTGATTATACCCTAAAAAGTAAATCGGAATGTAAAGCTAATTGATATTGAAGAAATTTTTTTTTTCGCCTTTCTATTTTATATTAACCATTTGTCTTATATGAACAAGTTGGAGTTAGCTGGTAACGTTACTTATATTCTTTAGTGGAGATTGCTAAGTGTTTGAATATTTTGAATCATTCCTGAAAATTAACCACAAACTTTGCATGACTTTTAGAAAAGAAGTGTACATTCTCGACACCTTATCCGTTTCCAGTCGTCTACAGTGAAACAGTGAAGTGTTTGTACGTTCGTGCCTGTTGCACCCTTTTTGCACGGGGCGTCTTTGCTGTTAACATTGGCTTTTTAGATAGTATACAGAATGAAGAATGAAGTCCATGCCACGTTCTTTAATCCTCGTCGCTTTTCTTGCAGAAATTTTCACCCCCACAGTTTCCAACCCTCTCTGAATGTCATATGACGTCTTCCTTTGGTCTTTCTCACAAATTCTTAGAAGTTTTGAGACACTCTTGCATTAGTTACCCTCTTTCTTTCTCACTTTTCCTACCCATCCTGTCCATAACCAACACTATAATTATACGGTGTATGATTCGATGCAGAACTGATTTGATATAGGTTAGGTCACTAGATATCTGTCGAATTAATTTTGTAATAGTTCATGCGAAACAATCACCTTACCAACGTGTTTGTAGTTGTTCCTGATCTTTTTTATATATTGTTCGGGATACACAGTAACGTACGAATGAGAAGCTTCAGCCATATATTAGTAAATACAAGTTCTATTTTCACAAACTATATTTCGGTTCGTTGTTCAAGTCAGCATCGAATTGGAAAAGATTTTCGTCCATATTACTTTTATAATGTGAGATATTTATATTTTTACGTATGTTACAGATAGTGTCACATGTTTTTTGGCCAAAAGTGTATATATATATATATATATATATATATAAGGGGTTCCAAAAAACCTTAGCCCCCCCCCATTTGCAGCTTACATGTTTACTTATATCGAAATAGTTTTTAGTGATTATAAAAATATATAAAATTCTTTATTTATTGCAGGTATTAAAATTATTCTAGCTGATAAAGTGATAATATAATGGCTTCTTAATTAATTGATGATTCGGAGAGGCAACGTGTGATAGATCGCATACGAGCAATAACATTTCGGGAAGCTCGTGATGCTGGAGCCACCTTTATAACACGTTCATGGGTTGCCAAAAAGTTGTGAAGAAGTGAGGACTTCGTCAAAAGAAATTGGAATAAAACTTTGGATGAATGTGAAATGGATACAACCAAATCTGGGCGCCCAAATTTGCCACTCTCTCAGGAAACAAAGGACATCATTGAAAGCGGTACGCGTAAGCGGAAAAACAGCTGTGCTAAACTTTCTAGAGAGATCGAAGTGTTGAGAGGAAAAATCGTTAGTGGTGAGATCATTCGACTGTACCGTCATAGGCAAGGTTTAAAGCCTTGGCATGAACTTCCAAAGCCAAAAAAAAACTCAACTTAACATCGATGACAGAATGTGGTTTGCCCATTATCTTGAAGATTGGGATGTGGATGATTTCCTGCATTTAGCTGTCTCCGACGAATATTTTGTTTACGTAACACGTCGGCCTAACTGCCAAAATGATCGAGTGTGGGCCACAACACCAGATGAAATCGATGACAATGAACATTATCACGAATTATTAAAAAGTCCAGACTGTGTTGGTGTGTTTGTTTTGTTCACTGCAAAGAAGCTCATGTGGGTGCTGAAGCCAAATGGTCAGAGTTGGGATGGACAGTATTTTCGTGATATTATTCTATCCCAGCATGTCATTCCTTTTCTAAGAAACCCAAACAATGTTATGGATGTCGATCAGGTCACACTTCTGCACGATAAGGCCCCCTGCTTTAAGGCATTAGCCACTCAACAGTTGTTGCGGAACCATGAGATCGATTTCTTTGGAAATGAAGAATGGCAAGGAAATTCTCCTGACCTGAACGTCTGTGAACACATTGGATCAGTTATAAAGGACACGGTTGAATGTTTCTTGTTTCAAGAACCTGCACCAAATCGATTTTCAAAGGATACAATGACGCAACACATTGAAACTGTTTTAGCAAATTTGCGTAACGATCAAGATCTATTCACGTCACTTTTGGCAAGCTACCCAAAGCGAATTCAGGCTGTCTTGGAAGCCAATGGCGGGAACACCAAGTTTTAATTGTTTCTCATTAAATGCAGGATTAAATTCTCTTGTAAGGTATGTTTAGTTTTACTGTACCTCTAATGGTTTAGGCCATGGGCGGGGGGGGCTAAGGTTTTTTGTAGCCCCGTATATATATATATATATGAAAATTATTTCACGAAGGTAACACGTGAAAAATATTTATGATGAATAAAACCACGAAGGAAAGGAAACACAAAATGGTGCTCAAGCGCTTTCGTCTAATGACATCCTCAGGAACACTTGTGTTTCCTTTCCTTCGTGGTTTTATTCATCATATATATATATATATATATATATATATATATATATATATTATGGTTTCTCCTTATATGCAGCTTTCTTCATCCCGGGAAATCCAGGAAATGGTTGTATATTTAAGAGAACGGGAATTTTTTTATTGTTCAGCGATAAAATACCCTATCAGAATTGGGATAACCAATTACTTATGCCTAGATGACCACTTTTGCATTGTAATACTTGAATTGAGTTTACCAATCAGTGGTAGCTATTTATTATTTATTAAACATAATATTTATCATGCTAGTCATCTGCAGGGTACAAATAAAAGGCTAAAATATTATATTCCTTTAATTATAATTAAGTGCATTTGCAAATAAAAAAGAAAACGAAAAAGAAACTTCATTCAAAAAAATAATTTATACCTTTTATCTCAACATATTTTATCTTAAAATATTTAGCCAATACAAAAAAATAAAAATAAAATAAACTTCATAAGAAAAAATAATTTCATCTTTTTATCTTAAAATATTTTATCTTAAAATATTTAAAGAGTCAATCAACATTTTTAAAATAGCTTCTTAAAAAACATAAACAATCGATATTTCTGTCATTAAGACGAGTTCTCAACTTGGTGATAAATAAACCTGCTGCAGAAAAGACTCTGATTCAACAGAGGTTGGCGGAATAGTTTTCAGTGCATCAAATAAATTCATGATGTTTGAAGTTCTGTTCCCTATCGTCTCGAATAACTGCAGTTCTTGCTTCAAATGCTTGCTTAAACTCTGAGCAAGATGAGTTGCCTGCGATCGCTAGATAATATACTGAGACTCGGTTCTTGTATTATACGCAGCGCTAGCGACATTCCCTCAGCCAATTTTTTGCTAATGCTAGTAGGTGTTCATTTAAGAAAGCAGAAAAGTAGAATAAAAGTGGTAAATATTATGCAGTTTTTTTAATTCTACCCAAGAGCCTTCTAATAACAAAAGAAAAACAAATAAATCAATAAAAAATAAATTAAGTCATTTTAAAATTTTGGGATTTCCCGGGATATTTGTCCAATTCCCGGGATTTTCAAATCCAATAAAAACAGCCGGGATCCCGGGAAAGAAACCGTAATATATATATATATATATATATATATATGTGTGGCCCAACCCTTCTCCCAAAAATGAAATCCTGGATACGGTCCTATATACAACATGTTCCTGTGTCCATGAGAGACAAAATTGGCTTAGACCGTAGACCGTTAGGGCCCATTTTAGAGTTGAGAGTGGGCAGAATTCCCATGCAGCCCCTCACTGCTGTGAGAGGATGGGGCCTCTTAACCCTCAGATACTATCGTTGGGTCATCTCTGACCCTGAGTACATTTGTTTATTTTATCATGGGAAATAATGATAGTAGTTAAGGGTTAAGATGCAGTCAGTCCCTCAAGTTTGAGAAAGTGCGCTCTCATTCACGTCTTTCATCTACTTTTTAGTGGGAACCAGGGTAGGCTGTTCCCCCAACCTCCTCTTAGGCTAAGTGGCCGGGGAAGAAAACCCTATTCGGTCCTCCCCTTTCGGTGACCCTGCACAAGCCCATAGGCATAGGGTTATACCTTATACAGGCATCCCTCAATATCCGATTGGGTTACGTTCCCGGAAAACCGATCGGATGGTGAATGATCGGATATGGAAGCAATTATAATATGGGGTCAATGGGGCTACGTTGCAGGGGGTCCGGAAGGAAGCTCGTAGGGGGTGTTTTTTACCAACATAGACACAAAAACACAAGTTATTAGAAATAAAACCAGAAATATAGGTAACACTTCCGATACCAACGGAGCGTAGCAAGTGAAGAACGCTCAGCAGTGGGCAGAAAGCGTACCTTGCGCGGGGGAGCAAACATGCGTCTGCGCATGGCGGCCATTTTGGATCTACAGTACTGTACAAGTGAAGATAATGATTCGTACACCACGAGCTTAGGGAGGTATTTTTTGGCAATTTTTCGGTCGGGCAATCGGATAACTGAGAAATTGTGATCGGAAATCGATATAAGGGTGTTAATTTATTAAAATCAGATAACTGAATAATCGGATATCGAGGGATACATGTATTTAAAACGCCTGATTAAGATTCAAGAAGAGAAGCTACAATTTGAAAGAAAATATATTACTACAAACTTTCAGTTCATACTGACATTCTTTGCACCAGTAAATCATATAGTATTGACTGAATGTTTGTGCATTTATACTCAGTGGCGTACATATGGGGGGGGCATAGCCACCCCCCTAATTGTAAAAATTATTACTACTCTCATTAAAGATATTTCAAAACGAAATTTTCAAACATCGATAACTGCAACATTCACCACAAAAAAAATCTTGATGTCATATAGAATTTCAGTTATTTCATGGTTACCAAGACATGTTATTAACTCAAAACTCAAAATCAATTTTGGTTGGCTTAGGAACGTTTATGTATGTCTTTATATACGATTAATTTCTGCAAATTTAATTCTTTGCCTATAAATTGGAAATAAAATAAATACAACTGAAGCCTTCCAAGATGCAATTCATTTTGATTCCAAATCAATCATCCCCTCCCCCCTTTAAGAAATGCTGTGTACGCCCCTGTTTATATTTGAAGGTAGACTGTACCATTGCTACACTATTACTCATGCTGAAGGAGATTTTCTGCAATGAATTTTATATACCGCAATGACACACGCAAAAAACCCTGTTTAAATACCTGGTAGAAAACCCATGTTATTACTCTAATATTCAAGTAAGTATAGACCTATTGGGTTGTTTTATATTCCTAGGTGGTAGGTTTGTAATAGGCTTGAAAAATATTTTAAAATACAATATGAGAATAAAAACCCACTCTAATAGACAGAGTTTATTTCCACGACAGTTTCGACGCCCACTGGCGTCTATTAGAGTGGGTTTTTATTCTCATATTTTGACCTTCACGTAAAAAAAAGTGAAGTTTTTTGCATTTATTTAAAATACAAGTTTTATATATTTGTGTTTTTTTTTTAAATATTGCCTATTTTTGTCTGGTTCTTTGCTAAACAAACAAACAAAACATCTAAGTTTACGGATGGTGAATGATCGGATCTGGAAGCAATTATGGAAAACTGAAACCTGTGGGTAGTTGGGAGGTAACGAAAATGGTCCACTGAGTAGGTAGGTAGTTAATCTAACAATTATTAAACTCCTTTTATGTCAGTAACTGGGTGGATGAAATCAATTGGTTGCTCACCAGAGTTATTCTCCACATTAGTATTTATATACTGTGTGATAGAGCGTGCTCAGTAATAGACATACATTACCGATCAACCAAGAGGACGCTGGTGGAAAAAGCCGCGAGAAGAACGGAAAAGAAGCAACGGGTGAGCAAGAGGGAACGGAGAGAAGGAAGAGGCTAAAAAATGGAAAAAGATCCCCACCAGCAAGTACGCTCTCAAAAATTGAGCAAAGAGAAGAGGGACTGTCTAATAACACTCAGTAAGTGATCAGTTGTGTTTTTGAACCCAGTTTGGGACATAATATAAGCTGGGTCAGTAAAATTAGGCCTACATTGTGGTCTAAGACCTAGCATCAACTCATAGCTTAACAAAGGTGAAGGTAAATTACCCTAACCTAATTTCGTGAGGAATCCTACTGTGGACCTCAATTTACTCTGCCCGCTCTGGACCATTTCCGGAATCTCTAGGCTGACCCCTACAAGGCTAGGCTTAATCTACTCTATAGTTAGACTGGAGATATTAGGGGTGGGTTAATTGGGGACCAATTCATACAGAGCATTTTTCACAATTATAATATGGGGTCAATGGAGATACTTTGCAGGGGATACCTTAGAGATATAACTGCAGTCCCAGTAGATACTTTTAAAAAACATTTGGACATGTTTTTAGCCAACATACCTGACCAACCCACAGCGTCAGGGTATTCCTCTGCCAGACTAGCTCTCACAAATTCAATAGTGGACCAAATCGTATGGCAGAAGCAAGAGAAAAGAAGGGTGGCGACTACGTCGTGGCCCCGCCTCAGAAGGCGCTGAGCGGACTTCGTGGGAGCAGCGCACCCTTGAGACAGAAGCGCTGCAAGGTAAATTCAAGGTAAACCGTAAATGGAAAAGTAAAAAATGCCTCCCAAAATATCATAAATAAATAAAAAATGTAAGGGGCCTAACAAATTAGTAAAATTCTACAAAACTTCTCATAGACTCAATATAAATGTAGAATTTTAAAGGCATCTTGTACTTAATAAATTCAAAGTGAGCTTATTAATCATCGTACTTACAGTATGGTACCCAGGGCCGCCAAGAGCTGCCCCGGGAAAGGATTGGTATATGGGCCTCCCCTGTTTGCTCAGTATTTTATTATGAATGTTTTTTGTGTACATAACAAGCAAACTGATTATATGTCCAAGTCACTATTCAAAACATACAGTATGAATAAACAATCAGAGGAAAATGACTATTTTATTTTTCGAATCAATTATATTAATTCTATCACCAAACAATTTACAAATGCAGTACCAGTCCATACAGGCAAGACAATTGTTTACTGCAAGATTTTCATAATTAGAAGTGAACTTGCTTTGCCTTCTCTCTAGCAAAGTGGTAAATGATTCTGATGAAATTTAAAGTACGGGATAACTGGCTTTCAATTACAATGGTTCCTAGATCTGTCAGTCAGTCTTGAGCATTTGTGGATCGCAGATATTTTTTTGTTTCAGTTTGATTATGATAATCTCTATAAAATGTATGTTCATTGATTATGTTTCCTCTCTGTTATTTAATCAAGTGTTTTATTAATATTTTTAGATTTTATCCCCTCCCCTCTTTCTGGGCCCTCTAGAGGTCTGGGCCCCGGGGATTTATCCCGGCTTCCCCGCTCTCTCGGCGGCCCTGACGGTACCTAATCACAAGCTGATGTGGAAGACACTTTGGGCTTTTGGTCAGTTCCTTTATGAAGGACAACCTTCAGCAATTGGTCAGGGTATAATTAGTTGAGGGACAATATCTTCCGAGAATTTTAGGATACTGTATAGTAGTAGTACAACAAATTAGTATTGGGACATTTTTGAGTTATAATATACACTCTTTGCTTTAGACTAATTTTTCAGAATAAATCATGGTAAGCTATTTAAAATTCCAATAAATTATTACTTACAAAGTTTTTAAATGAATGAGCATAAAAAAAGTTTACTTTACTAAGTACGATATATTTTATAAATATATTTTATAAATCTCAAACCTGGAAGCATTGGCGTAGGCAATTGTATGTTCATTATGCACATTGATTCACTGGCCTACTTAATCAGTGCTCCAGACAAATATCTCTTAATCTTTTATGAACCACTTGTATAATGTTTGTACCTGTTGAAGCTGAAATAAAGTGTTTGTTTGTTTGTTTACAACCACTCATTTTACATTGTAAGGAAATGGTCTGCAAATACCAAACTCTAGATGCTAATGTATTTTTGTGTTTCCTGGATTCCTCTAAGACATTTGATCGTGTTAATCATGACAAATTATTCATGAAACTTGTAAATCGTAATGTACCTGATTACTTGGTTCGTATATTAATATTCTGGTATAATCACTAGACAATGATTGTAAGATAGGGTGGGGTTAATTCAGAGCCATTCTCTGTGACCAATGGTGTCAGGCAGGGAGGGATACTATCCCCCTACTTATTCAATGTTTATATGGATAATCTATCTGTTGTGCTGAACACCTGTAAAATAGGCTGCTATATTGGTACAATGATTGTTAATCATCTGATGTATGCAGATGATCTAGTTCTTATTTCTCCATCTGTAAAAGGGCTCAGCACACTTTTGAAGGTGTGTGAAAGGTATGGGAAGGATAACGACATAAAATATAATCCTGATAAAGGTCATGTTATGATTATACTGGTCGACAATTTCGAACTTTTTTCGCTCATCAAAGATGTATACACACGTTTCTAGACCAGCTTTATACGCTGATTCCAAGTCTGTTTTCGGATTTCCTCTAGCACTTCTAGTTATCGAAATATGACTGGTGTTAATTTCAGCACAATTTATCATAAAAGTACAACTTTATTCATAAAAGGAAATGTCTATCCGAGTGACACACTCGGACGTTCTTCTCAAGTGTTTCTGCTTGAGTCTCAAGGAGAGAAGTTCTGATTTCTCTTTGGAGAGGGCTAGGTCTCTAATGAGGTCATTCAACTCAGTCTGGGTAAGCCTCTCCGGCTTGTCAAGTGTGTTGTCAAGATTGGCTGAAGGTCCCGCATCTCCGCCAACGCCAATCGTACCTTCGTCAGATTCCCTTTCGCCTTCTAAAAAATCGAGTCCATGCTGTGGAGGTATCGGAATCGGCATCGTGTCATCGTGAGGGATCGGTCTGATCGCAGAGTCTACGTTCGGATAAACGATGTTATGCTTGTTCTTCACGGCATAGGCTATTCTAAGGAAATTTTAAAAATACACACCTGTGACAAAGTACAGAAAAAACGAGCCAGATTTCAAAATTAGTAGTATATTCAAAATTAGAACATAATTTTTTTAGTACTGGTAACAGTTTTTTTCAATATCTGACGCTTCTAAAAACATTGACCCATACCATCGTTGAGTCTTATGCTTTGTTGGTTCTACATCTTTTCTTAATTTGTCATTCAACCATAGGAACACCGCACTTCTTGGATCAAAGTGTGACACAACTGGCATGTTATGCCTAACATAAAGATAGTTCATGAGCACATCTGAATCTGAAGACAACTGTGAGCGATCGGCTGTTTTGAGAACATTATAAGACTTAATGAGTCTTTCCATATCTGCTGAATGCGGTTTTACTGCAACAATCCGACCAAGTGCAAAGATCAACACATCAAATTCCTGATTTTCTAACTGCAGAAGTCTTTTCATCAGGTTTGAAGTTCCAATACTTGAAACACCGGGTAATGCACAGGCATCTCTGTACTGTAGTGCAAATGTTGCTAAGTCAAGATCCGGAATAATGAAATAGAAAATAGGTTGATTGAGTTGTCACTATGTAAGTATCGTTTTTGAAATGTAGCGAATCTGATGAGTTGAGCGCACAGTTGATAAAGTTTTCGTATTATATATTTTAATGCATTATTTTAAACGTTACAGAAATGTCACACATGTCCATATAGGGTTATAAATTTAATAATACACAAAATAATTTTTAAAGATACACAAAAAAAATTTATAATGCACATTTTGTGTATTAATACACGCTAAAATAGCCTATGCTTCACGGAGAATCCAGTTATGTTAACATTGCAAAAGTAACAATCGTCATGATAGTGTCTCGGCTCCCTCCATATCATGTGTATAGCGAACGGCTTCGACTTTTTCCTTTGGTTCAACCAGTCACGTAATCCATTCGAACAAGCGGTACAGATAACATGTGGCGCCCACGCCTTATCTTGGTCGCCTAGTGCAGAGTTTTTCAAACTTTTTGAAGCCACGGAACCTTTATTTAAAAAAAAAAAATTATTGAACCTTGACCGACAGGTAAAATTTTAATGATATAAATTATAAGGCAAATGGTAATAAAACACAATTTATGCTCACTGCAGTTTATTTATGTAATTTATGAAATTTACATATATAATCATATGAATTTCACAAAAAAATATACATGTTTAGAAATTTACAAGAAAAAAAAGCCAATTTACTTTTATTGACCTATTTATTTTAAATTTCCCTCCCCACATTACTGTCAGCATAAAAGAAATTATAATTATAAAAAATATCATGTTTATTGTAAAATTAAAGTTTTCGTTAGCAAAGAACTTTATAAAACATCATCATATATTTGTATAATATGCATTGTGAAAGCTAATACACATTTACACTGCATTTAATAACATTACTGTGATCATAATTTCCGTGAACTGAGAAAACTAAACCTAAAAACAGAAAAACTCACCAAATCAATCAGACCAGTGCTTGTGGTCATCAGCTGTGTTTTGTTTACAAAATGGGCTCCTGTTTCTTACTGTGGCTGCAAGAGGGCAACACTTACGTATTCTGGATATCTCCTCGTTTGAATTAAAATTCTCTCTCTCGCCCACTCTCTCTTTGCCTACACGTCTCAAAACACAATCACTGAATTCGCAGAATATACTCGTATATCGTAAATTTATCCATGCCAGTTGATATTATTTTGTCTCACCCCTCTCTCCTTCTCAGTCTCTCATGACATGCCCCACGGAACCCCATCAAGTTCTCGCGGAACGCAGTTTGAAACCCTCTGGCCTAGAGGACAGCTGAAGTATAACCGGTAAGTTTTCCGAAGATCCATCGTGATTGTACGCCGTTGTGATTTAGTCGCGAACGAGCCGCACACGTAACAGAAATTGTAGGGGTGATTTTTATACTTTCGAGGCATGATGATCGATGAGTGGGTTGATGTAAATCACCTAAAAAAATAAAATGTGTAAGTGGGAGACACAAAAAAAAACAAAGCACAACACACAACTAGACATGTGACTGTTACGCCAAAGAATAAAAAGGTGTACCTGTGCAACGTTTGCAAATTTATGGCGAGCAACTGCTCTCACCTAAAATACCACAAGACAACCTGCGGAAAGCCTAAGTTGAAATGACAAAATGCCATACATGAGGGTACAGAAATGGTAAAGCAAAAACCTACACGTAAGCTGCAACGACAAAATACTCCACTACATGTATAAAGGACGCATATTAATGATATTATATATTGTATATATAGTATTATATATTATATTGTATATAGTTATATGCATATTATATATATATTATTACAGTGGTTCTTAACCTTTTTACTACCATGCCCCCTCTAGGAATTGGTCCTTCCCTCCACGCCCCCCTTGGAGGGGGATACTTTTGCATTTTTTCATAAACTTCTCAATATTAGCCCATGCTCTCGTTAAGAGAATAACAAATACAATTAGTGTTTTTCCCCAAGGGATCGCGCCCCCCCTGGAAATAACCTAGGGGGGCGCGCCCCCAGGTTAATTATTATATACAGTGCGTACGAAAAGTCTCTCCGCAGTCAACGTGCTTGTTGTCAAAAGTGTTTGACAACAAGTGTAGACGAGTTGCTCTGTGCCTGAAAAATGGTGGAAAACACTTTCAGCACATGCTGTAAAATCAAAAGGTTATGTAATAAAATCACTAAATCATGGCTGAATGAAAACATTGTAGTTTTTCAACTTCCTATGCGTTTAACATAGCACTGCGGAGAGACTTTTCGAACGCACTGTATTATAAAGGACATATATTAGGCTATATAGTGTATATATAGTATTATATATTATATTATATATATAGGGCCTGGTTAAGGCATACGCCAGTTACGCCATGGCGTAGGCCCCCCCCTTTTTGCCCCCACCCCCGAAATTTCTCCCCCCCTCTAGTTTTATCGCTCGCCGTATTCACCTTAAAAACAAATCAAATAAAATCTCTTAACATCTGTAAATACAAGATTGTTTAGAAACTGAAAAAAAGACAATCATAATGACCACATAATAAAACAAATTTGCGTTAATTATAGTAGTATATTGTTTTTTATTGTGATAGCCATGTTTCTACTATAAGCGTCTGCAGCAATCCAGCAACTGCTAAGGGGAACTACCCATTTCATCTCCATTAAATTGTCGAAAGACCCCAAGGAAAGTGATGAAGCATCTGACTACTCATCCTTTGACTGCAAGTGCATTTCCTAATGTGAAAACAGCAGTAGCAATATTCTTGACCATTGGTGTTTCAGTCTGTGAGGCTGAACGTTCTTTTTCACGCATGGGTAGGGTTAAGAAGTGTATGAGGTCATGCCTCTCAGATAAAAAGCTGAGCAATCTCTGTATCCTGTCAACAGAATTCGATCTCGCACGATCACTATTCACTACCTCTCAACGAGATTGTGAGGAACTTCGCTGCACAAAAGTCAAGAAAAAACTTGTGTAATGGAGGAGTCAGTTTCCACATTTTATTTTGATTATATTGTCAATAAATTTGTAAGCCATTGTAAGTGATTTCTATAAAAATCTAAGTTACTATGAATAAAACTATTATTAGAAATGTTAAAGGTGTATTTCATTTTGTCAGACACAGTGACAGTGTTAGACTAGAACATAATCAGAAAAAAGTGCCGCTAGAAAAGGAACCCCAGGCTTAATTTTCTAGGACTTCCAAATTTTTTATTATTATGGATAGACCTACAACAGTTTGCAGATTTATTGTCGGTATGTTTAGTGTACACCGTGTCTGGTCCAGTAAAATATCTGTAGTTGTATGATGTACTCATGCCGTAATCTTTTGTGTACTTCATTTCGTTTTACATTTTTGTCTCATGCATGTACACATTTTATACTGTATGGTATGTGTGTATATATATTTTTAGAAATTATTGAAATTGTGCATTTTAAGATCACACATATTCAACAAGCTACATTATAGTGTTAATGATGAGCTTGAGGCCCCTTGAGCCCCTTGGCGTAGGGCCCCCCTAACCTTAACCAGGCCCTGATTATACAGTATATAGTTATATGGATATTATATATAGTATTATATTATATATATATATTATATTTATTATATATATTATGATCGGTCTCATCTCAAAAACTAGACGTGCTATAGGAAAACCGAAAACAGATTTAGGACCAGCGTCCCAACAGCTCTCTAGCCCACCCATAATTATATCTAATGAAAAATACTTGTTGGCCAGTGTTATGAGGATCAAGGACTACGAGCATATAAAATTTCCTGAATTTCAGTTGAATGGTATGGTGCTGTCAGAAGTAACCCAGACTAAGTATATTGGCCACATACTAACGGATAGTCTTTCAGATGACTGTGATATTCTAAGCCTCTAAGGCAATGTAGACAATTATATGCTCAGGGAAATACTTTGGTTAGAAAATTTCATATGTGTACATTAGATGTTAAGTTGATTTTGTTCAAAACTTTTTGTACGCCAATGTATACAGCTCATTTGTGGTGGAACTACAGGATGTATAATTTGAGGAAATTATATGTTGCATATAATAATATTTTTAGGAGTTTATTAAGGACTCCAAGATTTGTAAATGGTGCTCCTTCTAGTGTCATTTTGCTGTTTGTAGTCAATAAAGTGCCTAATTGTTCCAGTGTCATTCGCAATTTTGTATTTAGATTTATCACTAGGCTCGGTGAGTCAGTCAATAAGATAACAAAAGCCATGGTTAGTGGACTGGTCTCCGATATATTTTATAAATCTCAAATCTGGAAACATTGGCGTAGGCAATTGTATGTTCATTATACACAGTGCTTCACTGGCCTACTTAGTCAGTATTCCAGACAACTATCTCTTAATCTTCTATGGACCTCTTGTATAATGTTTGTACCTGTTGAGTCTGAATTAAGTGTTTGTTTGTTTGTACATAGACAAAATATGCTAAAATATAGTTGAATATTTTTTTTATAAGATTTAGTTACCCCTTCATACTTGAAAAAGTAATGAATAAATATTAATTAATAATATTTTTTACAAAAACTTTAATATTATTTTAGTTTTAATGATTGAAATAAAGCCTTTTCGAATATTTATTTCTTAAAACTTTGTGAAGAATATATTGACCATCCACCATGTCTCGTCCGCTTAACTTTTCTGATCTTACGTCTTTTTGGAGTGCTAATTCTGAATTAGCGCTAATAATGATAAAAGTATTATTTAATTTCATGGTTTTGTAATTTGTTTATTCTGGAGTTACAATTTTTTTAATAAAAATTATGTGTATTTTGTTTGAAACTATAGTTTCACGCGAGAAGTATGCTGTTGGTGTTGTAGGCTCTAGTTTAAATAATGAGAAATGTAATACAGTATCTCTTGAGACTACTCTACAGTAATATATATATATATATGAAAATTATTTCACGAAAGTAACACGTGAAAAATATTTATGATGAATAAAACCACGAAGGAAAGGAAACACAGAATGGTGCTCAAGCGCTTTCGTCTAATGACATCCTCAGGAGTGTTCCTGAGGATGTCATTAGACGAAAGCGCTTGAGCACCATTCTGTGTTTCCTTTCCTTCGTGGTTTTATTCATCATATATATATATATGTTAAACACAGACCGTGCGTGGAACAAGGAACTCTTCTGGGAAATTACATCTACTATAGTTCGAATAAGTAATGATAAATGACAAATACTATAGTTTTTTCTTTTTCATGATGTTAGCCCGACGTGGGCAACGGGTCACTCGCAAAGAGGGGACCATTCTGAGTTTATATATATATATATATATATATATATGTGTGTGTGTGTGGTGTGATCTTGAGAAGTACAGAGCTGTAAAATTTGCTGGTCGAAATTCAAATAAATTGACTCATTTCCTTAAAATGGCCTGGTCTTGCTTCACTTACAAATGAAACTTTTAATTTAGCGCTTCATTTTAATTATAACATTTTATTATAATTACTATAAAATTTAGCAGACAATTTTTGTGATGTAAATTGCAAACAGTGTAGCAAGAGTAAAGCCTTAAGTTTAAAAGCCAAATTAAATAAAAATAAATATTAATAGTAAAGTTTAATGATCTATGATGACATTATTATAATATTGCAAAATTTGTAATTTTTATCTGAATTAATAAAGTGTTTTCATTCATTCAATAAAAAAAAAAAGTCTGGTACTACCATATTTGTATTTAAGTTATACCTAATAAAAAGATAGAAAACGTTTTTATTTTTTAATAGGTATAACTTAAGAGTAAAATTAATATCGTTTTACCACTCTCTAAAAACGACTTTTTAGCACTTCGTTGTTTTTTACTGTTATATTATTAGATGCATACTTCTTAGAGGAAGAAAGCAGAGGATGGCGGTTAACAATTTAATTTCCTGATCTCCCTTCTCTCCCCTCAGGGCCCTCACACTTTCTCCTCTTGTTATGCCATGGAAGGATATATAATTGGTTGGTAGTTCCATTTTACTTACATCCTTCGTCCAACTTAGGGCACTAAGAAGGACTTTATGGGAAACTGATGAGTGGGTAGTTGGGAGGTAACGAAAATGGTTCACTGAGTAGGTAGGTAGTTAATCTAACAATCATTAAATTCCTTTTATGTCAATAACTGGGTGGATGAAACCAATTGGTTGCTCACCAGAGTTATTCTCCACACTAGTATTTATATACTGTGTGGGAGGAGCGTGCTCGGTAGTGGAGATACATTACCGCTCAACCAACCGAGGAATAAACCAAGACAACGCTGGTACGAGAAGCCCCGCGAAGAGGAGAACAAAGGGAGAACGAAAACGAAGAACGGGGCGAGAGGACGTACCAGCAAAGTGCGCTCTCGAAAACATAACCGGAGAAGGGAGACACTCCGATAACAAAAAGTAAGTGACTAATTGAGTTTTTACACCAAAGTTAATCTCATTAAATTAAGCTGGGTCAGACAAGTTAGGCCTACATTGTGGCCTAAGACCCAGCATCAACTCATAGCTTAACAAAGGTGAAGGTAGATTGCCCTAACCTAATTCTTGTGAGGAATCCTACTGTGGACCTCAATTTATCTGCCCGCTCTGGACCATTTCCGGAATCTCTAGGCTGACCCCTCTAGGCTAGACTTGATCTACTCTATAGTTAGACTGGAGATATAAGGGGTGGGTTAATTGTGGACCAATTCATACAGAGCATTTTTCGCATTGGTGGTCCGTGTGTGGGGAATTTACAAACCTTAAGCTTACTTAACAAAAATTGCAGAATTAGGCTAAATGGTCTAGCCTAAGCCTAACCTGAGCAAGCCTAATTAGGTCTACAACCTAGGGCCTAACTAGGAAACATTTACATTTAAGGAGTCTCATTCTCTTATAAGCTTAGACCTGACTGACATAAGTACTTGGGGGGGATTAAACCAAATTTAAACTTGACTGTTTTGTCTGTGCTCTCTCTTCTCTGGTAATTTCTTCTTGTCCTCTATTTCATTACGATCCCCAGTTAAACAATTTTGACTTAGACATGGACAGTGCAGAATTGAAAAAGTTAAAAAAGAAAAGGGGGGCAAAGTTGGGAGCTGTTACAAAGGCTGTGAACACTTTTAACAATATTACACAACCAGGTAAGAAAAATATAGAGTGTGTAATTATTAAATTAGAAATTAAAAAGAAGGAAATAATAGCCATTAATGAGAGTATTTCAGAGTTAGTTGAATCCGAAATGGCTGAAGAACAATTGATAGACCTTTACGCTGATGATAATGATCAGGTAAGCTCAATTGAACAGCAAATAGGGGAACTACGGTCTCGGTTGACTGACTTAACACCAAAAAAACCTAATTCTGATTTTAATCAAAGTAGGGCTAACCTTCAACAAAATTTAAGTGGCATGCAAAATCCTGAGTCACAAGAATTGAGGGCTCAGTTACCCATTTTGCAAATACCAACATTTGAAGGGGACACGGTACAATTCCCATCTTTCATTGACAAATTTGAGAATTTAATAGGTAATAAACCTTATATTTCAACTGTTGAAAAGTTTAGTTACTTAACTAGTTCCCTTAAAGGCCCAGCCTATAACCTGATAGCCTATTTACCAGCCGTAGGGGATTCATATGAAGTAGCTATTGATCTTTTAAAACGTAATTACGTTAATAAAGATGTGATTATATATGAATTATCTCAACAAATTTTTGAATTTGCACCCATAAAAGATAACCATAGTGATATGGAAAATTTTTATACAAAATTAGAAGCTATTATAGGACAACTGGTTAGCAATGAGATAGATATTAAAACTTCATCTTGGCTTATACAAAGCATAGTACTTAGGTGCCTTCCTTCGAGGGTTAAAGATAATTTAATTCTAAAGACGGGAGAAAATTATCCTAATTTAACACAAATAAGACAACACTTCCCCAATATCCTAACTAATTACAACTTGAGAGATTTTCCAACACATAAGACCCAGACTATGGATAAACCAAAGACTGTTCCCAGAGACCAACTAGCTACAGCCAAACAGACAAAACTTGATACTGTAGAATCAAATGTGACCAACTACAAAACACGAACACCTACATTACAGAACTTTAATGTAACTGCTGCCTCAACTTACACACCATATTGCAAATTTTGTGCAAGTAATGAACACAGTAGTACTGGGTGTGACAAATATTCAGATTTTAACCAAAGGGCTAAAAGATGTGAACAGTTGAACCTGTGTAAAAAGTGTACTGGCCAGGGACATTATAAGAAAGACTGTAAATCTAGGTTAAGATTCAAGTGTAAGTTTTGTAAAAGTTTACGACATGTCTCATCAATGTGTGATTCACCAAAGTGTCCAAATAATAGTACTCAAACTCAAAAGATACCTCCCCCAAACAAAGGTAATCAAGAAAATGCCACTTTCATGGGACATTCTGCTTGTTCAAACAATGTAACAAGAAACACTGAGATTCTTTTACCAACTATTACTTTGGACTTAGTGAATAGTGAGGGTAGTACCACTCCAGTGAGATGTCTTATAGACTGTTGTTCTCAACAAACATTTGTTTCAAAAAATGTAGTTAATAAATTGGGTTTGACACCAAACCCGAATGAACAAAACCTCAATATTGCGTCCTTTGTTAAGGATAACTCGGACAAAAATAGCTATAAGACAATTGACCTGGAACTACATTTAGAAAGTAAATTCAAGAAAATTGAAGCAGTTATTATTTCTAAAGTAGGACAAACAAACTGGTTATACCCAAACTAGAACAAACCATAAATCATTTGAAAAAACACTACAAAATAGCTGATAGACATATCACTAACAACACAATAGCTAACATTGAAATGCTAATAGGGGCAGATTATATTAATCTTATTCATAAGGGCATAGTAGAGATAGGTAATGGTATAGCTATTCAGACTCCATCAGGGATAGCCCTTTGGGTGACCTATCAGAATACAACCTAGACCTAAACCAAAACAGTGCATGACCAACAAATACTATGTGCCTCAACTCAGTCCTACATAACACCTGTAAGAATAGCAACACTTTGAATAATATTATCTCAACTGAGAACATTAATTCATCATTATCAAATGAAACTTTGGATGAGGCAATTCAAACTTTATGGTTGCTAGAATCTGTGGGTATACATGACACACATCAAACTTCAGAAGATCAGTTAATGGTAGAAAGATTTGAAGACACCATTCAGTGTAAAGACAATAGTTATTTTATTGAGTTACCTTGGAAAATAAATTGTCCAACTTTAAGAGATAATCTCAAAGTAGCTAAAGGACATTTATATAAAGTAATGAAAAAACTCAAACAAGAAAATAATGTAAAAATATAAATGATGTCTTCAAAGAACAGCTACAGAAAGGCTTCATTGAAGAAGTAACAGATAACCCTTTTAAAAAAGATGGTTGTCATTATTTAACCCACAGGGGGGTTTATCGACAAGATGCCCCAACAACAAACTCAGAGTAGTATATAATTGTAGCCTCAAAGACAGTGATAAACACAGTTTGAATGATTGCTTGATTGAGGGTCCTAATCTCATTTCTGACCTTGTGAAGATCTTACTGAGGTTCAGTTAGACAAATATGCTGTACAAAGTGACATTTCGAAGGCATTTTTGAGAATAAATCTTAAAAATGAATATGATAAGAACCAACTTAGGTTCTTATGGTTCAAGGATCCATTTGATTTGAATAAAGGGTTCATAACCTATAGATTAATGTTGTGTTGTTTGGAGCCAATTGCTCACCTAGCCTATTAGCATTGACAATTAAACATCATTTAAACCAGTTTTAACTCTCTAACATTGAACTTCCTTAAGGAACATTTTTACGTAGACAATCTAATAGGCTCAACGACAACAAAATCTGAATTATCTGAAGTCTATGAACACTCTCAAAATATTATGCAACAAGGTAACTTTGAACTTAGAGAGTGGATTTCAAATAATGAGGATTTAAACAAAAAGATTTCAAAAGATAATAATGGTCTTACTGAGCCATCAGACAGAGTTAAAACTTTAGGTATGAACTGGTATTTGGCTGCAACTTCTAACAGTCATGATTCAATCTGTACTAAAGGTTTTAAACTTGATGAGGAAGCAAATACTAAAAGACAAATATTATCAGAGGCTTCCAAAATTTTTGATCCTATGGGTCTATTCCTGCCTTCAACAATAAAATCAAAGATTCTCCTCCAAGAAATTTGGAGGACAAATGTTGGGTGGGATGATCCAATAACAAATGAAAATCAAAAATCTTGGAAGAAGTTAGCTACTGATTTAACAAAAGTGCAGAACATTAAAATTCAAAGGTGCTGTGGGTTTAGGGATAAGCCCCAGAGGCTTCATGTGTTTGCTGATGCAAGCACACAAGCTTATGGGTGCTGTGCGTATCTTGTAAGCCCTACAGAAAGTCATCTAATTTATGCAAAGGGAAAGTTGCACCTCTCAAACCTACCCGAACCATACCTCAATTGGAACTATTGGCTGCTACATTAGCCATTAAAACCATTTCATTGCTTAAGGATGCTTACTATGATGTGTTCATAACTAATATCCACGTCTGGCTTGACAGTCAGATTTGTCTTGCATGGATACGGAATGATAGCATTAATAGTAAGAATATCTTTGTAAGAAATAGGCTAAAAGAAATAGCTGATGCTAATGAAAGCCTACAGTAACTTTCACTATGTTCCAACTAAACAGAATCCAGCAGACTTTTCTGACCAGAGGTTTATCCTACAAGTTGTTGAAGTCAAACAAAACTTGGTTTATGGGACCTAAGTGGCTCTGTGATACAGACCAATGGCCTGTGGAACAAGTTAACTTGACATAAATTTAATCTTTTCAAATGAAAAGGTTGAACCAATCACTAATTATGAAAAGTATTCTGATTTCAACAAACTTGTCAGGGTGACAGCCTACTGTTTGAGGTTTGCTCACAACTGTTTAGCTACAATTAACAAACAGCTAAATAAAAATAATCATAATTATACAGAAGTTGCTACCCAATACTGGATAGGCCAAGCCCAACAAAAGAGTACAATAAAGAGTTAGAATTCTTAACTAATGGGAAACAAACAAAAGAACCTGTACCATCAGTAGTGTGGATCTAACTTGTTCAGGGATGAGGAAGGCCTTCTAAGGTGTAAAGGGAGATTAGACAAATCAAACTGTCATACAAAAGCAAAAATCCAATCCTTTTACCTAGATTTAGCTATTTGACAACATTAATAATCAGGAAAACACACAATGATGTATATCATATGGGGGTACCACAGACACTAACTACATTAAGAAAAACTTATTGGATACCCAAGGGAAGGATCACTGTTAAAACAGTCCTGAGTGAGTGTGTTACATGTAGGCGTATTCATGCTAGGCCCTATAGGAAACCAAATCCTCCTGCTTTGCCAGAGGAGAGAGTTACTCTCAACAGACCCTTTGAGACTGTAGGCATTGACTATACAGGAGCATTGACTGTAGGGGTGGGTGACACTGAACAAAAAATGTACATTGTACTGTTTACATGTGCAGCCTCACGAGCTGTTTATTTGGATGTTGTGGAGGACCTAACAGCAGAATCTTTTGTTGCTGTCTTTAAGAGATTCTGTGCACGACATTCAGTACCCAAGACAGTTTGGACTGACAATGCTACATATTTCAAAGCTGGTGAACAAGTCATCCACGACTTGTTAAGCAATGAAACCACACAATTATATATACAAAATACAAACATAAAGTGGAAGTATATTCCGGTTGCCTCTCCTTGGTATGGTTCTATCTGGGAGAGGAATATACAGACAGTAAAGAATTGCTTGAAGAAAGCAATTGGCAAAAAACAGATACACTTATTTGGGTTACTCACTCTCCTGGCTGAGATTGAGAACATCATTAACAATAGACCACTCACTTATGTGAGTGACAACATTAATGACCCAGAACCATTAACTCCAAATCATTTGATTCGGGGAGAACAAGTTAGTCTCCTGCCGGACTACAATATAGACTCTTCAGAAGACCCAAACTGGACTCAACGACATGATGAGCTCCAGACTAAGTTACAACATTTAACTAGAGTTAAAGCTCATTTCATTAAACAGTGGAAAACTGAGTACTTGATGGGTCTAAGGGAGAGACATAAACAAATGACTAAGAAGGATTGGTCTGACACAATTAAGGTAGGGGACCTTGTTCTCATACATGACAGTACTCCAAGACAATACTGGCCTCTGGCTAGAGTTTCAGAACTCAGACCAGGGGCAGACGGGGTAACAAGAGTGGTCAAATTAAGGACTTCAACGGGTGACACAACAAGAGACATTTCTCTTTTGTACCCTTTAGAGTCTGGACCCAAAACAATGGACTTTGGAGAACCTTCTCCACTGACAGTAACAACTGGAGACACTGAACTTCCAGTAACTATTCCTTTGACAGTAGGAGTGGTAACGCATCCTACTACAACATTGACAGACACAAGACCTCTGCGACAAACAGCATTAAAGGCGCGACTATTTTTACAACAAAAAATAGATGCTGGGGAATTGTAATTTTATCTTCTAACTTTCATTTTTCTTTTCTTATGGTAAAGACCATAGACAGTTTCATCCTATGGATGTATATTTTATCTTCTAATTAAATGCTACACCTTCTCCATGAGAAGGTGAGGATAGGCACTGTTAATCAGATTAACAGGCATTTACAGTTAAATAGTTAGCTAGTCTACACTCAGACAAAAATTGGTGACAATGACACCAAAATTTTTATCTCCCGGGGCCCCCAGTATATGGAAAACTGATGAGTGGGTAGTTGGGAGGTAACGAAAATGGTTCACTGAGTAGGTAGGTAGTTAATCTAACAATCATTAAATTCCTTTTATGTCAATAACTGGGTGGATGAAACCAATTGGTTGCTCACCAGAGTTATTCTCCACACTAGTATTTATATACTGTGTGGGAGGAGCGTGCTCGGTAGTGGAGATACATTACCGCTCAACCAACCGAGGAATAAACCAAGACAACGCTGGTACGAGAAGCCCCGCGAAGAGGAGAACAAAGGGAGAACGAAAACGAAGAACGGGGCGAGAGGACGTACCAGCAAAGTGCGCTCTCGAAAACATAACCGGAGAAGGGAGACACTCCGATAACAAAAAGTAAGTGACTAATTGAGTTTTTACACCAAAGTTAATCTCATTAAATTAAGCTGGGTCAGACAAGTTAGGCCTACATTGTGGCCTAAGACCCAGCATCAACTCATAGCTTAACAAAGGTGAAGGTAGATTGCCCTAACCTAATTCTTGTGAGGAATCCTACTGTGGACCTCAATTTATCTGCCCGCTCTGGACCATTTCCGGAATCTCTAGGCTGACCCCTCTAGGCTAGACTTGATCTACTCTATAGTTAGACTGGAGATATAAGGGGTGGGTTAATTGTGGACCAATTCATACAGAGCATTTTTCGCAGACTTCGGGCTCATCATTTTCACCCCTTCTCCCCATTTCTCAGACTGGCTGGGCTAAGGATATATGGAACCAAAGTAATGCATAAATATTTGCAGCCAGTGGTCGAAGTGGGGCCGGATGTGGTTGGATGCCATCCCACCACTTTTTTTGTGTGTGTGGGGGGTTCCATTCCTTATTTTGTCGACATTTACTCATATGACAGAGTTCAAAGTTTGAGTCACATCGTTACTCTGAAGTCATGCGACTCTTTTGGCCAAAGCCAGCCTTAGACAAAACAGTTCCATCACCCTAGAATTTTTTAAGTTTGAATGATAAAATCAAATGAAATTGCCACGCTACCTCTGAGTATTGAATTTCATACCACTTTGTAGTTTAAATATATACTTACCGTGAAACTGCAAAAATTGAAAAGTATCACATATAAAAAAACTAATATAACAAATGATAATTACACCAAATTGTCTTGAGGAACTTCACAAATCTTGACGAATGTTACTAAATTCATTATCAATAATCAAGATACATCAGTGATGTTACAAGTAATTTCTATTAATGTTTCTCATTCAGAAAAAATGCAAGATGTTTCAACTCTTTTGGCCATATATATATATATATATATATATACTAGCGGAGCGAATCGGCGTCGCCGGGGTGGATGTTGAACGCTATAAGCTAACGAAAATATCACGACTTAACCTAACCAATCGTCAAGGGCGTACAATTAACCTAACTGGGTATTCAATTAATCTAATCGGGCATTCAGTTGACCTAACCGGGCATTTAATTAACCTAATCGGCATTCAGTTGACCTAACCGGGCATATATATATATATATATATAGAGAGAGAGAGAGAGAGAGAGAGCGTTCAACATCCACCCCGGCGTCGGGTCACTCCGCTAGTTTTAATTATATGTGAAGCTCAAGATTTTCATGACTGTGTTCTTTTCTATAGTTTTACTGACCAAATAATTAGTCATAAAAATCTTAAGATTCAGAAATCTTGACAATGTGAAGCTCAAAATTTTCACGGCTGCGTTCTTTTCTGTAATTTAATCGCGGTGCTGGGGCCTTCGGGCTCAATAATTTTAATTATTTAATTTATTAACACCCAGGTGCACAACCTGGGGACCTAATCAATATGTGTGTGAAGTTTCATGTTTGTAACTGCTTCCATTTTGGAGTTATGGCTGGAACACACACACACACACACGTCCTTTTATTATTATTATTATATATATATATATATATATATATATATGTGCGCCTCGGTGGTGTAGTGGTTAGCGTCGCTGACTACGAATCCATCGGCCCCGAGATCGAGACCCGGTGACGTCAGGCGGCGCACAGCAAAACCCAGCTCTTCATCCTTTCACACAATAAAAAATTGGTTGGTAGATAAATGGGTACCCTGGGTAGCCTAGTGGTTAAGACGCTGGGCTGCTGGTGGGGCGTGGTTCGGATTCCACGTTAAGCTGTAGGTCTAAGGTGGAGTGACAAGCAAGCTTGACTTTCGTCAGAATGAACATATTCGGGCGGAAGCAAAACCAAGGTTAATATGGTTTATCGAAACAAAGGTTATAAATCTATTCATATATTTAATCCCGAGTTTAACGACTAAGGTATATTAATGACTTAATCCATGTCAATTATTTTTGTAGGAATGACACAACAAATGAAGGTTGATCATCGTATGACGTAAATAAATAGTATTGGAATTAATTTTTTATTTCTAGATTGAGTTCTTTCAGTTGTAAGTAATTTCAATACCTAAATATATATTAGGAAATAGTAATAAATTTAAATTTGACTGAAATTTTTTAATTAAACTTTTTAAAAATTTCGAAGCATATCCCGTAATGGGGGAGAGGGGTGGGGGTAATGGCGTTTTTTAAAATTTTGTAGCTGGATCACAGTGCTACCCGCCCGGAGGGCCAAGTTGTACAACGGTCGCGAGCGATAGCGCGCTACCGCTTGTCTACAACTATACGTTGTATGCAAATGAGGTGTGATGTCAGAACATTTGAAACTGTTAGCCTTTTTTTTTAACATTAGCAGTTTTTAAATGCAGAGGACCAAAATTGTTCGATTAACTCATAAAACAACTCAGAAACATGCCAAAAGTAGGAATGGACTTCTTCAAGAAACATCTGTCTGATTGGCCTAGAAAAATACCTAGCCAGGTATGTCTGGATACACGAAATAACGATTTCAGGAAAGTAATTCTCTCCTGCACCATGCGAGACCTAAAATGAAACATGGACTGCGGAACCGCAATATATACAGTATATAAGAACTGAAGCTCTACCTACTGTCTTGAAAATTACTTCTGAAACGCAAATGCAAAACGAAATTTGTTTAAGGACTGTACGTGGAATGTCTAACAGTTTATCGAATAATTCAGATTGAAAAATAGATAATAAATAATTTGTTTATATGTGGAAAGTTTAAAGTTTTGTTCTTTAATTAAGTCATTTAATATTTGACTTGGTTCGTTATACATTTCATTAATGATTTAAAATTAGCCTTCACTGATAAGTCCAGTCCGTATTCGCTGACTTGGTCATACTCTGACTTAAGCTTACAAAGTTAGGTATTAATAAATTTATGGGCACTTATTCTTTTTCCTCCAGCAATTTCTTTTCACCCGGTTAGGTCAACTGTACGCCCTTGACAATTTAGGGCATGGTTCTGATTAATCAGTTAACAGTTAATCATTATTTCATATTTAATCATTAATTAATCAAAAAATATTTTTAGAAAATGATGGGAAATGATTAATTTTCCTCATAATTTCAGCATCATTTTACCATAAATTTTGTAATGTATCATTTGAATTTGGCACCTTTTTGGATGTATGTATGAACTGTGTAATTCGCCCATGCCTGATTTCTTGAACTACTGTAAAGCAAACTAAATGTTTGAACAAAATGTTTTCTTCGATCTTATCTCACGCAACAGAAACAATAATGCTTTTTCTCACTCTTTTCAGAAGTATTTAATTTTTAATTATTTTTAATCAGTTAATCATTGATTAATTATAAAATTTCATAATTCATCACTTTTTCCTAAAAATGATTAATTAACCATGCCCTATGACAATTGGTTAGGTTAAGTCATGATATTTTCATTAAAATATTCCACTTATTCCTTTTCATTTTAACGAAAATATCATGACTTAAGCTAACCAATTGTCAAGGGCGTACAGTTGACCTAACCGGGAAAAAAGAAATTGCGGGGAGGAAAAAGAAATAAGTGCCAATTTATGTAATGTGTTTTTGGCATATGGTCTTGATATAACAGCGTTACAAACAAAATTTGATTTTTTGACATGTCTATGCTAAATTCTGTATAGGTTCTACGTAAAAATATACGAATTAGATCTAGTCAAGACCGCGAAACGTAGGCCTGAGTTACCAGTAATTATGTTTAATGAATCGTATATTTACTGGGTAGGCTTGAGACTAGTAGGAGTTCAATGTTTCAAGGATAATACTACTAGAGAGGACCAATGTATATACAGAGCTGGGCAGTATTTAAATACATTTGTATTTAAATACGTATTTAAATACATTTGTGTATTTAGAACTGTATTTATAAATACATTGTTTTTCATGTATTTAAATATATTATTTAAATACTTTAATGAGTATTTAAATACAATGTATTTAAATACTCAAAATATAAAAATGTAAATACTTTTACTGGTTTAATACACGTTCTGTACTAGCACAGTACGACGCATCGACAGTGTAGTACAGCATGGTTCATGTTTCAACAGTTTGGGAAAACATCCTCTCATAAAAAGACTGTTCCTCCGCTATAACACGACATTACCATCTTCGGCACCGGTAGAGCGAATATTCTCATTCGCGGGAATCACTTTGACTCCCAAAAGAAACTCTCTTTCAGACAAAACTTTTGAAAGATTGGTTTTGATCCGCAGCAACCGTGAAATAAAAGAGAATTCGTAAGGTGCCTTATGTTTATGTTTACGTCTTATGTTTACGTTTATGTCTCATCTACTCATTAATTGTTACTCATTTTGCAATGATATAATGAGTATAATATGTCACTGGTTGAACATCGTAAGTTCTAAGTTCTTTTGTTTTTGTTTTGTTCTAAAAAGGGAAATATATAATCGGAAATTAGATTGTACTATTTCTTTATCCTTTATCAAGCATTTTATATTGTTGTTACTCATGAATTAGTGAATGCATATGTTAAAATTTGTATGTATTTAAAATGTATTTACAAATGTATTTAAATACAATTGATGTATTTTGTATTTAGTATCTAAATACATTCGTAAAATGTATTTAGTATTTAGTATTTAAATACATTTCTCCCATGTATTTAGTATTTAAATACATTCAATGTATTTATTGCCCAGCTCTGTGTATATACTCTCTAACAAGCCTAAAGCTCCATTCACACACACACACACACACACACACTGTCATCATCGATGATTCTTGACTGATTGACTCGTCCGTTTACAGTCCAGGGGTGGGGAAACTTTTCAGTACCAAGGGCGAAAATCGATAACATAAACACCTCCGCGGGCGACTGGCAAATTTTAAGCTTATATACTAGGGTGGAGCGAAAAATACTTTTTTTCTAGTATGAAGTTCTAATAGTGATTAAAAGTTGCATTTAGTGGACGAAATATGCCTGCCAAAATATGAGTTCATTTGTTTAAAAGTTTCAGCTGCCACCAGGGGGCTAAAGTTAACACAATTTTGTGTAAAAAGGAAAAAATGCTTCTATTTTAGGTTTGTCAAACTATTATAAAATTTTATCTTAGAATTATCTAATAGTTTGATTAAGATTCTTAAATGATAGGAATTCGTTTTGTAAAAATGCCTTTTCATATGCTTAATATCTTCAGCTGCCACAAGAGAGCTGAAGTTAACACAATTTAGAGTAACTGAGTCATGTTGAGACTACACTGAATGTTGTGGGGGAGGGTTTGGGGAGGGTTGTTGGGGAGGGTTTTGGTGTGAAGGAATTTCTTTCTGTGAGTCATTAGAACAGTGTGTTAACACTTGTCTTCTTAGGTAGTAGGCCTAGTCGCTCAGTTGATCGGAGTTTTTTAATATGATCGGAATATTATAAAACTTTATTTTAAAGTGATTTATATAGAGATAATATTGATTTTATTATAAAATGCTTGTTATAATGTATTATATAATTTTAGTTTATTTATATAATATATTATATATTTATATAATATATTATATATACTTATAAAATATATTATATATATTAATTATATAATGTTTTGATGTTACAGGATATTTTGTGATTGTGAATTTTTCTTAAAAATATTATGGCATCAAATACTAAATATAACATTTCACTAGAGAACATATGAAGTGTGCCATATTTGAAGTACCTTGTGAGATGAGTGATATGCAACTACCAACTTATAACTGCATTATGAAAGATTACCTGTTCACAAAACATTTAGTGAAGGAGCAGATGAATAACAAGGAGCCTTCATTTTCTGAAATAGCAGAGGCAGTTTCCAAAAAGGTAGAAAATATTTGGAAGAAGGCCTCTTTGCCAATAGTTTCACATACACGCGTTTTTACAGATGATGCGAGTGTACCATGATAAATACAGGTCCTTATTAAAGCCATACAAGTCACGCAAGGATCAGCCTAAGTACAAAATCAGCTTGAAGAATTTGAAAACTCTTCAAAATGCACTTTGTTTGACATCTGCACCTGCAAATGTAAGGAGTTTAGGAGATGCTCATGTGAAAAGAGTAAGAAAGTCCCTCCAAAGAGCAGGATTTTTTAAATGACCAACGAACACGCAGAATAATGGTGATAGGAAGCATTGACATAGCACACACAAGACGATTACAAGCAAGAGAACATCGAAAGGAAATGGAAAAAGCACGTCTGGAATCCTCACAAAAAACTAGTGCTGCTATAACCAATACGTCCAACTTACAAATCGAAACAGAGACAAGTGAACTTCAACAACTAGAAGAGATATCTGAAGATAATGAGGAAGATACAACCTCGACTCAATATGTAATATCAGAACAACAGATGCGTGAGCCACTGCCTTCATTAGCAATTACTTGTGATAGATTTAAAATGTCGGACAGAGCTGGGGCTGCTATTGCTTCTGCAGTATTGGCAGATCTTAAAATTGTTACTCCCGAAGACAAAGGGAATATTATAGACAGAAGTAAGCTAAGACGTGAAAGACAAAAACAGAGAAAGGAACTACAACAGATAGGAGAGCCAAAAACCATGCGGGGATTATACTTTGATGGCAGAAAGGATAAAACAATGATTCAAGTCCGGAGAGTGATGGCTCTAACCACCAAAGAACCAAACGAAGAGCATATCAGCATAATATCTGAACCACACTCTCTGTACTTTGCACATGTGACACCTTCCAGTGGCAAAGCTAAATACATTTGCACAGCGCTAGTGAATTGCTTGAAAGAAAGGAATGTTGATATAGGAACATCGTTGCAGTTGGCTGTGATTCGACAGTGGTTAACACTGGTAGTATTGGAGGCACAATAAGATTACTGGAAGAAGCCTTTAATAAGCCATTGCAGTGGCTGATATGCCTTTTACACCTTAATGAACTTCCATTGCGCCATCTGTTTCATCACTTGGATGGTACCACTACTGGACCAAGAGCATTTTCAGGAGAAATTGGCCGAGCACTTTCAGACTGTGAAAAGCTTCCCATAGTTAACTTCAAACCCATTGAAATTCAAGAGGACATGTGTGAAGTTGATGTAGATGACATAAGTACTGACCAGAAATACCTTCTTGAAATTCACAAGGCTATATCAAGTGGAACATTCTCAAAGAGTCTTAGTCATAAGAGTCCAGGCAATATATCACATTGAAGGTGGCTCACCACAGCAAACAGGACTCTGCGGTTATATGTAAGCACAGAGAATCCTTCAGGCAATTTACAAGAATTAGCTACTTTCATTGTTAGGGTATACGCACCAATGTGGTTTCAGATAAAGCGTAAACCATTATGCCAATATGGTGCTAAACATATGTGGCATATGATTGCAAGAAGCCGGTATCTCCGTGAAGAGCTTAGGAGAGTACATGACTCAGTCATTCAGCGAAATGCATATTACGCAAATCAAGAAACATTCTCATTGCAATGATAGCTGATGAAAGGGAGCATGTGCGTCAGTTGGGATTTAGGCGTATCATAAAAGCAAGGGCATGCATTCAAGAAACAGATGTTATCAGGTATTTTAAGGTGCCAGAAATAAATTTTTATGCCAAAGACTATACAGATCTCATTATGTGGCAAGATTTTCAGATAGCAGAACCACCGATAACCAAAGGAGTTTCTCTTGATGATATTGAATCATGCATCAAACATGGTACTACTCTTCATTCAGAATTATTTCAGTTTCCATGTCATACACAAGCCGTAGAGAGATGCGTCAAGCTCGTTACAGAAGCTGCTGGATCAGTCTTCGGACCTACAAACAGAGACGGTTGGATTCGTGCTACATTAGAATCAAGGAAAAAACAGCCAAAATTTGACACAAAAGCAAATTACTAAATAGTCTTCAGCAAGAACCCTTTCTAGAGGGAGGTTGGTTGGGGAAAGGGTGGTAACTCCGCTAAGGCACGAAATAACGTTTCTTAACTGTCTCAAGCCAGTATAAAGGAGGAGAGACATCCTAATTTATTACTGTTCCCTTTTTCAAGTAAATACAGAATCATACTTAATTGTCATTTTTAAGTTAACTTCAGCCCTCTTGTGGCAGCTGAAGATATTAAGTATATGAAAAGGCATTTTTACAAAACGAATTCTTATCATTTACGAATCTTAATCAAACTAATAGATAATTATAAGATAAAATTTTATAATAGTTTGATAAACCTAAAGTAGAAGCATTTTTTTCCTTTTTACCCAAAATTGTGTTAACTTTAGCCCCCTGGTGGCAGCTGAAAATATCAAACAAATGAACTCATATTTTGGCAGGTATATATCGTCCACTAAATGCAACTTTTAATCACTATTAGAACTTCATACTAGAAAAAAAGTATTTTTCGCTCCACCCTATTATATACAGCGTGTCCCAAAGAAATGTATACCCACTTTGTTCGATAATACCAGCTATGAGGATAATAAATATATTACTTTTTATGTTTTTTAATAAAGAATTTTCTCCTGAATCTAAATATGTAATTATTTTTATTAAAAATTGAAGAACAAAAAAGTTACAGATGTTTAAATTATAATTATTATTTTCGAGACTTCATGTGCGATATTTTCTAATATTTTAACCGACTGTTTTGAGATACTTATGTTTAGTGTTGATATTGAAGCATAAATGTTGTAATTATTAGTTAATTCAAAAAATTTACAAATTCCATGGTTAAATGACACTTTATCTAAGATGTTCGACGTCTTCCAGAACGTTGTTTTTGTAAGTTTTGCACAGTGCCGTCGGTTTCAAACTTATCTGGTATACGTGCAAAAATATTAGAAAATATCGCACATGAAGTCTCGAAAATAATAATTATAATTTAAACATCTGTAACTTTTTTGTTTTTCAATTTTTAATAAAGATAATTACATATTTAGATTCAGGAGAAAATTCTTTATTAAAAAACATATAAAAAGTAATATATTTATTATCCTCATAGCTGGTATTATCGAACAAAGTGGGTATACATTTCTTTGGGACACGCTGTATATAAGATGTAACATTTTAAAAAGCTATTTGCTGGGCTGTAAATAAATAATTTTTAGTAAATAATAAATACCTAAGCGGGCGAATTGAAATTAGCTCGTGGGCGAAATTTCGCCCGCGGGCGAGGGTTTCCCCACCCCTGGTTTACACCATAGTCTAATATAATAGCTCACCTGAAGATCCGTCACCCCAGCCTTTTTTAGTTAGCTTTATAAGTGTAACTAACGAAAATATCACGACCTAACCTAACCAATCGTTAGGGCAACTGTACGCCGTTGACGATTGGTTAGGTTAGGTCGTGATATTTTCGTTAGTTAGACTTATAAGCTAACTAAAAAAGGCTGGGGTGACGGATCTTCAGGTGACCCAATATAACTTAACAAGTCTCATTATAAAAGTTCATTTCATTGATAAACTTCATCCAAAAATTGACTCGCATTGACTCGCAGCGCACCCTGAGGTGAACTATGGAAAATGCAAAGCCCATTCATAAATTACCAAATAGTATGCGTTATGTAGTTCAGCCGTTAGGTGTTTGTCTGGAATGGTTGCTAATTTCAGCTAAGTGCCAGGATTTGTAACACTGTGCTTCGTACATTTCTAATAATTATTTCCCTACGAACAAAATTTGGAGCTATTGAAGAATAGGGACCCCAGCCTTCTTTAGTTAGCCTTATAAGGCTAACTAACGAAAATATCATGACCTAACCTAACCAATCGTCAAGGGCGTACAGTTAACCTAACGATTGGTTAGGTTAGGTCATGATATTTTCGTTAGTTAGCCTTATAAGCCTAACTAAAGGAGGTTGGGGTCCCTGTTCTTCAATAGCTCCCAAAATTTTGTGTAGAGTATAGATAAAAAGTGTGGGAAGAAAAACTTACTAGTAAAAGATCAAAAGTGAAAGACGAGCGCAGCAGTTCTCATACTTTTTCTTATTCTGTACTCCTTGAATTCTTTCACGAAATTTTCTGGATTTTCGAGAGAGATAGAGGATTTTTACTTTATTTACGACCGGTGTGTGACTTGTGGCCGATTGTTAAAAGGGTTATATTTTCAGGACCCCTTCGCGTACCCCCTAAGATTCCCTCGCCTACCCCAGTTTGAGAACCACTGAACTAGCGAGAGAGGTTACAGCCATCACAGGTATGCTGAGTAGGACGTAGGCCTATATTTAGAGTTGCCAGGTGGCCGGTATTGAATAAGTAATATTATAAATTAGGCTAAACTATGTTATGATTATATTCATTAGAACCGTTTGGGTAAGGTAGGTTTGGTCCAGACTGCACAATCTGCTTGAATGTTTCGATGGCATTGCGCGTGAATTTCTCCATAACTCTCACGCCTGACGCGTCTGACGAGTTTTCTTTCCGTAATAGGCCATCAGATAACATAGCTTATTGGGCCTATTTCTAAAAAAGATGGAAGCTTGATGAAATGCTTAGTTGCTTTATTTTAAAACTATCTTAAAGTAAAATTTCATTTTCTTCGCAATAGGCCTTCGGAGAGGGTTGGGGAAGCTTCATTTCATATATACTTTTATACTTTCATATATATATATATCGAAAAGTCTCTCCTCAGTAGTAATAAGATATTTACTTTATTGAAGTTAGATATTTTAATGAAAATTGTACGATATCGTGAAATCTTTAACAAAATATTGGCGAAGTCTAGGCTAGTCTAAGTTTAGTCTTGCTACGTTACTTACTCTAAACAGGTAACAATGATATGTCATTATATTTATACAATTCTTATATCTTCTTACATAAAATTTCAATAAAGTAAATATCTTATTACCCTCTGCGGAGAGACTTTTCGATCACCCAGTATATATATATATATATATATGCAAATAACTGCAATGCCCGCGCAGTATATAAATGAATAGAAACGACATAAGTATTAAGGAACGCTTCTGCACACGAGGAGGAGAGATAACGAAATAATGAAAAATGAGGCGAACCGCCTGGGAATCGAACCCAGGGCCTTCCAATTGCCGGTCGGACGCTCTACCATTATGCTACGGACCTCACTCAATCACAAATCGAAATTCTCCCAAATAGGGCAGAAACCAATGCCCTCAGAGAGCACCCTCGCAAATCGTGAATATGCGCAAATAACTGCAATGACCGCGCAGTATAAATGAATAGAAACGACATAAGTATTAAGGAACGCTTCTGCACACGAGGAGGAGAGATAACGAAATAATGAAAATGAGGCGAACCGCCTGGGAATCGAACCCAGGGCCTTCCAATTGCCGGTCGGACGCTCTACCATTATGCTACGGACCTCACTCAATCACAAATCGAAATTCTCCCAAATAGGGCAGAAACCAATGCCCTCAGAGAGCACCCTCGCAAATCGTGAATATGCGCAAATAACTGCAATGACCGCGCAGTATATAAATGAATAGAAACGACATAAGTATTAAGGAACGCTTCTGCACACGAGGAGGAGAGATAACGAAATAATGAAAAATGAGGCGAACCGCCTGGGAATCGAACCCAGGGCCTTCCAATTGCCGGTCGGACGCTCTACCATTATGCTACGGACCTCACTCAATCACAAATCGAAATTCTCCCAAATAGGGCAGAAACCAATGCCCTCAGAGAGCACCCTCGCAAATCGTGAATATGCGCAATAACTGCAATGACCGCGTAGCATAATGGTAGAGCGTCCGACCGGCAATTGGAAGGCCCTGGGTTCGATTCCCAGGCGGTTCGCCTCATTTTTCATTATTTCGTTATCTCTCCTCCTCGTGTGCAGAAGCGTTCCTTAATACTTATGTCGTTTCTATTCATTTATATACTGCGCGGTCATTGCAGTTATTTGCGCATATTCACGATTTGCGAGGGTGCTCTCTGAGGGCATTGGTTTCTGCCCTATTTGGGAGAATTTCGATTTGTGATTGAGTGAGGTCCGTAGCATAATGGTAGAGCGTCCGACCGGCAATTGGAAGGCCCTGGGTTCGATTCCCAGGCGGTTCGCCTCATTTTTCATTATTTCGTTATCTCTCCTCCTCGTGTGCAGAAGCGTTCCTTAATACTTATGTCGTTTCTATTCATATATATATATATATATATATATTTTTTTTCTTTGACCTGTCACAAAAGTGATGCGTTCATGTTTATTGATGAGGTTGGCCTTCTCCCTTTCTTATGGTTAATTTAACATTCATTCTCAAAATTTCTTCCTTTCGCATTTCCTCATTATATTCGTTCACGTGTCTCTTACGTCACTCATTCATTCATTTATTTCAAAAGATTCATAATTTTTACCCTAAATTAGTTTGTATTTTACTCGTAAATGATCTGTCTCGGTGTTACGATGTTAGGAACTGTACTCCGGTCAAAGTTGTTGAAAGGGCTTCTAAACTTTGTGCTGCACATTTTATAGTGCAAAACACACACACACACACACACACACATCAGCGAAGTACCAACAAAAAACAAAAATACTTTATTTTTCTAAAATAAAGTGTAAGGCCGGCTAGACACTAGATCGTCTCACGAATGACGACTCGAGTCGCGTGTGATTTTACATTGACAGAATGGGAGTCCCGTACACTGCAGTGACCACGACGCGATTCTGGAAATCACATCGCGGTCGCCGCAAAGTGTGCGGGGCTCCTATTCCGTCAATGTAAAATCACACGCGACTTGAGTCGTCACGACCCGAGTCGTCATTCGTGAGTCGCGAGATGATCCTATGTGCGGCCGGCCTAACATTATAAAACTATACATAATAAAAATGGCTAAATTAATGAAACTTATGATGGTAAATTAATAAATTTGTAAAAGAGTAAATAGTCAAAGAAGTGTATGTAAATGAATGACAAAAACTGTATTGGAATTTGGGATTTTTTCCGTTTCATGTACTGTTTCCGATTTTGTTAAAAATGAGATATTTAATGTAGATATTTACGCTGATTTCAAAAATGTAAGTCTTTTTCCGGAGAAATGAGCGGTTCAAAAGTTATGTTTGTTGTTGTAATTTTGTAGTAGGTCAAAAACTATAACAATACAACTGAAAACTAATACAACAGTTATTGCATTCTTTAGTAATATTGGCTTATGTCACTAAGTATTTGTGCGAATAGATTTCGACCGTTATTTTTCTGTCCGGTTAAGTTAACTGAATACCCGGTTAGGTCAACTAAATGCCCGGTTAGGTCAACTGTATGCCCTTGACGATTGGTTAGGTTAAGTTGTGATATTTTCATTAAAACTAACAAAAATATCACGACTTAACCAATCATCAAGGGCGTTCAATTGACCTAACTTGGCATTCAGTTGACCTAACTGGGCATTCAATTAACTTAACCGGACAGAAAAATAATGGTCGAAATCTATTCACGCAAATACTTAGTGACATAAGCCAATATTACTAAAGAATACAATAACTCTTGTATTAGTTTTCAGTTGTATTGTTATAGTTTTTGACCTAATACAAAATTACAATAACAAACATAACTTTTGAACCGCTCATTTCTCCAGCAGAAGACTTACATTTTTGAAATCAGCGTAAAATTCTACATTAAATATCTTATTTTCAACAAAATCGGAAACGGTACATGAAACGGAAAAGATCCGGATTTTGTAATAATAATTATTGGTTTTGTTTAACCTCCTTCACAACATTTATGGTCATATGACGGAGGTGACCTACAGCTCTACGTGAAATCCGAACCACGGGTCGCTACCAGTGTTGGGCACTAAAGCGTTAATCCGATAATAGTTAATTAACGAAGTTAACTTTTTTTAACGGACTATTAACGGAAGTTAATTTCCATTTATCGTTATCGGACCAGTTAACTTCCGATAACTCGATATTTAGTCTGTTAAAGTCCGTTAACACGTTAACTGCGAGGAGTCATTCACGGAAGATCACCGCTCCGCGAATGAATTCAAACCGCCATAACTTCAGTCTGCCAATTCCGTCCTCTGCCGCAGTGGAACGGCTCTTCTCTCTCGGCAAGGACATCCAAGAGGCAGTTGGGCCTAACTTTGAGAAGTTGGTCTTTCTGAAGGGCAACCAGCACATTGTGTCATAGTCTTTAATAAATGTGCCTAAAATTTAATTTTACCTTTCAGTTCCCGCCATAATAATTCTCTGGTAAATTAAAATTTAGTTAATGGTTAGTGGTTACAAGGGTTTCAAAACATGTAATCAGTACATTTTTTATTAAAAATAAAAAAAAAGTTATTAAGCAAAAAAGTTGCAAAACTTGATAAAAATACAGTTAAATACCTATTTATTGTTGGATTTTGCATAAATAAACATTTTCTATGGGTTTTAAAGCTTTTTTCCTTGATTTTTTTAAATGTTAGTAAAGAAATAGTTATCGTTAACGGATTATCGTTAACTTCCGTTAACTTTGTAGTAAAAGTATCGGATTATCGTTATCGGAGTTAAAAATTGGGGTTAACGGATTATCGTTATCGAAGTTAACTTTTTGGTAACGGTGCCCACCACTGGTCGCTACATAGTCTGGACGCAGCGGACGGTCTCCCATCCAACCCAATGTCGCTTAACTTTACTGATCAATGGGAAGCGGTGTTACGACATTGGCTACGACGGTCGAAGCCTTCGTCATATGACCTTAGATGCTGGGGTCAGTATTGGAGATATATATATATAATTGGGACGTATCATTGAACTGATTACACGACAAGTTAAGATTATGCAATGTTGAGAGTATTGAAGAGTGCAACAGTGTTAATTGGAATTGAAGACTCTCTCTACAGAGGTATTGCTCTACTGATATTACCAACACTTCTTTTCTCGTCTCATGCTTGATTGGAGTTCGTCATTATTTCTGAGACCTATGTTAAGATCGTTCGGGTGACGCTGATGGGTTGAAAGAAACTGTAACACTCACTGAGGAAGATAGTAACTTATGCGTAACTTTTCCTGAAAATGAATAGTTATCAGAGTGCAGTTTCAATTTTATATTTAACTCGCCTCACTTTTCTCTAAAAGGAGTTGCGAGATAATTTTTCTTTCTATGTCCATTATACCACTTTAGCTGCATAATTGTGCACTTTTTAAACCTCTCAGTAAAATCGAGGGACATCTACTCAAAGTGAAAGTAGAGCAAGATATGTGACGCATTATCAGACTTTACAATCAATGTTTCCATCGATACATTGAAATTCCGTTTTAGTTTCTGCAAATAAATTAAGGCGCTTTCTTTTTCTACACACTGTATTTTTATGCTCTTTATATATATATATATATATATATATATATATATATATAATCTTTCAACCTTTCAAAGGTTCCGCGCGATGATTCCTCATTTCACGAAGGTCAAGCTTGTCGCTCCTCCTCTCGAGTTGGCCTGGTGAAGTAGTGAATTGGTTTCTTGTACTCTCCACCTCATATAGCCAGGTACGCCCGGCTCATCGGGGATTGTTCTAAGCCGAGCGTCTAATCTTCTTTTGAAGATGTCCACTGCAACACCATTCGTGTTCCTTAGGTCTTTGGGCAGCTGATTAAACAGTTTTGGTCCTCTCACAACAAAACTATTTTCTTTCAAGGTTAAGGATGTTCCCTGTCTCGCCTTCAATTTGGGAACACGACACAGTCTTCCTTTTCTACTTTCCACCTCGCACAAGGTGAGGAGGGAGAACAAGCGGAACGCTCTTCTACACAAGCGTCGTTCTTTACATTAATTATACTGTGTGTTTGCAGTTAAAATGCATATATATATATATATATATATATATATATATATATATATATGTACGGCATGCGAAGGTGCCCCCCTCAGGGCATTTGATTCCGCTCGTATGCAGGAGAACTACGAGTACTGACTAATTGGGGTCCTTGGTGTAGTGGTTAACAATTTTTAACATATCCGACCGGCAATTGGATGATCCCGGGTTCGATTTCTGGGAGGTACCTCATTTTTCATTTGCTTGTTCTCCCTCTTCATCTTGTGCGGAACGCTCTTCTACACGAGCGTCATTCTTTACACTAATTATACTGTGTTTGCAGTTAAAAGGTACTAGTTTATTTTATTTACATTTCAGTTTTAATGCTTTTACTTTTTTATAATTTTAACTTTTTAACTTCACATTTATTTACCTTTTAGTTTTAATGTTTTACATTTTCTTAGCTACTTTTTATAATTTTTTAAGTTTATTTTAAATTGTTATTAAGCAATTTGTATTTTGTATGTGATTTGGAATTTTATTGTTTTAGCCCTGAAGATGGAATTAGTGCATTCCGAAACGTTACTATTAAACCTTGAAGGATGTTTGTATTTTCTCTGGTGTTCCTTTATTATTATATATATATATATATATATACATACACACAACATTTATAAAACTACAAGAAACAAAGTGTTTTGATTTAACTAGGCTTAGTTAGAATTGTTACGGTAGGCTACATAGGTTAGCCTACTTGCTTATGCTGTGATGTAGCAGAGCCCAGAGCCTAATGAGTCGAGGGTTGCCTAGCCAGTCTAGATAGGGTCTAGTTAAAGTTAGCTTGACCCTCTAAGGGCCGGAAATTTTTGTAGGGTTGTTATGAATGCGTCTATTTGAACCCCTACCAATTTGTACCGGTCGTCGTTAAAGAGTTTAGTACAAAATAGGCTATTTAGTATAGGGCCTCCATTATAGCTGGATCTGAGCTTCGATTAGGACTAGAGCCTAGGCCTACTTCAGTTTAAATAGGATACAGGCAACTATAAATTTTAAGTTAAATATTTAGCCTAAGTAAGGCTACCAAATACAGGGTGTGTATAAAGTAACGCGAGTGAAGAGACATGCGATTTGAACTGGTTTGAACTAGTTTGAACTTGTTTTTTAACTCTTAAAAACATTTTCAACACCTCTTATAAACTTGACTATCGAATATACAGTTGTTATAAAGTACGTGTAATAAATATTACGTCCATGTTTACTCGCGTTTATATAATTCAAATCGGATTTGTCTCTTCACTCGCCTTACTTTATACACACCCGATATTATTAAAATAATAATCCTAGGGCTAACTTAGTTAGTCGGTCATTATTATTATTATTATTATTACTATACCTGAATTAGAAGTTTTCGGAAATAAGCTTAGGCCTATGTCAGGCGCTGCATCTGTTTTTAAATCTCAACGTAACGGATTGCAGTAGGCCTACTGTTTATTCGAAAAATGAAGGAGGCTACGTGACTTATAATTTTTGTGAAGCCAATCATTTGATTTATATGAAAGATATGTTCTTCCAACATTTAATATTGACCACAAAAATGACAACGAGTTTTGTTGCGTGGAAAGTAATGAAATTTAATGTCTTTGTTTGAGAATCTGAATAGAATTACACCCGCAATAAACACGGTATTTAACTATTCTCGGTCCCAAACCTAAGTTTAATTTGTTTTGGCATTATTAATTGGGCAAAAATTTTTTTTGTCTTCATATTGAAAAATTTAGTAAGAGCGAAAACACGAAATACAACATGCTTTCGTATAATTATTTTAAACTGAAACTATTTTTTTCAGTTAGAGGGCGCTGTAAAATACTAGCGTAGTATCAGCTGTTTAACTCGCTTGGATGTATGAAAAAAAATATGAATGAAAGTTCCGAGCGTTAACAGACTCGGTATTAGGTAGGTTTTGGTCATACTGTCGCTTCAGATTTCGTAATATTTCATGACTTCATTCAATTTGCCTCGGTGAAGGAGCTGACGACTGTACATCCATTCATAAACTTGGTAACATCATTAACAAAAACAAGGAAAACAATAGGACTTTTTTATTCTTCATGTATATTTAAAAAAAAAAAAAAAGAAAGCTATCGAACCGAGAAAAACGTAATGTGACCTGGGTGCAATTGAAGCTTCCAAATGGGTTTTCTGTGAAGTGCGTCGTGAATAATAAAAATACCAGATAATATAACCTAATCTGACCTGATTTAACCCAACGATTTAATCTAGTGTAACCTAACCGGGACTAGCATCTTTTTCCGACGACAGTAAAAATAGTTATAGACTTATATATTTTAACTTTATCTCGCGAAGAAATTACTTCTGTACATTTGCAAATTATCATATACTCGATCTCGCTTATGACCTAACCCTCGCTATCCCTATAGGTCCTACTCATTCGTCTGAGAGGCGTGTAATTTGACGGTAAGGACAAGCATGCGAAATAGTGATGAGTTTTTTTTATTCAGTTTGAATAAAGCTTTCAAACAGTATACTATTTTTTGTTGTGTATTTGTTTTACTTTGGTGTGTACCCCCTAGTAAAAGAGTATGCACAACCCTGTATTATTTTTTTTAATTATTTGTTTTACTTAAATCTGAATTCGCTCCAGTTAACGTGAAAAAAAAAGACTTTTCCGAAGAGAGCTTCAAAATTAACGAATGGATTATTCGAGTTGGGTAAAACAACATTCTTCAAGGAGGGTAGAATAATTTTGTTGTTGTTGTTGTTTACATCCCAGTCAAGAACTGTTCTAAGCCAGTCTGGGGAAGGGGATGCAATGGCGAGCCCGCTGCACGTAATGTATTTGGCTCGACCCAGTTCTCCTTTCAAAAGATACACTGCAGAACATTTTTAAAACTTTTTCCACTGGGCGACAAAGGAAGATCGGGAAGTGGGGGAGGGGATTAAGGCAGGGGTGTGCTGCCAATTTCTTAGCACCGGTTCTGATACAGATATGGGTGTAAATCGGCGAGCGCCAATGGCGCGAATCATTAAGCTAGGGGGTCTGGGGTGAGCGGTAGCCCCGGAAGCCAAGGCATTTTAGCTTTTCCAAACAGCATTTTGTAACATTTTGGCAGAAATTATTTAACATACTCTTTATACTCACAAATGACATAATTATCTAAAAATAAACTAATTTTTCATCAAAAAATAAATAAATATTGAAACGATCACTGCTTGTGATACTACCTATATTTTCCTATAAAATCCTGAAAAAATGAAAAAAAATTTAGGTATAAATAAATTTCTACTGACTTAAATATTTGTTAAAAACAAACAAACGGTTCGGTGATCCAATCAGAATTTAACAACCGGTTCGGGCGAACCGAACCGGACCAAACCGGTCCCAGCACACCCCTGGATTAAGGATACTATGGATCCGATGTTCCCTAATCAGGCCACCATCCCCGTGTGGTCTGAAATAACACTAGCATTATCTATATATAAATATTCAATGTAAATTTCATATTTACATTTAGGATAAGCAGTTCTAATTGTGGTATATGTGCATTGTGCATGTATTATATGTATTTATATGGCTCCCAAGACAATTCTATTTTTACAAATTTTGAAAATTCCTTTTCGCCCAGTACCCTAAAATTTCATTTACTGGGCGACAAAATTTCTTCACTGGGTGACATTCATGTCGCCCACTCACTAGGTTAAAAAATGCTCTGAGGTACAGTATTTATTTCTTCCAGTTCGTGATGTCACATCCCGTCCCAGTGCCCTCTGGTGGACGAATGACTTTAAAGGATCAACCACCCAACCATCTCTCGTGCAGTAAAGGTAAAGTCTCCATTTTGCGTTCGTTAGGTTGAGGTTCCCATCCCCTTGTTGTCATGACATTTTTGGGTACGTGCGTAGTTTCGTGGGGCACCTATTTTTTGGCAATGCCCATGACTCCCGATTGGCCGAAAGTTAGTAGCGTGGAAATTACTAACCAATCTGGAGCGACCTCCTAACCTAGTCTATGACTAACCCCCGGGAATAAGATTCACCCCGATTGGCCCGACGTATGAAACTATATTGCCATTTTTATTCATAGTTAACTCGAATTAATTACGCCATTTTGCGATATTAATTTAAGTTATTTCCAAATTTTATTTTAAATTATTTTACACATTATCGTAGTCCTTTTAAAACCACGATTTATAAAATGAAAAACAATCTTTCCTTCGTCTAATATTAAGTACAAGTGATCCTTTACAGTTTCTTTCATAAGCGAAATATAATAATTAGTAGGCCCTAAATACTGACGTGGCACCTCTTCCCAACCCGCGATACACGGACCTCTTTTAGATGGTACGTGAGTGTGTTTTAATACAGTAAGTAGCAGCTGCTAAATAATATAATTACTATAACGATAATGTATTTAAAAAGTAGTACGCTCTGACTGTGGTACTCGAAATAGCATGGTGGTACGTTGACCCATAAAAGGTTAGGCACCCCCGAGTTTTTAACCCCCGAGTCCCTTAGTTAATATAAAATTCTAAAGGTTTTTACGTAAGAACTTGTTTAGCTTTTGAGAATGACGGAGTCAAATTAAACTCTCGATTATCTTTGGGTTCGAACTGGTTTCTTTGTTTCGGATGCTTTGTTGAACGTATGTTCGGAGGTGTAGGTTGTTTCTCTCTTTACTATCGCTCTTATAACGGACACTGCTCTTCTGAACTCCCTAACTGCGTGCCTCCTCCTTTAAGGAAAACCCGCACTACCGCACTTTCGACACATTCTCATCCCTTTTCTGTCCAACTCTCTGACGTAAGGGTTAATCAGTATTTTCAATCTTTCGTCTACTCAACCGGTCAAATCTGGAACAACCTTCCTCCGGTCATCTTTCCTTCTGTCTATGATCTCCAGTCTTTCAAACGCGGAGTGTCCATAGATCTCGACGAAAACTTTGGACCTTGATTTCGGCTCTCTTCTCCCTCTATGGTTGGACCTGGGGGTGGGGGGTCGTTTCGGCGGCCGTTCGCCCTTGGCACCTCCCTCCTGCATACAAAAAATATTACAGACTATTGAGTCGCATATTGAGAATGTCACTTCCTTTACGCCTCCTACACAGCAGTAAAACAAAAGGCTAAATCCTTTGGAGAAATAAGTGATTGGTTGAAAAGACCTTGTAAGTATTAGTTGGTAAAAAGTAAAAAAGGAAAATAAAAGCAATCCAATAAATGCCAAACAGTTTATATATATATATATATATATATATATATATATATATATATAATTAATAAAATTCAAATTTATATAAACAATATTTTGTCAAGACCTTGGGTAATTTTAATTAAGTACAGATATCCATTTATAATTTATGTTGTCTTGTAAGACCATAGTACGAAGACCGCATACATTTGCAATCTCTCTAAAAAAAAAAAAAAAAAACTTACAGTATACAAGAGAGATTTCTCGAGTTCAAACCAAATTCTGTACAGCGTAATTATGTAATAATAATATATCAAAATATTTGATGATATTGATTTTTAATAAATATAAAAAAATAATGTATATAATATATACAAATTAACAAATATTATATAAAACTAACCTTTGTCTCTTGACTTAAATATTGATGGTAAAATAATTAAGGCAAACTGCTTTGTACGTAACCGCAAATAATATATATATATATATATATATATATATATATATTATAATGCTGATTCAGCACATACTTTCAAAATGGGCTGTTATCTGAACTTGAAATGTTACGTCATGTTGACGTTTACTGCTTACATGACAGATTCTGTACATAAAATATTGGGTATGGTTGGGTTTCACGTGTTTTAAACGTAAACGAAGCAAATTAAAATCTAGGATTCATCCGTCATCAGTGAAATTAGGTTTACATACAGTAATAAAGCTCTGAATGAGAAGTTTATTGTCGACCAGAACTGGCAGTCATTAATATTCCTTTCGTAGTTTTACCACCAATATGTAAGCATAACATTAAAGACTCTTAAAACTATACACAACAATTTGTAGGTAACTCTTATTACATCCCCATATACCCAGTAAAACCTTATATATATATACATAAATACTGGCCCCCAAAGTAAAACACGCTTTCTTTGGTCTTAAATTGAACAGTAACGTATCAAAGGCCTTTGATTATTGTTTAGTTTACGCTTAAATATGTCACATTTTATTTGAGTTTCTTTTACTCGCGCATCTCACGCTAACAATTAATCAATGAAGTCCGCCGCAACCCTAATAACTGAAGTTAAATCAAAATAAATATTGCAATGTAAAAAATAAAAGACTCTATCGACCGCCATCTTGGATGTATGTAGGTCTAACGCTTTAAATACTCGATAATTGCGAAAAGACAGTAGTAGTTTTCAATCATATTTGAAAGGAATGGACCAACGTTTCACCATTGTGTCGCTACTCAATGGACCTCGTGTCGCGAGTAACTTCATTTATATCGTAAGTAAGAGTTTTTCTAAAATTGGAATAATAGGCGGGTGCCTAAGACACTAAGACACTCATTTCAAGGGAACATTTCACACACTTTTGTTTGTATTCACTTTAAGCCTATTAACTATATGACGAAGTCCCCTTTTATCCGTGATGAGGATTTATATTTACTACAGATTTGAAGATAAATGTTAAATATATTAAATGAAATTGAAAATTAAGATTTACATTAAACAAAAGTCTGAATATTGATGCATTTTCTTATAATATGCAAAATGGTTGTTTAATTTAATTTCATCTGAAAAACAATACCTTAATTTCATCCAATTTAAACAAAAGGCTTAAATTAACTTCATAAAATTGGAGGCAAAAATGTACTAACAAATTTTTTTTAGTCTATACAGGGTGCTTCAAAATTTTTTTACCACTTATATGGCGCTAATAGGTCAATGCTTACCACTTATAGTTTGTGCGTTTTTTTTGGGTTTATGCGAGTATTTGTGTGTTTATTCGCTTGTTTTTAATAATAATGTGGGTAGCCATTTCCATTGAATGGGGTTCACTCATTAATCACTCGCACAGTCCCTGAAAAAACCACATTATTTTAAAAAACAAACGAATGAACACACAAAAACTTAAATTAAAAAAAAAAAAGAAAAACGCAAACTATTAGTAGTAAGCAATAACGTATTAGCGTCATATAAGTAGTAACCTTTTTCTGAAGCACCCTGTATAACTTTTGAAGTGTCTGTTTTAGAGGTTCTTATGTGAGGCATGAAAAGGCGATTTCTGCGTAAAATATTTGGAAATTAAAGTTCTCAATGAAAACAAATGATTTTTTTTTTTTTAAAATGACCTTCATAAAATGCAGTTTCAGAACCTAAAAAGAACGGAGACAGATCGGTTTTGGAGGAGCTATACACTTTCTATAGTAATTTTACAAGAGTAATTGTATGGGAAAATTTCCTTAACAACGCTTTAAACGGTATCTTTGTCATCCAAAAACGAGCAGTAAGGTTATTATCTGATGCTGATTTCCATGGTCATTCTAGCGCATTATTTAAAGAGCTAAAGCTCAAAGATGTAATCAAACGAACATTTTATTTTCATTTACAAATGTAAGAACAAAATCATTAACTTACAATGGATAAATATTTTGTAACTCTTCAAGAAATTCACTCTAATCAGACCAGAAATAGATCAAAGCTCGTTGTTATTCATAATAATAGTTTTTTTTAGTGGGGAGTAGGAGTAGTTTAACCTCCCTCTAACATGTATCAATATTACGTGATAAAGGGAACCTACAGCTTTACGCGAGATCCGATCCACTACCTCACCGAGCCGCGACTCGAGCCTAGGACCTTCGGATAAACAACTAGGTCCTTTACAACTAGGTTACTCTGGCGAGGTTACCTTATCGTGGCAGAAAACGCCTTTTTATTTGATTTAACAAATTGTGAATCGTCCGAAAGAGCAAATCTGATAATTTTTGTACAATATTTTATAGGAAACCTTTGGAGGGGACATAGTTATAAGGTTTTCCTCCTAAATGCGAAGTTTAGTATTTTATTTACAGTTATTTTAATGTTTTCTGATTTGATAAAATTCCTTTTACGAACAACGGCAAAAACATTATAGAAAAGTGAAGCTCGTAAGAATTGTTGTTTTAAAAATCTTAATTTTTATGTATTGTTTACATTCCATTATCAAAGGACACAAACACTAATTCATGTGACGTCATTCGTTTTACTTTTGTTATTCACCGAGTCCTTTTCAATCGGATCGGTAAGGAGTACCTTACTCTCAACGTACTTTTTAAATATTGTTGTGTAGTCCGTAATTGGACTTAAACCATTCACAAAATCCTTCTTCGAAGTGGAACTTATATGAAGTCTTAAACGGTCAATAAGGGAGTCAGTCGATTGTCGACGTTTTAAAGAGCTCTTTTGAATAGTCTGATCATTGTTAAATTCCGGAGAAGTATTTGGGTTTGGTTGATGCAGAAACGGCGTTTCATCTTCCTTCGAAACTGGAGTTTTACTGGATTTTGTCACTTCACGAGAATTTCCATCCGACTTTTTAGAAGAAAAGGTTTTAACTGAACTCTTAACTGAAGGAAGTTTTTTATCTGGACTCTTAACCGATGCTGGGCTTTCAGCTGATGTAAATTTTTTGTCTGGGATTTTATCTGAAGGAAAATCTTTGTCCGAACTTTTAGCTGAAAGCAAATCTTTCTTTAGATAAGTTTCATGCCCTGAAAACTGTTTACGCGGAATTGTATAAGCAGTCTCCTTCTTAGTTTCAGTTAGAGAGGAATTATCCGAGACATGGCTTAACATTTCACTCTTGTGACAATCCTTTTTTGGACTCGCAGCAGGCGAGGACGAAGAATAAACTTGCCGCTCTTCCGAAGCCATTTTAATATCTGAAGTCACGTTTTCTTCGGCTTCCGTACCCGACACCAAAATAGCTTCGGGTTTCGATATTGATCCCTCTGATTTGGGAGTGGAGAGGGTTACGTTTCTATTTTTCTCTTGGAATTCGGCATATTTTTCTTTTTCTAAGTTGATTTCGTTAATAATTATGGGTAACTGTTTGTTTAAATTCACTGCTGAATTATGTACGTCTGATTGCGAGGCTTTTTCGTCGACATCTTTAACTTTGAAATCTCTTTCAGAGTTGCTTATAATGTTCTTAGTTTTTATTTTCTCTGTAATTTGACTTTTGTCTGATAGTTGCGGCGGTGCGGATAATTCTTGACCGGATGTTTCCGTCCCGGATGAATCATTACTCTCCCGAAAGTTATTTGGAACAAAATTCTCTTTTGAACTCTGCAAAGAAAAATCGTCACCTTTTTGTTTGTCGGCAAACCTCTGACTTGAATCTCTCTCTGACGAAGTGACAACATTAGTCGCATTCGCAGTGGATTCTGACATTTCAGCGTCGTTAGTTTTACTAAATGCCGTTCTTATACTGTTCTCAACACTGAAATTTAACGGTAAATCTTGGTTTATGAACGTTCCGCTGTTATTTACGTTCTTTAGATTCGATGTTTCACTGAACGCTTTATTTTCTTGCGTTTCTTGTTCTTTGGCTTGTTTGTATTCAATTAAATGCTCAGTCAATTTCTGCCATTCCGCCTTCTTTTCTTCTTCACTTTTGTCGGTATCTTCAGATTTAGTATGGGAAGGAACGCAGTTGTCCGAAACCACCACCACCTCTGTACACTCCGAGATCTTTTTCGATACGTGTTTAACGATCAATTGATTATCTAGAGTCTTTTCAACATCTTCCAATGAAGGCCTTTTCATGTTTTTAGTTTCTGGTGATTTAATGCAACAATCATTGGTTTGAAATAGAAGAGGTTCGAGAGGGACTTCACTGGATAATCCGCACGAATATTTTTCTGTATCACGCGCATTAATATTACACTGACTCTTACACGCGGATGCTTTTAAGAGGTGATTAGGTGAGTAATTATTTTCAACCATTTTTGAGCTCCAAATTTCATTGTCATCGGAGGAAGTTGCGTTATTCTCTCGTAGTATACAAGGTATCATATCTTCTACCCTACCTAAATTGGGTTGAATTTCATTATTAATTTGAGATGAATATTTATTTGTTACTCGCAAAGCGCAACTGGTCCCGAATGAGGAGGTTTTTGTAATATGACACGAATCTGTATTTAATTTTGTGGAGGACCCATTTTCTTTATCATTGGGAGATAAAATGACGAGAGTATCATTCGATACAACATCTTTAAACAAAAAGGACGCTGGGCTGCCTAAAGTTTCTAAATTCTCGTTGTTCGCGGTTGTACAACCTTCGGATGATCCTGTTGTCGTATCTATGCCGTCAAAGTAGTTGAAAACATCCTCCGACAAATCGCTGCAGGAGAAATTCGTCGACGGAAGAAATACATCGTCATCGAGAGACGAACTTCTCGACGACACGAAAGAAGAGTCATTTTGGCGACAAATGTTCCCGAAGGTCGTTTGAGAGAGAATATCACCTGTAAAATAAAATTCAAAAATAAGTTTACTTCATTCGCGATGAATTACGCGGAAGGAAGCCAATAAATGGCTTTTTTAAAGGGATTATGCCCACGCGTACGTAATACGACCAGGAATTTTTCTGCTAATAAATAAAAATGACAACTACAGTACGCGATCGCAGTCATCGCTCATACATGAAATTATTTAAAACATTAAAATCCTCTCCCACTAAACCTGTACCATAATATAAAGTTAGAAAAATGGACTTGAATCTCTGAATCTACAAAATAGCAGTAAACTCTTCCTCACCATTTCATATTTATAATATAAAGATTCGATTTCTATATAATATTGTATACACGTGTTTGTTATTCTCTTTATAGTACGTAAAAGGAAACCGAACGTTACTTAAAGGTAAACGATAAAAAACAGGATATAATCAGCTCCTCGAGACGGTTATACGTGTGTGGGGGGGGGCGGGGAGGCATCGCGGGAAAAATAAGAAAAAGGAAAAAGATGACGGAAGGTAGTGCGAACGGATAAAAAGTGTGGTGGATAGAAGCGGAATGGAAGGATAACAAAAGAAAGGCGTGGATCTGTTATAGGTCTCTTCTCGTCATTGTACGTTCGAGCTTATCGACCTGACAAATGGGACCAATAAGACTCTAAAGATAAGGAGAACTATAAGCAATATCAATGATGCCGAGTTTGTAGGCGAACTTTTTTCCCGAACTACGTGCCTCTGTGGCGACATTTTAGTTTTGGGGATTATCTCATGATACCCATTGTCCATGCGTTTAGACCAGGGGTTCTTAACCTCTGGGTCGCGACCCAAACTTGGGTCATTAAATTGTCATTTATCCTTTATTTATGTTATCCCTTATCATTTTACCATTATTATTTATTTTATTATCTATTACGAGTGAACTGTTTTAAGGCATTGGTCACCGAGCTAGCCCCGAGACCAGAATTCGGATCGCAGCCTAAAAAGATTAAGAACCCCTGATTTAGAAAATACATTTACCGAACATGAAGTTAGCTTAAAATTAGCCAATTTAATGACTCATAAAGGCTTTTATATTTAAGCTTCTTCAACTGTTTCATTAAGTGCAAGTTTATCATTAACTTTTTTTTAAATTTAATTATTGTAATCCATTACATTTTCCTAGAAATTATACATATATATATATATATAAAATGATTACGAATTCTATCCAACAATAACAACAAACAATCTCATACCTCTCCGATGTTCAATGATTTAAATATCCTAAAATTTAAATGACTCGCATAAACTCACGATCGATATCAATATGTACAAAATTATTAATAATAGAAACTATACTTTGCCCATTCACGGGGCAATTACTACTCATCAGACCGATCATAACCGTAATATGAGACTTCCCATTGATTTCATACACGAGCTACCTAGTTATTCAATGTAAATTGAAATAAATGCACTTTCCTACGAAGGAGCAGACATATGGAACTCCATACCTAAAAATGTTAGACACGCACCATCATTAATTTCATTTCGCAAATTACTAAAGCAATACTTTATTAATCCCAGCTGCATACGATATATATATATATATATATATATATATATATATATATATATATATATATGTGTGTGTGTGTGTGTGTGTGTGTGTATATGTATATATATGAAAGAACGCTACATTTTGTTTAATTTTTGTTACAAAGTATTTAACATAAATTTTTATGACATTTTCATGAAACTTTTCATGTAGGCTATCATCGAATTTACAGTACAAAATTGTGTTATTTTACAGTTTAACGTGTGTTTGTTGTAAAATGTTATTTCCATACAAAGAAAGCTGTGAAAGTAACATGATTTTAAAGCATAATTTGGAGAAAGGGAAGCTCCTAGCAGATCTACAATAAATAAATTAATGAAGATACTTGAAATATGAAAGACATTTTGAAAAATTCGTTGGTCGAGAGAAAAATGTAGGATACACCATCTTTTTTACCTTAAATTTGATGATAATTAATTGATAACCCAATTTAGTTAGCCTAGCCTAAATTATATGAAAAAAACAAAAACAAAAACAAAAAAAAAGTTCCGTGAAAATATGATGATAATGTATCGTCGAAATTTTTGTCAAATACTTCGCAATATACAAATTAAACAAAATAGAGCGTCCTTTTATGGAGATCCTGTGTGTATATATACATATATATACAGGGTGTCCGGAAGTCTGGAACCATAGGGCAAAATTATAAAAACGGCAATAAAAAGGCCGAAGATACTTTTGGGGACTGTTTGTGAAATGAGCGATGATGGTAGCGGCTGTGTCATCTTCGGTGGATGTCCTCGAAGGTCCACTGCGTGGTTTTTCTCCTATGGATCCCGTTTCCCTGAACTTTGCTACAAGTCTGCCGACACAGCTGTGTTATCGGCGCGCGGTCCAGATGCAATCTGTTAAATTCCTCAGCGACCTCCCTCTAACTCCGATTTCCTACGAGCAGAATTACCTGGATGCGTTCTTCCTTGCTCAAAGACATCATGGACACTTGCATAAACGGAAAAACATTTTACCCTATGGTTCCAGACTTACGGGACACCCTGTGTGTTGTGTGTGTGTGTGTGTGTGTATATATAATTTTTTTTTTTCATTAAACAAATAATTTCAGTCCTTTTTCAATAAAAATGTGATTTAGTGATTTGTAAAATTTGTATTCACAAATTGTTTAAAATATATTGTAAAAGTTTCTATTGCGTCGAACATCATATTACCATTTTTTTTAGTACTGTTATTGCCAATATTTTTTTTTCATTTGTATTGGTAAAAATGAATCCAATGTAGATTTGACAGTGTTGGTATTATTAATCCACCAAATTCGTTAAGTTTCATTTTTTACTTTTTCATTCAATCGTAAAAACTAAGATGAATCTCGGAAGATTTGACCTGAAAATCTCTCTTACTTCCCAACGGCATATTCGGATAAGAATACTTTGATTAGATTATCCGCTATTTAATAAAAAATCAAGAATAAATGTCGGTATTCAGTAAGACTGCGTTTGCGTGGTTTGTAAGCGTTCTTATTTTACTTCTTTTCATCTTTCACCCCTTTCCTATTCTCTTCGACTATTTTTCCGACTTGTCGGCAGTGGCTGACGGATAATGATGGTAAGTCTTTCTCTCTCTTTTTCTGAATGAATGTTAACCCACGAATGATAGGTTTTGCTACTTACTTTAACCCCTTATTCTCTTCTTTTAACTCCCTATTCTTTTCTTTTAACCCCCCCTACTCTCTTCTTTCTCTCGGGCTAACCTTAGAGTGGATCTTACGGTCTTTGTTAGCCATAGCTTCCGTAGATCTCTACGGACGCGATGTTGATCCGTTGAACGTTTCATATTTTAAGTCACGTATACTTTTTCCGAATACAAATTGTTTATATTACGGGGTTTTTTAAATTATTTAAAAAATAAAAATTTATTGAGTTATTTTTTTATTTATTTTTTTTATCTTTCCCATTGTTTTTTTAAATGCTTTTTACGTTATTGATATTCCCCGAGACTCGCGTTGATTTCATAAGGATGTTAAGTGCCTTCAGAGAAGAAGAAATGTAGGATAAAACTTTGTTGCAATATTGCATGTCGTACTTCCGCGTGATGTTAGGGTATCATTCAGTCGTTCATAACTTGAGAACTCATTTTCCATGAAGTAGACACGACTCTCGAACTTGTATATAAACAGGGTGTCCCACGAGTCCTGTCTCTTACGCCTGCACAAATACTGCCATATATCATTACTCATTCTCTCCACATAATACTACCAACGTGGCATACTTTCCTAGATTCTCTCATCCATTGAAATTTTTACTTCACACTTTTTCAAAACATTTCACACCAATCACGCGTCTCAGTTTATTCACCACATTTACTCACCCTTATGGAACTAAACTTACTCGTCAAACGAGCATATACTGTAACGTCCGCACGTCATTCCGCGTTGACCTCCCACACATTTCATAGAAACCCCTTCTATAAAACTTTAGAGTATTTGGTATTTGTTCTCTAGCAGTTTTATAAGAGTGCTTTCCCCGTTTCACTCGACTGTCAGTTTCAAATTTACTCGTACCACTCTCGTCAATCAAATAATTTATTTAAATATTAGGTCATCCCATAAGTAATGCGGCATTTTTAATTTTTTTTTTTTTCCATTTTTATCATTATTTTACGGATAGAAATCAAACAACTCTTTGAAGTTATTTATATTTAAATAAATATTTATTTAAATATAAATAACTTCAAAGAGTTGTTTGATTTCTATCCGTAAAATAATGATAAAAATGGAAAAAAAAAATAAAATTAAAATGTCGCATTACTTATGGGATGACCTCTAATATATAAATTTTTTCATAACCTTTAATATTTCTTCATTTCTCATAATATCTTATTAGATCTCTTGGAGCTATTGAAGAATAGGGACCCCAGCCTTCTTTAGTTAGCTTTATAAGGCTAACTAACGAAAATATCATGACCTAACCTAACCAATCGTCGAGGGCGTACAGTTAACCTAACGATTGGTTAGGTTAGGTCGTGATATTTTCGTTAGTTAGCCTTATAAGCCTAACTAAAGGGCTGGGGTCCCTATTCTTCAATAGCTCCGATCTCTTCCTTCAATCGGAAGAACATATCTCTATTTGCAATTATTTTCATTAATCTCTTTTCGACAGAATTTGACACTACCTTCCTTAATTTATTCTTTGATTCAAACGCGACATCTGCGCAAAATCTCTCCTGCGTTACTCCACCACTTCATTAAATGGCGGATATGATTATAACTTGGGCATAATTTTGTAGGCAAGAATGCGATAATAACCAGTTATTTACATTCTCTCACGATTATTGAAGTTATGCGTAATGAAAAGACGAATCGATATATTTACATTTAATTTACATCATCAAAGTAATGATTTATCCTCTTCTAATACAATTAGACTATTCAAACACGAGCTGCTGCTGCTGCTGCTAACAGCCGTCACTCTTCTTAAAACAAACCTTGAAACATTAACAACCTTATATACGCGCGTGGTCCCGCTTACGCATAATACTATCACAAACATCTCTGCATGATTAATAAACTTTCAGTGTTTGCGGCGAATTGTTTATGCCAAAGTAAACGGACTTAAAAGTTGTTTTACAAACAAAAACGGCGCTTGAACGCGAGTGCTCTACGGTCAGTTATGAAGAACTAGATCCAAGTACACCGACTGTTGACTTAGCATTCTGGAATAGCGACACCCCTTCTAAACGTTGTTTGCTCCTTTGGCGTTTGAGCCTTATATATATATATATATATATAATCGACGCCCTTGAAAGGTGTGATCGATAACAGGTGGCGAAATGTGGAAATAAACATTATGTATTAAATAGAATGGTACGTACAATGGTCGTAAATAAATAAACCATTTCCCAAAGATACAAAATTAGTAGGAAAATTTTCCACAGGTTTTTTTATACCACTGATTTCAATTATATTTACGGGAGATAACGAGGCAACGTGCTCGCCATTATTAAATTTAAGCTTAAACATTGTTTATTTGGGATTTTAACTTTTTACACTCGGATGAGTCGGCAAAAATATATATCTTTTTTTTTTAATATAAATCAATATCATAAACTGAATGCCATGTCATTACTTTAATTTTTTAAAAATAAAAATGTTTTCTATTTTTATCTTTACACGAATTCACACTGAAATGATTCAAACTTCGTATATTCTTCTAAATGTTGTACATGATCACGGGAATAAAATCGCACTTAGAAATGGATTAATTAATTAATTAAAAGCATACGAGTATGGTCATTGGGAGCAAAGACGTTAGACGATATGAAGGTTCAAATCAAATATGAAATCGATAATATTTGATTAATTAAAATCAATCCAGGTGTGATTATAGTCAAAATAGGTTACGAGTACGAGGTAGTTTTATGTTCAGTATCTCGTTGATAAATGGAGCAGTGATTAGTATGAAAAATTAATGCATTAATAATTGGTTTAAACTGCCTAACTGTTAAACTTTTTTTTCTGCGCGTCCGAGTGATCATATTAGCAGTGGTTCCCAATATTTTTCTGGTTCGAAACGTGTACCCGAATGCTATCTGTTTATCATCTTTCGCGACACCACTTGGGCTTTTATCTCCCGCTGTTCAACACCCAGTTCCCTCCCGCTCTCCAACATCACGTAATATGAAACTGAACCTGTCGCTGTGTGTTGATGTGTGAATTGTCAGAATGAGACTAGACATCTAGCTCGGGACAATCCCAGATGAGCCGGGACCTGACTGTGAGATGGAGAGCTCAAGAAAGCAATTCCCTCCTTTATCAAGCTAATTCCAGAGGTTGGGTCACGAGCCTGAACGCCGCGCAATGAGAGGTCGGTACGAGAAACTTCCACGGAGTAAAAACGTACAAGTGGGTGTTCAATTACTAAGATTAGTTAATTTACAGTGGTTCTTAACCCCTGGGTCTCGACTCAAAATTGGTTCCCTTCGCCAAACCATTTTGACTGGGTCATTAAATTGTCATTTATCATTTATATTATCCCTAATCATTTTACCATCAACTGTTTGAAGGCATGGGTCGCCGAACTTGCCTCGCGACCAGAATTTAGGTCGCCGCCTAAAAAGGTTAAGAATCACTAAATTAGTAATTGAATTAATTGGGGCTATTTGTCAGCCTGACACAAACTGAAAATACACAAGTTAACAAAAAAATATCTATGTATATACATACACTGTATATACATTATACATACCATTTTTTACCCTTCTGTTCAAGGCAGCATGAAAAAGTTAAGCAAATATTTAGATTAGCAGTTGCGCTCAAAAAAGTGAAGTATAAAAAAGTGAGGTACACCCATTATGATATTAAGTATTAAAAAAATGTGAAACATGAATGATCTAAAAGTCTTCAATCGCTCAAACAAGGATTAATGCGATGTTTGCGTGTCGAACCAGAGAAGCACAAATGAAATGGATTCCTTTAAAATAATAATTGTGGAAACTATATAATTATGGTTTAAAAAAAAAATGTCACTGATACCAAAGATATTAGTTAAACAATATGCTTCCCCCCACCCACCCCAGATCTAGAAAAAAATATACAGTATACTGTATAATTTAGGGTGTCCCACTTATGACCTATTTTTCAGATCCATTGAACATACCTTTTTCCTGTTAGAAATGGTTCACTTTTATTAAATATATAAAAAAAATATTCAATTTAACAATTTTGGGGTCCCCGACCCACCCCTGAAAATGCTAGAAATACCCATTTTTTGTATTGTAATCAATCTAAATGAGCAAGATTTTTGTCAAATATCAACATATTTGATATCAAAAGAAAGGTAATTCGAAGCTTTATTCAGTAAGGTACAAGAAACAGTAGTAGGGTGTTACTGCCTCCCTTAGAGCATCATCCCAATGCAGCTCTGCGGCGATGATGGGCCTCGAAAGGCTAAGACGAGTAAAAACTTTATTCATCTTATTGAATCGAAGTGGGAACAACTTGGTTAACATTAGGTTAAAATTATATAAATTAAAATACGTTAGGCTTTTGACAATGTTAACAAAGCCCCGTCGTTTTTTTTTTATTTATTTCTCAAAAATAACAAAAAAGATCTTTAACAATAACGTAAGAAAATAAAGGTTAAAACAAAAGAAAGTAATCTTAGGAACCTTTTGCACTTAAAGCAATGAACAAACTTTTATTCGCTTGAAACAAAGCTTAAAATAAAAAAACAAAAACAAATAATCTTAGTTACATTTTAACCTCAGAGCAGTGACCAAATTTTTCTTCATGTTTGGGATTGCGTGTCTATTTTGTTCAACGACCTGCAAAAGTTGTTGAAACTCACTTTCATCCTTACAATGCCCATGAAAATCTTGCATGAGCTTGACGCCACGCTCTGCCATATCATTTACTACTTTGGCAGACGAAATAAGGCCCCTCATTCTTTTAAAATCGTCATCTTCTTCCCATAATGATATGGGTTTTTTAATCCATTCCCTAGATGAGTTGAGAAGTATGAATAGGTACCAAGATCTTGGACCTATGAGGCGATGAAGTCTGACACCCTGCTTCAGAATAGGGAAGATAGGCTGACCTGGTGTGAACTCTCGAGGAGGATCATATTTTGTTAATTCTTTGGCCATCTTAACCTTTTCTTCATTATTAACAAAGCCATGGGGACGACCTCTTCAGTCAAGTATCAATAATGACTTCGAAAAATGGCTAGGCCGGATTCGGCAACCTCACTGTCCGTTTTTTGTATTTTATCAATTCATTGTAGAATCTAAGATCATTTACAGGAGCGTCGGATGATTTAGTACAGGACAACCAATATTTTCCATAAAAAAGGGATGTAAACTGACAAAATCTTTCAAGTTTTTGAATAGTGACATCATCGTATCCAGCTTGGTGAGAGAAGGCACACATTTTATTGGTGTAAACGATTGAAGCCATCCATCTTGCAAAATGGAAGGCTCCTGGCTTAATCCAATGAATTCCTCTGGAAGGCACTTCATTCAGAATGAGGAGAATTGTCTCTGCCAATTCTCTATAGTCTGTGAGGCAGTTTAGTGTCAATATTTTTCCAAACACTTTCTCTAAAGTTCTTGAAGGCTTCATTTTCAGGTGAATTAATTTTGCCAAATATTCTCATGTAGACAGTAGCCAAAATCCTCCCAGAAATATGATGACGGCATGCCATCCACAGTAATTTTTTTCCAAGAAGTTCTTCCACCTTTTGGCATGCACCTTTTTTCCATCCGGTGTTTGAGGCAGTTGTATCAAATACTAGCCCATCAGAGGCGTACCAATACTTTTTGCCGCTCGGGGCGAAAATGCCCCCCCCCCCCCCAAACAATTTTCAATTTTAAAAACAATTCCTTTACAAAAATACACTTCTAAACAAAACTTTTATTGGAAGAAAAACTTAAATAAAGCAACTTCAATTTTAACAATACTACATAATGTACCGTACATAATACACTACATAATTTTAACAATAACTATATAATGTATAATGCCAAGTTAAATTTTCGGACTTTCATAACAGAAAATTCATGAATGATTTTTTCTATGTCCATTGTCTCTGCAACTTCGCGTTCAATTGAAATAATCGCCAAATTGCTCAGTCTAGATTGACTTATAGTTGACCTGAGGTAAGTTTTTATAAGTTTCAGTTTCGAGAAACTTCGCTCGCAACTTGCCACGGACATGCATGTAGTTAGACAGATCCGGAGGGCAATTGTTATATGAGGCAAAGATTCCACTAGATCCCATTTAACGATCCACTGAAGTAGTTTTAACATATCCCAGTTCTTTGGATCATCGTCGACGCTTATGCTTTCGAAACTGAGCAAATGTCTGCGCAAACGCTTTATTTCTTCCAGTAGACTTCCTGGATTAATGTCATTATAGATGGAAGAAAAATTATTGACCTTGGTATTAATTTCTTCATCTTTGGACTGATTCAAAAGGTACGAAGGAGACAGAAATTCAAAGCGATCATCCATGTTTTTAAGACAAACTGTGCATTTTTCAATTTCTGCTAATAAACGATCCATGATTTCAAAAAATTCTCTGCGTATATCCTCTTGCACAGTCAATCCAGCATCACGAGCTTGCTCTCCAGGCATTCTTCTCCGTCTCCTGACTCTGCGGTCTATACTGATATCCATTTCATTATAGAACTCTTCGGCGGCATCTGCAGCGTTTGATACTACTGCCTCTCGTTCATTAGTTAAAAACACAGATAAAGAGTTCATTTTCAATGCACACTGATCCAAAGCAAGTCCCTTTCTTTGAAAATATAGCTGAGCATCATTGATTTCTTTCAGCACTGGATCCCAGAAAAATAAGTACACAATGAATATGTATGACATGATGGAGGTCAACAGAGCTTCAGCATCGCCCTTTGTGTCCAGATTTTCGGAGACCCCTTCACTCAGTTCTTCCAAGGCACTAACAACGTGAGTCAAGTTCTTCTTAAGACTAGAAACAGCATCATACTTAGCACTCCACCGCGTATCAGAGACTCGCTTGACAGTGATTTTGGAATGTTTTGTTAAGACATCCCAACGATGAGTAGAGGAAGAAAAGTAGACGAAAATTCGTTCAATTGTTCCAAAGAAAGTTACAGCATTAGGACTCAGTCCCGCGGCATGAACTCCACCCAAGTTCAGCGAGTGGTTATTGCAAGGAATGAAAACAGCGTGTTTGCTAACATCAAGAATTCTGCGTTGAACTCCAAGCTGAATACCTGCCATCGTAGCAGCATTGTCATACCCTTGACCATAACAATTCTGGATATCCAGCCCATCCTCACGGAGCTTAGTGACAATGAGATCAGTAACTGCCTCAGCAGTCTTCCCCTCTAATTTAATAAAATCAACGAAGGATTCCTTCACCTCTACATTACCATTTTTAATCGACACATAGCGAATTACCTGAGACATCTGATCAATATGCGATATATCTGGTGTACTATCGAAAATTATTGCAAAGTATTTTGCACTAGACACATTATCAATTATACATTTTCGAACATTACAGCCGATTAGTGTGATGAACTCATTTTGAATGTTAGGTGACAAATACGTAGTGGATATCTTGTCAGTCATTCGTATTTTTGTAAGATGTTCCCTAATTACTGGGTCATATTTGCCCATTAGTTTTATTAACTCCAAAAGTTTCCAGAATTGCCAGCTAGCCCAGCTTCTTCATTTAAGTTCTCTCGGTGCCCTCGGAATGCAAGATCTTGTTTTGCCAGGAACATGATGCAGTCATAAATTCGTCTCAGTATTTCTTTCCACTTAGCAGTAGCATGTTTTATTTGCAACTGATGTGCATTATCTATTGTAGCATTCAACTGAAGGCGCATAGACAACTCTTTCCATTGTTCAAAGCATCGGGTATGATATGGACTGTTTTCATGTTCAGGTACTCTTGGATTCAGTTTCCTCCAGGCAAAAAATCCTCTTCTTTTTCAAATGCACTGGAGATGTTGTTGAAGAGACGACAGCAAAAGCAATGCAAGCTACATTTTGAAGGTGAGAAGATTAGCCATGACCTTTCAATTTTTTCGCCATTTTCCAAAGTTTTGAAATACCAAACTTTTGACATTGACCTATTGTTTGAATCAGCTGGAAAGGGTCCATTCATGTTTTTCAAATGTGATGGTCCACGTTTAATGAGTTCGATTCTCAAATTGTCCGTCATTGGAACGGGCCAGTTGCCAGAATCGTTAAACAGACTCTGTGGGTGATGGGTGGTGGGTGGGTGTGACTTTGTGATGTAGATGAGGGTTGATCCTGATTATTTGGGGGTTCACTTGAAGTTGCCGCTTGAACATCTATCTCTAAAGATATATCACATTGCGGTTGATCTCCTTGCTTCCCAGAAGGCACTGAAGGTGTGTGTGAGAATCCCATTAACTGATGAAATCGCTTAGCAGCACGCTTGCCTTCCTCCTCTTCTTTTTCGCGAAGATTCTTGTATGCAGCACCACTCAGTCTCTGTCGTTTGCTCATGTTTGCTAATTCAGTAGGGTATCTGCAAAATAAAACAACCATTAATTATTAACATCATCAAAGCTCAAAGAATGCAAAGCCTAACCTAAATAATATAGGGAAAGTCTGAAAAATAGGGCTGGCAACCTTTCCGATGTGAAAATTTAACGCAACTATTTGTGGAAATAGTGGCATTGAGGTGGCATATATAGCATTTAATGATGATTTTTCATCAAAACCATGGATATTTTGTACACAAATAACGCGCGACAATGATGAGATATAATTTTTTGGAGGGTTGCATTTTAAAACATAAAAACCAAAATTTTGCATACTGCGCCCGCCTCACAGTAATTTGCCGCCCTCGGGAAGTGCCGCTCGGGGCAGTCGCCCCTCTCGCCCCTCCCTTGATACGCCACTGTAAGCCCATACACATTGTCTTCTAGCTTCCATTCTGAGATGGTTTCAAACACGCTTGTTGCTTGAGCTGATCCGGTACTGTCTTTGATTTTTACTACGGAAAGTAGTTTCTCAAAATCATTTTCTCCAGTAATTAGTATTGCCAATCTTTCCTCTTTTCCACCTGATAAATTACAGATCATTTTGCTATCCCAATAGATCAGAACATACTGGGAGGAACGAAATCACCTTGGATGTCCTGCCTTAACCCATAACATATTGAAATTGAATCTTTTTTTGATGTATTTAGTATAAGTGGACCATTTCTAATAGGAAAAAAGCTATGTTCAATAAATCTGAAAAAAAAAACAGTGGGACAATAAGTTGATTACAATACAAAAAATGGGTATTTCTAGCATTTTTAGGGGGGGGCCCATTTTCGGGGGGGGGGGACCCAAAATTGTTAAATTGAATCTTTTTTTGATATATTTAGTAAAAGTGAACCATTTCTAACAGGAAAAAAGGTATGTTCAATGGATCTGAGAAAAAGGTCATAAGTGGGACACCCTACTGTGTATATAGGGCAAATATTTTGTCAGGAAAAATCGTGCGTGTTCATGCATGATATTCCATATATATACAGGGTGGGAGAAAAGTCTTTAAGGATTTTACACACACAATTATTTAGTTAACAACATTATACAGATAAGTGTTCAAATGATGAAACAAATCAGACAAAAAGTGTATAAGAATTTTATTCGTACAAATATTTTGTTAAATTGTAATTTAATCTTCAAAAAGTTCTCCATCCGTTATGATACATATGTGGATTCTCTCTGTGGAACTCTCTATTGTTCTTCTGAACATATCGAATGGGATCCTTTTCAGTTCTTCATCTATTCTACGGCCAAGGGCATTCACACTTGGATAGATGAAACCAGGAATGTAGAGTTTGTCACGCAAATAAGCCCAAAGCCAGAAATAACGGAGTTAAATCGGGTGATCTGGCTGGCCACTCGATGGGACCTCGCCGCCCAAGCCATCTTCCTTCAAGGTTCGTATCCAGAATCTCACGGGCAGCTGCGGAGTAATGTGGCTGCGCTCCATGTTGATGAAGCCAATTCTTGCCAACGCCATTAGTAAACTGTGGCAAAACTTTGTCTCAATACCTGGCAATAGCGTTTTCCATCCATCGTATCTCTCGATATATCAAAGGAAACGAGTCCTCAAGAACCAATGCAGGCCCAAACTGTTAGTGTAGCCGTTTTAACAAGTTTACCCGGTCTTATTTTGAGATTTTTTTCCGCCCAGTAGCAAGCGTTGTGTTTGTTTCCTTTACTCGTTAAACCGAAGACACATTCATCTGAAAATTTGATCTTTCAAAGGAAATCTGGATCACTGTTGAACTTTTGTCTTATTGTATTGTTTTAGCAAACTGCAGCCATCTATCAGAATCATTGTCATATATGTGCTGAGAGTAAATGGGTTTGTAATCGTGGTCCCTCCGTGATTTCAATATTTTTGCAAGTGAAAATTTGGAAATACCCAATTCCTCCGCGACTTTTCTCGTTGAAGTTGTTAGAGTGACTTGAAAGCTGGCGGAAGACATTGTTTTTGTTGTTTCCTGTCGCCGTTACTGGCCTTCGCCTTCTTGTACGATCTTTTAGCAGGTTCCCCGTTTCCAAAAGTTTGAGCTTCCAGTGTCGAAGAGTGGTTGCATTTGGTGGTGGTTTATTATATTGTTCTTGAAATAAACGCAAACTTTCTTCACAGTTATTATAAGAAATAGCCCACGATACAAGATGCACTTTTTCTTCATTACTGTATTCCATCCTTACTGACATGGCGCTGACTGGGGCTAGGGCCTTCTTGTTCTATCCTCGGGTCATTCCTGGCCTTGTATAGTTGCTTTGAAAAGTATTGCATACACTGCAATGATATCATTCGAATTTATTTATAATTAACGAGTTATTTGTATGTATAAAATCCTTAAAGACTTTTCTCCCACTAATATATATACAGTGGCGCTCAAGTATTCGTACAGAGAAATACTATGTTCGTCCTTATCTTTTGTACCTTGCATAGGATAGTTATGAAAAGTTTACCGTTCGTTTGGAAAAATTTTAAAAATAAAAAAATTAGTTTAATTCTAACACATAATGTGAAACATCAAAGAATTTGAGGAAAATTAAAAAGTTAAAAGCAAAAGTTTTTGTACATTTATTTACGAAATTATTTAATACTTCGTGTGTCCACCTTAGGCTTGAAGAATTTAAAATTTTTATCGGTAGTTGGCTGTTTATTGATTAGAGACTGTTGGCAATTCTGAATTCGATGATTTTCTGTGAATCTTCGTGGAAGACGGATGATTGTACAAGCCATTAATAAGCAATGGGTCGTCGTAGTAAGGAGCTGTCTACAGATCTTGAGAGATCTGTTGTTACTGCACGCGAGTATGGTAAGACTTACAGGAAAATAGGAGAATTTCGAATTCCATTTACGACGGTTGCTGCAGTTATGGAAAGGCTTTGGAACGATTAAAACTCTACCAAGGTGTGGACGACCCCGCAATTTTTCAGAACGTACAGCTACACGGATTGAAAGAATTGCTGCGGTGAATCCACGAGTGACTGCGGGTGATATTTGCCAAACATTAAGACTAAGATCGATGTCCATCCTTCTACTGTACGTAGTATATTGAGAAAGAATGGTTTGCATAGGAGAGTTGCGGGAAGAAAACCTCCGCTACGAAAAGCGCACAAAGAAGCTCATTCAATGTACGTCAAGGATCATCAAAATGATGGATTTGCATTCTGGAAGAAATTTCTCCGGACAGATAAGACCAAAATTGAATTATTCGGGAACAACGAGCAACGGTATGTTTGGCGAAAATCAAGTAGTGCATTCGAGGATAAAAAAGAAAATTCCTTCCTACGGTTGAACATGGTGGCTTTAACAAAAGAATTTCAAGCTTCTCGAATGGCCCAGTCAAAGCCCAGATTTCAGTTTAATCGATAATTAATTTATGGTTTGATTTGGAAAAAAATGCTGTCCGCGAGAGAGAACCCTTCGAATCTGAATGAATTGCGACAATTTTCTTGAAGAATAGGTTAAAATTTCTACTGAGAGATGACGAAACCTCGGAGAGAAATGTCCAAAACGAATCATTGAATTCATTCAAGCAAAAGGTGGACACGCAAAGTATTAAATAATTTTGTAAATATACGAAAACTTTTGCATTTTAACTTTCTTTTTTATTTTCCTCAGTCTTTGACGTTTTGCATTATGTTGACTTAAACTAATTTTTTCATTTGTTTAATTTTTCCAAACGAACGATAAATTGTTCATAACTACATCCTATTATCCTATGCATGCTACTAAAGATAGAACGAATAGCTATAATTGAAATCTCTCTCTCTACGAATACTTATATATGTGTGTGTGTGTGTGGCATGAATTTCACAATTAAACGCGTAACATAAATAAATTATGCCAACACGCAAGGAAAAATGAAAAGCGATTCCAAGGTCTTTCACGTATGCAATAGTACACTTCGTCAGGGAATGAAGGGTAAAGGTAAGAAGTTTAATATATACACAGTATTTGTACAGCGTAAAACAAAATAGTTGGGAGGGATTAGCGAAAAATTAATGAGTATTAATTAAAGGAAAAAGACGTTTTAAGAAGATGTGGTCCATTTTATACGTTCCCGAACTGTTATTGAAATTATTTATAAAATAGATAAATGTGCATTCCAGAATGTTCCTTTCAGTTATATGTGATGTAAACAATGCGACTCGGTTTATACGAGTCAAACTGGGAAAATTTCAGACGTCAGTGAAATAGCATAAATATACGTGTAGGATAACAGGTAATTGTAATTCCTTGTTTAACCCTATGTCTAGATATAATCATAGTATTAAATAGGAGAATTTTAAATTTTTTTTTAAAATAGACATAACTGAAAGGAACATTGTGGAACGTGCATCCATACTACTTTATAAATAATTTTAATAACAGTTCGGGAACGTATAAAATGGACTACATCATCTTAAAATGTCTTTTTCCTTTAATTAGTGCTTGCTAATTTTGTGTTAATCCCTCCTAACTAGTTTGTTTTACGCTGTACAGAGAAATATATATACATATATATTTTCGGCTTGTATTTTCCTTTCATTCTCTAATAAGGTGTACTGTTGAATAATACACGAAATGCCTTGGAATCGCTTTTCCTTTTTGGGTTTGTATTAATAAATATATATATAATAAATATATATATATATAATAAATAAATATATATATATATATATAATATATATATATATATATATATATATATATATATATATATATATATATATACGTATAAGCATACGCAATTTTTTTTACACTAGACTCCTATAAATAGTTACCTTGTTCTGAAGTGCTTAATAATTCATCTAAAATTTGCTCTGGTGGGGCCTTATCCCAACCCCATGATATCAGAAGATAAGGTTTGAATAGGAACTTCACCACAGACACAAAATTCTCTTTCATCCTTTGATAGCAATCTTTTGCAGTTGAATTAGCCCCTTTACCGCCCCACAATCTGACAAGGTGGTCCAACAGCTCGTCAGGAGAATCCCTCAATGGTCTGAGGCTGGCGGCTTCTGGAATGCTCAGAAGATGGTCCATGACGGGAAGGAGTTTTTGCTTGAAGAGAAGCGAGTCATTCTCGGCTTCACTTTGATTAATAAATGTCGCGTAACCTTTGTTGAGAATAAATGGCCCTATTGTTATCTCACCCGGATGGGAGAGGGGTCTTTTCTTCTTCTCTGGCGAAGACTGCGTTTCTGTAGGGGTAGCCACGGGGGGTTTTGAAACGGGTCTCTGAATGGGATCTTCTCCATTGCATGATTTTAATGGTTTTGACGTTGAAATTTCTTTATTCATTTCGACGATGGAGGAATTTTGATTGCGAGGATAGACCATTTCTTGGTTTTCTGGAAGTGGTTTTGTAGATTGTGAATTAGCTAAGTTTGCGGGATTTGCTGAGGAATTTATGATCGCTGAAGTTGAAGGGATACCGGTAGTATAAGATTCGTTTGTACTAGTGATAACAGAACTACATGGTTCAGTAAAAGATGGCTGACTTTCATGCGGGCCTGTTAATTGAACTGAATAAGATGCAGGAACGGTAGACGATGACGACGACGATGATGATAGTGCACTAGAATTCTTCAAATTATTTGGGATAACTTCAACAGGCCTAGATTTTGGGTGTACATTCTCTTGGCTATAATTATTTGAATTCATTCCAGACTGATAATGGCTGTTTTGTTGTTGTTGTTGTGTTGTTGTTGTTCTTGTTCTTTATGAACTGGACGATTATAAACTGGGTAGGATTTACTTAAATTTGTAACTGGTCTTTTGTACTGCAATCCATTTGCGCTTGAAACTGAATTTGATGTCTGCGTTGTCAGCGAGGTTGCCATAAAACTATTACTGGTTAGATGACATTTATTTGAAATTACTGATGCACTTGTATGAAGTGATGCAGAAACTGCATTTTGAATTTTCATTTGCTTTTCATTCTGTTCCTGGCAGTTAGTTTCCGTATTCGTAGAAGCTCTGTGAGCAGATGCTTGTGGTGGAGCATGCTGATAAGGATATCTTTCAATCACAGAATAAGAGTTATCTGGATAAGGTTGGTGAGGTTGTGGATGATGGCTGGGCGCTAGCTGTGTTTGTCTATATTCGACGCTTCTGCCAGTCTGGAGTGGAAGCCTTTTATAATATTCGGGATGCATACCGTGAAAATTATTGTTTGTAGGATTTGGGTAAGTTATTGGGGTCTTAGTTTGGTTTCCTGTTAGGCCGCCACTAATATTCTGATTTGGATTGTTCTTGCTGCTTTCCGAACTTGAATGATATGTTGGCACTTTCCAGTCACTATAATGATAGGGGGGATACGAGTATTGTCTCACTTTCTCAATAACGAAAGGTCCTTGTCTGTTTACATCCCCTTTGATCACAGGTTTATTATGACCATTTGATATTATTTCACTATTATTTACGTCCCAACTATGATCTGAACTCTGATCGCTTTGATAGCTCGATAATTTTCTATGTTCTTCAACATCCGAGTACTTTACTGGCACTGGAGCTATTGGATAACCTGTGGGCACACTTTTGTTAGTGTTATTATGGTAACTAGCGTCTACACTTGTTGGTATGCGAGGTATCGAAGGAATTTGGACGTTATTATACATAACTGGAGAGATTGGAGATCTCACAGGAGAATATTCGGCTCTTTGCGCGGGATATCCTTGTGGAGATACACTTGGTGGTCGGATGGTTTTTACCGTTTGTTGAGGAGAATATCTTGGTTGGTAATATATCTGCTTATTTGGAGATATATTTCCCTGAGGGGAATCAGAAGAAGGCACGGGATACTCTTTTGAACCAACAAGACTGTATGGGTACTGTTGGTGAAGTGTATATGGTGATGATTCAAAGCGACAGGGTCTAAGATCACGAGGATTCTCCGTTGTCGGAGTAGTAGTAGTAGTAGTAGTTTGATGAATAGAGGAAACCGATGAAGATTTTTCTGGGTATCTGTAATACAGGTGCATCTGTTTTGGATCTGTTGCGGGACTGGGATAATTTGTACCTGGCCAAGGGTAACGCCTTCCTTGAGGTGGGAAATGAGAGTAACTCCTTGGATGACTAGCAGCAGCACTTTGTGGATAGTGATGATAATAGTAGTAAGGGTCAGGGTAAGGATGAGTTTGAGTGTTGGATGAAGTTTCTGAAGAATGTGAGAAAGCATTGGGTAATGTATGAGGTAGGAAATGACTCGGATAAGGAATACGGTAGGGATAATGATAAGGAACTTGATTTTGTGAAGGGTAGGAAACGTGACTTCGAAACGCCTTTACATTTTGATTGTTTAAATGGCAACCAGGTGAAATTTGAGTTTTATCTTGGCTGTACCTACTATGTGCGTAGTTTAAATATTTTAATGGATAAGTGGCATCTTTATTCGAATGAAACGGATAATTCTGAGGTCTCGGTTCAAGATGTTCCTTCAATGTATAAGCATTAAGTGCAGAACCTGTTCCTTCATAATTAGATGCTGAATGGGGCATATTACAATCTTCGGGAACATCCGATATGTCCATGAGCCCTTCATCCAGTCCAACTGCGTGACACGCTTTTGCGAGAATATCTTGAAACTCGTCAATGCTGGTCTCAATCTCTCTATTTTTCTGAATCGAAGAAACCCTAGAATATGGTAGTCCTAACTCCTTATTAATACTCCTTTGTGCCATTAAATTTGGAATAGTGTGTGTGCTTGTTGAAGGTTTAGTAAATAAATTTGATGACGATGTTAACGATCCGACAGTATTTGGGTTGGTTACTACTTCACCAACTGCTGTAGTAGTTTTATCAACCGCTCTTGCAGATGATTTATTGTGAACAATTGCTGATACTGTTCTCGGCATAAGACCCATGGTTGTAGATGTTATTTCACCGCTACCGGATGTTGATAGTTTTATAGTATCTAAAGATGATGGTAATGAAACTTTATGATTGACAGACGAGTGTGGAATTGATCGATCTTCTTCATCACTATTTATTCCCGAGTTGTTTATAGTTACGAGCGAGTCCGATGTAGGTGTCGTTTTTTCACAGTTACAGTTCAAATTATCTTCATTTGCTAGTTCTAAAGTGCCATTTAAAAATTCCTGATTATTCGGGCGATTCCTTTCAGGAGATGTATTAACATTTTCTGAAGCGTTAAAACTCGAAACTGAAGTAATGCCCATATTTGGTACGTGATGGTTATCGTTATAATCTACAAGTTCCAGCAATCTTCGCTTTTTGGGCAGTGGCTCCGAGTCCTGCCGCTTGGAAGGGACCATCTCGGGATCCTGGCACGATTGAGTATTTTTTCTAATCACGGAAGGATTTCTAGAAATGGTGGGGGAAGAGGCATTAAATTCTTCGACTCGTGTCATGGGGGATGAAACGGAAGTGTCGTCTGAATCAGCTTTTACTGGAGGAGTTCTGATTACCGAGTCTCCTTTCCTGGATTTGGAGGAATAAAGGAGGTCTTTTGTATCACGCAGCCACAACTTTGCGGGCTTCATATTTGATTCTTTCATGAATCTGAAAAGAGAGAGAGAAAAAAATAAATCAGTAGGGCTTAAATTTACCTTTTATTTCGGCTGTTTTATTATCAACGTATTTAGTTAATATATATATACAGGATGTCCCAGAAGTCTGGATTCATAGGGAAAATAGACATTATATTTTTAAGGTGAAGCAAACACATTTCTAATGCCAGTTTTACATATTTCAGGAAAGAAAATACTCTGATGGCTCAGTACATCAATCAAGAGAAGGTGGAACTGGTATTGCTACATGTTTCCGAAAAAAGCCAGAGGGAGGCATGTTCGTGAAATGACTGATATGCCTCCCTCTGCCTTTTTTCGGAAACGTGTAGCAATAACAGTTCCACCTTTTCGTGATTGGTATACCGAGTCATTAGGGTATTTTCTTTCCTGAAATATGTTAAACTGACATTAGAAATGTTTGTTTCACTTCAAAAATCTAATGTCTATTTTCCCTATGAATCCAGACTTCTGGGATATATATATATATATATATATATATGATGAATAAAACCACGAAGGAAAGGAAACACAAAATGGTGCTCAAGCGCTTTCGTCTAATGACATCCTCAGGAACACATTAGACGAAAGCGCTTGAGCACCATTTTGTTTCCTTTCCTTCGTGGTTTTATTCATCATAAATATTTTTCACGTGTTACTTTCGTGAAATAATTTTCATATATATATATATATATATATATAATATTAATATATATATATATTAAGGTGATTGAAAAAGAAGGGCTTTTACAAGACTGCTTTATAAGCTTTTTCCAATTACACTCGCTATAAACGATTAATTACGTAATTTCTACCACTGCAACAAATTGATAAGTTGGTCCAAAATTTGGACCAGTCACGCGCAAGCACGCAGGCACAAACAGAGTTGATGTTAACAAAGCGAGCTCGTAATTGGCTCCTACGACAAGGTGTGGAATGCATAGTTTTACGCGTGTTTTATGCGGTTGTATATGCGTGTTTATACGCTTAAAGAGAGAGAACTCGCAAATACCTCGTACATCACATAAAAGGATGTTAAATTTATGTTAAATGGTTATACGCGATATTTTAAGAATAAAATATGAAAATGGAACTAAATTCCTTTCCATTTTTTATTTTCTTTTTTTTTTCCAGATTTTTCTTACATTTTATCCGATTACTGTATGGAATGAACCCGATCGGTTTATAAAGTGAAAGAAAACGGGGTTACGTCGTGCCCAGTGTCCCAACACCGCTTCTCGTCGATCAGCGAAGTTAAGCGACACTGGATCTGGTGACTAGTTGGATGGGAGACCGTTCTCCGCGTCCAGATTATGTAGCAATCCCGTAGTTCGGATCCCGCGTAAAGCCGTTGGTTCCCTCCGTTATTTGGCTTCGGATGTTGCGAAGGGGGTTAAACAACCCCATTATTACATTCGAAGAAAACGTGCCAACCTTGGGTTCCCACCCTAAAAACCCACTCCCGGACACGTTAAAATTGAAATAACTTTCCCCAATTTTAACTATTTTGCGCATATATATATACTGCAATTAACCCAGCATGTCCCAAATGCTTTTAATCGTGTCCGATTTTGTTAAAATTTAATGTGCATAGTTATACAACCTTCGATATGAATATATTCATTTTCAATAATTATATATATATATATATATATATATACACACACATTTAACTGCAAACACGCAGTATAATTAACGTATATTATACATATATATATATATATATATATATATATATATACATTTAACTGCAAACACGCAGTATAATTAACGTAAAGAACGACGCTTGTATAGGAGATATTCCGCGCAAGACGAGAGAGAGAGAACGAAACAAATGAAAAAATGAGGTAACCACCCGGGAATCGAACCCGGGATCTTCCGATTGCCGGTCAGATGCGATAACCATTACACCATGGGCCTCACTCTTCCAAATGCCGTAATTCTTCTATCGCATCTGACCGGCAATCGGAAGATCCCGGGTTCGATTCCCGGGTGGTTACCTCATTTTTTCATTTGTTTCGTTCTCTCTCTCTCGTCTTGCGCGGAATATCTCCTATACAAACGTCGTTCTTTACGTTATATATATATATATATATATATATATATATATATATATGACCAGTGGTGTAGTGCTGTGGGAACGCGTGGGAACGGCGTTCCCTTACTTTTTTTGGTAGACGGAACGGCGTTCCCTCACTATTTCAAATAAATCCGAACTTACAAATCTCTAACGTCATGAAATTTTAATTCCCACCCCTAGAAGAAATATGAGAAAGAATCATTAACTGCTTCATTTCTTTTAGCTTCGACTGAGGCAATGCTAGCCTATAAAGATCTGGTGAAACAGTCACCACGGCGTACCAGTTGTTAACTTTTTTTTAGTTAATCATTCCAGTTGTTAGCTATTTTTATTGATCGTACTGGATGTCGTATATCTAATGACACTGGAAATACTGCATCTTCAACCTTGGAATATATCCTAATATCCAGTGCATATGACCTCTCAAAATATCCCTGAAATTTGTCAGATTTCAAAAGATTTCCCGGGGGGCTTACAGTGCCCCCGGACCCCCAGCTGTATGGGCTCGCCGCGCTCGCCATTGTCCCCACTGCATCTGAGTAACACTTTCAAAATGCGTTCCCTCACTTCTTTATTTAGCACTACACCACTGTATATGACTCCCTATGGAGTCGTTGGGACTTAGAAATTATAAATGTTGAAAATTTTTATTGATGTAAAAGTTGTAACATAATTATTATAGTCTTTCAACAAAGGAACAAATTAAAACATAATGACGATGTATAAAGTATACATAATTAGAAAATAATAAAAATAGCATTATTTTTTCCTCATGATATTGCTGCCAGCGAGTCTTCAGATGTAATGTCACAGCGCATTTTGTGCAGTAAATTTTGCTGTTTTTTCTTGCATAGAATGCATCGCCTGGAAGTAGTGAGTGATGATGGATAGTGCTTTATGTTGTCAGTTCTAACTTGTGTGTGTGGTGGGGGGGGGGGTCTAGCTCCTCTTCCTCTTGGTCCTGACAACGATGCTGCTAGAGGTCTTGGTTTTGGTTTACTTTGTTGAAGTAAAATTTACACTAAAGATCGCCTGTATTCCATGTTAGAGATGGAGGCTCCAGATGAAAGCTCATACAAATGTCAGGAATAAACTACTGCCATATTCTAATAGACAGAGTTTATTTCCACAATAGTTTCGATGCCCACTGGCATCCTCTTCGTTTTTCTGTATCCACCCGAAGAGGATGCCAGTGGGCATCGAAACTGTTGTGGAAATAAACTCTGCCTATTAGAGTGGGTTTTTATTATCATACTGCCATATTGATCGCACCAATAATTAATTAGTGGCCAGTACCACTTTTTACCACTGATTTTAGGTCGAACATCAGAAAGAGATCTGTCAAATAAATGAACACCACCTATTCCTTCATTATAAGACTTTACCACAGCAGGTTGTGGAGCATTGACCTTCCCTTTTCCTTTGACCCAACGTTTAGTTTGACCAAGTGGGTTAACTCCTTCGGCGTTGCTGCAGAAAGTTACTACAGCATTGTCGTTCCAAGTAACAATTTCAACATTGCCCTCCGAATGATAGTCATACAATCCTCTTGCTTTTTTCTTCATTACAACTTGATTTAGGACTGGGCAGAATCTTGTTCGGTTTTGCCGCGCTGTGCCTGTAGTGCTAACTCCCATGCTATTGAGTTCCAATATTATGTTGTACGAAGTAAAGAAGTTGTTGAAATAAAAGTGATCTTTTGGATTCCTACATGCTGAGATACAATCTTTTATAACACGAGTTCCCAATGGTTCATTGGTGGAGGGCTTATTAGGTGTCTGCCTCTCATACAAAGTTAGTTTATAAGGCATCCCTGTAGAACTGGCAAGTACCCAAGATTTGAAACCAAATGTGATCGGTTTCCCACGTATGTACTGTTTACAACTATGACGTCCAAAATAAGGAGTCATAGACTCGTTGATACTCAAAACTTCATGAAGAATTCCAAATTGAGAAATGTTTTTATTTAACAGATTATATAATGGCATAACTTTGGCCATCTTTTTATTGCACAGATTGCTGTTATTGGCAGCATGTAGAAATGTCTTGAGTTTCTGGAAGCGATTTCTGCTCATTGTTTCAGCAAATATTGGACATTCTAAATCCTTTCCCTGGCTCCAATACAGGGTGTACATAAAGTCAGGATCTATTTTTGTGAAGCACTTGGAAATTATATGGAATTCAATCATAAAATGATAAAGTGGTAACATTTATTAAATAATTAAGAGTAGGATTCGACGTGACGCCCATCAGTATCCCTGCACAGCTCAAATCGTTCCGCAGCATTTCTAAACACATTCTGGAGCATTTGCGGGGTTATGTTATCTGCAGCAGTTCGTATACGTGTACGTAAGTTTTCAAGACTCGTAATCTTCGTCTGATAGACGTGCGATTTGATAAAGCCCCATGCAAAGAAATCTAAAGGGGTTAAATCTGGTGATCTCGGTGGCCAAGGTCTGTTGCTTCCGCGTCCGATCCAGCGATTTGGAAAACGTCCATTTAGATAATCCTGAACAATTTTGGCATAGTGACAAGGAGCACCATCATGTTGATAGACGACGGGGATAGGATTGTTAGTACCGTCGTCTATCAACATGATGGTGCTCCTTGTCACTATGCCAAAATTGTTCAGGATAATCTAAATGGACGTTTTCCAAATCGCTGGATCGGACGCGGAAGCAACAGACCTTGGCCACAGAGATCACCAGATTTAACCCCTTTAGATTTCTTTGCATGGGGCTTTATCAAATCGCACGTCTATCAGACGAAGATTACGAGTCTTGGAAACTTACGTACACGTATACGAACTGCTGCAGATAACATAACCCCGCAAGTGCTCCAGAATGTGTTTAGAAATGCTGCGGAACGATTTGAGCTGTGCAGGGATACTGATGGGCGTCACGTCGAATCCTACTCTTAATTATTTAATAAATGTTACCACTTTATCATTTTATGATTGAATTCCATATAATTTCCAAGTGCTTCACAAAATAGATCCTGACTTTATGTACACCCTGTAGTCCTTTTCATTTGTCCGCAGATTGTATCCAGAAAGCAATATTAGTCCAATAAAATTACACATTTCTTCTTTTTCAGTGTTGAAACTTTGGCAATTTTTGTCATTATGCGCATAATAATTTGTTTCTTGGACCAAAAGATCTAGAAGCTCATCAAACACTGATAAAAATGCCCCATTCACTAGCTGTCAATAACTCAGGAAAATTACTTAATAAATTTTTAGATGCATATACATTTGGATTTTGGCCCGCACTTTTCTTTTCCTTGACTTCAGTATTCATTTTTTTTCCATTTAGTTGTCTCTGTCCTACGAGCACTTCTTAATTTTCAAGTGTTTCTGTGTCCGATAAATATTCAAGTAATGTAGTAAGACAAACGTCACTTCCTCTGAAAGTTGCTGCAAAACTGAGGGAATGACACGCAGTCATGACTCCAGATTTGAAAAAATTTACTGGAGCACAGCTCTGAATTTACTTTTTTTCCACAACAGCTTGGTGAGTTTCTTTTGTTAGGCGCAAAATTGCATTCAATGTCTTCTGGATTTGGGAATTTTCAAATTCCTCTAAAGCAGTTTTGTTAGTCTGATGCGCAGATTCCTCACTTACCTTTTGTTTCTTAGGTGGAGGAGAAGCACTTTCTTCAGTCTGTGAAACATCTAGTGAAAAAGTTTCATTTTCTAGATTAGCAGTTGATGAAGTTGGTTCATTTTTCTGAGGTCTAGCACTAGCACATTTTGTGAACAAACTAAATGACTGCTTTGCCGTATCTCTTTGCTGCACTTCATCCTGGTATTTCTTTACTGCAATATCTAAGCTGTGGGCCCAAACTCTGGGACCTCTTGTATTGTAACAAATATTTTTTTTGGAATTAAAATGTTCCTCCCAGTTTTGCTTCTTTGAATATTTGTTCTTGCATTGACCACAAAAGTAACCCCTTTTAACACCCTCACTTTTCTCTCCAACTTCATCAATATTAGGATCCATTATTGATTATTGACTACCTGAAAAAATACAAAATAAGTAAAAGTTAGTAAATATAGTATGGTAAAAGTGAGTAAAAGTAAGTAAATATAGTACAATGAAAGTAAGTAAAAGTAAGTGCTTTAAACTTAGTAAAAGTAAGGAAGAGTAAGTAAAAGTAGGTAAGTAAAAGTAAGTTTAAACTTAACTAAACTTTTCAATTCTAGTCATGTTGGATTACTTAAAACCGCACAAGTAATTATCTGGCCAGTTTATCAAACCTGGCCGAGATCAATGGAACATAGTCCAATCCTGATAATTTTATATTAAAAAAATATACGTTTTAATAAAATTTTAATTATCAAAACATTGAAGCTTAACAAAAAATAAAAATAATTGTTAAATATGGAATTACCAACTAAACTTAAAATAACTAAATTTGTAATTTAAAAAAATTGGTTTGTACAAGAACGTATACGCAAAAAAATTGCATAACGTCTAGCGGATGAACAAAACCCAAACCCAAATTTACTTTTTCTCATGATCAAATTTACTGGAGCAATGCTCCCAAGATCCCAGGAATCTGGAGTCATGCACGCAGTAGACTATACTTATAAAGATTATCTATTGCACCATGTTTAGAAATATTTTCAAAGCATGATGTCATCTTATGAAATGCATATTAGATGTAACACAGACACAATATATATATATATATATATATATATATACAGGGTGGGCCGTAAGTTTCCATACATAGGAAAAATTAAACGTTTGTTTTTATGTTTCAGATACCCTAAGAATATGCGTTTGACGAAAGAGCAACGAATTGAAATCATACTGATGGCTGGGTCGGGAAGCAGTCGCATGGTTGCAATGAACTTTAACAGACAACATGGAACGAACATCACACACGGCACTGTGGCAAAACTTATTAACAAGTTTCAGAAAACTGGAAATGTTGCAGATCAACCGCGAAGTGGTCCAAGACGTACAGCCACCGATGAAGACACAACAGCTACGATACTTACAGCGCTTACACGGAGTCCCAGAAAAAGTACACGACGGTTGTCTGCAGAAAGTGGTGTCAGCAGATCGAGTATCAGGCGCATTTTGAAAGCAAACAAATGGCATCCATACAAATTGCATATGGCACAGCATTTGAGTGAAGACGACCCGGATAGACGGATGGAATTCTGTGAATGGGCATTAACCAAAGTGAACGAGGATGCAAACTTTTCAACTAAGATCTTGTTTACTGATGAAGCAAATTTTTACGTCAATGGAGAGGTTAATCGGCCAAACATACGTTATTGGAGTAATGCTAACCCTAACTGGCTGAGTCCGACGAAGATGCAAGGTGCCGGTAAAGTGATGGTGTGGGCCGGGATATGGGGTGACAGAATTATTGGACCAATTTTTGTCAGTGGAAATCTTAATGCCGAAAGGTATCTCAACATGTTGCAAGAAGAGATTTTCCCATCCCTGCTAAACGAGGAAGGTAACTTCCCAGTTTACTTCCAGCAAGATGGAGCTCCACCTCATTATGGTCTTCACGTGCGTCGGTATTTGGATCAGCAGCAGTTTCCGGATGCTTGGATTGGTCGGCGTGGTCCTGTGGAGTGGCCTCCCAGATCCCCAGATCTCACCCCCCTTGATTTCTATCTTTGGGGGCACTTGAAGGCCATGGTGTATCAGGAAAAGATACGAGACATAAATCATCTAAAGGAACGTATCACCAACGCCATTACAAGCATAACGTCAACTGTGCTAATGCGTGTTCATCAACAGTGGGGAACACGTATTGAAATGTGTTTTCAAAACAATGGCAACCATGTAGAGCATATTATATAAAAAAAATGGTTGTCCATAAAAAAATGTTTATTTTTCCTATGTATGGAAACTTACGGCCCACCCTGTATATATATATATATATATATATATATTTTTAACTGCAAACAACACACAGTATAATTAATGTAAAGAACGACGCTTGTGTAGAAGAACGTTCCGCACATGATGAGGAGGAAGAACGAACAGATCCCGGGTTCGATTCCCGGGTGGTAACCTCATTTTTCATTTGTTCGTTCTTCCTCCTCATCTTGTGCGGAACGTTCTTCTACACAAGCGTCGTTCTTATATATATATATATATATATATATATATATATATATGTGGTAATATAGGGCATTTTTCTAATCACGAAATTACCTTAATAATAATATATCAGTGATGATAATACCAAGAATTACAATAATAATAATAATACCCAATAAAAGCATTATTGCAGGAAATTATTAACAAATTGATTGAGTCTAATGAAATGCCAAATGATACTCGTAAAACCCAAGTTTATTCAATGATGTAAATAAAATAGGCATATACGAGTATTTCAACATAAAAGTCAGAGTAATAATAATGATGATGATAATTTGGGTAAAAAGGTGGAGGAATTATTATAATGAAAAAAGATAGTGAACAGTATCATTCACGTAACATAAAATGAAAATATGAACGTTACAGTAATTATATCGGGTCGGCAAAAAAAAAGGGAGACCGAATTTTGGCTGTAAAATCCAAAGTTATGGTCAGATTTCAATATTTTTTTCACACCCCACATCTAAGTAAATTTCCTATACGTTGAGCGGATTTCAAAGAAAGCTAATGAAAATTACGGATTTATTGAATATTTCTTTATGCCACTGGAAATTCTCCATTTACACTATTACTGCATTGTATGTGCGGATAAAGTGTTACAAATACTCGGATATGGTGCTACCTTGTTAAAAAAACTGCTCGATATGTTTACCACGAACCTTCTACAACCTTTTTCAGTCTAGGACGGAACTTATCTATGGCTTTATTGATTTGTTCTTGTGGTAGCTCATCCCATTTTCAAGAAGCTGTCGTATATGAGCGACATTTCTTACTTTGACCCGATAAATTCTCTGTGACAAATTTTCCCAAAGGCCGTAATCGACAGGCTTTAAATCAGGACTGTTTGGTGGCCAAATTTAATACCGCTACCTGGTATTCTTTTGATATCTCCTGTTTTATCGATTTTCTTGAAGCTTGTCCAAACCTCCTGCAGTTGGCTTACGTTAATTAAAATTGCTTAAATTATCAACTTGAACCTATGATTAGCAAGATTTTTCTGGAATATTCGCCATAAATCCAATTTCTCAGCTAAAATGCTAAAAGATGGCATACAAACATAAAATTACCTAGTACTAACATGCTAAAATTTCATGGTTCTATGTACCGTATTTGCCGAGATATGAAGGATTTAAAAGGTCTTTTTTTTTTTGCCGACCCGATATATAGGCTATCTGCAAATCATATATATATATATATATATATATATATTTATGTGAGTGTGTGTACACATAGCTATGCGTTGTGTTTTCAAATTAAAGGCCCGACAAGGGACTTCTTCAACACTGAAGGAAAATAGCTTGGTTGTCAGGGGCCACCAAGACTTTTTTTAACCAGCTTCCAAAGAACCCTTAGGAACGTTACAGGGGGTCAAACGTTGAAGTCTTCAAAAGAATACTAGATGGCTGGGTCAGGACGGTACCAGATGAACCGGGTGTACCTGGATATGTGCAGTGGAGAGTGCAAGAAAGCAACTCGCTCCTCCACCAAGCCAGCCCTAGAGGCGGGGCCACCAGCTTGACCTTCGTGTGAAGAGACACCAGCGTACGGAACTGAAACGAGGGTGGTTAACGAGCCATACACACACACACACACACAGGGGGGAAGTTTAAATCCTCGTACATTGTTTCCTTCACGCAATTTCCACAAATTTGTAAATATTCATTATTTATGTAAATCCTAATAAATTGTTTAAATAAATATAAAATATCGGTAGTGCAATCTGAACAATATGTTAATTAATTATCGTACGTTTGGCAGGAAAAATGGGACTAAAATATTTTTAAAATTTACATAGGGCGTGAAATTTTTGCAATTACAATTTTTGCAATTACAATTTAAACATTTATGAAAAAACTAACAAAGCTACGGCGAAAAGCAAGATATACAAATGAAGAAAAACTCAAAAAATTTATTTACAAGCTATTGAAGTTCAATACGAGCTCCTTTTGAGGTTACAACATTACTGAATGAGCATTTGCCTGATCGCTGGATAGGGCGTGGGGAGCCCATTCCTTGGCCAGCTCGTTCGCCGGATCTAACTCCCCTTGACTTCTTTCTCTGGGGCTATGCCAAAAATGAAGATTTTGTTCCACCAATGGCAACAACTTTGGAACATTTGAAGGAAAGGATACGTGAGGCTGTTAGAAAAGTTCAGTATGATATGCTACGAAATGTATGGAGGGAAAAAGAATACTGCTTTAATGTCTGCAGAGCCACAAAAGGAGCTCATATTGAACTTCAATAGCTCGTAAATAAAACTTTTTGAGTTCTTCTTTATTTGTAGTTCTTGCTTTTCGCTGTAGCTTTGTTAGTTTTTTCATAATAAATGTTTAAAATCGGGAAGATCATTTGTAATCACCCGGTGTGTGTAATGTAATATATATGGCATGAATTTAAACTTTCAAGTACAGTAATTTTTTATTCAGAAATAATCTTTGTACCGTACCTACTCGCCTAGGTTAAATTCCGAAATTTCACATTTAGGCCGTACTTCGTTCCGGAATATATACAGAGATGGGCAGTAACGCGTTACGTAACGAACGTTACAAAAGTAACGAGTAACGGTAACGCCTGAAAGATTTTCAAATGTATCAATGTAACGGTAACGCTTTGCAAATTTTTTATCACTGTAACGGATTTTTTCGTTACTCGTTACTCGAATTTGAATTTGATAACATTGCCATTCCATTCATGAGGACTATTGAATGCAATTCACTATTCCGTGTGAACTAAACTAAATTTATATTTTCTATGTCTCTTCATCTTTCCCAAAAATCATTGGGTGCAAATTATTGTGCAATATATCGTTCTTAAAAGAACGACATTTATATAGTCAGTAAATAATAGTAGCTATTAGAATTTATGTGGTATGGCTGCCATTTGTAACTTTATCTGTAGTTTCAAAATACGCGTGAAGGCACATAAACAAATATCAAATGTAACTAGTTACTTGTAACGTCGTTACATGTATCGAGTAATGGTAACGCTTTAAGGATTTTCAAAAGTAACGATGTAACGGTAACGCCGAGTACATTTTCGACGTGTAACGAGTAACGGTAACGCCGCCCAAAATGATCCATTCCCAATCCCGTTCTAGTGGATCTCCCATTTTAAGATTTTTCATAGAAGTACCCCTTTAGCTCGCACATACATCATCACCTCATTTTGGGAGTATTAAACTTGAAACAACAAAACAAAATCTACAATAGAAATTTCCTCGAAATGACGCCTAAAAAGATCCTATTCAAATTTTATCGTCTACGAAACATCTTTTGTAATTTGTAACTGAGGGTAAAGTTGTTATTGTAGTTGGATATTTTTTTTTTTTTTATGCTAGGAGGAAGAACCAAGGGCGAATGCCCACGAAAGCGCTACCCCCCAATATGAAAAGAGAAGAAGATAGCCAAAATACAAATAAAATTCTTAATATTTTTTTTTTAATTTTGAAAAGATTGTCGTACGTATAGTGAGGAATAGAGGTGTGTGTGTGTGTGTGTGTGTGTGTGTTTTGAGAGCCTGCTGAACTGCTCACAGGATAGATAAGCGACAGAAAAAGATCAGCTAAGGAGGACAGTGACACGAGAAACGGGGAGTTCCAGCACTCGCTCTCTCCTGCTTAACATCCACCCCCCTTCCACCAGTACTTCCCTGGTCGATTGGTGAATACAATCTCCTCCTTAGGTTAGGTTATACTAGCTTAGGTGAGGTAAAGTTAGGTAGATTAGATCATTTTATATTTTTGTTGTCTTTGTTAGCGCAAGTCCAAACAATTTTGTTGAAAAATTTTGTATTTCGAGAGAAATTTGTCGACGTCTCAATAATTTGTTCTGTCAGTCAAAAGTTTGTCTTTGAAAAATACCCCGCGGCCCTCTTTTACCCTTTCTCAAATCAGGAAACTCCTTTTTGAAATTTGGAATTTTCACTTCGAGCATTATCACTTGCGGGCCGCGGATGAAAATGGTAATGGCATTCACTGGGAAGTACATCTCGGTGGAATCGTACGTGCAACAGATGGCGCGGGTACCCATTAACCATTACCTAGTTTAACTAGGCCTAACGGAATAAAAGGTCTAGGCTTGCTTGCGTGTCACTTTTTCTATTGTGAATATGAAACGTTTAAATATCGCATTCCCTAGATTCTGCGTGCTATAGAGCAGGGGTTCCCAACCATTTTAGGTCGACTTACCATTTTTGCCACCACCACTTTTCAAAAAAATACATGACGGTGAATGCAAATCGCGGTGTTTTCCAGGCGAAGTAATATTTTATGCAAGTGGTGAGATTTGAAGGTGTGCATGTTTGCAAGCAAGTGCTTGGAGTCACAATTCAAGTGTTATACGCTAAATTATGTACGAATGCAAGTAACAAGGTTTTCCACTGTCAATAATGTTTAAGAAGCTGTGGGTAGTGTTTGCAAGAATGTAGAATTGGCGAGGATGAGGAATGCAAGTCCTGCTGTCATAGTTTGGGGTAATACACAGGGCCGTACGAAGGCAGGGGCGAGCGGTGCGGCCGCCCAGGGCGCCGACTTGTGGGGAGCACCAAATTTTTGGTCTTAAGAGCTGCCACGTAGAATAAAACTTGGATTTTTTATTATGTATTGTATTTTAATTAATTATGTATTTCTATCATAATCACTTTGTATATGTTCTGAATTTAATGGGGTAGGGGGCGCATAAAGAATACCTTGCACAGGGCGCCATCACAGGATGGTACGACCACTGATACATTATTCAAGGTGCAGTGTTTGCAAGTTTTGAAATTTGGAAACGTGCAAACTTGTCGACAGTGTTTGCAAGTATAGATAGATGTATCGGTGGTATCGGCCTATTTTTGGAGTATCGGTATCGGTGGAATTTCTACCGATACCGCCGATACTTTTTTTTAGTAGTGGAAAGTTACCAAACATTTATCCTACCTAAATCTTTTTCGTGTTATTATACTGTTATATCTTCAATAGTATTGCAGTTCACTATTACTTCATCTACTGTTGATAAATGGGGAACTCACGTTAGTACAAATGTGCAAGATTTTGATCATTATAAAATAGACAGCTTTTAATGTACGCAATCTAGTACATTTGCACTAACATCAGTTTCTCCATTAACTATGTACATATACGACGTACAGATTAAATATATGCTTAATTTCTCTCCAGCACATTAGATTCATATTGTTCTAGATACTACAGAGATAACGAGACGTAATGTGCATGATAAACATGCATGTACAGTAGGGCGGTTCATGTAATAGGGGTGAAAAATTTCATTGCAGGCAAGTCACTGAGCATGTGGATTTTTTTAATTCTACTTGTTTACAAAAATCTTCATGGCAAATTTCTACTTGGTAGCAAAACTTTCAGTGGGTGCTCACGCTCATGTTCGATTACTCCTAGATTGCTGATTTGTCGTATGGGGCTTCTGATATTTAAATTTTTCGAGCCCGCCGATTGAGGGAAATTTACGGTCATGTACTTCCCTGGTCGATTGGTGTCTACAATCTCCTCCTGGTTTGGCTTTGTTTCGTTTGAAACCTTGTCGGAAAACAAAGATGAAAATGGTTGAGGCAGCAAATTTATTACAGAGAGGAACACTAAAGAAAGATCGGAGAAAATACAAAGGAAACGTTTCAGTTGAGAGGATGGATCTCTCAGACTTTGTCGATTCAGCGTCATTCAAGTTATTTGATACTTTCAAGATCAGCCGAGGGTTCTTAGGACATCTGATGAGTGGAAAAATCACCAAGACGATAGACGATCCCTCCTATCCATGTAAAGATTCAATGTTATCAACGACAGTGCTGAAAGGGGCGTGTCCATGATAAAGAATTTCGATGCAACCATTACCAAAGCCGAGACTCAAAAGCAGTTCCTCTTACACGTAGTGGAAATGCACCGGCACTAATTTCCTAACCAGAATAAGTCGACATTGGCCACCGGTAAATGTTCAGGCGACTAGATTTCATGTATGATATTAAGGTGATATCAATGCATTTGTGCCATCACTGAACGTTATATTGTGCGAACTCATTGGTTATCTAAATGTTATTTAACCAGTTCACCCACTGTACAATGTACATATTCTAATGCTTGAGCACCGAGTAAATACTCTCGAATTCCACTCAAATTCGTCTCAGAGTTTTATGTTCTTAAGTCTAATAAAAAAAGTACATGCTTGCTTGAATTTTTAATTTTCATTTATTTGAACCGCCCTAATGTACAGTTTTTAGTTTACTGCTATTTCTGGTGTCTTCTTAAGCTCATGTGAGTTACTGTATTTCTGTCTGATTTAGCTATTTGGTTTATGAATAAAGTCAAATAAACGGATTCCATAATCTAGTATCATTTCTACCTTTTAATGTATCTTAAATGTTATATAGTTTCAATTCTTAAACATGAGGTTCTTAAATAGATTTAATTATTACCTGAAATCTGTGTCAACTGTCTCAAGGTGACAGAGGTTAAACATGAACAGCTCACTTCGAGAATCAGACTTTATCATGAGTAATTTTCTAATTTCAAAGTATTTTGTAGTAGTATCAGTATCGGCCTATTCGGAGTATCGGACACTATCGGTATCGGCCAAAATTTTGGTATCGGTACATCACTATTTGCAAGTGATATATAATTCAGCGTACACTTTTTTAAGTACCACCATTAAACCATTATGGAAGCAAGAAAGGTGTGCGTAGGGAAAGAACAGTGGTGTTCAGTCTTGAATTTTCAATCTTATTTAAAAGTTACATTTATTCTAACGATATTCATCGACATTTGTAATAAAAATCTTGACCTTGCGCGTTATCACTAAATAATCTGAAATCCACCTGTATTGTGTAGGGTTGCCAGATTTTGTCCCGCAGAAATGCGGAACAAAATTTTTGTTCTGAGGTTTTTTTTAAGACCACTTTTTTTCAAATTGAAGCTAGATTTCTTCAACGGTTACAACAAACAAAATTAGAAAAATTGTTATTAAAACAATGCTTAATAATGCTTGATTTTTGGATCAAATGCTGGACGTCTGGCAACCCTACCTGTACGGCAAATTGGATAACACGCAAACCCAGAGTCAGAAAAGTTGCCAGTTATTCACTTAAAACTAATATTACTTTCAAAAACAATCATAAAAGTAATTATCAATTAGGAAGCTGCTTATTTATAGCCCTCTCGCGTGCCACCGAAAAGAGCTCCACGTACCACAGACTGGGAATCATTGCTATACAGCAGTGGTTCTTAACCTGGGGGTAATTCTGCCTTTTTCAGAAGGGGGAAATTTTCAATATTTTGGGGGTATTATTAAATAAACTTTTCCTCAGATCATCTTTTGTCGTGTTTTTTGACCATTTTTCATGATAGGGGTAATATTAATTTCTCTGGATAGCTCTAGGGCAGTGGTTCTGAACCTGGGGTACGCGATGAAATCTTAGGGGTTACGCGACGGGGTCCTGAAAATATAACCCTTTTAATTTTATATACGATTAACAAACGCCACGAGTCACACGATCGTTAAAGAAAGTAAAAATCCTCTACGCCTCTCGAAAATCCAGAAAATCCCGTGAAAAGGTAGGTTCGAGGCGTACGGAAGAAGAAAAAGGTTCAGAACCGCTGCTCTCGGGTAACAATAATAAAAAGGTTAAGAACCATTGCTATAAAGGAAACGTTGCATTCGGTTTCAACTTAAACTACGGGATAATATTTATAGAATCGCGTAATTTCCCCAAAAATGGTCCAAGAAAGTAAGACTCCGCTCCGTATGAAATTAAGACTTTAGGATTTATTTAAAAGTCTTGGTTCGTGAGTCAGTTAAGTAATATTTCTTTATCAGTATTTGGTTCGTAGTTCACCTAAATTCTTCGTTATTAAGTAACTTTTTTTCACTGAAATAATTGCTCGCATTTATTTAAATCGATAGACATTTTAAATAATTGGGATCTTTTTCAAAAGATTTAGGCCCCACTGTACTTTCCGAGTACTAAATGTTTTTGGAAACGATACATATTTTATGTTATGTTCATCAGTAAATATCAGATTTGAAAGTCCGCATATGGATTGAGTCCAGTTCTAATATTTCGGAACCATGAAGGATTTTTCTGTCAGCAATGACAGTATGAATATAACTTTTTTTTTTCCCCCCGAGATTTGAGATTTAGATGGGCAAGTACATGAAGGTTATCGAGGTATCTCATTCCTGAGTTCAACTAAGTTCAAATTATGATCATATAAACTTAATTAATAATAATAATAATAATAATATCATAAATGATGGCAGCATTTTGTGCATTTATAACACTTGCGTGTGGTTATTACTCGTGAAATTGTGAAACACCAATATAGCTCTCAAATGGGACAAGACTCGAATGCTTTCTTCCTAATAATATATTTCACGAGTAATAGCCACAGACGCAAAACACGCTTGTGCGTATGCGTATGTGTACATATAGTGTGTATGTACTTATTGATAGAATGATTAAACCTTCCTTTGTGAATGTGTATGTATGTATGTGCAACCGTTTTGAATGCAGTATATTCTAATCAGCAAGTTCCTTTTTTCTCTTTTAAGTCTCTATACAAGAATTTTAAAATTATAGTACCCAAATAGTAGATTTCAACTTGTAAGGCGCGTGCGCTTGCTAAAGGCAGTTTACAATTGTATACAGTATTTTTGCTGTTGTAATGAAAATGTTTATTTTTTGTAAACCCTGTATATATCTGTAAATAAAGAATTTAAATTGATAAAGAAATCAAAGTTTCAGTTGAATGTCCTGATATGTGTTCGCTTGGTCAATATTTCTTCCATTTTCCTAGTACATAGTTTTACATGCACGTGAGCACGAGCACACACACACACACACTATATATATATATATATATATATATATATATATATATATATATATATAGTAAAAATTATAATTCTAACAATCATTTTTGCATATAAAGTCCAAACTCACGTGACACACTAACTGCATATAAAATGCAAGTTTGGAAAAATAATTTTAATTTTATTTTTGCTAAGTAATTGATGATTTATTTCTTTTTTAAATTACCTAATCATTTTATAGATTAAGCTTAATCATGTAATGTGTTAAATTCTGCAATTTAACAATCATGACAATGTCAGATTTTTCAGTGTGCTGTTACAGCGGAATTTGCCTTCATCTTCAAATATTTTGCTTTATCAGTTTCTACAAGATCCACATAACATGGATTGAGTTAACAAAAGAAATAAGCCTATTAAGAATTGAAAAAAGAGTCAACACAAAATAATAATGACGTCACCAAATTAAATCATATATAAACCATTGTAATCTTTCAAATTATTATTCTGTCTGATCTGACGTAGAGGCTAGGGGTTAAAACCGGTATTGAAATACCGGTATTAATACCGGTATTGAAGAAGTACAAATAATACCGATACCGATATTATAGGTTTTCGGTATTGACAAAAATTGCTATTGTAAAATTTAGGCAATTTAGTCCTCCGATGGGCAAATAAACTGTTTTTGGAGGATTCGGAGAAAAAAAAGTTTCGGGGTATTTTGCAGTTAACCTCTTTTTTTCGTTTTCTATTCCTTTCTATCAAAGAAAACTATTTATTGCACTAGCTTTAAGAGTGATTCATTCAACTGTAGCGGTGTAGCCATTTCTTCAACAGAGTGGGAAATTATTGAAAACCTTTATGACACCTTACGTCCTCTTGAAATAATTCTTAAAGGGTTATGCTCGAAAGATGCATCACTCCTGACAGCTGAATCATCAATGAAATTTATTTCAAAGAAACTAGGAGAGAAAAATAATCCAATAGCAAAAGAGTTAAAAGATTGTCTTAGAAATCGTTACATTTCAAGAAGACAGCAAGACATTGTAGGTTTAATCAAATATCTTCATAATCCCGAAGTTTTAAAAGTTCAAGAAGAGGAAAGTTTTTCTGTTCCATCAAAATTAGTTCTCAAAAGAACTGCAGAAAGGCTCCATAAAAGACTTTTCCCTAAGAATGTGGTTGATTTGGAGATAGAAATGGAAGAACAGGAATTTCCATGTAACCCTGAAAATGTAGCTGCAAATAAGACTGAAGTGGAAGCAGATTCATTACTGAGTGAATACATGCAAGAAATGGACAAACTAGGAAAAGTGCCATCTAAAAAAAATTCCATTGATTTTGATGTTACTAATGAATTTAAAAGCTTGGAAGTTACTTTACAGAGAAGTGAGAATTTAGAGAAGCTGTACAAGGCACTGCTTTCAATTAAACCTACAAGTGCAGAATCAGAAAGATTGAAAGAGCCTTTTCTGCTGCAGGCCTATTTCTGACGAAACTGAGATCAAGTCTATCTGAACAATCCCTAGATGCTCTTTGTTTCCTCAAAGCATACTTTCAAAATCAAACTAAGAAATAAATATTTAGATACTAATAATTTCTATCTACCCCAGTAGTTGTATAATAATATGCTAAAAAAAAATTCAAATAATATTTTTATTACAATTTAGTAATTTACTGTATAAACTTTTTCGAATAGAATGCCATCTATTTGGAGTTGGGTCATTAATTTATAGTAAATATGGTGAGTACTGCAAGTCCCTCAGACTTGTGGGAGGGTTGGTAGGGTGGCACCATAATAAATCAAATTATTTTTTTCATAATACCGGTATCAATACCGGGATTAGCATAATTGCCTCCAAATACCGGTATTGAAAATTTTCGGTATTATGCAAGCACTAGACTAGAGGCTGAAGCATTACCCAGAATATTTTAGAAGCAGTAAAATACAATAAGAGGATATCTCTGTCTTCTCCAGAGAACTTGGTTTTAAAACAACACAGTATCTTCAAGTAACAGTAAAACTTAGAAATTAATAGGTCTTACGTTCGAGACCAGCATTGCCTCAAATTTCTCCGACACGCGACAAGAAGAATGGTGAAATCAACCAATCACCTAGTAAGTGTTCATAGAATCCTCCGATCCGTTACAAGAAAAAATCGGAGTGTAGTATCAAATAACTATTCCGAGTCCGAGTCCCTACACGGTACGAGCTACCCCAGAGTGAGAAATCCGTTGCTGCCACCTAACCAGAACCCCCGTCAACCTCGAACCATAGACGGAGGGTTAACATTATATATATATATATATATATATATATATATATATATTAGACTGGTCCAACCTATAAGGGTGAATTTTCAAATTTATTATGTTTGATATGGTACCCCTGGATATTGTGAAGAATGGTTAAAGAATTATAAATACCAATTTTAATGCAAATCAGATAATATTTAGAGGTGCCGCACGGAGGTCAAACATTTCATTTTATTCTCCAATCGGATTATTTATATTAATATTTTTTACCCCTGAGGTAGCTGTTATCAGTGCGGTTTTTTTAATGTGGTATCCCCTATAGGCCTAATCCACAGTCCTCTAATTTTGTTTCTATTCCATTTATTTCCTTTATCGAAGTCCCTCTTTTATTGTAGATTTTTTTACGTTTGGAAAAACGCTTACGGTGCTGCTCTACAATTTGTAGAAGATATTGTTGTTCTTCACTTTTCGTAAGATGGCCACTGAAGTTCTTAATTAAAGCAACACCTCTCTCAGCGTTGTCATTTACAACATTCATATTTTTTACATAATTGCTAGCAGCTTTGTAGTCATCATTAGCGTTCCAATCAGCAGGATCTCTGTCCAAAAAGTCCATTGGCAATGCTAATTTTGTGAAGTTGCGAGTTGTTGAACTGACGAAGCTAGCTAGTGTTTTTGTCTTGTAGGTTAGGATCATTCACATTCAAATTTATCCGTTTAGGAAGATTTTGAGAGCCATTCACATCCAGCGCCTTCACCATTTCTCGCTTGACTTCCAGTGACGTTTCTTCATCAAAAAAAGAAAGTCCGATGAGCTCTTCATTAAAATACCAGAGATGGCGAGAGAGCGCTTTAGATGCAGCTACAGATATTTCTTTATCATCGTAGGATTGAAGTTTCTTGAGAAGAGATAGGTCATTAGCTGGTGCAGAGGAAGCAATGGGTGCTAAAAACCATTCATTTACGTAGCATCGAACAGCATATAATGCAAAACGTTGCATCCCTTCTAGTTCACGTCTAGTGACTTCCATTTGTTTGTGGAAAAGACAAATTTTATTGCATATATCACTCGCGCCATCCATCGCACACGGTGCAACGCTCCGGGTTGATGGAATTTAATGCCATCAAAAGGAACATCTCCAAGGTATATGATTGTCAAGTCTAAGAGTTCTCGGTAATCTGCTCGAGGTTGTAATTTAGTCAAATGTTGCTTGCAATTTTCAATTATACTGGGCTTTTCCGGTACATCGATTTGAACAATTTCAAACTTGTTTGTGTCAAAAGTCTTCCATTTATTTTTAAGACGCTTAAATAACAAGATATCCGGACCACCAGTGGCAGCGCCGTGACATTTGTCAAAGACAGATGCTATTACTATTTCGAGAATGTGATGTCGACAAGCTAGTCCGAGAAGCGGCCGTTCAAGTATGCTTTCAATAAGAGTACATGCTCCTTTTTTATCGTCAGTGTTGCTTGCAGTTGTGTCAAAGCACATTGCCTGCACACAATCTCGTAGCCCCCAGTCATCCAAAGCTTTGACCACAGCACCTGCAATATTTTTTCCTGTGCCAGATTTAAGTTTAGGTACTGAGAGAAGCTTAGATTTTCCTCCGCCTGATACAATAATTGGAAGTCTATCCACACTATCATCACCAGTAAGATCTTGGATAAGCTTTCCGTCCCAATGAACTGTTAGAGGAATATCAGTTTCAAATGATTGCTTGATGTCATCCGTAATTTGCTGACGAACTGATATTCGTTTTCTCCGTATTGAACTTCTACTCAGAACAATATCAACAACTTCATATCCAAGAGAAGATGCAGTAGCTGCTACTACTGATACTGCTTGGCGATCACTTAATTTGTTTCTGTCCAGTGTCATTGCTAATTCTGTTGATACAACCATTGCTGGTTTATGACTACCAATTTCTCCTTTATGGTGACTGGTGTACTTAATGTACTTGGCTCTTCCTCGGAGGAACTACTATTTGACGAAAATTGAGTCACTGTTGTGTTCATTTTCTTTCTCATAGTTTCTTTCTTAACTTGGCGTTGAAATGCTTCATCTCTAGATCTTCTCTTAGATTGTTTGAGAGCACATATTTTGTCCACACTTCCTATGTAGCCTCTCCTCCCCTTCTCTCGTTGAACTTGTAGAAAAGCTCTGTCTTCTTCTACTGTCATTTTTTGCAGAGCATTGGCATGGGCGATATCGAATAAATCGTCCAAACGTTCTTGAAAAGAAGTTTCTTTATCTATTTGTGTCTGTGAACGTCTAGATTTAGATTTTTGAAGTCCTCTATAATTAAAATACTCCTTTTCTATTTTTTTCGTAACATTGCGATAGTCAGCAGTTGGTATATTTGCCATCTCCCAAAATTTCAATACTTCAGCGCAAACAGCTTTAGATGCATCTTTCAACGTCTTTTTGACATGTAGATGATGAAAAATAAGCCGCAGAACGTCACCATAGGATGGTAGCTTTCTTCCACATATTGTCTCAATTGTTTGTCCAATAAGCCACATTTCTGTTGATTTTCTAGTCGCCACTGAACTTGCCATATTTTACATCCTGTTTGTGCATGATGCCATTTGAGACACTCCTACACTGCTATGATGCTATCATCTCAACAACACAAGTAACATACCTACAGAAGATAACTACTCCACAATCCATATAATATTACTAATTTTTTTATTTCTGATATTTTTTACAGTAGTGCGGCACCCCTAAATATACTTCAAATGAGCTGATATTTTTGTCAGAAGTTAATCTTATAAAGGTTCATAATAATTTGAGGTACCATGTTATGATTTCAAAAGTTTTGTTTTTTGGACCAGTCTAATATATACGTATATATATCAACCTTTCAAATGTTTCGTGCCATGATTCCTCATTTCGCAGAAATATGACTAATTAGTAACTTTTGGGGCTTCTTGGAAATTTAATTTAATTTAATTTTTTTTTTAACTGCGTACTTTTTAATATTATAGGCTTTAAATTCATATCGTTTGTTACTTGAAAGCTAAGTGCAAAGATTATTAAAGTATGTTTACTGCCACCGAGTTGCCAATTCTGAATCGATACGAATTCCTCTCAAGGCAAAAAAATAAATGGTATATTCGTTATACACAGTTAACCAAATAGGGTTGTCACCTGCCCCTCATATATATATATATATATATATATATATATATATATATATATATATAATGAATAAAACCACGAAGGGAAAAGAAACACAAAGGTGTGCTCAAGCGCTTTCGTCTAATGACATCCTCAGGAACACTGGAGTGAAAGGACAGATCAAGGCAATATATAGGTTACAAAAATAAACATACATACATACATATTCACATATATATATATATATATATATATATATATATATACTATATATATATATATACATATACATATATATAGTAAGCATAGAAAAAATTGTGGGAGGAGCAAACAACATTTGTATGGGAAATTGACACTTTTAGCACTTCGGCCGACATTCAATATAAATTCAAATGGCTTGTTTATGAAACAGGTCACAAAAGAAAAAGAAATAAATATAAATTGAGAAAAAATTAATTACAAAATAGTGCCTTAGTGATATATATCACAGCCTAAATAACCATAAAGAAATAAACCGACAAATACAAAACCATATATATATATATATATATATATATACATACACACATACACATATACATATATATATAGTAAGTAAAGAAAAATTGTGGGAGGATAAACACATTTGTATGGGAAAATGACACTTTTAGCACTTTGGCCGACCTTCAATATAGATTCAAATGGCTTGTTTATGGAACAGGTCACAAAAGAATAAAGAAATAAAAATAAATATAAATATAAATATTGGAAGAAAAAAAAAAAATTAGAAAATAATGCCTTAGTGATATATATGTCACAGCCTAAATAACCATAAAGAAATAAACCAACAGATAAAAAACCAAAAATTGTAAGTGGAGTCTACAAATTCAAGCTCAAAAGGGAAGTTTACAATCAATTTAATAGATGATGCCAAATTGATATATATGTCACAAAGAAATAAAGAAATAAACCAAAAAAAAATTAAAAAATAATAATAATAAATTGAAAAATAAATTTTAAGAGAGGCACACCAATTTATAAGGGGAAAATTACCAAAGGTTTTTTAGTTATTGTCTGAATCATGCATATTATGGTCACAAACGAATAAAAAAGTACAAGTAAATATAAATTGGAAAACAAAATGATGCCTAGATGATATATAAAGAACCATAAAAATATATACAACATATATACGGTATATATACGAAATATAAACGCAATATATACAGAATATATATATATATATATATATATATATATATATATATATATGCATAAGGGAAAAAATTACCAAAGATTTGTTTTTATAATTATTGTCTGAAAAAACGGTAGGTCGCAAAAGAATAAAGAAATAAAAATAAATATAAATTGAAAAAATTACAAATAATACAACTAAACATGTATACCCGCATAACCAAATATATATACATATACATACATATATACAAACACACACACACATATATATATATATATAATACACATACAAGCTTGACCTTCGCGAAATGAGAAATCATCGCGCAGAACCTTTGTAAGGTAAGGTAAGGTACCTACACATATATACATATATATATATATATATATATACACATATATATACACATACATACATACATATACATACATACATATACATATACACACATATACATACACACACATTTAACTGCAATGACCACGCACATACTCACATACACATACATACACATACACGCATACAGCAAAAAATTGAAAAATAAAATTGTAAGAGAAACCTACAGATTTATAAGGAAACAAAGACAAAAACAAATTTTTACCAAAGATTTAACAACCTGCCCTTTTTGTTTAAATCCATTCTACCATTCTACCATTACCTGCACACACTGTTTTGGAACTTATTAAGCTTTGTATCAAGGATTGTAAATTCACTTTCAATGGCGAGCATTATCAACAAGTTTTTGGGATGGCCATGGGCAACCCTTTGTCGCCCCTTCTCTCCAATATTTATATGGAGTTTTTTGAAATTACTTACATTCCGAGAATCCTGGGGGTTGGCATCCCTTGGTTGCGGTACGTCGACGATATTTTGTGTATCTGGCCCATGAATCGTGACCTGGATGACTTCCTCCTTCAGTTAAATGACCAAGTCCCCTCCATTAAATTTACTTTAGAAGTGGAACAAGACAACTCAATCCCGTTTTTGGATGTGCGTGTTCATAGGGATAGCCCGGGTTTTAAGTTTAGTATCTATCGGAAAAAAACAAAATTTGTCCTACGTACACTTTTACTCTGGACATGACACCCCTATTAAAAAGGCCATATTTTCCTCAATGTTTCTCCGCGCTCTTAGGATCGCCAGTCCGGAATACATCGATGCCGAATTGGAAAATATCAACGGTATTGGAAGTGAGTTGTGTTACCCATCTGCGTTCATGGAATCGTTCTTAATAAGGCTAAACGAACCTTCTATCGTGTGAATAATAACACTCGCACCTTGTCAAAGAATATTTTAGTACTTCCATTTTTCCCGGGCTTCTTAGGCATTGCTAATGTACTTAAACTTTTGGATATCAGTGTAGTTTTTTCATATAACAATATTGTGAAAAACATCATAGTAAAAAATAGCCATACCAATAATTTAGGCATTATCTATAAAATTGGGTGTAAGCAATGTGATTCCTTTTACATAGGTCAGACGGGAAAAGATTTGCAAACGCGTGTAAAACAGCATCAATATTCCGTTAGAACGGGACAGTTGTCCAGTGCCCTTTTTGTCCATTTGTCAGAGTTATCCCATTGTATTGATTGGAATAATGCTTCAGTTTTGTTTCACTCTAGCAACATTGTTAATAGAAATATTCTTGAGTCGGCTATAATTCAACTTACAAATAACCTTTACATGAGTAAAGGTCTGTTTCAACTCGATCCCGTTGCTCTGAATTCCTTCAGAATGGATTTAAACAAAAAGGGCAGGTTGTTAAATCTTTGGTAAAAATTTGTTTTTGTCTTTGTTTCCTTATAAATCTGTAGGTTTCTCTTACAATTTTATTTTTCAATTTTTTGCTGTATGCGTGTATGTATGTGTATGTGAGTATGTGCGTGGTCATTGCAGTTAAATGTGTGTGTATGTATATGTATGTATGTATGTGTATATGTATATGTATGTGTGTATATATATATATATATATATATATATATATATGAAAAATTATTTCACGAAAGTGACACGTGAAAAGTATTATGATGAATAAAACCACGAAGGAAAAAAGAAACACAAAGGGGTGCTCAAGCGCTTTCGTCCTTTCGTCGCTTTCCTGAGGATGTCATTAGACGAAAGCGCTTGAGCACCCCTTTGTGTTTCTTTTTTCCTTCGTGGTTTTATTCATCATATATATATATATATATATATATATATGTGTAGGTACCTTACCTTACCTTACAAAGGTTCTGCGCGATGATTTCTCATTTCGCGAAGGTCAAGCTTGTATGTGTATATATATATATATATATATGTGTGTGTGTGTGTTTGTATATATGTATGTATATGTATATATATTTGGTTATGCGGGTATACATGTTTAGTTGTATTATTTGTAATTTTTTCAATTTATATTTATTTTTATTTCTTTATTCTTTTGCGACCTACCGTTTTTTCAGACAATAATTATAAAAACAATCTTTGGTAATTTTTCCCTTATGCATATATATATATATATATATATATATATATATATATATCTGTATATATTGCGTTTATATTTCGTATATATACCGTATATATGTTGTATATATTTTTATGGTTCTTTATATATCATCTAGGCATCATTTTGTTTTCCAATTTATATTTACTTGTACTTTTTTTCGTTTTGTGACCATAATATGCATGATTCAGACAATAACTAAAAAACCTTTGGTAATTTTCCCCTTATAAATTGGTGTGCCTCTCTTAAAATTTATTTTTCAATTTATTATTATTATTTTTTTTAATTTTTTTTTTTTTTTTGGTTTATTTCTTTATTTCTTTGTGACATATATATCAATTTGGCATCATCTATTAAATTGATTGTAAACTTCCCTTTTGAGCTTGAATTTGTAGACTCCACTTACAATTTTTGGTTTTTTATCTGTTGGTTTATTTCTTTATGGTTATTTAGGCTGTGACATATATATCACTAAGGCATTATTTTCTAATTTTTTTTTTCTTCCAATATTTATATTTATATTTATTTTTATTTCTTTATTCTTTTGTGACCTGTTCCATAAACAAGCCATTTGAATCTATATTGAAGGTCGGCCAAAGTGCTAAAAGTGTAATTTTCCCATACAAATGTGTTTATCCTCCCACAATTTTTCTTTACTTACTATATATATATATATATATATATATATATATATATATATATATATATATATATATATTAGAGTGTCCCAATTTTTTTTGTTCCTGAAGTTTGTCATGCACACCCCCTAATTTCTTCCACTCGTGAAAACATGCCAGCAAGATGAATTTCATTCGTGTTCTTTAATTTTAAGGGACCCCTCAAACCATGTGTTACTATTGCTGAACGGCTACTCTCTACCTTATACTAATTGTAGCATATTTCTTTTCAGGTTATGGATATAAGAAAGCAGGAGACTGTGTGGTTGTTGGGGGTGTTGCGAAATGAACCCCTGGAAACGCTGTGTCAACTCCCGACAGTGGGAGATGTTCTTCGACGTCTGTTGTTCTTCACTCGGAAGAAAAAAACGTCCACGGCGGAAGCTGCCAATGTGGTAGCTGATGAGGTTATGGCCGTGTGGGCTCGGGCATCTATTCCGACCTCCCACAAGCCCAAGTGCGTCGAGAAGATCAAGGCCCTCTCCACGGACTACGAGAAGGTTGCCAGAAACCGAAACCATGGGGGAGAGAAGCAACTGGAGCGGGAAAAGGGATTCCAAGCCAACCTGAATACACTGTTCGAAACAGCTCATGCCAACGCCATGAAACTCATCAAAGTCCCCGAATATCGAGACTTTCTGAATGACCAGCGAACCGTGCGGAAGATGTACATCGGAGGAGAGGACCTGGAGTTTGCTCGCAGGGCAGCGGAGCGGGAGAAACGCCGAGCAGCTGAAAAGAAGAGGAAGAAGAAAAGCCGCGAAGAGATGGACTCACTGCAAGCAAAAGGAACGGTGAAAAGTGGGTCTTCTTCTTCTTCGGAGTCCATGGCCGAAGCATCCAATGATGATGTCCAATATTCCTCTCCTGGTCCTTCGGCTCCTCGATCCGCTCCCAAGGACGGCCAAGTGTCGACAAGGTGGATCATCCAATATCCCAATTTTGCTGCAGCCATGGATCGAACTGGAACCTCAGTACACCAAGCGATGCACATTGTGGCTCCAGCACTCGCTGCCGCGGGAATTGAGTTATCCTCGGTCACCTTGTCCAAATCAAGTCTTCACCGTTCACGGCAGAAGTCCAGGAAGAACTTGGCAGCCGGAATCAAGACCGAGTTCAATCCTGATACGCCGCTTGTCGTCCACTTTGATGACAAACTCCTCCCTGATTCGGATGGAGGGAAATCGGATCGCATACCAGTGCTGGTCAGCGGGAAGAATCTTGAGAATGTTGGCGATCCCAAAAATCCCTGACAGCACGGGACAGCGGATGGCTGGAGCTGTTCTGAAGGTGCTGGACGATTGGCCGCAAGTTCAACCATGGATTGCCGGTCTCTGCTTCGACACAACAGCGGCGAATACCGGTATTCACAGCGGCGCTTGTACGATTATCCAGGACCAAATGGACCGCCGCGTTCTTTTCCTGGCTTGCAGACACCACATGATGGAATTGGTAGTCACCTCAGTCTTTGACCTGCTCTTCAGGTCTTCTGGCCCGGAAATTGCGCTGTTCGCTCGCTTCAAATCCCAATGGGAGTTCATCGACCGGAAGCAGGCTTCTCCGTTCAACGGCGATGGCCCAAGCGACATCCTTTCGGAATGGGTGGCGTTGAAAAAAGAGCAGATTGTCCACTTCATTGAAGACCAGCTTGAAGTTGGCCACCCAAGAGACGATTACCGGGAGTTCCTGATCCTCGCTCTGGTCTTCCTCGATGGTCATGGCAAACGAGATCTCCGGTACAATCGTCCTGGAGCATACCACCGGGCCAGGTGGATGGCCAAAGGCATTTACTGTCTTAAGATGTTCATCTTCCGAAGCCAATTCCACCTGACCGCTCACGAGGTCCGGTCACTACGCAGGATAAACGTCTCTGCCGTCACCATCTACCTCCAGAGGTGGTTCGAGGCTCCATTGACGGCGGACGCGCCCGTCAATGACCTGGAGCTGTTGGAGGACCTAGAGCGGTACAAGGCGGTGGATCATGATGTAGGTACCGCCGTATTGACGAAATTCCGGGGCCACCTCTGGTACATAAGCGAAGATTTAGCCGGACTCGCTATGTTCTCCTCCAAAACCACCGATGCAGAGAAGACGGCCATGCTCCAAAACCTGCACAAGAAGACCGAAAACCCAAAAGATCTGCGTCGGCTGGAGGGAAAGAGTGTCTTGACCGTGAGACGGTCGGATTTGAGCACCTTGGTCACGAAAAGGACTCAAAACCTTTTTCATTGCCTGAAGCTGCCGGTTCCAAAAACCCCCAAAGATCTCGAAGGATATGCACCATCGTTGAAGTCTGTGAACGACGCGGCAGACGGGCGGTGAAACTGGTGGAAGATTTCAACGAGGGCCTGACAAAAAACGAGGAGGAACGGCAGCTCGTGTACCAAGTCGTCGAATACCACCGCCAGTAGTTCCCCTCAGCAGACAAAAAGATCCTCTGTCCCCCGAAATGAAATGTGCCATTAGGAAGAATTTCCATTTCCTTTAATTTAGTCATTAGAAAGAATTTACATTTCATTCTTCCATTCTAGAATGATTAATGCTGAGCATTTACGTTTGTTCATATAGGGTCGAATAAACAAGGTCAATGAGGGGACCCTTCCCCTCCTAATAGGCCAATGAAATTTCGCCCATTTTTTCCTTTCTTCAAGTGTAATTAATTGAAGGGGTGTGCGATTTGACTCTTGCAAATTTTTATTTTCACATGTGAGGCTGGGACACCCTAATATATATATATATATTTATATATATATATATTTGTGGTTTTTTATTTGTCGGTTTATTTCTTTATGGTTATTTAGGCTGTAACATATATATCACTAAGGCACTATTTTGTAATTAATTTTTCTCAATTTATATTTATATTTATTTTTATTTCTTTATTCTTTTGTGACCTGTTTCATAAACAAGCCATTTGAATTTATATTGAATGTCGGCCGAAGTGCTAAAAGTGTCAATTTCCCATACAAATGTTGTTTGCTCCTCCCACAATTTTTTCTATGCTTACTTATATAATATATATATATATATATATATATATATATATATATGTGAATATGTATGTATGTATGTTTATTTTTGTAACCTATATATTGCCTTGATCTGTCCTTTCACTCCAGTGTTCCTGAGGATGTCATTAGACGAAAGCGCTTGAGCACCCCTTTGTGTTTCTTTTCCCTTCGTGGTTTTATTGATCATAAATATTTTTCACGTGTCACTTTCGTGAAATAATTTTTCATATATATATATATATATTTTTTTTTTTTTTTTTTTTTTTTTTAAGTTCGGGAAGAACCGATTCGCCTCTATTTAAAAGGGCATATCTCAGCGGAAAAACAAAGAAAAAGTGAGAGGAAAGACAGAGGAAAAAGAAAGGGTGGAGGGGACAGTCGAAGTGGAAAAAGACCAAGGATGAGAAAGACTGCAGGGTCGAGCCCCATCATCCTTGGGTGCTAGGGCCGGGAGGACGCACGTGAAACCTCCAGGAACAAGCACGTACAAACGAGCACAAAGAGCACTCAAAAGCACGAGCTTAGAACCCCCTTGCGGGGATATATATATATATATATATAATATATATATATATATATATATGAGTAGTGGTTACTATCACTGACGACAAATCTACCGGCGAAGCAGGCGGCGCTCAGCTCACCTAGCTGTTCATCTTTCCATACAAAAATAAAAGGTTGATAAATAAATGGGTACCCTGGGTAGCTTAGTGGTTAAGACACTGGGCTGCTGCTGATTGGGAGGTCGTGAAATCGAGTCTGGGCGAGGGCTTTGTAATTTCTGACCACTCGTAGTGGTTCGTGGTTCAGATTTCATAAGCCTCTCTCTGAGAGAGAGAGAGAATGTAAATTTATGGGCAACTTAACTTAAGCTCTGCCTTTTTCGTGAATGTAAAATATTTGTATATAATTACACTTTGAAATGAGTAGAAATTATCATAAATTTAATTTTTTGTCTGTTCAGTTTTCTATAAATATAGATTTTGCTTTGTGATGAAAATTTTAAAATTTCAAAGAATTAGTGAGAGAATCGGCTAAATTTTGCCGATGCCGATTAATCGGTACACTACTAATATACAGGGTGTCCCAGGAGGAAATGTCAAGAATGCACCATTTGACTGTGTATTTCTAAGTAGAAAGTATTATATCGACATGTGCCTGATTCCCAACCGTTACCGAGATACAGGCCTCTACATTTGGGTAACTAAAACATAATAAAAAGCCGATCTTAGATAATATTCAATGACATTTAATGATACAGTGGCAACTGTGTAGATCCTCACATTACTTATTTACATTATTTTTTTGTCTGGGGGTTCTTGAAGAGTAACGTTTATCAGCGAGGTAAGCCCGAAACTAGGGAGCAGTTGGTTGCACGTATACAGGATGCGTTCATAAACCTCAGAAATGAACTTCCGCGTTTTCCTTGGCAAGACTCGATGGATCGGAAGCTCGCCGCGTTCATTGAAGAAGGAGGGGGTCACTTTGAAACCATTCTGCAATAGTGTATTGTATGTTTGTACTTTTTGTAAACCACAAGTGTCATTAAATAGTATCTAAGATCGCCTTTTTATTATGTTTTAATTACCCAAATGTAGAGGCCTGTATCTCGGTAACGGTTGGGAATCAGACCCATATCGATATAATACTTTCTACTTTGCACCATTTCACTCTGGGTATTTCTTTCTTGACATTTCCTCCTGGGACACCCTGTATATACACACACACACACACATACATTCGTTCACTCTCCTCTTCACAAGAAATAAGGCGTTCATTGTTCTCAACCAGAGATAGCGCATTGGAGCCGCACATGGCACCTCTAATCGAGGAACTCTTCCTTCAGTCACATACTAGCCTTCCGCCATGTAACAGCCATTATAATAGGCCCTTCGCCCTAGGCATATTGTCATTCCCTTTTCAGTCGTAAACATTCAAATTCATTTCGTGCGCATTCTTGTAATTCATTTAATAAGGTACTGAGGAATTGTCCTTCTATATAATTAACTTAAACTAAAAAAATCGGACGTTTTTAATTATAATTCATCTAATGCAACCAATTCTAACGTTTTTATTCCGACTTTTTATCGTATACTTGTTTAATTTGCCTTTAATTAAACAAAACAAGCTTGTTAATCACTTTCTCTTAATAACGTTTCTTTAATTGATGACTCCTTAAGTAAATGACTTTAATTAATCTAATTACATTAATTATAGGGCCTTCAGTCAACAGATCGTTATATATATACACACACACACCTAGAGGCGGGGCCACCAGCTTGACTTCCGTGTGAAGAGAGACCAACGCACGAAACAACATAAGGTTCATAAGGTACCTTGTAACTTCGGAGCAGTTCGTGCGTTGATCTCTCTTCACACGAAGGTCAAGCTGGTGGCCTCGTCTCTAGGCCTCTGCATCGCTGATTTTTCTGTTGATCTTTGTATCGTCTGCGAAGGATGTTACTAAACTAATGCTATTTACTTCATTGTCTGTGTCTGTCAGCATGATAATGAAAAGGAGCGGGACCGGCCAATACTGTTCCTTGTGGTACTGAGCTGCGTACTTCCGATTCTGATGATGTTATACCTTAAATTTTAACGACCTGTAGACGTTCTCTGAGGAAGTTGTAGATCCATTTTCCTACTTTGCCTGTTATTCCCATATATTTCATTTTATGTGCTATTATACCATGATCACATTTGTCGAACGCTTTAGCAAAATCCGTGTGTATGACATCGTAGGTTTTATTGCCTTCAAGTGCGTCTAGGATATTGTTATAGTGCTCAATAAATTGTGATAGGCATGACCTTCCTGATCGGAATCCATGCTGATTTTCGTTGAATCTTTCCAGTGCTTCCAAGAAGACGTAGATTTTCTCTCTAACTATTCTTTCAAATACTTTGGTGAGATGGGACGTTAACGACACTGGCCTATAGTTCTTTGCTTGAGATCTGTCCCCTCCTTTATATATAGGGACAATGTTTGCTCTTTTCAAGATGCTTGGTATTTCTCCAGCGTCTAGGGATCTTCTCAATATCCAGTATAAGGGTGTAGCTATTTCATTTTTACTGTTTTTAATCAATAATGCATTCCATTTGTCCGGACCTGCAGCTGAATGTGATTTCATTTGTCCTATAGCTCGCGCTATATCACCTTGGATAAAATCAAAATCTGTTATACAGTCTCCTTGCAATTTCTCTTTAAAGAATGCATCTGTCAGGTATCGCTTTGTCACTTTTTGGAGTACTGAAGACTGATTCATACTGGGTTTTCAATGTTTCAGATATTTCTTTTAGATCGTTGGTTAGTTCATTATTTCCTTTCCTTAAATGAAAGGGTTAAGGGCCAGATAGTGTCGCGCGTTTTTGTTTTCCTTTTCGTATAGCTATAAAAGTATCTGATTTTTCCTTTATTACTTCTACCGCCTTTTCCTCTTCCCTCTCTGTATAGCCCTTAATCAGGGTTTGTATTGCCTTATCGATACTCTCCAGTTTTTCTTGTATTACTTTCATAGTATTGTTGTCTCTGCAATTAGCCAACTTCACCGCTACTCTCTTTCTTTTGCGGAATATTGTTCGAGATTATATATATATATTATATATTATATATATATATATATAATGGCGTTATAAAAATTTTATTTTTGTATGTATTGGTATACACACCTCTTTTTTATAAGTGATTTGAAATTATAGAGAAATATTAAATAACTGGACATGGGGTTTATCGCAAAAAATGGTCTTCCTTTCTGTTGTCACATTATTTATAATAGTGTGTGTGTGCGCTTTTTGTCAAAAGAAATTGGATAAATTGAGGTTATGGAGAAAATACTTGAAAAGGTGCCATTAAATGTTAACTTATGCATGACTGCGGAGGTAGTCGATATTGTAATAAAAGCTTTCGTTCCATCACATAATTTACTCCGCGGATCTTTTCTCGAGAAATTGGTGGAACGCCATGCCGAAGGACGGAACGGAAAAATACATTGGGGGGAGGGGGTGGGGTGTGTGTGTGTGATTATGGTCTCGCGCAAAACCTGTTTCATTATTTGGGTAAACGCATCCTTTTTCTCAAAGAAACCTCTGCGGAATGATAAATTTCACTACACCACCCCCTAGCAACAATTAAAAGCTAAAAGACGAATATTGTTTTCTAGAGCCTCTATTATTAATTTCTATTCCTCAGACAAAAAGTATGAGTATACGAGAAGGGGGTGAGAATAGAGTACATGAAATATGCACCTTCATGCCTCGAGTAGCGCCATTATATTTCGCCGGTAATCGATAAGCAATTTTTTGTCTTTTATTTACCGTTCTCTATTAAGAGTAATTTACTGTAATTATTTTTTCAATATATATTATGGAGGCTCATAAAAGTTTATTAAAATGTGACAATTAAATACCTGATAAAGTACCATCCTCAGAGAGGTCAAATGATGACCATATTAACGCTTGACCATGATTAATAGTGATGATATGGTATGGTTGGGATTCTGAATATGGCACACTTTCCCTGATTGTTCCTAACTATTAAAATATTTACGTAAAAGAGAGTTGGAAAATATTATAGTTATCCTTTAAGACGGGGGGGGGGGGGGGGTTCAACAATAGGCAGACTGCATTTCGGATATGGACCGTAGACTGAATAAATCCATACTCTAATTATAGGATTTAACTTTGAAATACTGTATAGGGCTATAGGCAAAGTTTGACATTTTAAAAGAATGGAAAATTTTTAATTTTTTTATTCTTTTTTTTTAAAGTGTGAGTAGAGTTACGGAAACACGTATGCAGACAGCAAGTGTTTTATTGGACACAAATTTACCTATAATTTTATTTGAAATAGAAAATAAGCTGAAAATATCTTCATACTTCGTATGCATATAAAGGAAACGGCTAGTATTTCATTTTGACAATATTAAAGATAGCATCTATTAAGCTATATAGGTCTAAGTTTGATGAAGCGGAAATCCGTTTATATACTTAAAACATAACAAATAATTTATTCAAACATATATATATATATATAATATAAATACACTGCAAAGAACTAAAGAACTAAATTACTGGGAAAGGTTACGCGAACTAAACCTATATTCATTGGAAAGGAGAAGAGAGAGAGAGATACATCATTATTTACACTTGGAAAATAATGGAGAAACTAGTCCCTAATCTTACTCTGAACCCTGTAACTCCCCAAACAACGGTGGAAAGTAGAAAAGGAAGACTGTGTCGTGTTCCCAAATTAAAGGCGAGTCAGGGAACATCCTTAACCCTGAAAGAAAAGTTTTGTTGTGAGAAGACCAAAACTATTTAATCAGCTGCCCAAAGACCTAAGGAACACGAATGGTGTTGCAGTGGATATCTTCAGAAGAAGATTAGACGCCTGGCTCAGAACAATCCCCGATGAACCGGGCGTACCTGGCTATGTGGGGTGGAGAGTACACGAAACCAACTCACTACTTCACCAGGCCAACTCGAGAGGAGGGGCGACAAGCTTGACCTTCGTGAAATGAGGAATCATCGCACGGAACCTTTGAAAGGTTGAAATATATATATATATATATATATATATATATATATATATATATATATAAAATGTAATAAGGTTAATTAATTACTGGTTATAAATTAACCAACACAAAATTGATCATGCAAAAACGATATGAATTTGTACGAGTAAAAAATTAAAAATTAAATAACATTAAGATCGATTTTATGTTACGCGAACATTAAATTACTTTTTGCTCTTACAATTGAAGTGGATCAGAGGTTAGAGTAGAAGGGTAAATCACGATCGCGTTATCAAAAAACGAACGGTTGTTGATACCTCAAGAGTGAATGATTGCTCAAAGGTGTTTTTGTTTACCCTTTGGTTTCGCCTGAGGGATATCCTCGAGAGGAGATTTTAAATTTTTAAAATTTCTTTAAGAAAGACCGGGCATAAGTGTAGTAACGAACTTAAAATTAGAAGGGAGAATCAGTGTCTCTCGAAGCTTTACGTAAAGCGGGTCCCGTGAAGATCCTGTGTCTAAAATGAAACAAAATTGGATTAAAACTCCTTTTGAACTTAACTGAAGTTCGTACCGAAAAATATTGCGTGTGGCATAACGTACCATTGTTCCCCGACTTAAGCATAAATTACCCGAAAAGCCAACGGGTTGGCTTAAAATAAAATAAGACGTAAAAATCGTCTCTCCTTAAAAGTTCACAGAAAGAAAACGCAAAATATAAAATGCATAATCCATATATATTGTGTTAACTTTAAATAGTATGAATGCGTTGTCTTAAATTTTGGTTACGAGGATTTAATCCCCGCAGAAGGAAATATTTACCACTATCAAAAAGAAAGTACTGTAGGTAAACATTGTAATTAAGGTATGCGTTAGACATATTATCGTACGATATTATCCATAGTTAAAAATGGTCAATTCACCAGATGAGATTCAAATAATTCTATGAAATTGTATTATGTACAAAATACGGTCAAAAGGCCGGGTAGAGAAACAACTGTTACTCTAAATATAAATAAAATAATGCATTCAAAATTGTAGTATGTATGCGTTCATTCATTTTAATGGTCTTGCGTATTACAATACGACTGTATTCAGTTAAATAACTACAAATTGTAGATTAAATTCCTAACAATTCTTTTTTTAATTTGCTTATGCATTTTATTTTAATTGTCTTGGGTTAATTCTGAATATCAAATTCTTGAAGTAAGAATCAATGTCTCGAGTGTCATTTCCATAAACAAATATTCATTATTGCCAAAAATTTCATTGTTGCATTGTAATTGTTTAGTAAAATGTTGTGACGGTCAATTTGTACGCGAAAATCTCATATCAAAATGTAAATAAAAAAGGTAGAAAGAAAGAGTGAAGTGATTTTGAAATCGATTTAATTTCGCGTGAAAATTTAAATCTTTTAAAATGAACACCGACCAAAGTAAAGAGTAAGGCTGTGTGTGTGTGTAATCAGAGAAGAGAACTTATTGTTTGACAGTCTTGGGTTGATTTATGGTCAAGTTCAAAGGGAAAATATAGCTTAACAAGGGTCCGTTTCATTTTCAACCTTGTAAAGTGTCGAGTTTGTTTATTCGTGGTTTCGTCTGTGGAAGACCCTAGAGCGAAAATTTAAAATTTTTGTTTTAAATTTTCAAATTTTAATTTGAAAATTTCTTTAAGAAAGGCGGAGCGTAGAATTTAACGAAGTTGAGATTAGAGCCAATAGAAAATCAGTAATTTTTGTACGAATGTCATGTAATGAAAATGGTTTTGATAGGCCCTTTGGACACCAAAGGAAGGAGTTTTTGTAATCCTGAGGTGTAACTTAGAGTTTCAAATTAGTTGGTAGTCGTCCTCCTTGAAATTAACTGTGGCTAAATAAACTCTATTAGACTTGTGTTGTAAGAAAAATTTAGAATTGAAAGTATAACTGTCTCATGATTGTAATTAAGAACTTGTATTGCATTTCGTTCATTTACGTGGAACTTGTGTATAAGAATTTCATTGTTAGCGACAGGAAAACGAGAACTTAGATAGAAGATCTGAACCACTGTTAGTTAACGGACCAAGAATTTTGGGCACTTTCAATTAATTTAATTTGGTTCAACTTAAATGTTAAACAATATAAATGGTCTGTGCCCTAGTTTGCATGACCCGTCGATTGGCTGGCAAAGGGAGCCACTGTAATTGACGGATTTTCGTTTGGTTGTATGCGAGCGATAAGTCTACGGTCTTTACGTAGAACAATTGAGAGTAACGGTATACCTCCATCGTAAGTAACCCATCTCTTCAATTCTCTTGGTCGATTTTGACCACTTCATTTCTCGTTATTTGTTTTGTTGCACTAAAATATAAAGCCCCTCTATATAAATTACTTAAATTCAGGTAACTGTGAATTCTTTCTTTGGATTTATAATTGAATTGTATTTCACGGAAAATTGGTAAATTTAAACGATTTAAATTCAGATAACTGTGAACTTTGTCTTTGAATTTAAAATTGGATTGCATTGTATGAAAATTGATAAATTTACTTCAGAATAAATTTCCTAAATTCATGTACTGTTTCGAGTGACATTTAATAAACTTTATAAGAGGGCGTGTGTTGTTTTAGATACCTTGCAATAGGCCTCTCTTGTAAGCTGATGGTCAATTAATATTCAAAGATTGAAATTCAAGGTAGGCTTTCAGTAAGCCGAAGGAACTTACGCCTATCAATTTAAAGGACCATCCGAGTGGATAGGCCGAGTCATCCTGAACGAAAAGAAGGAAAAATTTGAAATAGAATTGAATAGCGCCCAACTTAAAGGGTGTCGTTGAAGTGAATTAACATAATTAAAAGGGTGTCCAGCACCATAAATAAATAAACGGGTTAAGTAAAAGAGTTGCGCACAACAAAAATCTGTGACGAATATACTACTTTTGTAAAACGCTTTTAATTTATTCCCCTATACGGATTGACAGAGAAATAAGACTTATATCAAGTTATATAACCTGGGTTAAATTTATATAATGTGGTTTAAAGGAAAACAGGCTAAAATAAAGGTATAAATCACACCCTAAATATAAAGTATAAAACCACGTCATATAACTATTATATATATAACCTTTGGTTAGCTTCCGCCCGAATTGTTCATTCTGACGAAGGTCAAGCTTTTCACTCCACCTTAGACCTACAGTTTAACGTGGAATCCGAACCACGCCCCATCAGCAGCCCAGCGTCTTAACCACTAGGCCACTTGAGGTACCCATTTATCTACCAACCACTTTCTTTATTGTGTGGAAGGATGAACAGCTGGGTTTTGCTGCGTGCCGGCTGCCGTCGGATCTCGAACCCGGGGCCGATGGATTCGTAGTCAGCGACGCTAACCACTACACCACCAAGGCGTGTTTATATATTTATATATATATATATATATATATATATATACACAGGGTGTTCGGAAAGTCACTGTGCACTTATATTTATTTAATAGCATACAATAGTATAACATTGCATATATGATAGAGGTTATGGATGGGACCATCAGAACTTATAAAAGGTGTTGAAAGTGATGTCCTTTAACAGCAATACAGGCCTGGACCCGTCTTATTTTATTTTGAAACACCTTTGTCAGTTCTTTTGAAATGGACCTTATGTACGCAGTTATTGCAGTTTTCAGGTCATCAAGCGTGAGTGGACGATCTCGATTATATAAGTGCACAGTGACTTTCCGAACACCCTCTATATATAATGTTATAATGTTTCAGACCAACAAAGACCCTAGGATCCACTCATGGCTGGTCTACCTAACTGTGTTCGTAATCGTGTATTGTGTATGTCCTCCGTGGTGGCGGAGGGGACCTACAATTTTACGTGGGTTCCGAACCACAAGAACATAAGAAATTCATGTAAAACTGCTGGTAAATTGGCAACGACCAATTTTTACGAAACTAAATAATTATCAATTTAAAAATAATTAATTATCGATTTAAAACTAAGGATAGAATATCTCGATCCAGAGGATCAAGTCATAATAAACTACTATCCACAAATATGTTACACTCTATATCTATTTATAACGGACATGCAAATATATCAGATCCAAAGAATCCAGTCATTTTCATTACGGTATACATCAAGTCACGGTCCATATCGATTGCGGACCAAGTCAAAATTTACAACCATATACATTACAATATATACACTTACGAGGAAAAGTGTAGTTGTGGCTGTAAAGACTGTACAGGAATGTAGAAATGTGTGTGCACCCATTATGGGTCTCCCATTTAAAGGTGTTTGTGGGGCAAGTGAAGATCATGAGTTTTTCAATACCTCACAGTACTATGGGGGGCACCGCTCGGCAGAGGAATCTCTTTAAATGGGGTGTGTAAGGACAGAGAGTATCCCCTAACCCAAGACGCTGCCTCCCTATATCCCACAACATTTGTGTTGAGCTGTGGGATCTATCCCCACAAAGGCTTAATTTTACTACCTTAAACTATACCCTTTCTATCAACATGCGCGTCTAATCGATTTTTAAACATGTTTATAGACGTGCTACTAATTACTTCTACCGGCAAACTATTCCAGGTATTTACTATTCTATGCGTAAAAAAGTTTTTCGCAACTGCTGTCTCGAACCTTCTACTTGTCAACTTACACCCGTTATTTCTAGTCCTATTATATTGAGATATTTCGAAAAAGCTATCTCTATCTACGTTATCAAACCCATTCATAATTTTGAAAACCTGGATTAGATCACCCCTTAACCTCCTAGTCTCGAGTGTAGTCAATTTTAACTCCTTAAGCCTATCCTCGTACGACTTTGACCTAAGAGACGGAATCATCTTAGTTGCTCGTCTTTGAACTCTTTCGATTTTGTCTATATCTTTGCGCATATGCGGATTCCAAAATTGGACCGCGTACTCCAAATGGGGTCTAACTAATGATTTATAAAGAGGAACTATAATATCGCGCGATTTGTACTCAAAATTTCGAGCTATAAAACCTAGCACTTTGTTCGCCTTATTGACCGCTGCTGTACTTTGTTTCGCTACTTTTAAATCACCAATGACTATAACTCCTAAATCTTTTTCCTGCTCTACGCTTGTTAAATCTTTCCCTGACATACTATACGCAAAATTACCGTTACGCGAACCTATATGCAAAATTTTGCACTTATCCACGTTAAATCTCATTTGCCATGTGACTGACCAATCAACGATTTTATTCAGATCTTCCTGAATTTTACCTCTTCGTCATTAATCGCCCTACCACCCAGCTTCGTGTCATCCGCAAACTTTGAAACTGTACTGACTAGGCCGACATCTAAATCGTTAATATATATAAGAAAAAGCAAGGGGCCCAATACAGAACCCTGAGGAACGCCACTCGCTACATTAGCCCAACACGACTCCGCTCCATCAACGACCACCCTCTGTTTCCTGCCTCGCAACCACTCTTCTAGCCAATTTATTACTACACCCCTGATTCCATGAGCCTTAGTTTTTTCAATGAGTCTTTTGTGCGGCACGGTGTCAAACGCTTTTTGAAAATCTAAGTACACTACATCAACCGCCCGATGCCTATCGTAAACGTCAACCACGCTTTGGAAAAATTCTAAAAGATTAGTTAAGCAAGATTTGTTTCGCCTAAAACCGTGCTGCGTGTTTCTAACCAGATTATGCACTTTCTAAGTGTTCGACTATACGATCCCTAATTATTGATTCCAGTAGCTTACCTACAACAGACGTTAAACTGATTGGCCTATAATTTCCCGCCGCACCTTTATCGCCTTTCTTAAAGATAGGTGTTACGTTTGTTAACTTGAAATTATCTGGTACGCACCCCTCAGAAATAGACGCATTAAAAATCTTTGTTAGCGGCACAACAATGCTATCGTTTAATTCTTTTAGTTGTATGGGATATATGGAATCCGGACCCGGTGATTTACGCGTTTTCATTTTATCAATATAGCGCATTACTTCCCCTTCACTAACGACAATATTATCCAAAATATTACCATTATCAAAAGGTATTATGTCTATGACCGTAGGGATATTCGTTACATCTTCTATAGTAAAAACTGACGTAAAAAATTCGTTTAGCAAGGTAGCCATTTCCTTGTTTTCAGAGACTAGATCTCAATTTACATTTTTTAATGGACCTAAGACACTTTTTACTGGATTTCTATTATTGACGTATTGAAAGAATCGCTTGGGGTTTTCTTTACCGTCACGAGCTATGGAGATTTCAAATTCGCGTTTTGACTTTTTTATTACACTTTTAGCTTCACGCCTTAGAGATATGTAGTTGTTTCGTAACAACAGATTATCTTTATCGCACTTATATAGCCTATAAGCCCTATCTCTACTCTTTATAATGTCTCCTACTCTAGAAGTAAACCACAAGGGCTTGTTGTTTACTTTCGCACGCTTAATTTTGTACGGTACACATTCCTCATTTATAGTCCTAAGTACCGTTACGAACGATTCCCACATTAGTTTTGCGTTGGAGTTCCCCATTACGTTTTCCCAATTGACGTGTGAAAATTTATTTCGAAATTTACTAAAGTCTGCGTGCTGGAAGTTAGGAATTTTAGTCGAGTTAGTTGGTTTGGAGTGACTTACTGAGAGGACAAACTCTACCATATTGTGATCGCTATTGCTCAACGGTTCTATTACTTGAAGATCAGTAATTAGCCTATCATCCGTAGTTATTACTAAATCTAAAATACTGTCCAACCTCGTAGGTTCCCCAACCTTTTGAAGAAGAAAGCTATCCTCGAGAAAATTAACTAAACGATTACCTTCCGCGTCTCCCTGCATTGTATCATAATTCACGTTGGCGCAATTAAAGTCACCCATAACTAAAGTCTGCTCACTACCGATTATTCTCTTTAGTTCACGATATAACGCTTCGTCCGTATCAGCTGTTTGATTTGGGGGCCTATATATAACCGCAACAAGAAGTTTGAAATCGTTCAATTTAAGTTCTGCTATAGTCGAATCTATCGGTTCTGGAATTGAGTGCTTTACTTCTATAACGTTCGCAATATTATCTTTGATATACAACATAACACCGCCGCCTCGCCTACCTATTCTGTTTTTAACAAAAAGTCTATAACCTTTAATTTGATACTCCCCTACAAAGTCACGTGTTTCAGTGCTAAGCCACGATTCATTTATCGCAATTAAATCATAGTCTTTACAAGCAATTAAAGAAAAAAATTCGTTTATTTTATTTCGTAGGCTACGAGCATTTAAGGATAGAACCTTCAAATTGTTTGTAATTGCGACACCTTCGCGAGCGCGGGGGTATATATATATATATATATATATATATATATATATATATATATATATATATATATAGCTAAGGTTAACAATAGTGGGCAATTTTTTTTATTTAAAAAAATAAATTGCTTATCCCTAAATATTTTGCTTTCTCATGCTAAACATGGGACTAATTCGTGTAGCGTATAGTCATTAGATAATTGGGCGATTAATTATAGTAGCCGAAATCCATATTGGCTCCAACTAAATGGCCCAGTAGAGCATACAACTGCATGAAAGTGTTTTTTCGTAAGTTAGGTTAGGTTAGATTTGTTTGGAGCCCAATATGTATTTCGGCTAATATAATTAACCCTTTCGCTCCGGTTGTGGCACATAAACTACACGTCCATTTTGCGCTCAGATCCGGGTGTGGTAAATAAACCAATTCCTAATTTTTTTCTGAACTCCGGGTGTAGTTTATAAACCAAGGGTATATCCCTCTCTTTCCACCGTCTGGGGTTGAAAATGGGGGGGGGGGGGGTTATATGTATTATAATTCGCTTCAAAGCTATGCCCGTAGTGAAAGGGTTAAACGGCCAAATATCTAAATACAGTATCTAATTAGTCTGTAAGCTACACGAACTAATCTTGTGTTTAATTATTATTTATAGATTTATTTACAATTACTATTTACCAAAACCACTTACTGATTGCATAAAAAGGGTATTTGGAATTTATTGATAATTTTATTTTTATTTTGGATTCTTATTTACAGAGTCTATACATTGATTAATGATGATTAATTTGATTATACAAGCTGATTATGCATTATTTCTACATTACTCTTTCGTTATTTATCGACGTAATGTTTTTCGAACTTTTCTACATTTGGTAGTTAAGCGTGTATTCCTACAATATGTGAATACTATGTAAATATTATGTTTTGGATTTTGTTGTTAGAATAAGTTCAGTAGTACCATAAATCACGTGTTTAATTAACTATGTTAATTGCAAAGGTGCTACACGCCTTTATTGGGCCTGATCGAAAAGGTTGCAGAAAGCTGCTACACGGCTGCCGAAGCCCACGAGAACTTCACTTCGATCAACTTTGCGGACGGACGACTCTCGCAATTTAAAAGAGTACCTTACCAAACGACTGCGGAGGAATGAAATCAAAGAAATCATATCCTTCCAACGGGAAGAAATTTCGCCCAAATTACGGCATATACCAAATTACAAGCGGCACAAGCTACCTCGGCTGCGGTGCAGCGCAGCTTCTCCATGCTGAAAAAACTTTTGGCAAAAGACAAACTTCCTGCCGGAAAATATTGAGTAGTACATTATGCTTCATTATAATTCAGTCACTAAATAAGTTTGTTGATAATTTAATAAACAAGTGAATGTGATGTGTTTTATTTTATTAATAAGCGTTAATATTTATCCTCAAATAAGTTGTAAATAAAGATTTTTTAGGTTAAATAAAGTTAATAATTTTAGGTTAAAATTGGGTCGCCCTACTAATAAGGGAAGTACGCCTAGGCCTAGACGGTATTACCGTCACGGCAATCATTTTTTATTTGGCAGCGAGCGAAGGAAGTTTGTTAATTTTGTTATTTTATGCGAGTTGTTATGGCACGTCTAAAGTGAGGAAGACAAAAGTATCAAATTTCTTCGCGAGGAAAAAGGTTTCTGTGTTAAAAGAATAATAAAACTGTATCCTAGTCGACATTGGTCCGTACCAGGCGCGAATCCAGGGGGGGGGGGGTCGAGGGGGTCCGGACCCCCCCCCCCCCCTGCTCACGGTGACCAACGATTTTTCGAGCGCTAACTTATGTAGCAAAGACCTCTTCCCGAACGGGAATATACTTCAAATCCATCTAAAGCTATCTTCAAATATGAAAATTTCCTACCTCTTCCCGAACGGGAATATACTTCAAATCCATCTAAAGCTATCTTCAAATATAAAAATTTCCTACCTCTTCCCGAACGGGAATATACTTCAAATCCATCTAAAGCTATCTTCAAATATGAACATTTCCTACCTCTTCCCGAACGGGAATATACTTCAAATCCATCTAAAGTTATCTTCAAATATGAAAATTTCCTACCTCTTCCCGAACGGGAATATACTTCAAATCCATCTAAAGCTATCTTCAAATATGAAAATTTCCTACCTCTTCCCGAACGGGAATATACTTCAAATCCATCTAAAGCTATCTTCAAATATGAAAATTTCCTACCGAGGGGGGGGGACATCCCCCCTCGGGCACCCCCCCTGGCGCTCGCTTCGCTCGCGCGTCCTTCCTCGGCCGAAACGAGCCCCACCAAGACTGGACCCCCCTCTGCTTAAATTCCTGGATCCGCCCCTGCGTACGTAGTGCGTCACGTTTGTTGGAAAAAAATCGTGAAATGGGAACTCATCCACGAAAGCCGGAAAGTAGACGACGGCGAACAGCAAGGATCCCGACAAACATTGAATCTGTAAGCGAACTTATTTGCAGCCAAGAAGACAATACCCGTTCGCGTTAAAGCGTAGGAGAACCGCTAATCGCACCGTTAATAAAAAAAGTTTAATGCATCGAATTGAGAAGAAAGACCTTCGTCCGAAAACATTTACAACCTTCCAATTGTTTCGCATATAAGTGAATAGTCCAAAATAAAACTTGTACAATGTTGCCGTCGACTGCTTCGCCGTGTCTATCATTTGGTTTACAGAAGAAAAAGATTTTCAATGTTGAACGGCCTCGAAATAACAAAACAATAAGAGTGAACGCTAAGGTAATAAAAATAAGAGAAGACATTCCACAAAGCAGGCTCCTTCGAGAGAGAGCGAGAGAGAGAGAGCACTTCAGTCAGTCTGTGATGGTTTCTGTTGGTGTTTCTCGTTTAGGAAAAACATTCATTGTTTTGGGGATAAAGGTGTGAAAATTGAGTCAAAACATTACTGCGACAATATCTTGAGTAAGATGTTGCTTAAAATTGAAATTTACGATGAGAATTGTTTTTCAGCAAGGTGGCGCTTCATATTATCGGTCCCGGCACACCACTGTACACTCGCAAGAACAAATGTTCCGATTTCATCGTGCTAGAAGATTGGCCACCAAGTAGTCCGGATTTAAATCCAGTTGACTATTTCGTATGAGGACGTTTACTTGACGAAGTTTTACAGACAAATTATTCAAGATGTCAATCAACTTCAAAAGTGCATTTTAACAGCATGGAGCGAGTTCGATCACGACACTGTTTTTAAAGCAGTTCGCCAGTGGCGCATAAGGCTACAATTGGTCACTGATGAAAATGGAGGACACATTGAACATTTGCTGCGTTAGTGTTTTATTCAGTTTGTACTTATCCGATTTAAATAAGCTCTCATTTTGAGGACGAGGACAATATGATCTCTGTTTCATTTAGTTATCTTTGGGACTAGTTTTGTTGACCCGGTGAAAAAGGTAACCACCTTTTTGAAGACAGTGTATATATATATATATATATATATATATATATATATATATATATATATATATATATATGTGTGTGTGTGTATATATAATATGTGTGTGGTGTGTATATTTCATTTTAGGTCTCGTTCCTAGGGAACTTCATTTTAATGCTAAACAGAACTGAAGCTTGTATCATGCTTTAATAATTAATTTACTGCACACGTTTCTGAAGTTCTTCGATCTTCACTGCTAAATTAATATTAAATATGATTATTTTATTTAAATACAAAAGAGAGATTGTTAAAAAATTATTCTATATTTTTATCAACTTTATAAAATAAAATTTATTCAGTTATGTGGAGTTACAATTGAGGCGTATAGAATAGAAAGGGCGTACGCCCGAAAATCAAGTTTTGAGATAAATGCATTTATTAAAGTTAGCAAACGTTATTACTCGTTAACAACTGAACCGAGTTTAATGTTTTTGGTCTCGAGCCCGTGTGGGGGCGCATTACACCCACGGAATACAGCGTGCCGATTGGTTACTGCTCGAAAACGGGATATCGAGAAACCCGGGGATACGCCTATGCTATTCTAATGGCCTCAATTATAGGTGAAGGCTCATTTTTGAACAGAAAGGTTGAATGCGAAAGTATATTCAGGGCGAGGTTTTTTTTTTAATTTTTGTAATAATGATCCTAAAATATGTTAAGTCCGTTAATTGGTTGGTGTTGATGGTGTCGATAATTTTGAAATGTGGCGTGTGTAATGGATGATATTTTGAGTAGGAATGTTCTCTAATGGAAGATTTTGAAAGTTTATGCAGAGGTTATGTTCTCAAACACCTTGGCATTTCATCGAGAACATCATTACCTCTACATAAACCTTTAAAATCTTCCATTAGAGGACATTCGTACTAAAAATTAACCCATTACACACACACACCACATTTCAAAATGAGATTGTTGTACAAAGATGTTCACAATTTGCCCAACAACTCTGACCGCCAAACATGAAATCAAATATAAAAGTACTTCACCTTTTGAAATAATAGTAACGTTAAAGCCCCAAAATTTTCACTCCTTTTTCAGCTTTCCCTAAACGTACACTGGAGTCATTTAAGAGAGTCATAATCATCCACATAGATACCTATTCACAACCAGTTTCTTACACCTTATTCACCACACGCGGCTAGCGTATTCTGCAATCCACTTTTTGTCTCTTAAAGGACGATCATCCACATTTTAATGTATCGGAGGATTTGGAAAGAAAAATAAAAAGAATTCACATCTTATCATCATTTTAGATTTAGAGTAAAAAACAAGACACGTACGTTAACGATGGTTTTTGACCTAGATGTCTCAAAATGCCCGCAACTTCAAAACTAATCATTCTCTTTTCGCGCCCCCCAAAAAAAACATGTTCCAGAACTCGTAACACGAGAAATTCCTATCCCAGTAAAAGTCTCTACGTAACTCATTGATAAATAATGTTTCATGCTATGAATAATTAATTGATTATTTTATTCTTGTTGAAAGTGAAAAGCGTTGTTCTATTTTCATATAAAGAATTGAAAAGATAATTGCGGGCTAAATTCAGTTTATGATAATCCTTTTTTTTAAACTGGGAACCAAATTTAGACATCTTTTTATTTTTTTATTTCCTTTTTTTATGCAGGAAGGAGGGGCCAAGGGCAAATGCAGTTAGAGAGTTCAGAAGAGCAATGTCCGTTATGATAGCGATAGTAGAGAGATGAGGCAACATTGCGGCGAAGAGAGAGAGAGAGAGAGAGAGATTTGAAGACATTCAGTAAGAGGCAGGGAATTGATGAGACGAAAAGCCTTTGATTCCACCCGGTCAAGTACGGCTGTGTGGGTTGAACCATCCAACACATGAGAAGCATACTCCATACAGGGGCGAACAAGACCCCTGTACAGAGACAGCAACTGAGGCGGGGTGAAGAAACCGCGGAGGCGGTACAGAACACGCATCTAACCTCTTAGAAGCTGTTTTAGAAAGAGAGTATATGTAATCTTTCCAGGAAAGATCACGAGAAAAGGAAATGCCAACAATGTTAAGAGAAGAGGAGGGATTGAGTTGTGTGTTGTTGAAGGTAAGGGGATAGTCGTGTGAAAGATTGTGAGGAGTAGACAGATGGAGGAACTGAGTTTTTGAGGCATTGAAAGCCACAAGGTTTTCTCTGCCCCAATCAAAGATAGCAGAAAGATCAGAGATCAGGCGCTCCATAGCCGTACTACACGACTCATGGAGTGACTGTTGAGAGGGACGCTTTGGGAATCGGGTGGAGAAGTGAAGAGTGGAATCATCGGCATAGGAGTGAATAGAACAGGAAGTGTGAATTAAAAGATCATTAATAAATAAAAGGAAAAGAGTGGGTGACGGGACAGAACACTAAGGAACACCACTGTTAATAGCTTCAGAAGAACAGTGTCCATCTACAACTGCAGCTATAGATCGACTAGAAAGGAAATTAGAGATGAAGGCACGGATGGAAGGATAGAAACCGAAGGAGGGCAGTTTGGAAATTAAAGATATGTGCCAGATTCTATCAAAAGCTTTTGATATGTCTAGCGCAATAGCAAAACTTTTACCGAAATCCCGAAAGGAGGATGACCAAGAGTCAGAGAGATATGCAAGAAGATCGCCAGTAGAGCATCCCTTGCGGAATCCATACTGACGATCTGAAAGAAGATTGTGAGAAGAGAGATGTTTAAAAGTCTTCCTATTAAGGACACATTCAAAAACTTTAGGAAGGCAAGAAATCAAAGTAATTCGACGATAGTTAGTGGGTTGAGAGCGATCACCCTTCTTTGGGACAGGCTGAATGAAAGCGAACTTCCAGCAGGAAGGAAAAGTACCAGATGAGAGACAAAAACGAAAATGTTTGCCTTGGCAGGGTGTCAGCAGAGAAGCACAGTTCTTCAGAGTAACAGGAGGAACACCATCAGGACCGTACGCCTTCCTAGAGTTGGGCCCAGATAGGGCCGAAAAAACATCTTTAGAAAAGATCCTAATGTCTGACATAATAAAGTCAGAGGGGGGAGGAGATGGAGGAACAGCACCGGAATCGTCCAGGGTTGAATTATAAGCGAAGAGTTCAACTTTGTCAGGAGAAAAGACGGCAATTGTGCCGTCGGAATGGAAAAGAGGAGGGAAAGAAGAGGAAATAAAGTTGTTGAAGAGGTTCTTAGCTAGTTGCCAGAAAGAGCGAGAAGAATTAGAATTGGATAGATTTTTATATTTTTGTCGGATGAAGGAATTTTTGGTGAGTCGAAGAACAGATTTTGCACGATTCCGGGCACAAATATAAGCCGAGTGAGAGTCAGGAGTTGGATGGCGAAGGTACCTTCTGAAAGCCTCCTCTCTGTTGCGGATAGCATTAGAACAAGTAAAGTTAAACCTAAGGTTTATTTGTTTTGTTTTATTAAACAAATTTTAGAAAAATAATTAAACGAATTAGGAAAAAGGGAAATTGATAACAAAATGGGAATAATTTATTATTCTTCAATTACAAAATCGTGCAAGGATTAACTAATAATTGTAACAAAGAATATGTTAAAATACCCAATTATTATAGGCCTACAAATAACAAATTTTTTAATTAAGGGCTCGTGGGACGGTGAATTTTAAAGTTTTTTTTTTTATCTCGAGTGGAGAGACGAAATCGTAGTGTTTTAACAATATTGTGAAAGGTTTACCAAACCCGGTAACTGTGAAATGAAGAAGACTACTTGTATCGGGATCTGGGAAAATGATAATGCTAACTATATAGCCGACAGAACTAAAACACCAATTCTCACACACACACACACACACACACACACCGAAAAAAATCCCACAATCTGACATATTACTTTAATTAAGTGTAAAAATAAGGTAGATATATTTTTAAATTCATATATTTACTCGTAACCACTTAAAAAGTTAAAAAGTGCACTCGCAGAAGCAAAGTCCACAAATTGGTGACAAGAATCCTCAAATAGCAAAAAAACACGTCACCTTTGATGTTAGTAAAAAATTTAACATAATTTCTACGTCAATAATGCCTTCATCTAATGTAAAATTTGAGTGAGGTATTTTAAAATTCATGTACTTTTGATCATTACAAAAAAAAAACTACAAGTCCCAAACTCTGAACTAAAAAAACTTAATTGCACAAAATCTTCAATGTACTATACAATCTTTCGGAAAATCCCAAACCTAGAATGTTAGAATACATTTTTAAATACAGTTTACTTAGAAAAGTTTATCAGGACGACAGCGGCTCTATCCATACCCATTTGGTCTACGAGACATTCTAAACCAAACTAATAACCTAACTTATGCTAACCTAACCTAATCTGACGTAACTTAACCAATCCACAATAACATTAATTTTACGTAACGTCGATCAGGTGTCGTCAGTCCGATGACGGCGATGTAAAAAATAACGGATAATTCGCCTTCATATTCGGTAAACTCGCAAAAAAACGTTGGAAAAAGATGGTGTCTAGTAGTAACAACGAAACTCTTAATCAGAGGAGGGAGAAACACCTGTTGCAAAAAAACAGGTATTGCACAGGACTCTGTGCAGATTGCTACCTGGCAGGAAGGGACCCCCGGAAAAAACAAGACCATTGAAGGATTGCATGACCGGGTAACATTTACCTATATATGTATGTAGTATGTTGGGTTGCATAAATGTTGGATAATTACTGCAATCACATCAAATTCGGCGCGCGCGCACGCACATTTACTTAATTCATTTGACGTTGAAAGTTATTACGTTTTAGTTTATCATCAAATAATATGGAGCAAGTGTAGTTTACGTCCCCCTTTGGTGCCTAGTATAGTTTACGTTCTCCTACATTATCCTAGTGTAGTTTGCGTTCTCTTTGTCCGCGTATACCTAATCAAATAAAACGTTAAAACTAACGAAAATATTACGATTTAACCTAACCAATCGTCAATATATATATATATATATATATATATATATATATATATATATATATATATATATATATATAAATTGACGATTGGTTAGGTTAAGTACTAATATTTTCATTAGTTTTAACGTTTTATTTGATGGATTCATTTAAAAAAATGTCTCCTAAAGATCCTAGTGTAGTTTACGTTTTCCAACTTTGACCTAGTGTAGTTTGTGTCCCCTTTTGCGTCAGGGGATGTAAACTACACTTGCTGCAATAATATTTTTTTATCTGATTTTTAGTATGAGTCGAAGGTTTTTAGCTGGAGTTGGAAGAGTTACAAGGAGTTACAAGGAAAAGAAGTACCTCAAAGGCCTTGCGGCCCATACCGAGGAGGTACCAATGGCAACGGGTACCAGGGAAAATTTTGTACACACTCAAATAGTGTGCAATATTTGGTCTAACCTTTTCTTGAACTGATCCACAGAGGAACTGTTCACAACTTCCGAAGGTAACCTGTTCCATGTGTCACAGAGAGAGAGAGAGCAAATTATCTCATCTTACTTGAAGACTTAATAACTATAACTTGTACTCACCTTGATAGGCGAAGTTTTCAAGAACAGAGAAGAACTCATCATTGTAATTCTTTAAATTTACTTATTCTCATTAAACCTTCGTATGTTTATTTTTCGCAGTGAAATAGTCAATAAATATTTTAAACCTAATAGGAGAGAGAGAGAGAGAGAGAGAGAGAGAGAGAGAGAGAGAGAGACCTTTCATAAAATAAAACCCACACTCCTCGAAGTACATCTAAGAAGTTGATATCGATTGAACACGATGATCACGAATAAATCCACCTTTTTTTCTCTTAAAATGCTGATGTAACTTTTTTTTTCGGCTTACATCACCGTTACATCATGTCATTCTCCATATTAATTCTTTTACGAGTATAATTATTATTGCATACACCCACTGAACGTGCTCGTACTCGAAATAATGATGTATTGATAATTTGATATAACAGTAACGGGAAGGCGAGACATCTCTATGAGAAAGCTCCAAAATGCTGTTAAAATGTTGGGGGCAGCTAAGCAAACATTTAAGTGAATATTTCGTACAAAAATGACGCACTTTTCTTTTTCTTTTTTTTAAAGTTATGGCGACCTTATTTTCAGTGAAGAGTTACTCGTGTTTTCTCTATCCATTTCAATTAGGTACTGTCACAGAAAAGACCATTTTGGAGTTTAGGTTTAGCTCCGACACTTATTGCACGCTTTTCTTTTTATCTTTAATTTGAAGCATTTAAATTAATTAGACATACGTATAATTTTTTAAATTAGAATTCGCAATAAACTGAAACACATTTCTAATTTAAATCTCTAATTCAACACATTATTAAAAAAAAAAAATTGCAAAGTACAGTAGGCCTACCACCGAGTCACGCACGGAAAACTACTATAGGCCTACCCAAATAAACTCGAGCCAAATTTTAAACCCATATAATTTTAATAATTATATATCTGTAAATATATCATGCGCGAATATATATACACATGTTACAGCCTTTTTGCGAAACCGGCCTTTTTGCAAAAGGGTTAAGTCGTAATATTTTCGTTAAACAACAAAAATATCATGACTTAACCAATCAATCGTCAAGGGCGGACAGTTGATTTAGGTTAAGTTAATGCCCGATTAGGTCAACTATCCGCCCTTACGATTGGTTGGTTGTCATATTATTTTCGTTGTTTAATGAAAATATTACGACAACCCTTGGCCGTAATAAATATATATATATATATATATATATATAATATATATATATATTCTAGCTCCCTACACTGTCGTGAAGAAAACGCCGTTTATCAGTAGAAACGAGTAAAATATGACCACACACCTAACACAAGTGCTAGCTAATCGCAGACTAAATTTCAGATAAAAATTCGATAGAGGATATATACACGTGTGTATATATATATATATATATATATATATATATATATATATATATATACACGTGTGTGTGTGTATATATATATATATATGTATGTATATATATATATATATATATATATATATTATATTATATATATATATATATACACAAACGGTACACAATGTTTAAAGATAACTAGTACAAAAATTTCAGGGCTTAGAACAAATCGATATATAGTATATAAATACTGTGATAATTATATTTTTAAGAAGTGGTTAAGTTTTTAATAAAGATTCTCAATTTTTTTAATGTAAAAAAAAAAACCCTATATATTGTCTATGCATTTCCCAACTGTTGACACGAGAGAGAGAGAAAAAATTGACTAATACCTTTGCATTACATTATGAATTTGAACCAGAATTCTACGTTGCCAGATGTACGATAATTTTTTACTCTTTTTTTATTATTTTTTTTAATGATTAAAACATTTTTTTCCTGCTCTTTTTAACCACTTCAAATATTGAATGCGGTGTCAGAGCTGAAAATGTCATATCATCTATATTTCTTTTTGTTTTATAGACATAAAATTGTTTGTAAGAATATATATATATATAGGCCTATATAATTTAGTTTAACATATAACCACAAAACTGTTAATTTATAATGTATAAAACGCATACACTTGAGAGAGAGAGAGAGAGAGAGAGAGAGAGAGAGAGAGAGAGAGAGAGAGACCTACACAGCATTTCAATTTAAAATGCACATTTATGAGGTTAATAATAATAATATATTTCATTATCCTTCCCCCCTCCGACTCCAACTCTAACATTTTATTAGAAACGACATGTAGGAAATTTTGCTTTCAAATTAGCGTACACACAAAAAAAATTACATACATGTAAACTTTGTGGTATTGTTATCCATGTGCGAACAGCGTCTCTAAGAGATTATAAACGTGGTACAAACGCAGGGCCTAATATTGATTTCATTTTAGCCGCTCACGCCGGAGAATAACCCGCAGAAGGGCGACTGTGCTTCGTGGCCTAGCTCCGATGAGACGTAGGCTAATCATTGCAAAACGCCTAGTTCATTGGAAAGCAAAGTTTCGTGTTTCTAATCTGGAATCTGAAAAAGGCCAATTTATTTCCATTAATTCAAGCTTATTTGCTGTTAGTTTACTCCCATGTCGCTTTTCGCGCAATTTCAGACATTATTAGGGGTTACAAGACAGCCTTTGAATACGCCATAAATATCTTGTATTTTATTATAACCACTGTATTAATGAGATCCTCTTTTTCTAAACTGTAGATGTATTTTAAAGTTAAAAAGAATTCGTACGATTTCCACAATGATTTAATTCGTGTGGAATTTGCTTGAAAACATTATAATTCAACCTATACCCTAATTATTATTATTACATACTGAAAATGTCTTACGCCACCTGTGATAACCCTGTTTTTTTTTATCAGCCGCTATGATAAACACTTTAGAATATAAATTTCGTAAATAGGCCCAGTGTTACTGAATTCAAATACAAATTGAAGTAGAAATTCCACTTGTGGAATTGCCAAACTTTCCATCGAATCATGCGACATGTACAGTAATCTAAAAGTTAAATATATATTTGTTATTCTCTAAATTGTTGGCAGTTCCACCTGAATCTAAAGGTTGCAAATCGTCGAAAATTTGCTCGGCTTTACAGCTATGCTCTCACTATGAAAAATAAGTTGCGTAGGCGTCCCAGAGGTTGGGTTAACGCTTTAAAAAAGCCCCTATCACACGACCGTTTGTTCTGCTGAATTGTGCTCCCCCTTAGAAATGAGGCAACAATTGGGGTTTGAAAAATTTCAAAACCTTGTCGCTGAATACAGATTAATACATTCGATACATTTTCAAACCCCCGATTGTTGTTGTTGTTGTTGTTTAGCCGATCAGCCCACCCTGATCGAGCAAGCCGGCGGCACGCAGGTAACCGATCGCCCCCTCCGGAGTGAACCAGAGGTTCAGCGCACTAGTGATGTTGTGTTGTGTTCGTTGTTGTGCTAGAGCGGTACAGTCTGTCATAATGTGTTCAATTGTTTGTGGTATGTCCTGGCACAGGTGGCAGGTGTCGTCTGTGGAGTTGTCTAGTCTGTGTTTATATGTCCGTAAGTTGGGGTGATGTCCACATCGGAATCGTGCTAAGTTAACTCGATCCAATCTGCTCAGGCTGATCTCTGACCTGTTAATGGGTGGCGGCTTCGGACCGAGTCGTGTCAGTGCTTTGTGGGTTAGGTGTGTGTGTATGTGTTTTCTGTACTGTGTGATGTCTGTGGGGCGTGGTATGGAATGGAGTATTTGGTTATAATGTGTCTCTGGTGTTACCTTAATGGTGCGAGGTGTCGGTGCATGATTGTACATGTAGTGGCAAGGGTGTTGTGGGTTAGTTGTCGCTGCTGCCATGAATTGTGTTCCCCTCATGTCTAAATGTTCCCTAACTTTCAGTATTTTTGTTTCTGTGTGCAGGTGTTCTATTGGTGTTGTTTGAGTACATCCTGTAATGATACGAAGTGCGTTGTTTTGTATTGTCTGTAAGGTGTTTATGTGTGTGTTTGAGATAATGGGTGCTCAGCATGGGCTAGCATAGTTCATAACTGAGCTAATATATTGTTTGTATATGAATGATGTTGTTTCCTGCTGGTGTTCAAAGTTTGTGCCTGTTAGTACCCTAAGCGTGTTAAGTCTTGACGTACATTTGTTTTTAATGTCCTGAATGTGGTTTGCAAAAGATAATGCTGTGTTGGATGTGACCCCAAGTATTTTGGTCCTGTAGTGTGTGGAATGTTGGTGTTGTTTAATGTAAGCTGTGGAGTTATCTGGTGTTCTTTTGTATTGCTTGTAAGCAAGGTGATGGTTGATTTTGTGGGCGCTACTTTGAGTCTATTGTGTGTGAGCCAGTCTTGTATACTGTTTATGTATGTTTGAAGGTTATTTGTAGCGGTGTCGATGTTGTTGTGGGTGGATGTTAGAGTGATGTCATCTGCATATGACGATAAGGTAAGCTTGTTATCTATGGGTGTTGGAATGTCATGCATGTATAAGTTGAAGTGTGTTGGTGAGAGAACAGAGCCTTGAGGGACCTCGTTCGGAAAAAGCTTGTTTTTGGATGACTTGCCATTAAATGTGACATGTGAGTATCTTCCTGAAAGATAGTTGCTCAGCCATCTTTTAGTGTTATTGTGCATGTTTGTGTTGAGTATTTTGTGTGTGAGAGGGAAGCGTGGGATAACATCAAATGCTTTACTAATGTCTATTGTTGCTAATAGTGTACGTTGAGCTGGTCGTCTGGAGTTGATGCCATCCATGATGTGCTGCGTGAGGTTAGTGAGTAATTTCGTGGTTGCCGAGTAATGTGTAAACGGCTCTAATCAGTTTCAAGCGGGGCACGATTCAGCAATGAATAACGGCAATAAACGGCCATGTGATATGGTCTTTATATTAGAAATTTATCCGTATCTAATCAGCCTACGCTTCTATGAAATTTCTTATACACTTCCGCGAAATCGAGAAAAAGCAAGTTTGTCCTACCTTTACAAAATACCACACTCATCAATATTTTGAGCTTCACATTTAAAGGTGGTTAGACCAAATTTGTGAAAAAAAATGTAAGTGGCTCGTGAGCTTAAAGTAGATGTTAAGATCTCACTATTTGAAAATTTTCTATCCAAAATCTTTTGTATGAAATTATATATTATAATGCGAGCGTGGGCTGACTAGATGCAGGTAGGCTTTGTGGGAACGCTGACTAGATGCAGGTAGGCTTTGTGGGAACTACTCATTAATGCATAAACGCATTGAACTACTACTGCCAAGCAGACCCGATAAACAGGCAAAATGGGTTTTCCTTGATGTCAGAAATTCATTATTATTATTTATTAATCAATTATTAATATACTTTCATGTTTTGTTCCTAGGGGATCTAAATTTATTTAATAATAAATAGGAAGACTGAAACTCTTAACATAATTTAATAAATTACTGCAAACATTTCAGAATATCTTCCATTTTCAGCGCAATCTAAAATCTAACAAATTATTTTATTTTAAATATATATATAGGATCAAGTAAAGATAAGCACCCCCAGCCTTCTTTAATTAGCCTTATAAGGCTAACTAACGAAAATATCACGACCTAACCTAACGAATCGTTAAGTCAACTGTACGCCCTTGACGATTGGTTAGGTTAGGTTAGGTCGTGATATTTTCGTTAGTTAGCCTTATAAGGCTAATTAAAGAAGGCTGGGGGTGCTTATCTTTACTTGATCCTAAATATACAGTGTATGAAAAGATATAGTCCAAATTAATCTACATTTATATCATTTTGTAAAATTAAAATTATTCATTTATGTGGTGTTGCAATTATAAGTAAAGGTTCATTTCTGAATGGAAAGGTTAAGAGGGGACGTGTAGTCGCTTAGGGTTTTTTTTTATGTAATACGTGTGTAACACGTGTAACGATTCTAAAATATGTCTGTCAATTGGTGAGTCCATAATTTTGAAATGTGAAGTGCATAAAGAATGACTTTTTGAGTATGAATATAGTTTTTAATCGAAAACTTTGGTGGTTTATATAAAGGAAATTATATTCTTGTTGAGATGTCAGGGTATTCGTTTACTCTTAGTTGATATTGGCCGGCTAGTGCTACCAATATAATTAACTTATGTGGGAACAGTTCAAAATACAGACTGAAGAACAATTCACCACATTAAACAGCACACCCATCATAAACATTAATACAACACTCAAGACATTTAGTCAGATCATCAATAATGCAAACAAATACATACCCAAGGACAACTTTAAGAAATACAACCCAAATTACACTAGAGAAATAGCCCACCTCATAAGGCAACGTAACAACCTCAAACATAACACGCAAACACCACACACACAAGCCATAAAACAGCAGATACAACAGCTCAACACAGAAATAAACAACAAACTTAAAGAAAAACAAACAGAAACATTTAGGTAATTCATAACAACACTAAACCACTCCACAGATACGAATCCAGGACAAAAACTCACCAGACAAATGTTTTTGCGAAATACATGCACTCTAGTCTAGATCTTAAGATTTTAGACTCATTGTAGATAATTACTCTTCATCTTTTAAATTGTTCTGTTTTTAACCAAATCGATATACTAATGTAGTTTTGGTCACTGATTTAAAAAAATAACTTTCTTTTTTTGGAGAAATGAAAAACAAACATGTTAGAGCACTTTAAATAATTAATGTTTTTAACGAAAATATCATGACTTGACCTAACGTGGCATTCAATTGACCTAACCGGGCATTCAATTGACCTAACGTGGCATTCAATTGACCTAACCGGGCATTCAATTGACCTAACTGGGCATTAATTTATAACGAAAGATTGGTAGGTTGGTGAAAAATTAATATTGGTTTGTTGGTTAAAAACAACAATTTGAAAGTTGAAGAGTAATTATCCACAATGTGTCTAAAATCTTCAGATCTTAAGATCTTAAGATCTAGACTATAGAGTGTGTGTATTTCGCAAAAACATTTGTCTCGTGAGTTTCTGTCCTCTTTTGCATTTAAGTGGTGTTTTTGTCCAGTGAGTTTTTGTTCGTGCCCCCACAGATACATCCAGGCTATACAAGACTATATACAGCATTACCCACTCTAAGAGCAGCATTCACACCTCACACACGGCTATCTGTCGCAGCCAAAATAATGTCCAACAATGCCAACATATACACAACAAGCTAACATTCTAGTTAATCACTACGCAAAGATAAGTCACTTAAACAGAGACAACAACCAGAAACACGCAGACAGACAAACAGCCAGATACAAGAAAACCTACAGACTCGACACGACCATTACACCCTTCAATACAGACCAGACCACCAAGATCATCAAAAACATTAAGAATTCGAAGGCTACTGGACCAGACAACATATCAAACATACACCTTAAACACTTGGGCTCACAGGGAATACTAGCTCTCACAAACATCAGCACATATTCATACCAACACTGTATTATTCCTGACATATGGAAACAAGGTAAATTTATTACACTACTCAAACCAAACAAAAATCCAACAGAACCAGCTTCCTATAGACCCATTACTTTACTATGCACACCTTCCAAAGTAACAGAAAGACTAATCTTACAAATCACCAACCCACACATACCACTATCGCCTACTCAACATGGATTCAGACCTCACCACTCAACCACGACATTACTCTCTAACTTCACGCAGCACATCATGGATGGCATCAACTCCAGACGACCAGCTCAACGTACACTACTAGCAACAATAGACATTAGTAAAGCATTTGATGCTATCCCACGCTTCCCTCTCATAAACAAAATACTCAACACAAACATGCACAATAACACCAAAAGGTGGCTGAGCAACTATCTTTCAGGAAGATATTCACGTCACATTTAATGGCAAATCATCCAAAAACAAGTTTTTTCCGAACGGGGTCCCCCAAGGCTCTATTCTCTCACCAACACTGTTCAACTTATACATGACATTCCAACACCCATAGATAACAAGCTTACCTTATCATATGCAGATGACATCACTCTAACATCCACCCACAACAACATCGACACCGCTACAAATAACCTTCAAACAAACATAAACAGTATACAAGACTGGCTCACACACAATAGACTCAAAGTAGCGCCCACAAAATCAACCATCACCTTGCTAACAAGCAACACAAAAGAACACCAGATAACTCCACAGATTACACTAAACAACACCAACATCCCACATACTCACAGAACCAAAATACTTGGTCACATCCAACATATCATTATCTTTTGTAAACCACATTCAGGACGTTAAAAACAAATGTACGTCAAGACTTAACACGCTTAGGGTACTAACAGGCACAAACTTTGGACACCAGCAGGAAACAACAACAATCGTATACAAACAATATATTCGCTCAGTTATGGACTATGCTAGCCCATGCTGGGCACCCATTATCTCAAACACACACATAAACACCTTACAGACAATACAAAACAACGCACTTCGTATCATTACAGGATGTACTCAAACAACACCAATAGAACACCTGCACACAGAAACAAAAATACTGAAAGTTAGGGAACATTTAGACATGAGGGGAACACAATTCATGGCAGCAGCGACAACTAACCCACAACACCCTTGCCACTACATGTACAATTATGCACCAACACCTCGCACCATTAAGGTAACACCAGAGAGACATTATAACCAAATACTCCATTTCATACCACGCCCCACAGACATCTCACAGTACAGAAAACACATACACGCATACCTAACCCACAAAGCACTGACACGACTCGGTCCGAATGCAGGTCCTAGGTGCGAAGCCGCCACCCATTGACAGGTCAGAGATCAGACTGAGCAGATTGGATCGAGTTAACTTAGCACGATTCCGATGTGGACATCACCCCAACTTACAGACATATAACCATAGACTAGACAACTCCACAGACGACACCTGCCACCTGTGCCAGGACACACCACAAACAATTGAACACATTATGACAGACTGTACCGCTCTAGCACAACAACGAACACAACACAACACAACATCACTAGTGCGCTGAACCTCTGGTCCACTTCGAAGAGGGCGATCGGTTACCCACGTGCCGCCGGCTTGCTCGATTATGGTGGGCTGATCGGCTAACCAACAACAACAACAACTTATTTGCATTTTTAAGATCGAAAGTTTAGTCCTCAAGAAATGGTATTTCTTCAAGTCGATGAAGTAATGTTTCTAAAGGTAAAATGGATTTACAATAATTTAGTTTCAAATTTGGAAGTCGTCCATCCATCCATCCATCGTGTTCTGCCTATCAGGCAGGTCCAACTCATGTGTCACGCCAAAGTGTTCTATCCTGAGCTATCCTTTTCATCTCATGATAGCTCCTGCCTGCCTTCAAATCATCCAGCATTGCTTTCCTTTTCCTTCCCCTCAGCCTTCTTCCTTCATATCTACCCTCTATCACCTCCTTCAACAATCCTTCTCCTCTCAACACATCCGATCCATTTCTTCTGTCTTTCTCTTATCACTTTAATGAATCTTCTTTCCTCCTTCACCTGTTGCAGTACTTCCTCATTACTTTGGTGTTCCCTCCAGCTTATATTTAGCATTCTTCTCCAAATCCACATTTCAAAACTTTCCATGAGTTTCTTTTCAGTTGTTTTCAGTGTCCATGTTTCTGCTCCATACAGTACCACACTCCATATCAAGCTTTTTACTAACCTTTTCTTCAGCTTCAAGTTGAGTTTACCTGTAAGTAGTCTTCTGTCTCTCAAAAGCTACCTTACCCATACCAATTCTAGATCTCACTTTCTTATTGCAATCTCCATTGTTGTTGGTTAATAAACTTCCCAAATATTTAAACTGCTCAGCTTCTTCTAAGGTCCGATTTCTTATCGTTAGGTTCATTTGTGCTCCTTTCCTTCTTGCAATTTTCATTACCTTTGTCCTGGTGTCATTAATTCCTATTCCGAATTCTTCCGCCGTTGTTGTCAAGCTATTGACCATTCTTTGCAGTCCTTCCTCAGTACCGGGTACTACAAAGAAATGCCTTGTCATCTGCAAACCTTACAATTTGACCATTGATAGCAATTTTTTTACATTTGTAGAAAAGATTCTATTATAGAGAGATTTAGAATGACGGTGTCAAGTTTGGTTGGTTGGGTCGTTCGTTGTAAATTTGAGTTGAGGCCTAGTTTCGTTAATTTCTTATGATGATTTATTTTTTACTCGTTTAATATAGCTGCTTACTTTATTTATTATAACATTTTTTTATGTACAGTATATACAGGGTGATCGAAAAGTCTCTCCGCAGTACTAACAAGATATTTACTTTATTGAAATTTTATGTAAGAAGATATAAGAATTGTATAAATGTAATGACATATCATTGTTACCTGTTTAGAGTAAGTAACGTAGCAAGACTTAGCTTACTAAGACTAGCCTAGACTTCGCCAATATTTTATTAAAGATTTCACGATATCGTATAATTTTCATTAAAATATCTAACTTCAATAAAGTAAATATCAGGGCCCCAGCCTTCCCCAGCCTTCTCTATTTAGCCTTGTAAGGCTAACTAACGAAAATATCACGACCTAACCTAACCAATCGTTAGGTCAACTGTACGCCCTTGACGATTGGTTAGGTTAGGTCGTGATATATTCGTTAGTTAGCCTTATAAAGCTAACTAAAGAAGGCTGGGGGCCCTGATCTTCAGATGATCCAACGAATTGGTTCATAGAATTTCCCTAAATCTTTCGTTCAAAGTTCATATTGTTAAGAAATTTTGTTTAATAATATTTTTTTGTCGTAAATTCTTATTTAGAATCTTGTGTTGAAAATATTTGTAAAGTTTCACTTATACAGACTGTTTTGTTTGATGAATTCTGGTATAAAATTATAGATTTTGCAGGTATCGAGAGAGCTTTTTTCGCATTCTGATTTCATCCACTTTTTGTGAACCTTTTCAGTTTTCCTGATCTTGTTTAAGTTTCTAGGCCGTATCTTCTAGTAATAATTTCATTTACCACACACACAGACACGCATTATATATATATATATATATATATATATATACACACAAATTTTCTCTTAAAGTGACGTGGGCATAAGCGCTTTGTGAAATCTATTAGCCAGACTCACTAGGATAATGTTAATTGCATATTTAAGTTTAATTACTCAATTATTACCAATACAACGTGTTTAAAACCTTGTACAGCTTATCTTTAATTAAACATATCAGTTACAGTATTAGTTACTTCTTGAAGCAACAATCTATTCCTCATGTTTAGTGTTTTGTTTGAGATTGTAATCTCAAATGTCTGGCCTATTTGTTATCACTCGTAAAAAGGCGTCCATCCATCCATCCATCCATCCATCGTGTTCTGCCTATCAGGCAGGTCCAACTCGTGTGTCCCGCCAATAGTGTTCTATCCTTTTCATCTTATGGTAGCTCCTGCCTGCCTTCAAATCATCCAGCATTGCTTTCCTTTTCCTTCCCCTCGGCCTTCTACCTTCATATCTACCCTCTATCACCTCCTTCAACAATCCTTCTCCTCTCAACACGTGTCCGATCCATTTCTTGTCTTTCTCTTATCACTTTAATGAATCTTCTTTCCTCATTCACCTGTTGCGGTACTTCCTCATTACTTTGGTGTTCCCTCCAGGCTCCAGCTTATCTTTAGCATTCTTCTCCAAATCCACATTTCAAAACTTTCCAGGGGTTTCTTTTCAGTCGTTTTCAGTGCTCCATACAGTATCACACTATCAAGCTTTTTATTAAACTTTTCCTCAGTTTCAAGTTGAGTTTACCCGTAAGTAGTCTTTTCTGCCTCTCAAAAGCTACCTTACCCATACCAATTCTACATCTTACTTCCTTATTGCAATCTCCATTGTTGGTTAATAAACTTCCCAGATATTTACACTGCTCAGCTTCTTCTAAGGCGTATTCGAGGATATTTAATGCAAGCGTTTAAAATGGTTAAAGGTTCGGATAATGTCGACACAGAAATGCGGATAAAACTCGCGTAATGGTCTCAAATTAGTGGGTAAACATTTTAATTCTAATGAAAATATTTTTTCTTCAATCGTATAGTTAATTTGTGGGATGGATTGCCAACCAGGGTAGTTCAAAGTAACGGTCGAATCCTTTAATTAAAAAGAGGCTAGATGCTTATACTGCCTTAAACCTCGGGTTAGAAGCATTTGTATTGTAGAATTTTCAGTCGGATTCCCTCCTCAACCTCTCTCCTTTGCTTTCCTTTAAAACTTTCACTTGTTTTAAATTTTCTTACGTCTTTAAACCTTTCTTCTTAAACAAGGGACCAGTCGGTCTATTGCTGTTTGGCGTCTTTTGTCTTTACATCTTTTTGTAAATTTAAAATGAGAATAATAACACACAAACCAACCAAATTCTTTACTTTAGATTCAACAGTTACAAAAAGTATGCAAGTGGTCCATATAGGTTTTCGTAATCGTCCAGAGCAGTAATTGTAGAAAGGATTGGTCCATATATGCTTCTGTAAAAGCTGTCTTGAACGGTGATTAGAATGATACATAGGCCAGTGGAACGCTATGAATAATGAATATACAATTATAAAGTTAATTAACTTAATGAATAGTACTTATATATATTTTTTCATTTGTTCGTTCTCTCTTCTCATCTTGCGCGGAATGTTCTCCTATACAAGCGTCGTTCTTTACGTTATTTATACTGCGTGTTCTTTGCAGTTGAAATATTATATATATATATATATATATATATATATATATATATATATATATGAGGAGAGAGCGGGGATGGTTTGGCACTTTTTCAGAAAACCGTTGATAATTATAATTCACAAATTTTTCATCATATATTAATTTTTAGAATCATGGTACATTAATTTGTTACTCATAAATATTCTGGTAAAATGAGAGATGTCAAGCTCTTGTTCTAGCTGTACTTTTAGCGTATTAAATGTAGGGTAGTAAAACTGCCGAACCTGCCCCAATGTCGGGTATCTCTGTCAGATCAGACAACAGACAAATGCGACTCATGATTGTCCATTATCAATAACACCTTCCGCTCGGAAGAACATCTCACCCGTGAGGAAAAGTATTTCAGCACTTCAATGAAATTTTCACATCCAACCCGTTGGATAGCATAGTCCCAAACAGTCATCTTGAATACCTCCCATCATCTTTGTTCTGTCGAATCGTACCCTTGGACACACAAATGTAGGAGGAAGAGCATTCCCATTAGCACACACAATACCAACAACTGTGACAAGTTCCCCATGCTCACGGGAAACAGCTTGCCCAAGTTGATGGGCTCCTTTGAAGCCAATAACTTTTGAGACTTTTTGAACAGTTGTACAGCCGGTCTCATGTAAATTGTATATGTCTGATGGAATACTGAATACTATGCCCTCTACTCATTACCTCTTCTACTGCCAGACGCGTGGAAGCCTCATCAACTCTTCTTTCCCTTTTTCGAACATAGTTACGTGGCATGATTTTCAGTTGTTGGTTCACGGGAAGAAGTTCTGGCAAAAGATAACACACACACTATATATATATGAATTATAATGTAAACATTATACACTGTAACCTATAACTAAATTAATTTGAAACCATTAAATTGATTTTGACTATTTAGCCTATATTATAAAATATATACCAGTAGCATTGGGATACATTCGTCACCTGGATGACGAACGAACCCCCAGATGCCATTTTTTACTTTTTAGGAATATTCTGGCTTGTTAAAGTAGGCAAGACTACATTGCATGTATTCTTTTATAGAAAACACATAACATTATAAATAAAATAGTATCTCATTTTGGGGCCAGTTCCGTATTGCCCCCCACGCAAAATATGATTTTATTGAACATTAGGATTATAAATTATTTTGATACAAAATATTAAAAATTCAAAAGGGTCCAAATTGTTGATTTATAAAAAAACAACCATATAAAACCCTATACCGATCAATTTGTGATGCATGATCTTTACGGGGGCCGCCCCCGTACCCCCGAGACCTAAATTATACAAATGATAATGTAATAACATGTGCCCACCTTGTCTGGGTAGCCGGAGCCATAAGGACTAATGTAAAGGATAAAAAAGTTAAGTGCACTTTTTAAAATTTATTACAAACCAATATTTTCTCACCATATTGAATATTTTTATCAGAAGTAGAAAACCATGGTTGTTTTTTACTAACAAAAAGCACCAATTTTTTAATAAAATATATATACGAAACTATTTTTTAATAAAAAAATGTCGGGGGCAATACAGAACTGTAGCCCTCATTTTAATCAGCACAAGTTTAAGAATATTATGATATCATTTTCAACACCTAAAATTACATCACAGATGCTGAAAAATACAAAAAACTCACTATCACATGTTCATACGCACAAACAGTAGCAAAACAAACTGGCTTATGAGTAATAGCTGTTAACAAAGCCTAGAGAGCGAAATGAGTCAAGTAGGCAAAATGGCTGTGTACACTGTACATATCATCTGGTGACGAACGTGGACACATTCATTACGAACCATCCCCGCTCTCCCCTATATATATACACATATATATATATACTATAGTAATAATTATAATTAAATTGAAATTTATAGCTAACATGAAGCTGGTGAGTCTGCCAATGCTAAATGTCGCAAAAAAGTTTATGCTTAAAGTTTAAGAGACAGGAATTTTTTATTGCATTTCAAGCTTTTCTTTGGTCAGTGGATCTTTGACATAATGCATGAACAGAGCATTAAAAATATAAGACTTATTAGGGATAACTGAAAGCCACCAGGGCCTCTTTAGGTTATCACTGTCCAAAATAAGACTCTCCCCCCCCCACCCACCCCTGCAAATACATACTGTAATGTTTTACTCTATGGCATAATGCCATCACTCTGAGCTCCAGGCAACGTTCGTGGCCATGTCATAACACCGTTTCCAGCAGATCAGCGAAGTTGAGCGACGTTGGGTCTGGGTAGTAGTTGGATGGGGAACCGTCCTTTCCGTCCAGATGATGTAATGACCCGTGGTTCGGATCCCGCGTAAAACTGTAGGTTTCCTCCGTCATATGACCTTTGCCGTTACGAAGGAGGTCAAACAACCCAAAAAACATGAAATCTTATAGATTCATCGTCATTGAAATACGCGAGTTTTTCCTTAGTCATAAATTGATCTTAATTATATCTCCATCCATTGGCTTGTCACTATGAACTAAACTTGGTAGCCTAATCTCGGAGTCTGAGCTACAAAACTATACTTGATGACTGCAATAGAAGCTTTCTGAAAAGAAACTCTGTTTTATCGACTGGTCAAGTCTTTCCGCTCCCCTATTTATAACCATTGCCTATATATCCGTATGGAATAGTAACTGAATGACGTTCGAAAATGTTTGTCACTTTCACAGAACTTTCGCCTATAGGGAAGCGGGGACTGTACAGTGTACATCTTTCCAGAACGTGTATTCATATCATAATGGGTTAGAAATTATGAAATGTTAAAATCAGGGACCGTGTTTCATTTCTTGCAAAGGCTGACCTATCAGAGGAATGAAAATAGGCTCTATGTAAGCCCATTGTTGTATCCCTCGTGTTTATAATAAAATAACGACATTTACATAATGATGTTACGTAATGTGTTTTCATTCCAAAGGAAGAAAACATTGATTTCTTTTAAAAATAATACAATAATAAAAAAACTCGATAAGAATAAATATTTACAGTTAAATATAAACAAACTGAAAATAGTTTCATATTGGTTTTCACTACTGAAGAAATTTTAGCTCGGATTCCAGCCAGGACTCTTGTTTATATTGTAAACCGTTTTATATGCAATAGTTATAGTTGTTTAGAAAGTTATATTTAATTTCTTTTAAAAGCATTCAGTCAAAGAAAACGCAGCTTTATGGGTAACTTTTATTTTAAGAAATAAACACTGCCTCGGATGGTTTGTGAAGTTACGTGGAATGCAGATGTAAGTATAACAATAACGGATAAATTACATTTAATACCTATTTGCTTTGAAAATATTAAATTAATACTCGAGTTAGGGAAACATTTTGCAGTCAGAAGTTTGACCGTAAACTTCTTTTGCAATGTTTGCGTGAAAATTGTGAATTCTTCCGAAGTGTTCAGCGCAGAAAAATGTGAAGGAAGATAAAAAAAAAAAATGGTACCAACAGGGGAGACGATCAAGGAGGTAACGATGCTAACCGGAAGAAACGAGGAAAAAAGAAACGACAAATAAGTGAAAGAGAAGAAAAGCGCCCTCTATAAACAAACGAGAATACGCACAAACAATAAAACAATTTATTCCCAAAGAAGTGAAAACACTCGAAAGGAAGATGAACTGTGCCAGAGACATTAAGGAGGCTACGTACAGGTATTGCACAAAAGGTATGAGGAAGGGAAGTGAGGGGAGATACGCACATCCGAATCTATGGTACTTCTGCTGTGAAAAGTTTTTTTTACAGTATGCTGATGGTGTGAAAATTATGGAGGAAATATTGTAAACACGATTAAGTGTTTTTTCTGTCATCGACAAGAAACGCTTCAAATATTCAACCAATGCATAATTTCAGAAATTTCACTCGTAGCTAGAAACGAAAGGAGAAGAAAGAGTAAGTCGGGAAAATTTTACCGACATACTACAAAAATAAAACTTATAAAAATCACTCAAAATATACAGCGGGAGACAGTTCCATCGAGGATTCACACGCACAAACAAACATACACTGCAAAGCAGGTCGGCCGTTTAGAAATTCTGGAAGCAAGGCCTTCACGGAAGACCGCAGGGCAACGAAACGGGTAACATCAAAAAGAAGCGGACTCGATTGACACTTCCACAAAACAAAATATGTTATTTGTAAACGTACGAGGTTTGTGACCAAAGAACGCTTCACGTGTCGTGTATCTGAAGCAAGACACGGTAGAGATGAATGCGTGTCATACTTAACGGAGACATGCACTTCAGAGATTCCAAGGATAATTGTGAAAACTGCGGATATTGAGTTAATGACACAGAAATACTGATAAAAACTAATTATTTAAGATAAGAGAATAGGAAGGCAGTTAAGTGGATGCAGTGTCTGTATTCATGAAAACTATATCTCAGAAATAATATTAAGAGTTTTTAGCAGTGAAAATTTAAAAATTTAAACAGTATTAAAGTTCATTGACAGTGGAAATAAAATCAGAAAATTGTCGGAAAAAGACCCCAATCTTTAATATAACGTTTTGGGGAGATGTCAGTTTTTCTTTAAGATGGAAAAGAGTTTACGATAAATTAATAAAAGGCGGGACGAGGGAAGAACGGAAACAAATGACTTTGCTACTGTCTTTGGCAGAGGAATACGCGTCAACATAAGAAATCACTGAAAACAAGAAAAGACGCCTCTCAACTTCGTTTTCACGAGTAACAGCAACTTAATGCATAGTATATCAAACCCTTCAGTAGTATTTCACCACAATTTAGTTAAGATAATTGGAAACATTATAAATGCTTCATACACAAAACTAAACATTAAAAAAAAACAGGAATTTGAATGTTTTAACCTCATTTCAAAGATAACAAATTGGAATGGAATAAAAATTGATGCATCGAAGAGAGTCTAGGGAAAACATGTTTATAGACAAAACAGCGGAAGTGTTATTCTACGAAGGAATGATGACAGTCTTAGAGAAATATGTCGTTGAAAACCAGAAAAGAAAAGAAAGAAAACAAATTGGGAAAAAGATGACGCCTTTTCTTAAAAGAAAGAAAAACTAGAAAATATTGACCGTGACATTGTGGCTCTCACTAAAGACCATAAAAAAAGGGGAAAACGCAACGATAAAAGCAATCATGCTGAAAAAATTAAAAATATTTATAGTTTCTAAAACAAGAAATAAAGACTCAAAGGATTGCGGGTCCCCAGAAAATAGAAAAAGGTACGTTAAACAATGATCCAAAAGAACTCGGAAATTTTACGTTCCCGATATGAACCAGATTTAAGCGTTCCAAACACGGATAAAACGATTCTTTGAAGAAACGCGAGAAGAGCATCTTAATACTTTGCTTTTACTCCGAAGGACATAGACAAATAGACAATAGAACAAATGAAATCACTCTTAACTACAGATCCAGGCAAGTGGAATATATCACCCTTTTCAAATGATGTAAAGACGACATTGCAAAACCTTTATACAGTCCTTGTTATGGAGAAGATCAGTGGACACGGGAAAAATACATTAAAAAAATGACCCCTTTACTGAAAACATTATTATACCATGCTGCTAATTTCTAACAACCTCAAAAAGGAAGAGATTACCACCAAGAAGAAATACACACAGAAAACTTCGCTGTAAAAAATATATCTCTATATCTCTGGAGAAAAGAAACGTATACCCTCATTTACGTGTGAAAAATAATTAAAGGACAGACCCTAATCTCAAAATTATTCCATCAACCTTACAAATTAATATGGACAAGAGAAAAGGAAGAACTTGGCAGATACCAAAACTAAGGACAGGACAAAGAAAAATCCTCAAAGGAAATGTAGTTCGAGGGACAACACTATTCAATGAAATCCTAAACCAATTTCAAATGAACAAAACTTGGAGTGAACGTCTTCAACAAACATCTAGAATCTAGATGGTGGTCTCAGAAAGATACCAGTAGAGCCAGGTATGCCTGCGCATGTTAAATACGGAGTTCAGAAGAGTAATTATATATATATACCTTTGGTTAGCTTCCGCCCGAATCGTTCATTCTGACTAAGGTCAAACTTTTCACTCCGCCTTAGACCTACAGTTTAACGTGGAATCCGAACCACGCCCCATCAGCAGCCCAGCATCTTAACCACTAGGCCACCTAGGGTACCCATTTATCTACCAACCACTTTCTTTTATTGTGTGGAAGGATGAACAGCTGGGTTTTGCTGCACGCCGGCTGCCGTCGGGTCTCGAACCCGGGGCCGATGGTTTCGTAGTCAGCGACGCTAACCACTACACCACCGAGGCGCCTATATATATATATATATACACGGGAATGAACTCAGAATGGTTCTCTGAGGTTTTTTATGATACACACAGACCGTGCATGGAACAGAAGAGTTCCTTGTTCCATGCACGGTCTGTGTGTATCTATATATATATATATATAATATATATATATATAATATATATATATATATATTAAGGGGGAAAGTAAGGTTCGGGAACTCTGCTATAAATTTCCTACAACTCTTGCCAGTTGTTACTCCATCCCACCCCGTAACCATCCCACCCCGTAACCATCCCACCCCGTAACCATCCCAATAAAAAAAAGGCCGCCTCTATTCTAAAATTGCCATGTAACAGAACGATATTAATTAATAATAATAATAATAATAAGAAATAAAATCTGAATAAAAATAAAAAAACCCAATTTTTTTTCTGCATGTTCAAAATAAAAGATACCGGAATGTCCTTCCAGCGAATTCCGACAAAAAAAAAGCCACACATGTATATATATATATACGCCTTGTAGTAGTTGCGTGCCAATCTCTCGCTGCGTGGTCCTACCTCTAGAATTGACTTGGTGAGGGAGAGAGTTGCTTTTTCGAGTTCTCCATCTCACATAATCAGGTACGCCTGGCTCATCTGGGATTGTCCTTAGCCAGGTGTCTAGTCTTTTTTCAAAGACTTCCACATAGACATTGGTGGTGTTTGGAAGATGTTTGGGTAGTTGGTTAAATAGTCTTCGTCTTCTGACGACAAATCTATTTTCCTTCAGAAATGAGGTTCTTTGTCCAGTATTTAGTTTGGGAATACTGCACATTCTGCCTTCCATGTTTTCCAATGTTGTTGGATGGTTATAGGGGCTTCATTTGAGATTATGAACTAGCTTCTCTATTATTTTCCATACACGTACATTACAATGTACCTCTCTCTTCTTTTCAGCGAGTATACAGTAGATTTAATTTACGTAATATATCCCAGTAATCTAGTAGTTTGCAGCCAATGATCTTGACTGAAATTTCTTTGAATTTCTTCTCGCCAATTAACTTTTTATCTTATGTGGAAATGTTAAGACTGAGCAATATTCCAAATTTGTATGATCAGTGTTTTAATAAAGGGATTTATTACATTCTTGTCCCTTCTTTTAAAGGTTCTCAGTATCTGTGCCATTATTCTTTTTGCTTTGTTTATTGCATCTTGTTTTGAGTCCCAATTTTCTCATCGTCGGTCATTTTAACCCTAAATCTTTTGCTTTTGACTGTCTAAGTTGCCTGATCATTTGGGATACAGTGTAGTAGTTTCTAGATTTTATTTCTTCATTTTTTTCATTATCTTTAGAGCTGAAATTTCTCGGTGTTAACTGTCCTATTGTCTTCTTACCACTTGTATGTACTGTTTGTATTCCTTTGTATTCTTTATCACCGGAGTTTCTAATTTTTCTGTTAATTTTTGTATCATCAGCGAGCAATGTCACTACTATTATTGGTTCATTGTTTACGTCCGTTAGCATAGTAACGGAGCTAATATTGTTCCTTCTGGTAATGAGGTACGTACCTCCGATTCTGATGATATTCCTTGGATTGTAACCACTTGCTAACGTTATGTCTGAGGAAGTTATAGATCCATTTTCTTTCTTTGCCTGTTATTCCCATATATTTCATTTTATGTTTCCATTATTCCACGATCAAACTCGTTGAATGCCTTGGCAAAGTTTTTGTATATTACATCATAACTGTAAATGTTTTCGATCGCGTCACTGATATTGTTACATAATAACTGTTCTCTATTAGCTGATAGGCACGATCTTTCTGATTAGAATCCATGCTGATTCTCATTGGATCTTTTCTGTGCCTTCAAAAAACGTGGATTTTTCTTCTTATTCTTTCGAAATTTTTGGTGAGATGAGATGTACAGTAAATGACACTGGTCTTATAGTTCTTCGCTTAAGGTCTACCTACTCCTTAATTTATATGTTCGTTCTCGATAGAAGACTCGGTATCTCTCCCGTGATCAGAGATTTTTTCCATAATCAGTACTGGGTATATAGATGTATATATTATATTAAAAAAAGAAATCACCTATCACCTTTATCTCATTATCTGACTGAAAATATCAAAATTGACACTAATATTTGTAACAATGAGGATCTGAGTTTACGAGAAGCAAGTTGTACATCCTTTGAAATTATAAACTTAAACTACATTCCTTACATCATCTGCGTGTGTCCCATGTCGAACGGGTTCACCGCTTACCCTAACATCTAAAATGGAGTAACTCCATATAAAAAGGTGGCCACACACACACACACACACATTTATATATTAGATTTTATAAAGTTTTACTCGTGATGTCTTTATAACTTTATTAACTGTATTAATTAAAAAATTTATTTGAGGAAATCGGTAATACTTCAAAAGGGTTTTTGTTTAGGAGTACCACTATGAAATGACTGTGACACTAATGGAGCTTTTTTTTTTTTCCTGAAATGACTTCAAAATAACTATAGAAGTATTATACTTTCAATAAAAACAAAAGGTTCAAATTTGAAATAGAATTCAATAGCTTTAAATCAATAAATATAGAAAGATTGGATTTTTCAACAATTTGTTTTAATGAAGCCATTCCATCAAACGATGTGTTCACTCTATAAAGCATGTGTTTTTGAAAGACCATGACACGTGAACACCGAAGGATGGAGCAACTCTCTCCTGAATCCAATCCTAATAAAACGAAAGGAGTGTTGTAGTAATTGTTATAATCTAAAATAATGAAATTAGCTAAATTGCACATTTTTAATGGCGTTAAATCGTGGCTAAAACAATTTTATTCTGCATCGCTTGAAAAGGGGGCAAACCTCTTTTCTTAAGTCGGGTTACGTTTAGTCTAGATTAGTTAGGTAGGCTAGGCTAGGCTAGGCTTATTATGTTCTTATAATTTTAAGTGTTTGTAAATTTGGTGCTTTCAGAGTGCCTTGTTACAGAGCACGTTCCCTCAGTAGCAAATAATATCTTTTAAAAATCAATGTTTCTGTTCTTAACGTGTGTGTGTGTGTGTGTGTGTGTGTGTGTGTGTGTGTGTGTTTTTAAAAAAATTCTCCGTTCCTTCTTTCCAAGTAATTAAAACAATCTAATGTACGGTATAAATAATATGCAGTTAGACACGTGACCATACAAAGCTTTTATAAAGACCACGTTCACACTGACGTAAAGATTCGCACCATCTATTAGACGCGAGAGACGTTCTTTTTCGTAATGAAATGTTTCCCACAAAACGGCTCTTACTTAAAACTTCATTTGGAACCTTTGCAGTACATTACTATTTGTTAAACAAAATTTTCTATTGAACTGCGTGAGTTTTGTAGTCAAAAGAACAAAGCTGCATAATTTAGACTGTAAAATACAGTATAGTGTTTATTTTATCTATTTTCATATCCTGTGTTCACCGAGGATATATTTCGGATGTGATTAAACATCCTTTGTACAAAATATGTTTAGAATATGTAATTTTGTGAATAATTGCAAAACATATATATATATTGCTGTGCAAAAGTCTTAGACAGTTTCACACTCTGATGCGTAAGAAAACTAAAACTTTGTATTCAATTCAAATACGCTTTTAATGAAATAAAAATCGAATTCCAAATAACCTTATTTGTACGGGATATAATTTGATACAAGTTATATAACTTCCTTTAATTCACATTGATCAGAATCTTCTAAACATTGTGATTACAACAGTTCAAAACAAACTGTGTATGAGCAGCTAATATTAAGTATTGTAGTAGCTAATACCTCGCATTTAACATTCAAATATAATTGAATGAAACATTGAAATGTTTTTATTGTTACTAAAAATCACTTTTTTTTTTTCCTTCTAAAGATCCATTAACCTTCAGATTACTTTTTGTATTGCAAAATAAAGATCAACCAGGATCAACTGTTTGGTTTAAACAAAATGGTTAAAATTTCAGTTGAAGACCGCCATAGGATTCCGTTTCTGTAAAAAAAAAAAATGGAAAAGATTGGGTGAAATGCGCCTCGGTGGTGTAGTGGTTATCGTTGGTGACTACGAATCCACTGAACCCGGGATCGAGACCCAGTGACGGCAGGCGGCGCGCGGCAAAAACCCAGCTGTTCATCCTTCCACACATTAAAGAAAGTGGTTGGTAGATAAATGAGTACCCTGGGCAGCCTAGTGGTTAAGACGCTGGGCTGCTAGTGGGGCGTAGTTCGGATTCCACGTTAAACTGTAGGTCTAAGGCGGAGTGAAAAGCTTGACCTTCGTCAGAATGAACAATTTGGACGGAAGCAAACCAAAGGTATAGCTCGCATCATTCGATTTTCAAGGTGTGGTATCCGAAACATTATCAACAAGTACGCATAAATGTCTCGTAATTGACAAACCTAGAACTGGAAGACCCAAAAAGCTGTGTAACGAGGATGAGCAATACCTGAAGATATTAGCTATCTTTAAGAAATAGAAAGAATACGAGGGTTGAATTGGTAACAGAATTGGCAGAAGGATTGGATTGTTGTCCATCCATCAACAGTACGAAGGTCACTTTTGGAATCAGGACTTAATAGAGGTTTTCTTACCGCAAATACATCCTTTAAGAAAGGGGAACAAGGCTAAAAAGCTAAATTATGCGCAAGAACAAAAAAAACTGGACTATGAAACAATGGTCAAAGGTGGTTTGGACGGACGAGTCAAAGTTTAACTTATTTGGAGGTAATCGAAGACAGCACACGAGACGACGAACAACTGAAACCTATGAAGAGCTTCGCTTGAAGCCAACAGTTAAACATGGTGGAGGTCCAATTCGAGTTTGGGGGTGCATCTCCTCGAGTGGTGTTGGAAAATTGCTGAAAATTGATGATATATTGAGTGCTGCTAAGTACAAAGAGATTTTAATCAATCATGCTATCCCAAGTGGTGCGAGGCTTATTAGTCCAAACATTATCTTACGGCAAGATAATGATCCAAACCACGCAGCTGGAATAATTAAAACCTATTTAGAAACAAAAGAGGACGCTGGAGTCCTTGAACGCGTGGTATGGCCCCCTCAAAACCCAGATCCTCAATATCAATGAAGCTGTATGACACTGTTTGAATAAAGAAAAAGTAAACAAGAACCCAAGCAACTAAGATGATTTGCGGAAGGTCTTGGAAGAATCCTACACCACAACCGTTTATAACAAAATTATTTGAAAGTGTCCTTAGAATAATTTCAGCAGTTTTAAAGTAAAAGAGTGGAAGCCTTAGTTATTAGTTTATAGGAAGCTATATTCTGTATAAATGTGGTTGGTTATCTGAATTTAATTTTAATTTTATTAAAAGTGTATTTGCATTCAATACAAAGTTTGTTTCCTTGTGCATCAGAGCGGAAAAATGCAATATGACCTTGGTTTTACTTCCACCCGAATTGTTCATTCTAACGAAGATGAAGCTTGTTGCTTCACCTTGGACCTACAGTTTAACCTGGAATCCGACTCACGACCTACCAGATGGTCAGAAATTACTAAGTCCTTGCCCAGACTCGATCTCACGTCCTCCCGATCAGCAGCCCAGCGTCTTAACCACTAGGCCACCCAGGGTACCAACCTATTTGTTTTTGTGGAAGGATGAACAGCTGGGTAAGCTGCGCGCCGTCTGCTTTTGCCAGAAATTGAACCTGGGGTTGGTAGGTTCGTAGTCAGCGATACTAACCACTACATCACCGAAGTGTATATATATTATATATATATATATATACAGGGTGGGCGGAAAGTAGCTCCCTATTTTGGATTGGTAAAAAAATACGTATATTATCCATTTATTTCAGAAGAAATAATACGAAAAGGTAGGCATACATGGTAGGTTTTCTCTAAAATTCAATGTGGGCTCCAACTCTTTCCACCAGCTTCTGGAGCCGCCCAGGAATGGCGTCCACTGACTTTAGCAGGAACTCCAGCGGGATGGAGGACATGACTTCCCGAATTCGGTCCTCCAGTTCTTCCAATGTCCTCGGTTTGGTGCGGTAGACTTCTTCCTTTACACACCCCCAAAGAAAGAAGTCGCACGGTTACCGCTGAAAAACGGCAGAATCGGTTCAGTGTAACGGTGTGGTGTGGTATGACCTCAGATCAGGTTGTGGGCCCGTTCCTTCTGCGCAACACCATGAATGCTGAGCGGTACCTTGCTATGTTGCGAAACGAGGTCTGGCCGGTTGTCAGCACATGGGAGAACATCGACGATCTGATATTTATGCAAGATGGCGCCCCTCCGCACTTCGCTCTTGTTGTCCGTGAGTGGCTGGATGCCCACTTCCCTGGGCGTTGGATGGGTCGTCGTGGTCCACATCAATGGCCAGCCAGGAGCCCCGACTTGACACCGTGCGACTTCTTTCTTTGGGGGTGGGTAAAGGAAGAAGTCTACCGCACCAAACCGAGGACATTGGAAGAACTGGAGGACCGAATTCGGGAAGTCATGTCCTCCATCCCGCCGGAGTTCCTGCTAAAGTCAGTGGACGCCATTCCTGGGCGGCTCCAGAAGCTGGTGGAAAGAGTTGGAGCCCACATTGAATTTCAGAGAAAACCTACCATGTATGCCTACCTTTTCATATTATTTCTTCTGAAATAAATGGATAATATACGTATTTTTTTACCAATCCAAAATAGGGAGCTACTTTCCGCCCACCCTGTATATATAATATAAATATATGTGTGTGTGTGTGGGATCAAGTAAAGATAAGCACCCCCAGCCTTCTTTAATTAGCCTTATAAGGCTAACTAACGAAAATATCACGACCTAACCTAACCAATCGTTAAGTCAACTGTACGCCCTTGACGATTGGTTAGGTTAGGTCAGGTCGTGATATTTTCGTTAGTTTGCCTTATAAGGCTAATTAAAGAAGGCTGGGGGTGCTTATCTTTACTTGATCCTGTGTGTGTGTATATATATTATAATATATTAGATATAAAATATATTATATATAATATATTTTTTCATACATTCATTATTCTCTGTACCGCTTCTCAACCTATTTTCGATTCACTGCAATTAAAGATTTGCTAAAATTACCGTGTAAGTTTTTAAACTAAACCAGTGGCCTTAGTGTGTGTGTGTGTGTGTTGTGTGTGTGTGTGTGTGTGTTTTAGTAATAATGTTTTCTGTTTTTAGAAGTACAAACAAATAGTCTTTACATGTTTTTACACTTAATATTAATTTATTGCTCATTATCCATATATTATTTAAATAAAAGCACAACTTATAAATAATTATCATATATAGGTCCTCACAGCATATATATATATACTGTATATATATATATATATATATATATATATATATATATATATATATATACGCTGTGTAAATACTGTATATTTCGTACCTTATTAGCCTTTGAAAGTCTTTGTTTTCGATATAAGTGATTTAAACTTAAAATTTGATGCAATGTATTCGACACAAGCTTATTAAACTCACAATGCACAAAACAATATAAGGTCGAACAGAGATAAAACATGACTAACTCACGCGGATGTCATGGTTGTACTGATAATATGTAAGCCTAGACTTTGCTGCTGGAGACTTATAATAAGTGTGTGTGTGTGTGTGTGTGTGTGTGTGTGTAGCCTAGGTCTGTTCTGTTGGGGCCCCTTTGTGGACTTTTATATTTGATTATTAACTGCACTTAGCGCATGTTTTAATATTTCAATGTACAAAGAGAAGTGTATAATTATCTAAAAGTAGGTTGGGCGAATGTATCGAATCATCTTTAAAGAAATAATGTATATGTCATATTTACATTTATAAGTTTGCATTTGTGAACTAAGTATGTAATTTTTAACGATATATGCGTTTCTGTATAAATTCGACGACTTATCTTATCTGGAATATTATCATAGACAGTATATGTGGATAACAAGCGAGAAGAAGGGAGAGTCAGACGTACGAGTGAACGTGAAAGAAAATAATGTAATTTTATTTTTGGTACGAAAGTGTTCTTTATATCGTATTTGAAAGACGACGGGCAGCAAATTTTATGTAAAAATATTATACAATACGTTTTAATCTCAAATTTTACCCAGTGCACGAGTACAGATGTTCCAATAATATTTTTAAGAATAATGTATTTCCTTTTGTCCGCACAATCATATTTTACACCAAGAAAATGACTTGCAAATAAAAATACTAATTCGTAATCTTATCTAGCCACTTTACTTTATAAATACATATTCTTGTTTTTTTAGATAACAAATTTTATTCAGAATCTTGCAAGTATGTTCTAATTCCACAAAAGCAAGGTAAGGCTCATAAATCTTGTGTGGGTATTGTATATTAGCTTTTAAAATATCGCGTATAAACGAAAGCTAATTTGGTTAAAAAATGATTAAAAAAAATTGTGAAGTTATGTGATTCTCTCAACAAAAACCTTTTTATTATCATTAATTATCGGTAATATTAGGGATTATTTTATTGACAATACCTATTAGTTATTAAAGCTGTTTTAAATTACATTATATATATATATAAATAATTTTATTTATTATATATATATATATGATGCAAACCGCAAGGAAAAGGAAAAATTATTTCAAGGCCTTTCGTGTATTCAGAAGTACACCTCGTGAATACTGTACGGGAAAGGCCTTGGAATCATTTTTCTTTTTCCTTGCGAGTTTGCATTATTCATTTATTTCATGTTTAATTATGAAATTCATTATATATATATATATATATATATATATATATATAGACGATGATGAATTATGTCTGTTAGGGCTGAACTCCAGTCGAAATATGCTGTACTCGATTGAGTACATATGGTGAAATAGGTGGGTCCATTTATATTAAAAGTAAATGATGGCTTGAGTCGTTTTCTTCACTAAAAAAAAATGTGGTTAATAAATGGGGACAAAGTTAAAACTAAGTTTGCTACATTTATGTATGTCACAACGGATCTTTCAACTTAAGCATTTAAAAAGGACTAGGCTATGCATAGTCATTAATTGTGGTACAAGGGGTTTATGCCATGGTTTATATTACATGCGTCTTCAACACTTATTTACTGAAACCATAATTTAAAGTAAACTGAAGTCACTGACCAATGAAAACAGTTTCTACCCAAGAAAGGTTCAATATACAGTATTGACAAAAATAAGTAGATACTCGACTTAAGATTGACGTTTTGCAAGATTTTATTATTACGAAATATAGCTCATGACTTGGAAAACCTCGATAGGCCCCAGTGGCTTCATCTTTTCCAAATGTAATGTAATACCACGATAATTGTCCTCAAGAACAAATGGTAAAGCTCATCACTGGAATGCCAGAACGTGTGTGTGTGTCACCTTTGCTTAATGGAAAGTGGAAAGCAACACGATTCTAAATATATTTATTCAATAAATCTGTTATTATTTACTCACTTTTATTATCAAATAAAAAGACTGAAAAAAAACCGAAGGTGTCTATTTACTTTTGTCAACCCTCTTTATTTGAATTAACACTTTTGATGAAAGTCATCGTAAAAATTGGTTGGTGTAAACTTGAGCAATTATGCTGTACTTTATATTAAAAGATGTAAATCATGTCATTTACTTATCACTTTACATCATAAAATTAATCACGATCACATAGATTCATGTACGTACTACCTCCGTGGCGGGAAGTAATCGTGGTGCAATACAGTAATTAAACAACTTGTCTTACTCGATACAGCAGCAGCAGCAGCAGTCGACAAATTTTTTTTTTTTTTTTATGTATTTTTTTTTTTTTGTCATGGAACTTAACCATGTCATTTAGAAGCATTTTTAGTTTAATTTCTCATATTAGTATTTTAAAGAAGTTTTTCTAGTGCATGGTGTAGGAAAGGATTTTGACTGAAATACTGCAGGGTATATTTTACTAGCCAAATTCATTAAACATTATCATAACATTTTATAGAATAAATTTATTATGCGTAGTGCAATTTTCCACGTGAGCTCCCTTTAACCGAGCCTAATCTACCCGCTGAATCCTAACGGATAAGGAAGATCACCTTGGTGATCTCTCAAAATGATTCTGGTAGGGAACCAATATGGTTCGTGTCCTCTTTTTTGGCAGACGTAATGCAGTTCCGCGCGAGTTGTGTTGACCAAATGATTAAAAAATGCATCTTATATAGCGTTCTGTTTACCGCAACAATTCTCACCACGGAAGAGTTGTAGCACATCATCACGAACAACATTCAGATGATTCCTGTCGATGTAGTGCGGCGTAACTTCGGCAACACGTAGCGCAGTAAACATTTGCGACTGCAAAACAATGCCGATCAATTTCAGCATCAGAGGGAGCTTCCATGATCAGGGCTAAATTCATGGCAAACTTCTCTATGACAAGATCATTGTGTACAACGCTATGACATGTTCAATGAGCCACACTAATAGCAATAATAATAACTAGAAAACCGTTAAGACGGGTGCGCCCCGGTAGTGTAGTGGTTAGCTAACCGTCGCTGACTACGAATTCATCGGCCCCGGGATCGAAACCCGGTGACGGCAGGCGGCGCGCAGCAAAACTCGGCTGTTCATCCTTCCACATAAAGAGATTGGTTGGTGGTAGATAAATGGGTACCCTGGGTAGCCTAATGGTTCGGATTTCACGTTAAACTGTAGGTCTAAGGTGGAGTGAAAAGCTTGACCTTCGTCAGAATGAATAATTCGGGCGGAAGCAAACCAAAGGTGACCAAAGGTGATCCGACAGAATTTAAACACAAGTCTCCTTCCCTACCCCTACCTCCAGTTTATATATACATATAAATCGTCATTCTGGATCACGCTCTCTCTCTCTCTCTCTCTGTTACGATTAGGACGCTACTGCTATCTCATGCGTGGGAAGAGAGGCTTGGAACCTCTATAAATAACACCATTTAACTTCAGTTGTAGGTAAATATTTAGAGGGAATAATAGCGAGTAGGATTGTTGACCATTTGGATTCCTACAAGCTACTTGGGGACTCCAACATGGGTTTAGACGGCATAGGTCGTGTCTCACCATCATGCTCGAGTTTTTCTACGTCATGTTGAGTGAGTATGATAAGAGTAGGGCGATTGATTAGAAGGCCTTTGATAAGGTACCTCACCGCCGGCTAATGGCCGAAGTGCGCGCGCTGGGTATTGGTGGGGAAGTAGGTAGGTGGATTGGAAACTGGCGAAAAATGCCACAAAGTTAATCCCTTTCGTTAGGCATATGGGCTACAATCGACGCTTATGTGACGCGGGTTCAAAGATGTCGATTTTAGAAGCATGTTTAGTTCAAATGATAACCCAACTCGCAACAATGGTTAGAAGTTGGATTTGAAACGATTTAGGACTAGTATATGTGGGAATTACTTTAACACGTTGATAGTTTAAGATTAAAACATAAGAAAACTCTGCAGGAGTTCGCTTGCACGGTGTCTCTGTGAGCAAGGTAAATATAGAGCTATTTATATATTCTCCACTTTCCTGTAAAATTTCCTTGGCTACTTTTCCAGGGTCAAGGTATTTCTTCAACCTTTTTCCGTACCTGCCTCTGGCAGGGAGTGAGAGCGGAGGGTGGGGAGAGAGCCTTCTACTTTTCTATCCAGTTTTCTACTACTGCTAGGATAGTTGAAAGAAAAATAAACTTTTAATAACAGGAATAGTTCCTCGGTGGATTAGTTCAAGAAAAGGTTAGACCAAATCTTGCACACTATTTGAGTGTGTAGAAAATTTTCCCTGGCACCCGTTGCCATTGGTACCTCCTCGGTATGGGCCGCAAGGCCTTTTGAGGTACTTCTTTTCCTTGTAACTCCTTGTCTCTCTCTCTCTCTCTCGGGGCCAATGTTGGGACGCCCGAAGCGATCGAGGAACTGCGTGCGGACCTAGGTAGGATAGGAGAATGGTCCGAAAAATGGCAAATGCCGTTTAACTTGGGTAAATGCAAAGTGATGCACATTGGCTACGCCAATCCCAAGTCGGACTACTCGATGTTGGGCAGTAATATCGAGGTGACTGATTTAGAAAAGGACTTGGGTGTGCTAATTAGCAGCGACCTTAAGTTTACGAAACAGTGTGTAGAGGTGGAAAAGAAAGCCCAGAAACTATTGGGTTATATCAGGAGGCAATTTCAGTTTCGGAACAAGGTGATTGTGCTCTCACTGTACAATTCCCTTGTTCGGCCGTACCTGGAGTATGCTGTGCAGTTCTGGTCGCCCACCCTCAGGAAAGATATTGAGAGGCTGGAGCGAGTGCAGGCGAGGGCCACAAAGTTGATCCCTTCCGTTAGGCATATGGGCTACAATCGACGGTTACGCGCCCTGAACTTGTTTTCGCTTGAAACTCGGAGGCTGCGCGGTCAACTGATCGAGGTTTTCAAGCTCTTACGAGGGTTCAACGATGTCGATTTTAGAAGTATGTTTAGTTTAAATGATAACCCAACTCGCAACAATGGTTGGAAGTTGGATTTGAAACGGTTTAGGACTAGTGTGTGTGGGAATTACGTTACGTATAAGATCTGTGACACATGGAACAGGTTACCTTCGGAAGTTGTGAACAGTTCCTCTGTGGATCAGTTCAAGAAAAGGTTAGACGAAATCTTGCACACTATTTGAGTGTGTAAAGACATTTAGGACCTCAGTCTGCGGAAATTTCTTTTCCTATAAAATAGTTAATATCTGGAACCAACTGCAGGAGTTCGCTTGCTCGGTCTCTGTGAGCAAGCTAAATATAGAGCTATTTATATATTCTCCACTTTCCTGTCAAATTTCCTTGGCTACTTTTCCAGGGTCAAGGTATTTTCTTCAACCTTTTTCCGTACCTGCCTCTGGCAGGGAGGGAGCCTTCTACTTTTCTATCCAGTTTTCTACTACTGCTAGCATAGTTGAAAGACAAAATTTTCCCTGGCACCCGTTGCCATTGGTACCTCCTCGGTATGGGCCGCAAGGCCTTTTGAGGTACTTCTTTTCCTTGTAACTCTCTCTCTCTCTCTCTCTCTCTCTCTCTATATATATATATATATATATATATATATATATATATATATAGTGGCGACTCGTGACATTTTTGTTCAGGCATGCAATGTATGGAATGGAAGAAAAACATCCGCCTAACCCTCTTGCCCAAACTTTGCATATTGTTTACATAGAACTTAGCAAGTTAAAGGTTTTACAAACTTTTGGGGACCTCTTTGAAGGAAAGTTCATTTAATGTTAGGCTTAAATATGCGAACAAAAAATTAGACATATTTATATATAGTTGTTACCGAATTGATCTAAAGAAAAAGATACAAATTTAAAATTTACCTTAAATAATTGTGAAGCATTATTTGAATTGAAATTCTGCTCTCCTAGTTTTCCTGCAAAATTCTTCGATGACCAAATTGTAAAAGTACTCTCGATTCTCCATAAGCTTCTTGATGAAATTTTTTTCAATTGAAATTAAGGCAAGATTAGATAGCCTTTCTTCACTTTGGGAACTCCGTAAATAACTTAATTCTTTTAAGCGCAGAAAATGATCGCTCAACACTTGCTGTCGATATTGGTATAGTTAGAATCAAATTCGTCAATTTATATATTTCCTTAAGACCTTTGTGCATTTCGCTTTCCAGTAGATATTTTAGGAGCTCAGCAACATTCTTTTTGGCAAAAGATTTGTGCGAATATAAAAAACACAATTCAGAACGGAGACGAGGAAACTCAAAAAATGAATTGTAGCTTCTTTTCAAAGATTCAAAAGCTCTCTCTGGGAAAGTAACATCATAGAACTCAAATTTTTTGCAATCTAAAAGCTCAATGAATTCCAATTTTTCATTGAACTGAAACGCTCTTTCATTTGAAGAAGTATATTATCGAATATTTCATGAAATAGTTGACTATACTTCTCTTGTGGAGAAAGACTCTGTTATCAAGTCCCACATATCTGCAAATTTTGTATCCCTTATTTGTTTGATTTTTTTCATAGTGCTTTCAACGGTGATTGAGCTATACACAATATCCATAGATTTTGTTTGCAGCACATTAAATAGATATTCAGTAAAAGGAAAAATTGAAGAAAATACTTCTAATAAAAAATTAAAATCGAAAGTATCGATACCAGCAAGCAATCCGCGTGCACTATTTTTTGTTTTTTCATCAAATTTATTTGGGTTTTCAAGAATACTTTTTAAAATCTATTATATCTTCTTTATTTTCCTTAACTCTTTCAACTAGACGAGATGAATAGTTCCACCGCGTTGGAGCCAGTTTAGGGAAACGCTTTCCAACAACTTTGTCAAGCATTGAAGTTCGCTTAGTTGAACTGCTGAAAAATGATGACAAACTTCCTAATACTGAAAAAAAATTATTACATTCGGAAATTTCAGCGACAGCTTGGGATAAAACAAGGTTAAGTTTATGGGCGTAGCAGTGAAGAAAAATAGCCTCTGGTACAGTTTCTCTAATCTTTGTTTGTACTCCATTAAGATCGCTCCCCATAACAGCAGCACCGTCGTAGGTTTGAGCAACTAATTTTTTTCAAACAGCCCAGTTCACCTAGTTGCCTTATAGATAAATCAGAAATCGCTCCTGCACTTCTATCATTGCTGACGTCATTGAATTTTATAAATCGTTCACAAATCTCTCCATGTTTATTAACATAACGAACAACAGTAGAGAGTTGAGAAAAACAGCTGACATCAGATGTTTCATCTAATAAAATCGCCACATACATGCAGTCGATAAGCTCACGTTTTATTTGTTCTAACATAACTGCACTAATAGATTGAATTATGTCATTCTGAATAGCAGATGATGTTCCCTTAAAAACAGTCGCAGTTTTTAAATGGTTTTGAAGCTTTTCATCGAATTCTCCCATACAAAATACCAATTCAATATAGTTACTCCTATTGTCAGCGTTTTCTTCTTCATTGTGACCGCGAAATGCTAATTCTTGCATACCTAAAAAACATGTTATCCTAATCAAACGTTTCAAAATTTCTCGATTCTTATTAACTTCTTCGTTATGTCTGGAAATGGCAACTGATTTCTGCTTGTCGAGTATTAAATCAATTCTTTCTGACTTTCCAAATGTTTTAAGATCAACAAATGCATTTATGTGAGCAAGAGATTTTTCATGGCGAGAAATTGCAGTATGTAAATTGTTTAAATCGTCGTATCCACTACTAACAGAATGCCACAGAGTTATCTCTTGAAAATAGGAAACACGACCAACAGTACAATTTGTTATTTGAAATATTTCCACATAACCAGGGAACATCATCATACAGCTTAGGATTAAATTTCCTAGTGAAGCCTTTATTTTCTTTGCTTTAAATTCAAATGTGGAATCGGTCTGCCATTATTCAATATGCGCTTTTTCTCATCAAAAGAGAGAGAGTAAAATCTTCTAGTCTTCAATTGATTAAACACATCGTCAGTCATTATGGGCACTACAATGCTATAATTTATTTAAGGGAACACCGAACACAAGTGAAGCTTGCGGCTGTGGTACTGGAAAGAAGCCTTGTCAGAATTGCCAGATGTTACTTTTTGGTGAATGCACCTATAAAACTGAATGCATGCCGTATTATTTTCATTAATTAAAAAAAATCAGAACAAAGCTTTTTAATTATTTTTTGTAAAAATATTAAGTAAATTTTCTAAGCATATTTTAAAACATATTGCCTTTTGAATTTAGCTATGAGGCTCAAAAAAAATATCTTATGGATAGTGAGAAGTCTCCTTAAAAAATTGCCCAAGGCAAGGCGGTGTAAACAAAATCATGTCTTATTTCACTAGACAATTAAGAACATTTTTCTGTACCCAGACTGAATTAGTGAATGCTTTAGCTACAAGTATTTCGATCTGTGTACAGAAAAATGTTCTTAATTGTCTAATGAAATAAGACAATTTTGTTTACACCGCCCATAGCCAGTACATGCGTGATTGAAGCCTTAGCCTATTTTTAGTTTCTGAAAATTATTTTTGTCAATTATAATCCTTACTTAGATCTGAAAAGAGAACATATTTAACGCATGCATTCATTGCATGCGATTCATTAAGAAATCGCCACATATATATATATATATATATATATATATATATATATATATATAGAGAGAGAGAGAGAGAGAGAGAGAGAGAGGAGAAGAGAGAGAGAGAGAGAGAGAGAGAGAGAGAGAGAGAGAGAGAGAGAGAGAGAGAGAGAGAGAGAGAGAGAGAGAGAGAGAGAGAGAGAGAGAGAGAGGAGAAGAGAGAGAGAGAGAGAGAGAGAGAGAGAGAGGAGAGAGAGAGAGAGAGAGAGAGAGAGAGAGAGAAGAGAGAGAGAGAGAGAGAGAGAGAGAGAGAGAGAGAGAGAGAGAGAGAGAGAGGAGAGAGAGAGAGAGAGAGAGAGAGAGAGAGAGAGAGAGAGAGAGAGAGAGAGAGAGAGAGAGAGAGTTAACGACAGCGACGTAAAACTTAACCGATAGTTCGGTAGACTTCATTGGGCCCATAATAATAATAATACCTAAAAACTGTTGCTAAAACATGTACTCCTAAAAAGGTGGTTCCCAACCTTTCCTAGCTCAAGGCACCCCATTGCCATTCGTTCTTCTTTCGCGCCACCCCAGAGAATTTGTTTCCCCACTGTTCAACATCCAGTTTTTCTCCCTCAACCCATACCACCACGTAACTTCAAACTTTGCTTATACAACTCCGTATGGACGTAATAAAATTGCGAATGCTTTGTTTCATTTGAAATATCTTGAGTAACTTTTTTGAATTTCTACTTGCAATAGCTATTCTTGGGTTTTCACGAAATTTCACGGCAACCCATTTGGGAAACCCTGTCCTAAAGTATAAAATTATTATTCATCGAGTCTTGCATGGGTAAAAGATGGATAAGCGCGTCCAAATGATGTCGATGAACCTCGGTTCAGATACCACGTTAAGCTGTAGGTCTCCTCTAGCATATAAACTCCCTGGCTGTTACTACGGAGGGGAAATTATGTCACACGGATGAACTCTGCTACAAGTTTTTTCCTTGACATCTGAGAACCTCAATTTCAGACTTGAACTTCGTTTGTGACATTCGGAGTTTATGAAGTAAAATCCTTTAAGGGTCATTAACGCACAAATTCTTTTAAAATTACTCTATAATTAATTGTCTAAAATATCTTATACAAGTAGTATGGAAACATTTTTATTATTATTGGTCTTCTTTAATATTTCGGAACAGATTTATTCACATGCTGTCAAAATTGTATATCAAAGCAAATTTTCAGTAACCTGCTGAGGGCTGTCCACACTATTGAGAGCAAAGATGAAACATCAAACAGAAGCGTGCAAGTCATTATTGTATACCAAATCTTCCTTCATAATTAGAATGTGGTATAATTACAGACTATTTAACATCATGATCTATTTATATTCGTACTCCAAATGATTTGTAGGTCAGTACTGTTAACTGATAAGTTTCATATTTTTTAAAATCATTATTACAAAGAAATTCTTAATTTTTTTCCCAAATTAAGGTAGATAAATAAAATCACTAATCCTAGGTCTAGTTTTCATTTTACCTGACTTGGGCTTTGTCCTGTTTAGGCCCCGGCCCCTAGAAGTACTACCTGTTAACGTTAGGAACGTTAATTTGAGGTCTGTTGCAGGTTAAGTTCTTGAGCATTTGCAACACAAAATAGACAAGGGTGAGGGGCTACCCTTAATTATCCTGAGTCATGTTAGGTTAGATTGGGAACTACCCCATTGACACACATCTGACTTAACTTAGTATAACGTAACCTAAATGGGTGGGTGTATGATCTGACTTGGGGTAGTTTTTGTTAGGTTACGTTATATGTCCAATGAGGTTAAGTGCCGATGACTTTGGCATGTCCATAATTTGGGGGTATTATTATTATTATTCCTAAGGCTTCCCATTGTCCATAATTTGGACAACGTAGCACGTGTCTCTCAAGGTTTGTCGAGAATGTTTTTCGTATAAAGGCAAATTAAGGTGTTGTCTCCAACGTCGACACATTTTTCTAGATACCTAAATTACTTAACACGTTAAATTTTTCTCGAAATAAGTAAAAAGAACTAGGATGGTTTCCCTTTGAAGAAAAGTCACCTTTTAGCAATATGGTACATTTTCTTTTGTCCTTTGGTAGGCAGTATTAACCCCACTCCTCACCCTTAGTAGAAAAGAAATATTGTGGCATGTTGAAAATGGTTACTATCGTCAGGAAGCTTCAATGCAATTGATTTAGTACACATTTAAAGTTATGCATTTATTTGTTATAAGAATTATGGGAATATATTATTTTGATATCGTAAACTTGCTGTAGCAATAATCAGTGCTTTGATTATACAAGACTGCTTGTACAAAATGATGGAAACTGGCGGGTGTTACTCAACATAGAAATGGATCACGCACCGACAAACAACAACAACAACAACAACAACAACAACAAAAATAAAGTCACTATATTTACTATATCCATGTTGACGATATTTTCGTATCCTAATTTAATACAACGACAAAAAACAACGACAATGAATTCTGGTTTTATCTTTCCCTTCAAAAAGTGCGGTTTCCGAATTTATTGTAAACACGCTTTTTTTACAACAAATTATCTGATTATAAAACTGTACGAATAGTAACTTGAATGAAGTAATTACTCTTCACAAACATTTAAAGAGATGCCGTTTGTATTAAAAATCTGAATAACTAATACGGGCGTCGTTGTCACTGCTAAGCTAAAATATAAATAACTAGCGCAGTACTTTATCTTTTAGCTTCCATTTAATCAACAGCGTGTTCATTTACTTGTATCCAAATTTTCCTACCTCCTTTTTTTAACATCTGTTGAAATTACTTCTAGCACCTGTGTAACATAAGAAGACGTACAGCTAAATATTAAAGAAAATCATGATTCAAAGCTTATTTTAAAGGCACAGATTTTTTTCCTCGTCTATTGATGAGTGTGCTGTACGAAAGAGGATAAGATTATATATATTATATATATATATATATATTAACTGCAAACAACACACAATATAATTAATGTAAAGAACGACGCTTGTGTAGAAGAGCGTCCGAACAAGATGAGGAGAAAGAACGAACAAATGAAAAATGAGGCACCTCCCAGGAATCGAACCCGGGATCATCTAATTGCCGGTCGGACATGCTAACCACTACACCAAGGTCCCCGATCAGTCAGAAGTCGTAATTCTCCTACATAAGAGCGGAATAGTGGTTGGCATGTCCCCGGCAATTGGATGATCCCGGGTTCGATTCCTGGGAGGTGCCTCAATTTTCATTGGTTCGTTCTTTCTCCTCATCTTGTACGGACGCTCTTCTACACAAGCGTCGTTCTTTACAATATATATATATATATATATATATATATATATATATATATATATATATATATATCAGTGGCGGTTCTTTAGATTAGGCAGGCGAGGCGACGCCTCGCCTAATAAAAACAAAATATTCCATCTTTTATATATATAAATATTAATAAGATAAATTTATATAAATGCATAAAAATATTATTCGAAGTTTTTTTCACATTCATTTTGTACACAAAAAGTCCTATATTTCCAGCATAAAGTACTAGCATTCGAAAAAAACTTGCTTCACCTTGTATTCATGAGGCGAGACAATCAAAACGCTCAGTGTTGCTACCGTATTTGTCGGCTTATAAGACGCACTTTTTTTCCTTATAAATACCTTAAAAAATCGCCCTGCGTCTTAGAAGCCGAAAGTGGCAATACAGCACATCAATAGCACAAGTGTATGAATGGGTGCTGAAGTCATGGCATGATGTTAGGACTGAAATTGTGGTCAAGTCCTTTAAAAATGTGGTATAAGTAATGCAATGGATGGCACTGAAGATCATTTATTGTATGAGAGTGATAGTGATACAAGTGAAGATGATGATGATGATGATTATGATGATGGGGATAATGATGATAATGTCAGTAATGAATCTGAAGTTGATTAATAACAAATAATAAGAGTAATAATCATATTATCTTTCTTTATTGGCTTTTGGGTTTTCTTTTTATTGAATTTTACATATCGATTGTATTAACAATAAAGTGCATCAAAAACTTTTTTCCTTGAATTTACCTTTCCAAAATTAAGGTGCGTCTTTCACGGCGCAGCGTCTTGTAAGCCGTCAAATACGGTATTTGCTATGACGCTGATGACGCCACTCACACTACTGAAATATTACTGGTTGAGGCGAAATGAATTTTCGCCTCAGCATTTCGTGATTTTATTTTTTGTAGTACCAGATCTTTCCAAACTTCCAAACACTGGTAAAATACTTCCATATAATGTTTATTGTTTGTCATATGTTATATATGTGTTATGTCACGAGTTAGGTTATTATACGGGATATATAAAAATTTTTTTTTGCCTCACACTTAAGGAATGCACGAGCCGCTACTGATATATAAAACCAGATAAACCTAAATTAAATGCTGCCATTGGCTCGAGTACAGGAGGGTTAATTATATGTAAAACACATTTGGGTATGAAAGCGTTTAAGTTTTTCTCGGCCGTCGAAATACTCGCCAGGTTATATTAACGTTGTAAACAATGTATTCAAGTTGAAGGAAGACACTTTGAACATCCAAAATAAACAATTATTGTTGCTGTATATGAAATAAAATTGTTAAATATCGCATAATTTTTGTTAAGATATTGCGTTCATATAAAAGTTTACTAAGTAATTTTAGAACACCCTGTATATATTGATATGGGATTGTTATGTGGAACCTCTTATCTTTTTCAGATACTCTTGGAAAATATCTGATAACACTGTGCACACGAAGTGAATAAAAAGTTAACACATGAATTAAGAGCCATTATACTTAACTCTGCATACACAGGGCAAGTCAGAGAAACTGCAATGTAGCTCAAAATATCCAAAGGAGCAGTTACAAGAACTCAACAGCGGAGGCAAGAAAAGGACAGTCTGACTGTTCTTAGCAGACAAGGTCAACCTAGAATAGCTACAAGAAGATAAAATCACATTATTTAAAGACCTCTCCTGAGCAAATCGCTTTAAAACAACCCAAAAAATATGGGCATCCATTCAGAAGGTACTACTGTAACGTACGCCCATTACGAAAAAAATTGCTTCAAGAACAAGTTGCCATCAGAAAGCTACATATTAGTTATGTAAAGCATAGGCATGAAAATGTTACTATACGAGTAATACTATGAAATGTGGTGGTGGATGTATTATGTTGTGGTTGTGGTTGTTTCACCTCAGATGGAGGGTGTGATCTTGTAAAATTCGATAGAAATATGAATAAGACGCCGAACCCCAGAATTCTGGTTCAGCACGCACTACATGTACAGCAATACTCAACAGTGCTTATTTGGGGTAGGAGGAGCAGATTGGGAGGATCCAAGTGCTGGTTTCCACCACATACTCTTGAGCTAAACCTCAGTGACCCTCACTGAACATTTGTGGAAATTTGTGGAAACTACAAAAAAGTGCTATCTTGCTGTCCATTCAAAAACAGCAAGAAATTGTTACGGAAAGGCTACATACTGACTATGGTTGATTCGATGCCATTATCCGTGGTCGAGGAGATCTCGCTGAATATTTAGTACTTACCAGTCTTTGTACATTAAAAGTCATTTGCTATGATTTATTCTTACTGTACACGAAATTAAGAGGAACTCTAAAGCAAAATATGTAGTTCTAATGACTGAAGACGCGAAATTTGAAACACAATAAAATAGCAGGAAACAGGACAAAAAGAATAACTGGACAGACCGAGAACCTTCAAAAGAAGGGATAGAAATATAATGATTCCTCGGTTGAAAACGCTGATCATACCCAAGTTGGAGTACTGTTCGGTCTTAACATCCTCATATAAAAAGAAGACCTTAGTTAGCTAGAAGAAATTCGAAGATTCACAGCAAAGATCAATAGATACGAAGAACTAAATTACTGGGAGGTTATGTTCGCTGGAAACAAGAAAAGATAGGTCCACCTTATTTACACTTGGGAAATAATGGAGAAACTAGTCCTTAATCTTACTTTGAACCCTATAGCCACTCAAGCAACAGTGGAAAGTAGGAAAGAAAATCTTTCGCTTTTCCAAATTAAAGGCTAGACAAGGAACATCCTCAACTCTGAATGAAAATAGTGAAATGAAGCGGAGCGCAAGAAACTAACTCCTTCAAGCGAACTCGAGATGGACAAGCATCCTGACCTCTATGAAATGAAAGGTTGTACTATGCAGGGGCGTTTTAAAGGTTTTAAATTGATTGGGAAAGTTATGCCACAGGGTGTCCCAGGGCCCGTTTACTAGTCTTCCTTAATGGAAATTCTCGGAAAAACTACTTAAGTACAGGGCCGGATTAAGCATTGTTAGGGCCGGGGACAATGAATATTTTCGGGCCGGTGTCACTAGAAAAACAATTCTTTACCTGATACATCATACATGAGTGATGTGATCAGCTGACTGGGATCGATCAACAGAAAACGAAACAAAAACAAAGATGTGATTACAGAAAATGTATACTTTGTTCACATAAATGGTATGGAAAACTGATACGTGTGGGTAATTGGGAGGTAACGAAAATGGTCCACTGAGTAGGTAGGTAGTTGATCTAACAATTATTAAATTCCTTTTATGTCAATAACTGGGTGGATGAAACCAATTGGTTGCTCACCAGAGTTATTCTCCACATTAGTATTTATATACTGTGTGATAGAGCGTGCTCGGTAATGCACATACATTACCGATCAACCAACTGAAAAAAACCAAGAGGACGTTGGTGGAAAAAGCCCCGCGAAAAAGGAGAGAGAACGAAAAGAGCCAACGAGAGAACAAGACGGAACGGAGAGAAGAGGCTAAACAACGAAAAAAGATCCCACCAGCAAATACGCTCTCGACAACGGAGAAAAGAGAAGAGGAACTGTCTAATAACACGGTAAGTGATCAGCTGTTTTTTAGCCCAGTTAATTAAGGGACATAAATTAAGCTGGGTCAGACAAATTAGCCTACATTGTGGTCTAAGACCTAGCATCAACTCATAGCTTAACAAAGGTGAAGGTAAATTACCCTAACCTAATTTGGTGAGGAATCCTACTGTGGACCTCAATTTACTCTGCCCACTCTGGACCATTTCCGGAATCTCTAGGCTGACCCCTACAAGGCTAGGCTTAATCTACTTTATAGTTAGACTGGAGATATTAGGGGTGGGTTAATTGGGGACCAATTCATACAGAGCATTTTTCACAATAGTGGCCCGTGTGTGGGGAATTTACATACTTTAGACTTAACCTTACCTAACAAAAATTGCAGAATTAAGCTAAATGGTCTAGCTTAAACCTAACGTAATCAAGCCTAAAGTAACAAACTTGCCTAATTAGGTCTACAAACTAGGACCTAACTAGTAAACGTTTACATTTAAGGAGTCCCATTCTTTTATGAGCTTAGAACTGAGTGGCACATAAATACTTGGGGGATTTAACTAAATTTAAAACTTGACTGTTTTGTCTGATTACTCAATTTATTTGATCTCTCATCTCTGATAATTTCTTCTTGTCCTATATTTCATTACGATCCCCAGTTAAACAATTTTGACTTAAACATGGACAGTGAGGAATTGAAACAATTAAAAAAGAAAGAGGGGAAAGTTGGGCGCTGTTACTAAGGCCATCAACACTTTTAACAGTATTACACAACCAGGCAAGGGAGATTTAGAGTATGTAATTCTTAAATTGGATAACTTTAAGGAGGATATAATAGCCATTGATGAGAGTATTTCAAAGTTAATTGAACCTGAAATGGCTGATGAACAACTTATAGACCTTTACTCTAATAATGAGCATCAGGTAATCTCAATTGAACAGCACATAAGGAGATTACAGTCTCGTTTGACCGACTTAACACCAAATAAACCTATTTCTGATTTTAATCAAAGTAGAGCTAACCTTCAACAAAATTTAAGTGACATGCCAAATCCCGAGTCACAAGAATTTAGGGCTAAGTTACCGACTTTGCTAGTACCAACATTTGATGGGGACATGGTACAATTCCCATCTTTCATTGAAAAATTTGAGAGTTCAATAGGTAATAAACCTTATATTCCAACTGTTGATAAGTTTAGCTACTTAACTAGTTTCCTTAAAGGTCCAGCCTATAACATGATAGCCTATTTACCAGCTGTGGGTGATTCATATGAAATAGCTATTGATCTCTTGAAACGTAATTACATTAATAAAGATGAGATTATATTTGAATTAGCTCAACAAATTATTGATTTTGCACCCGTAAAAGACAACCATAGTGATATGGAAAATTTTTATTAAAAATTAGAAGCTATTATGGGACAACTGGTTAGCAATGAGATAGATGTTAAAGCTTCATCTTGGATTATACAAAACGCAGTTCTTAGGTGCCTTCCTTTGAGGGTTAAAGATGTTTTAGTTCAAAAGACGGGAAAAAATTATCCTAATCTTGAAAACATCAGAAAACACTTTCCAACTATCCTAACTACAGTAATTTCAAATTGAGAAATAGTTCAACACAAAATAAGACCCAGAACTATGGATAAATCAAAGACTGTCCCCAGAGACCAACTAGCTACAGCCAAACAGACAAAACTTGATACTGTAGAATCAAGTGTGACCAACTGTAACACGAACACCTACATTACAGAACTTTAATGTAACTGCTGCCTCAACTTACACACCACATTGTAAATTTTGTGCAAGTGATGAACACAAGAGTACTGGCCCACTGGGTGTGGCAAATATTCTGACTTTAACTCAAGATTTAGAAGATGTGAACAGTTGAACCTATGTAAAAAGTGTACTGGCCAAGGACATTATAAGAAAGACTAAATCTAGGTTAAGATTCAATTGTAAGTTTTGTAACAATACTCAAACTCAAAAGATACTTCCTCCAAACAAAGATAATCAAGAAAATGCCACTTTCATGGGACATTCTGTTTGTTCAAACAATGTAACAAAAAACACCGAGGTTCTTTTACCAACTATTACTTTGGACTTAGTGAATGGTGAGGGTAGCACCACTCCAGTGAGATGTCTTATAGACTCTTGTTCTCAACAAACATTTGTTTCGCAAAATTTACTTAATAAATTGGGTTTGACACCAAACCCGAATGAACAAGAACTCAATATCACATCCTTTGTTAAGGATAACTCAAACAAAATTAGCTATAAGACAACTGACCTGGAATTACATGTAGAATATGAATTAGAAAAAATTAAAACAGTCATTATTCCAAAAGTAGGACAAAACAAACTGGTTGTACCCAAACTAGAACAAACCATCAATCATTTGAGGAAACAGTACAATATAGCTGATAGACATATCACAAACAACACAGTAGCTAACATTGAAATGTTAATGGGGGCAGATTATATTCATCTTATTCATAAGGGCATAGTGAAGATAGGTAATGGAATAGCTTATCAGACACCATCAGGGATAGCCCCTTTGGGTGACCTATCCAGATACAACCGAGACCTAAACCAAAATAGTTCATGACTAACAAATACTATGTGCCTCAACTCAGTCCTACATAACACCTGTAAGAATAGCAACACTTTGAATATTATTATAACAACTGAGAACATTAATTCATCACTATCAAATGAAACTCTGGCTGAGGCAATTCAAACTTTATGGTTGCTAGAATCTGTGGGTATACATGACACAAATCAAACTTCAGAAGATCAGCTAATGGTAGAAAGATTTGAAGACACCATTCAGTGCAAAGACAATAGTTATTTTGTTGAGTTGCCTTGGAAAATAAGTTGTCCAACTTTAAGAGATAATCTCAAAGTAGCTACAGGACATTTATATAAAGTAATGAAAAAGCTCAAACAAGATAATAGAATTCAAATGTACAGTGATGTCTTCAAAGAACAGCTACAGAAAGGCTTCATTAAAGAAGTAACAAATAACCCCTTTTAAAAAAGATGGTTGTCATTATTTAACCCACCGGGGTTTATCGACAAGATTCCCCAACAACAAAACTCATAGTAGTATATAACTGTAGCCTCAACGACAATGATGAACACAGTTCGAATGATTGCCTGATTGAGGGTCCTAATCTCATTTCTGACCTTGTGAAGATCTTACTCAGGTTCAGGTTAGATAAATATGCCTTACAAAGTGACATTTCAACATTTTTGAGAATAAATCTTAAAAATGAATTTGACAAGAACCAACTTAGGTTCTTTTGGTTCAGGGATCCATTTGATTTGAATAAAGGCTTCATAACCTATAGATTCAATGTTGTGTTGTTTGGAGTCAATTGCTCACCAGTTTAATAACTCTTTAACACTGAACTTCCTCAAGGAACATTTTTATGTAGACAATCTAATAGGCTCAACATCAACAAAATCTGAATTATCTGAGGTCTATGAACACACTCAAAACATTATGCAACAAGGTAACTTTGAACTTAGAGAGCGGATTTCAAATGATGAGGATTTAAACAAAAGGATTTTAAAGGATAATAATGGTCTTACTGAACCATCAGACAGAGTTAAAACTTTAGGTATGAACTGGTATTTGGATGCAACTTCTAACAATCATGATTCAATCTGCACTAAAGGTTTTAAACTTGATGAGGAAGCTAACACTAAAAGACAAATATTATCAGAGGCTTCAAAGATTTTTGATCCCATGGGTCTATTCCTGCCTCCAACAATAAAATCAAAGATTCTCCTCCAAGAAGTTTGGAGGACAAATGTTGGGTGGGATGAGCTAATAACAACTGAAGATCAAAAATCTTGGAAGAAGTTAGCTGCTGATTTAACAAAAGTGCAGAACATTAAAATACAAAGGTGCTGTGAGTTTAGGGATAAACCCCAGAGACTTCATGTGTTTGCTGATGCAAGCACACAGGCTTATGGGTGCTGTGCGTACCTTGTAAGTCCTACAGAAAGTCATCTAATTTATGCAAACGGCAAAGTTGCACCTCTCAAACCTACCTGAACCATACCTCAATTGGAACTATTGGCTGCTGCGTTAGCCATTAAAACCATTTCATTTCTTAAGGATGCTTACTATGATGTAAACATAACTGATATCCACATCTGGCTCGACAGTCAGATTCGTCTTGCCTGGATACGGAATGATAGCATTAATAGTAAGAACATCTTCGTAAGAAATAGCTGAAGCTAATGAAAGCCTACAAGTCAACTTTCACTATGTTCCAACTAAACAAAATCCAGCAGACTTTCTGACCAGAGGTTTATCCTACAAGTTGTTGAAGTCAAACAAAACTTGGTTCATGGGACCTAAGTGGCTCTGTAATACAGACCAATGGCCTGTGGAACAAGTTAACTTGACATTGGTTCAACCTTTTCATTCGAAAAGGTTAAATTTAATCACTAATTATGAACATTATTCTGATTTCAGCAAACTTGTCAGGGTCACAACCTACTGTTTGAGGTTTGCTCACAACTGTTTAACTACAATTAACAAACAGCTAAATAAGAACAATCACAATTATACAGAAGTTGCAACCAAGTACTGGATAGGGCATGCTCAACAAAAGGAGTACAATAAAGAGTTAGAATTCTTGACTAATGGGAAACAAACAAAAGAGCCTGTACCATCAGTAGTTGTGAATCTAAACTTGTTCAGAGATGAGGAAGGTCTTCTAAGGTGTAAAGGGAGATTAGACAAATCTAAACTGTCTTACAAAAGCAAACATCCAATCCTTTTACCAAGATTTAGCTATCTGACAACATTAATCATCAGACAAACACACAATGATGTACATCATATGGAGGTACCACACGCACTAACTGCATTAAGAAAAACTTATTGGATACCCAAGGGAAGGATCACTGTTAAAACAGTTCTGAATGTGTGTGTCACATGTAGGCGTATTCATGCTAGGCCCTATAGGAAACCAAATCCTCCTGCTTTGCCAGAGGAGAGAGCTACTCTCAACAGACCCTTTGAGACTAGGCATTGACTATACAGGAGCATTGACTGTAGGGGTGGTTGACACTGAACAAAAAATGTACATTGTACTGTTTACATGTGCTGCCTCACGAGCTGTTTATCTGGATGTTGTGGAGGACCTTACAGCAGAATCTTTTGTTGCTGTCTTTGAGATATTCTGTGCACGACACTCGGTACCCAAGACAGTTTGGACTGACAATGCTACATATGTCAAGGTTGGTGAACAGGTCATTAACGACTTGTTAAGCAATGAAGTCACACAATTATATGTACAAAATTCAAACATAAAGTGGAAGTATATTCAAGTTGCCTCTCCTTGGTATGGTTCTATCTGGGTGAGAAATATACAAACAGTAAAGAATTGCTTGAAGAAAGCAATTGGTAAAAAACAGATACACTTGTTTGAGTTGCTCACTCTCCTGGCTGAGATTGAGAACATCATCACCAATAGACCACTCACTTATGTGAGTGACAACATTAATGACCCGGAACCATTAACTCCAAATCATTTTATTCGGGGAGAACAAGTTAGTCTCCTGCCGGACTACAATATATACTCTTCAGAAGACCCAAACTGGACTCAACGACATGATGAACTCCAGACTAAGTTACAACACTTAACTAGAGTTAAAGCTCATTTCATTAAACAGTGGAAAACTCAGTACTTGATGGGTCTAAGGGAAAGACACAAACAAATGACTAAGAAGGATTGGTCTGACACAATTAAGGTACGGGACCTTGTTCTCATACATGACAGTACTCCAAGACAATACTGGCCTCTGGCTAGAGTTTTAGAACTCAGACCAGGGGCAGACGGGGTAACAAGAGTGGTTAAATTAAGGACTTCAACGGGTGACGCAACAAGAGACATTTCTCTTTTGTACCCCCTATAGTCTGGACCCAAAACAATGGACTTTGGAGAGCCCTCTCCACCGACAGTAACGACTGGAGACACTGAACTTCCAGTAACTATCCCCTTGAGAGTAGGAGCGGTAACGCATCCTACTACAACATTGACAGACACAAGACCTCAGCGACAAACAGCGTTAAAGGCGCGACTAGTTTTACAACAAAAAATAGATGCTGGGCAATTGTAATTTTATCTTCTAACTTTCACTTCTCCTTTTCTTATGGTGAAGACCATGAACAGTTTCATCCTATGGATGTATATTTTCTCTTCTAACTAAATGCTACATCTTCTCCACGAGAAGGTGAGGATAGTCACTGTTAATCAGATTAACAGGCATTTACAGTCAAATAGTTAGCTAGTCTACACTCAGACATAAAAATTGGTGACAATGACACCAAGATTTTTATCTCCCGGGGCCCCGAGTATATGGAAAACTGGTGTGTGGGTAGTTTGGAGGTAACGAAAATGGTCCACTGAGTAGGTAGGTAGTTGATCTAACAATTATTAAATTCCTTTTATGTCAATAACTGGGTGGATGAAACCAATTAGTTGCTCACCAGAGTTATTCTCCACATTAGTATTTATATACTGTGTGATAGAGCGTGCTCGGTAATACACATACATTACCGATCAACCAACTGAAAAAAACCAAGAGGACGCTGGTGGAAAAAGCCCCGCGAAAAAGGAGAACGAAAAGAGCCAACGAGAGAACAAGACGGAACGGAGAGAAGGAAGAGGCTAAACAACGGAGAAAAGAGAAGAGGGCCTGTCTAATAACACTCGGTAAGTGATCAGTTGTGTTTTTTAGCCTAGTTAATTAAGGGACATAAATTAAGCTGGGTCAGACAAATTAGGCCTACATTGTGGTCTAAGACCTAGCATCAACTCATAGCTTAACAAAGGTGAAGGTAAATTACCCTAACCTAATTTGGTGAGGAATCCTACTGTGGACCTCAATTTACTCTGCCCGCTCTGGACCATGTCCGGAATCTCAAGGCTGACCCCTAAAAGGCTAGGCTTAATCTACTCTATAGTTGGACTGGATATATTAGGGGTGGGTTAATTGGGGACCAATTCACAGAGCATTTTTCACAAATGGGATACTAAACTAGGCTTTGTAGAAGCAGAATCTAGAATTTTTTTTTCTTCCTCACGGTCGACCAATTATTTCAACGGTAGATTATAGCGTTTACGGAGTTTCTTGGGGCCGGGGGCAAATGCCCCTTTGCCCCCATTATAATCCGATACTGCGTAAATACGTCGTGATTAGTGAAAACCTGTTATTTCAAAATGTTAAAAAAAAAAAGCACCGATTTTTATAAACTTTATGCTCTATATTTTTATTCTCGATGCGTAGTGGTTACTTCCACAGGTAATTCAGTGAACAGAGCATCAACTGTGTTTACCAAATGATAATCTTCATTGGCTCGAGTTCCATAAAGCGCACTCATTATTAAGCGATGCAAGTAAATAAAAAAAATGAAAAAAAAAATACACGTAATAAAACTAATTATATGCGCCTCGGTGGTGTAGTGGTTAGCGTCGCCGACTACGAATCCATCGACCCCGGGATCGAGACCTGGTGACGGCAGCCGGTTCGCAGCAAAACCCTTCATCCTTTCCCACAAAAAGTGGTTGGTAGATAAATGGGTACCCTGGTAGCCTAGTGATTAAGACGCTGGGCTGCTCGTCGGGCGTAGTTCGGATTTCACGTTAAACTGTAGGTCTAAGGTGTTGTGAAAAGCTTGACCGTGGTCAAAATTAACAATTCGGGCGGAAGCAAACCAAGGGTATAAATTATTGTAACATCTATATACACACACCTCGGTTTACTTTGGTTTTGCTTCCGCCCCAATTATTCATTCTGACGGTTAAGCTTGTTACCCAACCTTGAACCTACAGCTTAACGTGGAATCCAAACCACGACCAACCATGGGTGGTCAGAAATTATAGTCCCTGCCCAGACTATCTTACGACCTCAGACATCAGCAACCCAGCGTCTTAACCACTAAGCCACCCAGAGTACCCATTTATCTACGAACATTTTCTTTTACGGAATAATCAACAGCTGGGTATGATGCGCAAAGACTGCTTTCGCCAGGAATCGAACCCGGGGCCAGCAGATTCTTAGCGATGCTAACCACTACACCAAGGCGCGTTGCAACATAATTTATACTGGGTGTCTCAAATGAATACGACGAAAGTTCCACTATTGTGCCACACTTGTGATGTGATGAAATGTCGGAGGTCTAGCCTTTACAACGGTTCACCCTCTGTGCTGTGCTTTAACCGTTTGATATAGTATTTTCCAGAATTTATATATTGTCCGTTTTTTGTGGTCTATTTTCCTTCCTAAAGATAAACATCCCAATAATCTCTATCGGCCATAAAAGGCTGCTGTAATTCGATGCTCTCCCCTCCCTGTAGGGACTACAGTCCAACAAGAAATGCTCCAGAACTTTTTCATATGCACACATGGGGCATTTGGTGGCCTCCCGTAAACCTACTTCTGTCATTAAGTTATAAATTATTTGTCCTACATATGTACAATATAGTTGACGCTGGTGTATCATATATATCCTCTATCTCCAATGTTTGCTTTCCATTGAAGATATATTTTTAAACTTTCCTTTCCATCCATATCTTTCCTCCAGTTATCCACATTCCAGCTATGTAGTTTGTTCGCCAGTTCCTCTTTTTTGCCGTCTTAAGTATTTTATATTTATTCAGTCCCTCAACCTCCTCCATCCACTTCCCTCGTTTCTTTTACTTTTCTGAATATTTCACATACCAACCTGCCTGTCATTTTTCAAAATACTTTTTACATAGTTGAGCTTTCCTTTCATTATCCTTATCATTGATGCTCCTATTTCTCCTCAAACCACTCAGCCACGCTTCTTTCTGCTGATAGTATCGTTATATACTCCATTCTCATATCTTTGTAGTTGTTGAATTTGTTTTATTTATTGAATCTACCACTTTAATTCCTTCTATCTGCTCTGGTGAATCTTAGTTGAATATAAAAATTACTCATTTTTGTTCATCTCTAGGCAGTATGTCCTCCCTATCTGTTTTACTTGATATTTTCACTTGCCTCATCTATTTACATTGATAGCTGTAATTCATCATCCACAAAAAATGTATTTTAAATTTCTTTATAACCTATATCTTCGTTATCCAGCTTCTCCAGAATTTGGTATGTCACCAACTTGAATAGAGTTGCTGATAGAATACATTCTTGTCTTATTCCACTGCTTACTTTTTTTTTTTTACATAGCTCATAATACAGGATGTCCCATAAGTCCGGCATCATAGGAAAAATAATTAAAAAAAAGGCAAAACAAGCTTTTATTTACAGAACGTGCTCAATATGTCCACTATTGTTTTCAATACACAAATTCAGACGTGATACCCAGTCAGCAAGCACACGGTGAATGATGTCAGGAGTAATGGTGTTACATGCCCCAATAATGCGCTGCCGCAAATGTTCAACACTCCTAATTTTCTCTGCGTATACCAGCGCTTCCAAGTAACCCCAGAGATAAAAATCACAGGCCCTCGACGTCCTATCCAATGACCAGGGAATTGTTGGTACAGGTATTCCCTTACTTCGGTGCTGTAATGTGCAGGAGCGCCTTCTTGCTGGAACCATGTTGGGAAATTTCCTTCTTCGTTCAAGACACTGGGAAATGCTTCTTCCTTGAGCATACGTAGGTAGGTGCCTCCAGTGACATCATCGAAAAAGAATTCTGGCTTTAAACCATTTGGTCCAGCAGCTTTCTCATTTTTTATACTTTTTAATCCTTTTATTTCCTTTGTTACAAAAGGTTCATCCATATATTCCATCTCGCTTCTCACCTCTAACGCCATCTCTATATGGTATTTGGTATTCTAGTGTTCCTATTATCACTCCTTGGTCATATCTTTCTTGTATCTTAAACTCCATACACTTCTAAAGTACACGCGGCATTCATACGTAGCAGTCGAATAAATGTCGCAGGATTATTTGCTTCCAGTTCAGCTATTTTTAAATATTCCATAAACAGTTAAATTCTCAAGTTGAATACCAAACTATTGATCCGTAGTTTTAAAGTATTTAGAACATCACCTGGAAACCGAAGCAGAGTCCTTTGAATTGCATGCAGGAGTAAATCAACAGATCCGGAAATTGAACTTCATTCGTAGAAAAATTTGACTCAACTGTCTTCGTCATACAGGACACTCCTAACAATCACGAATGGTATCACTGAACACTTACCGCGGAACCAGACGAAGTTTGAAAAGCTAAATCGGTGTATAAAGCGATTGATAATATTTAACCTTTTTTTAGTTACCTTTACCCATCTAAATTTCATCCTTGCTCTCTGTCCATAAATGTTTAAGGACTTCCACTTTATATTCTTACGCAACGAGTGGTCTCAAACCCATTCGACTTTCATAACTGTTCCAAACCAATTTACGACAAATCCACCACCAAAGAAACTATCGACGTTATCAAGCCTTCAACAAAATTTTAGAACGTGTGTATGCAAAGTGAAAGTAGTATTAAATTACCCGCAGTGAAGGATTTCACGGTTTTACTTTTCCTGATTGGCGGCGATACCACACATCCCAGTACCCTCTATTAGAGGGAGGGCGTAAAACAGAACCAAACGAGTACTAATTTGTGCAATACGTTCATGCCTGACTACGGGTTAGTTTATTCGAAATATCTTTTCCCAAAACCTACTTCCCCACTATCGAGAAACACGTTAACAACAACTTCAAAATGTTCCCACCGACAACAATGGATATCAGTAGTATCGAATTAGTCTAACTCGTTTAAATAAGTGCGAGATCATTTTAATTAGATTCAAGGCACTTTGGCATCGTGTGTAATCATTCCATTAAAGATTATAGTACTTTCAAAAAGTTAAATAAGCAACTAACAAGCAAAACGGGAACGGCATGGCTTAAAGTGGCATAGTCACCATAACCGATCTATAAAGTACAAAGTTAATCATTTGAAAGTGTACCAATGAAAGACTCTTAAGAGTAAGCTTTTATTCCGCAACTCAAAGAGCGAACCTGAAAACCACATTCGGTATTAAATGACATCAAAGTAGATAACATTTGTACCCGATTTAAAATGAATCAGACAGTACGAATAATTCAATCATAAAAAAATCATTAAATTTTTAAAATTTCATCCTAATATTTTTTGGCAAAAACTTGAAACTAATGTACTGGGTTATTTCAAAAGAATTGAAAATCTTAATACTCGACTGAAGTGTCGAACCTCGTGCGTGTTATCGTCCTTCCTTCCCGTCTTTAGTGAAGTGTCTCACCTGAAATAAAAAGACACATTCAACTATAATTCTTCAGAGTTAATTCTCTAGTTCTAATTTAATGGATCAGGATGGGATTCTCTTTCATTGTTTTCAGCAGCAGAACTGATTATTTACGTATCATCATTAAAATTGATTAAAAGGTTTTTCAGCCAGGAAAATTGCACGTGTCCATCTTAGAAAACGAGGACGGTGAACCTATATAATATATAAACTAGTCCATAACTGTCTATGACAGGTTTTCAAACTGTGTTCCGCGAGGCATGTCATGAAAGAGAGAGGCAAGATAAAATAATATCAACTGGCATGGATGAATTTAAGATATATTCTGCGAATTCAGTGATTAAGTTTTAAAAGGCGTAGGCAGAGAGTGGGCGAGAGAGAATTTTAATTAAAACGATATCTCTAGAATAAGTGTTGACCTCTTACAGCCACAGTAAGAAACAGGAACCCATTTTGAAAAAACACAGCTGATAACCATAAGCACTGGTCCGATTGATTTGGCGAGTTTGTTTTTAGGTTTAGTTTCCTCAGTTCACGGAAGTTATCACATTAATGTAATATTAAACTTTTATTCAAAGAGAAATTCAATTTTTTTTCAATTGAACTGAACTGAATAACCTTTATTGAAAAATACATCGGCTTCACAATTTTTTTTTTTTTTTTTTTTTTTTAAACAGAATTGTAAAATTGGACTTCATTTTATCATTTAATTTGGCCCTTAAGCTTTACTGGTTTCTTAAATAAAAATAAGTTATTATTAATGCATAAATAATGACAAAACTATTAATTATGGCATGTATTAATGTTAAATTATTAAAACAAAGTCATTATTGAAGTTATGATACTGCCCCAATACTATACAAAGAATCCAATATTAGACAAGATATGAATAACGAGTAATGTACATTTAATCCGAAGTTTTTTTTTCATATTCCATCATTAATTGAAACTTCAACTTGGCTTTAAACAAACTTACATTCACAATATTTTTTGTATTAGCATTTAAATCATTCTGCTTTCAGCCCAATCAAAATGGGTATTTTTTGAGATGAAGACAATCTAAAATGAGGTATATAATGTGTTTTGAGCTATTTCTGGTGTGATATGAATGGATTTCATGACTAGTTTCAAAATATTTATTTACCCATTTAAGTTAATGATTTGTTCTTGCACAAAAATAAAATGTGCCAGTTTATGCCAGTTAAGCACAGGCGTGGGTGATGAACCTAGACAACATGTATCGGGAGATTATTGATGTGACTCGACAATCCTCTCGTCAAATAACTGATTAAAATTAATCTCTCGGTGAATTACCCATGTTCCATGTCAGTTCCAGTATGAACTAATGAAATGTGGGTATCTGATTAGTACATATTGCAATTAAAAGAATTGCAACAAGTATCCAGAAAATCAAATTTCATATTACAGAAAAAATAATACATCACTTCATCTTGGAAGAAAAATGTTTCTACTTATTAATTCTATGTTCAATATTCATTAACTATGACTAAAAACAATAAAGGTGTAATATAACTAAATAATTTAAAATGTCTTCTTGGTGTAATACAGGGGTGGGGAACTTTGTGTGGCAGGCAAATTTCAACTAAAATGCTCTCTACCAGGCAAATTGCAGCTTTAAAAATAGTTTGGACAAAATTAAGATTTAAATACTGTACAAACTTCAATCAAACTACTGTCCATGGGTAATTGAAAAATAGACCATGGGCACCATTATGCCTGCGGGTGGTAGGTTCCCCATCCCTGGCCTAATATAACGAGCATTATTGGCTTCATCATAGGCTAAGAGTTTTGTACAACGAGTTTTAAAATACTTTCAAAAACTCAAGCCAACCCGCGTACCATACTTGATAAATGATAACCCTTTAAGTGTTAATAATGCATTAGGGGGTAAATGGTTTCCGAGTGAAACTACATTTTTGAAGTTGTTTTTGTAATATCTTAATCCCTGACAGTGGCAAGTTATAGAAATATCATTAACATCTACAGGGTGTTCCACTTAAATGGAAGCACAGGGAGCAATTAATGTATTCTTTCTCCAGACTCACGAGGGCAAATGCAATAAAGGTAAAAGGTACCAACATCCTTTCCAATCCTATCCCAAGTCATTGAACATTTGTTTGATTAACTTAAAATTACTCGATAACAAATTCCAATTATTTTCCATTGAAAACTGACAAACATTCTTTATACTTATTTCTTTTATGCTGACAGTAATGTGGGGAGAGAAATTTAAAATAAATACATCAATAGAAGTAAATCCTTTTCCCATGTAAACTTTAAAAATTTTTTTTTGGTGTGTGTGTGTGTGTCTATGTAAATTACAAACTGCAGTGAGCATAAATTGTTCTACCACCATTTGCTTTATATCTAAAATTTTACCCGTTGGTCAAGGTTTCGTGACTTTTTTTAAATAAAGGTTGCGTGGCTTTAAAAAGATTTAAAAACTCTTGTCTATGGTACACTTTAGGAAGCAATATTTCACATGGATTCAATTTTTTACCAAGTGGATTTTCACATTAGCAGCAGTAGTGTACCACCAAAATATATATATAATATATATATATATATATATATATATACAGGGTGGGCGGAAAGTAGCTCCCTATTTTGGATTGGTAAAAAAATACGTATATTACCCATTTATTTCAGAAGAAATAATATGAAAAGGTAGGCATACATGGTAGGTTTTCTCTAAAATTCAATGTGGGCTCCAACTCTTTCCACCAGCTTCTGGAGCCGCCCAGGAATGGCGTCCACTGACTTTAGCAGGAACTCCGGCGGGATGGAGGACATGACTTCCCGAATTCGGTCCTCCAGTTCTTCCAATGTCCTCGGTTTGGTGCGGTAGACTTCTTCCTTTACCCACCCCCAAAGAAAGAAGTCGCACGGTGTCAAGTCGGGGCTCCTGGCTGGCCACTGATGTGGACCACGACGACCCATCCAACGTCCAGGAAAGTGGGCATCCAACCACTCACGGACAACAAGAGCGAAGTGCTGAGCGGTACCTTGCTATGTTGCGAAACGAGGTCTGGCCGGTTGTCAGCACATGGGAGAACATCGACGATCTGATATTTATGCAAGATGGCGCCCCTCCGCACTTCGCTCTTGTTGTCCGTGAGTGGCTGGATGCCCACTTCCCTGGGCTGTCGAAAACCATACCCATACCCGAGTGTAAGGTTAAAGGCCGGGATGGCGCCGGATCCCCGTCTCCTCGACGGAAGGAAGGCCACACACGAAGTCTTCGGAGAAGACAACGTAAGGCCCACCGACGACGCCCAGCGTTCAACCCGATTGACCGCGAGTTGGACTTGCCTCTCCACGAGGGGGGGACTCGTCCCCGCGGCATAGACAGCCAGATCATCTGCATAGATGGAACAGCGCACCGAGGGCGGAAGAGCTCCCGGTAGCGCAAACATAACTAGGTTGAAGCATGAGACGCTCAACACACCCCTGGGGCACCCCCTCCTCCTGAACATACAGGGCAGATAGGGCCGCCCCATTACGGACGCGGAAAGTGCGACGGCAGAGGAAGTTGCGAAGAAACGTGGGCAAAAAGCCCACAAAACCAAGAGACTTCAAACGGTCCATGACCACTCCCCGACGGCCTTTTGGACGTCAAAAAAGACGGCCAGAACAAGATTCCGGCGGGAGAATGCCTCCCGTACATCATGGCCAAGGAGGAGAAGGGGGTCCAAAGTACCCCGAAATCGACGAAAACCATACTGGGTCGGGGGGCATAACCCAAGCGACTCCAGTGTAAAGGAAAGTCGGACGGCCACCATCTTTTCGAGGAGCTTGCATAAGCAGCTCGTCAAAGCAATAGGCCGATAGCTCGCCACCTCCGCCGGATCCTTCCCCGGCTTAGGTATCGGGACCACAATCGCCTCCCTCCAACGGGAAGGGAACGACCCCTCAACCCACATCCGGTTGAAAAGATCCAGCAAGAAGTGCAGGGCCATCGGGTGCAGATTCCGAAGAAAGTCATACGGAATGTCATCAGGGCCAGGAGCGGAAGAACGACGGGTTGCCAAAGCAGCCCGAAGTTCCCGCATCGGAAAGAGATGGTTATAGGGCTCGTTCCCAGGGGGCGGGAACGTGACCTCCGATAAAGGGCGATTCGCAGCCGAAGGCGAACGGGAAACCGCAGCAAAAGCACCGGCCAGCCGATCAGCCACAGCAGCAGGATCCGAAAGGAAGCCGTCCCCGTCCCGAAGGACAGGGCGACTAGCAGGGACCGGCCTCCCCTCGATACTACGTACCTTCCGCCACACAGCAGCAGAAGGGGTAGATGAGGAGATGCCGGACACAAAAGCACGCCAAGAGGCCCGACGGGCCAACTTGAGAGTCCGGCGGGCGAAAGCCTTTGCCCGCCGCATCTCAATCAAGTGGCCCGCGCGCCGGGTGCGGTGGAAGCGGCGCGTTGCCCTCTTCCTCTCGCACACCGCCTGGTGACATGCTGGAGTCCACCACGGGACGCTACGAGTCCGCGGGTTACCGGAAGAACGAGGAATACAGTCTTCCGCGACGCCCATCACCACCCGCTCGAAGAACTCCAAGCTCTCATCCACCGAGCCAAAGCTCAACACCCCACGGACAATGACGGAACGAGCTCTGAAAGATGGCCAGTCAGCCCGCGCAAGGCACCACCTCGGTCGAGACGAAACGCCCGGCTGCGGACCGACCGGCTCAAGACAGACTGGGTAATGATCACTGCCATAAGAGTCCCCCAACACCTTCCACGAAAAATCGAGTAAGGCATCGAGGGACACCAAGGAGAGATCAATACAGGTAAATGAACCCGTGGGTTCGTGGAAGTAAGTAGGTTCACCGGAATTGAGACACGCAAAGGAAAGTTCCTCCATTAAGGAGAGTAAAATCCCAGCAACATTAGTCGACCGAACATCTCCCCAAGCCGGGTCGCGACTGTTAAAGTCCCCGAGGAGGAGAAACGGTCGGGGTAGTTGCAGCACCAATTCGCGAACCGCGTCGCGAGAAGGAGGGTCATGAGGAGGAATATAAACCGAGCAGGCAGTGTACTGGCGATCTAAAAAGAGCCGCACAGCCACAGCCTGCAAGGAAGTGCGAAGAGGCACACCACGCGATGGTAACGAATGATGCACGTAAATCGCCGCACCCCGCCGGCGTGCGCGCTCATCCGGGGTGCAAGGGAAACCAACATATCCAGAGAGACGAGGGAGTCCCCGCGCAGCCAGGATAGTCTCCTGGAGACAAACACAGGAAGGCCGCTCGCTCTCCAGCAGGGAGGCAAGGTTCTCCCAGTTAGCTAAAAGCCCCTACAGTTCCAATGCAAGATGGAACTGTAAGGGGAAGCGGCATTATAAGAGGCAGAGAAAACAGCGAAATAGCCACGGACCAAGCTGAGCAGCAAACTCAACGGTCCGTAACCAGGGACGGAATCGGTTTCCCCGACTCACCCAGAACTGGGGGGTAGGGGCCACCGACTCCGCATCTGCTGCACCCGTAGTAGGACGAGAAGTGGAGAGTAGAACAGGGAGGTCAGAGGGGGGCTCTCCCGGCGGGGGGAGAGACGACGAGTCGGGCCCAGCCGAAACCCCCAACTCCCCACAAGAGGGGGACCGGGGGGAACCAGCTGTTCGAGGGCTCGTCAAACCAGACAAGCACTGACGGGGGGGAGAGGAAAGGTCGACCACAAGTGGGAGAGGTAGATCCAGGGGAGAGACCCGACCACTCTCAGCAGGAGCCGGAGAGAGAGAGAGACTCCATGAAGGAGGGCCAGGCCCCTCTCGACCGGGTCTATCATGGGAACAGAGTCAGTAATCGAGGGTGTCATGGGGCAATGCACCTCGACCGACACCCGGACACTGGTCGGGGCACCGGGAGGTGACGCCCCACCAGCGCTCCGTAGGGGGGGGGGGGGGGGGGGGTCCCGAGCGGATCAGGAACAGCGCGCCGCTTCCCCTCCGGTGAAGACGGGGAAGAAGGGGAAGCAAGGCGAGCAGCAATCAGGGTCGGGTCGGTAGGACTCCGACCACGGCGACGCTTCCTCCTCTCCTTCGGGGCATCCCCCTCCCCACCCGAGAGACGAGTAGGCAAGGATCCAGACCCCAAGGCCGGAGGGGGAGAAGGGGCACTTGTAGGCAGGGAAGCAGATGGGATGTCAGAAAGTGAGACAGAGGAACAAGAAGGACCCGCGGCGCCAGGAGGACCACCAACCCCCGGGACTTCCAGGGGGGGCACCACTCCAGTAGACGCCGGGGTAGCACGGGAGGGGCCCGAGGGCCCGCCAGGGCCAAGAGCCGCAGCGTAGGACAACCGCCGCCGCGGCTCCCGGTCACGGATCTTATCGCGCGCCTCCCGCGCACTAAGGAATTCGGTAGTCCTTAAGGACCGCACCTCAAATTCAAACTTGAAAACGGGACAGTCCCGGGAAGAGGAAGGGTGGGCCCCCGAACAGTTTGAGCAACGCGGGGGCTTCGTGCACGGGGTAGGGTGCGCAGGCCCACCGCAGCGGACACATAGCTTACCCTCACGGCGGCACGCAGAGCTAACATGGCCGAACCGGTTGCAGCCAAAGCAGCGAACCGGGTCAGGCACATATGGTCGCACCGAAAACTCACACGACCGGCGATCACCCATGCCCCAGAACACCTGGGCCGGAGGCACAAGGGAGTCAAAGGTCAGGAGCAGACGAGCGGACGGGGTAAGAGCACCATCCCGGCGCGACGAAAAGCGGAAGACCTTCGTTACCTCCTGGGGGGCAAGATCCTCCTGCAACTCGCCAACCGGGATTGACAGCAGACGGGAAGCGAAAATGGTGCCTTGACAGCTATTCAATTGCGGATGGGGAGTCACAGAAACTCTGCAACCCAACCCAAGTTGCCCGGAAGGGAGCCAGCGGAAGGGCGGAGAACAAGGAACCTGTCCACTGGACAGAAATTGACAGCAGAGACAGGTCCATGTGTAACGGTAACCGAGAGTGGGCGAGAGAACAAGGGCCGCGAAGACCCCGCCCTACGGCCACCACGAGTCCGGCTACGAGAGCCAGACACCGCAGAGGACGAGAGGGGGCCATACGGCTTGAGGGGTCAATCCAGCGGAGGCAGAGGCCGCTGAACGACCAGAAGTAGTAGTCTGATCCAAATCCAAGGGCGGGCCAGAGTCGTCAACAAGAGGGGAGTGAAGTTTAGTAATAGAACCCATAAACAGTATTTTTACAAAAAACGGCAGCCTCGGACCCAAGGCGATGCACCAGCCGCCGCTGCATCCTTCAAAGCGCAGGCCCCAACGTCCCGGGTAGCCCGCCCCCCAACCTAACTGTCGTTTTAAAAACAGCCGATTGGCACTACGGAGATTTGTCCGTTCAGGGCCAAGCAAAGACCCAATCCAGACGCAGCAGCGGTCCGGGCGCCCAAACCGTCCCGGAGCACGGCTCAGCCACGGAGCGATGCCCCCCGGCGGGTGCACTGATGACCCAAGACTGCAAATACAAACAGAGGGGGGGGGGGGATACTACGATTGACAGAGGCACAGGACCGAGTCAAGACCAAAGAAATTCCGGGAGAAACGGAAAAAAGGGGGAGCAAAAAAAAGAAAAGGGGGAAAAAAAAAAAAAAAAAAAAAACCGCAACTAGGTAACTCTTCGCCCACACCCCGCGAGGAGTTGAGGAAACCTCAACAACCACGAGGTGTACGAGCCCCTCGGCCCGGCAAGCCGGAGTACCTAATCGAGGGGGTATATATATATATATATATATATATATATATATATATATATATATATATACAGTGCCCGCGAAAAGTATCCGATCACTCAAGAAAATACAATATTTTCCCTTGATATTCAGACACATAATTCACTTTCTATTTGTTCTAGCGACATCTGGTAACTTTGAGGTTGCTCGCTGATATGAGAGCTATCCAACGCATTCTCAAATTAGTGTTCTGGTAGCCTTCGTTGCGCGGTGGCTGTGTCTCAAAGTTGTCAGATTTCACTGTTTGTATAAATTTATTGATATTTTGTTATTTTTTACAGAAAGTGGTGTAAATAAAATTTATATATAATGTGTGCTAAAAAACAACTTAAGAGTGATTGTCGAGGTGCTATTGTTGCTTTGCATACATGTGGGAAATCACAGAGACAGATAGCTAAGGAATTAAACATATCCCAAAGTACCGTTAATTTATGGGTTTCACGGGCTAAGAAACAATGCCGGCCTAACCACGCCAGTCCCTAAAAAAACGATCTGGCAGACCGAGAAAAACAAATTCACGAACAGACAAACTTATGAAACGTTTAGTATTGAAAAACCCAACAATAACTGCGAAACAAATAAAATTTAATATGAATAATTTGTTATCTGGTGTTTCTGAACGAACTATCCAGGAGCGGCTCCAAAAAGAACTCGGATTACCATCTCGCCATGCTGCTAAGAAACCGTTCATTAATGAAAAAATGCGTAAAAAACGTGTCGCATTTTGTAAAAAATATATTCATTGGACTGTTGATGACTGGAAGAAGGTTTTATTTAGTGAGTCGACATTTTTGACATTCAGAAGTTGTCCAAAAAAGGTTCGCCGGCCCATTGGCTCAAATAGGATGGACCCTAAATACACCCTAAAGACAATGAAACACCTTCCAAGTGTGATGGTTTGGGTTGTTTCGGTTACTATGGGCGTGGAAACCTATATTTTCTTCCGAAGAACACAACTATGAATGGTGCACGTATTTAGCATGCTACAGGATAAACTTCCAATGGCAATGGCAATCCAAAGGACAAAAAACATACAGGCATGATGGTGCACCATGTCACAGGGCCAAAATAGTGACAAAATGGATTACTGACAATAAATTTGATATTTTGGTTGGCCTGGTAATAGTCCAGATCTCAATCCGATAGAAAATATGTGGCTAATAATAAAAAATAAGGTTGAATGCCACGACACTGGCTCAGTCGAAAAATTACAAGAAGCCATCAAAAAGGTATGGTGCAAGGAAATATCAGTGGAAGTTTGTCAAAACTTGATTAAATCCATGCCAAAACGTCTAGAACAAGTCATCCAAACCAAAGGACAGATGACAAAATACTAATATAAGGTTAGTATACATTTAAACATTGTTTTTTATGTAAAAAATACAAATTTCCAGGGTGATCGGATACTTTTCGCGGGCACTGTATTATATATATATTATATATATACACACACACATTTTAACTGCAAACACACAGTATAATTAATGTAAAGAACGACGCTTGTGTAGAAGAATGTTCCGCACAAGATGAGGGAGAACGAACAAATGAAAAATGAGGTACCCACCGGGGATCTTTCGATTGCCGGTCAGATATGCTATCCACTACACCATGGGCCTCGATTAATCAGTCGTAATTCTCCTATACTTTTTCCTTAAATATGTATAAAATGTATTTATTATGAAATCTAATCTAATCTAAACTGACCTAACGTAGCCTAAGTACGTTTCATATAAAAAAAATTAATTACATTAATTTAACATTTTTCAACTTATTTATGTTATTATAAAGCTGACTAAAACTCCCCCATCCCCATTTATTGACTGGCGACTTTTCGAGATACGACTTTTACCATTACTTACCACTTAAACACACTCACATGTGCACTCCACAGCGGCCTGAATAGAACTAAACTCCCGCCAGCAAAGAGAGTGATACCATAATTATCACTAATCATTAATCAATTGTATTATTTATAGTGGAATCCAACATTATAATTATATGTGAGGGCGCGGGGCCGTAGGCCATGGCCTACTCGGCCCCCTCCCTAAATCCACCACTGGGATCGACTAGGGCACGTGCCCAAATTTTTTTTTTTTCACACAAATCACCACTACCGGGGTAAAACTACGACCCAAGGGGGTCGGGGGTCGCTACCCACCGTTTGACAAACATTGGACTAGATAGTATTATAGATTCATATGACGTATGTACAGATTAAATTACTTACAGATTACGAGCTGATCTTCCAATAATTTCTACGTGCCAAAATGGTACATCCTAAAAGGAAAAAAAACCTTAATTCGTTGAAAACATTTTATAATTTTGTAACTATAAAGAACCAGAATTTCATTTGACACTGCGTAACTTTGTCCACACAAAAGTTCAGTTGGGGAAAGAAGCTCAAAATTGTATCATTTAAGGATTCACTCGTTTCGCAAGGAATGGACCCGATTAATTGGCAAGCTGTTAATACGCCACTTAACCGATTGTCACCAACTTGGAAAGCATTTTCCAAAAAGTTAAACAAATTTAATCTTGTACCATAATTGAAGTCCACTATTTCAGCATTGGTTAAGGTTTAAGATAATATGATTGTTCCAAGAGCCGCGCTGAGAAACAGAACCGATGGTACTTGAACCAGCGTACCATGTTTCCAGGCAACACTCCCATTGACAACGCCATACAAAACTATCCAACTAGAAAGGGGTGAAAAGGTGAAGGGGGACAATTTAATGGTCAATGCTTAAATATTGGGCTGGCCTGCAGGAACGTCAAATTTGGGGTTCTGAGCCGCATAGTCAGTAAGAATGACTATGAAACCACAAAATATAAACTAAAAATCTCACCACCACTTTCTTTTGCTGAACACCAACTAAAGGGTACGAGAATAAACATCGCATTGGGTTGTTTAACCTCCTTTGCAACATCTATAAAGCTCGAAGGACCTACAGCTTTACGTAGAACCCTAACCACGTGTCGCTACATAATCAGGATGATGAACAGTCTCCTATCCAATGTCAACTTCGCTGATCAACGGGAAGCGTTGTTACGATAAGACAAGAAAGTGATTAATGCGCGTATTTTTGACATGTTAACACAAAGTGAAGATTAATTACTTACAAGATCAGAAGTTTTCACTGCCACACTGAAGTCGCCTAAAAAAAAAAAAAAAAAAAAATAAAGACTATCCCTTCGAAACACCTGTTTCTCAACTGATGATAAACGAATCAGACTATTTCATTTGACACTGCGTAACTTTTTTGTCCACAAAATTATTCAGTTGGGGAAAGAAATTAGAATTGTCATCATTTAAAAGCCTCTAAAGACGCATAAACCCCGAATATCAGAACTTACATAAATCAATTACATAAAGCACTTACCAAAAAAAGGAAAATTTCAACGGGAGTCTCCAATTCAAAGGCAGAACCTAGAGAAAAAAATAAAATATAACCCTTTCAAGCGATTGATTGACCTTAAATCAAATTTGTTTCTCAGTGCCATGCATGTTGTCAACAGTTCATTCTGCCTCGTTATATTTCATCATAAAGGAAGAGTAGGGAAATTCTTCAACGATTTTAAAGTTGCTTAATACTCGACTAGGATGTATAAATTGGACATATAGCTTTAGTAATGGAGGCTGGGGGTCGAGCCAAACGAGTCAAATAATTTCACTTACCTCATCTCACTGCAAGAAACGGGTCCCCAAAGGCCTGAAATAGAAAAGTGTGTCAGACTGCATTCATCAAGCACCGTTATCAAGAAGTTCGGAAACACCGCTCAGATCTCATAATCTGAAGCTCACAGAACACTTCCTGAGCCCCATTGTGTGGCGGGGGCAGTGGGAGATAGTCTGAATTGAGTTATGGACTCTGCCACCCGGTCAATTGCACTCAACTAAGCTGGGCACAGGGGCTTACAACCGAAACCAAAGGGAACGCCTCCTCCTAACACCGCAACACCCGCGGCTTTCAGGAGTCCTTGGCAGCCCCCTGGTTAGGGGTTTTCTGGTCCCCCGTCCCCCCTTCTCAGGAGGGGTCCTGCAAGAACCTCCTCGCCCTCTCTCTCAGACCTTCCCGGGGAAGACTCGTCTGACCCCCTAAACCGGCCCCCACTCCCCCAAACACATCATACGGCAAAGGCCTTCTCGCTCGAATTTCTCTCATCAAAGCTTCGTTCACAATAAAAGAACCGGGAAAAATGAGAAAATTACCTTTTAAAACCTTCAAATGAAAAAGTTCGTTCCTAACGAAAGATCCAACCACGAGCAACCTAAAAAATAAATTTTTATTTAAGGCAGATAGAAAAGTTTGAATTCAAGTACTTGGGGTGAATATTAATAAAACAGTGGGGGAAAAAATTCGTTTAAAAACACGACCAAATACCAATTTTTTTTTTTTAATGTTGCTGATGCATGAAACTCTCAACTTTTACATAGCTGAGAGGGATTATAAAAGCTTTTTTATCTAGCCAAGCAAGATTGAAACGCTAGCAAAAACTAGTTTCCTGCCCAGAAATGCATTGGCTTTAAAATGAATAAATTTATAAGTACCAATCAGGAATAACTTTCCAACAATTTACCCTACTTTGACAAACAACCTATAATATTTACCAGTAAAAAGGTTCAAAGCGCGAATATGGAAGTTCTGCAACAGAAAAACCGTAATTAAACATTCGTTCGCACAGGGTACAAACTCTCGTCTTATATTTACTTCAGATGGTGATGCATGAAAGTTTAAATCAGGTCTCATACAAATGGTGGGAAAGTATCATTGCAATTATTGATTGATAGGCGACAATAAATCGAAACTGATTCGATTCAACACTTACCTTAATTGCGGATGTGCACCCATTGCTTTTCCGCCACTGAGCAAATAACGAATCTGTGGACTATGCAAAGGTATAAACATCGCTGAAGAGAAATTCAAAAGCTGAGAAATATTCGAAACTATCAGAGATATCCCCACAAGGTTCTTAAGATCATGGATAATCATATGTCCCTATACTTTCATCATTTAACGTGAAGAGCAATTTCACGAGTTTCAAATCTTCAAATGAAGAATGTAATATAGTGCAAGGGTGCCCCCACCCCGGGAACTTGCATTAAACATTCGCAAAATTTAAATGAAAAAATTTTGAATTACCAATTTCAGTGAGCACAGTACCCGATATAAATGAACATGTCTCTGTGCACGGACAATACACTATTAACGTGTAAAGTTATTTGAAAACAAGTTTAGGATATCTGTACGACTACAAGACGTACGCTTCTCAAATTCGCTGAAAGTGACTAATGGTGTCAAATCGTACGTATAAAATTTTATATTCATAATTCTTTATTGCAAATGTTAAGGAATGAGCTCCAACTGTTTTAAATCCCAACTAGACCTTTCTGAATACGATCTAACTTAGAGAGAGTCACACTAACAAAACCCAATTGAAGAGAGCAGAATTATTTTATTGGTCTAATCATTAATCATAGTACAAAAATACAATAATTCGGAAGGAACAGTACCCCATTTCCTTGCCAGGGCCCACACATTAAGACTGCACATTCTTTATCATCATTACCCAAGACTATAAAACTAAATATAAAGCAAGATAAAGACTATAAAGCTTACCTCATTAAATGCATCATCTTGGATATGAATTAAACAGCAAACGGCCCTGCGGGTTAAAATAAACTTTTCAAAAACCATTAAAAATCATTAACATACGGTACATCAATGAATAAGGAAATCAGAATCGATATTCAACATTTTGCTATAAGCAATCTTAAGGTGTCCCAAGATAAATTGATACCAAAGGATGAAAAGTAAGAATTATAAACTTTCTGAACCATTTCGAAACTTGCTTTTGCAAATGGGCAGTGCTCTTTCAACATGGAAAGAATTCGTCTAAACAAATATGTAAGAAAATGCAGTATTTTTTTTTCTTTAAGAACCAAACTAGAGGCAGGTGAGTTTTGTGCCTCAAAGAAAATTCAGTCAAGTCCACATTCTAAATGTAGTCTATGTAGTGTTTTTATGTATAAATGATTATAAATGAAAAGAAAAACTGTTTCTATGATTACCATTATGCTTAGTACTATAATTCTAGCATTACGACTTTTCATATGCATGAATAAATAATTCCTCAGTTATATGGCCTTGTGACCTATCGGTACTTTCAAGTACCAGATATATATTATGCCAATAAAACGCAATAAAATTTTTTTTTTATTATTAACAACCATTATTATAGCAATAAAACACCACGATGTATAAAAATCGCAAAAAAAAAAAATTTAAATTTTAAAATTCAGGATATAAAAGGAATTAAGTCAGTCAGTCAGTCCTCTTGAGCTTAAGAGAAATCATGTTCAATCCACAAATTTAATCATAATTTCGTCAAACGCTCAAGTGAAAAGCTTTGAGTTCCTACCTTTCTTTCGACGGAAGTTTCCTCACCAAATTTTATTCAGGGTCAAGGTTAAAAGACGGGGACTTATTTCCATCCAATTCAAGACTCATCATCCTACCACTATTCCTGAAATTAACCAATGGCAATAGTAAAAAACTTCACAAATTTACTACATTAGATTAAAATTTAAAGCTCAGAAAAATGGCATTTGTCGGTAATCATGAACTCATAGTAACAAGCACCAAGATACAATAAGCGTAAATTTAAGGATTAAAAGGTTAAACGAGGCAACATCTGAAAATGAGAAGGAAAAAAACTTAGGAAACGGCACACTACAGGCTACGGAAGAGATTAATATGAATCTAAACTCAGTCAAATGCCTCGTTTGTCACCAGAAAAAGCACGCGGGTTGTGTGCTCTGACTCGTCATCGATCATCATAGTAAAATCCCAAAGTAAATTACTTTCTTACACATTTACTTAATATAAGCACTAATCACTCTGAAAAAGGTTTCGGCTATTAAATCTGCATTTCAAAATCTTTGAAATAAATCTATACTAATAACACTAGGGAACAACATTTTTGTTTCTTGAAAACTATTTGGTGTTTCTTATAGAACTTTTGATGCAGATTCCAAATATGGTTTCAGAATTTTTCTATCACCCATAGTTTTCGAGAAAATAATATTTCCATTTACTCACAGTTTTCCCAAAATATTAGTTAAAATTAAGTGTACTAATTTAATTTTTCTTTTTTTCCCAGGTTAACTATATTTAATAGTATTTTTTGCATTAAAAAAATATAGCTATTTAAGCAAACAGATTTTTAATAAAAAGAAAAAAAAATATTTCAAGTTTTGCTCAAATTTTAAAATTTTTCATAGTAGAAAAAATTGGTTTTTCATTCCAAAAAGTTTTCCGTGATTTCAATAATTTTCCGCCAGCATGAATCGAAACTATTAATCCCAGAGATACATTTCGCTACGTATGTGGAGAACTAACCATAATGGCACAGAGGAAGACGATGACCCTACTCGTGAAGAAGGCTTACGAACTTTATTTTGGATGTAAGGTAGGCGACCAAGACAAATCCTGGGCACCTCATATCTCATGAATTTCCTGTACCGTCACTCTTAGGGGTTGAATTAAAGGAACCCGCAAATCTATGCCACTTGCCATACCAATGATTTGGAGAGAGCCCAAGGATCACCTAACGGATTGTTATTTTTGTATGACTAACGTTTCAGGATTCTCTGCCAAAAATAAACATAAAATTCAATACCCAAATCTTGCATCTGCCATGAGACCAGTACTACATGACGATGATAACCCAATTCCAACTCCCCCAAAGTCATGGACACTGGATGAAGAGTCTGAAGTTGAACCAATGGAAATTGATGACACTAAAGATCCAGACTTTCAGCAACCTGAATCAAATAAACCACGTATGATAAAGCAGGTTATGCTGAATGTTCTCGAGAGAGATTTGGACCTTCCGAAAAAGAAAACGGAATTATTGGGCTCCAGGTTACGTGAATGGAATTTGCTGGCAAAAGATACAAGCATATCGGCGTTCCGCACTCGCCAAAAAGATCTGATGCAGTATTTCTCCTCGTCAGGTGGTTTATGCTACTGTAATAATGTAAATTGACTGCTGTTAGCTCTCGGTCATGAGCACAAATCTGAAGATTAGCGTTTATTTATTGACTCTTCGAAGCTAAGCCTCAAGGTTGTACTACTTCACAATGGAAATAAATACCCTTCCATTCCTGTAGGGCACGCTGTCCACATGAAGGAATCTTACGAAAATGAAACTCAACCTTCAGCAGATTAATTATGACCAGTTTCGTTGGTATATATGTGGGGATTTAAAAGTTGTCGCGCTTCTTCTGGGAATGCAGCTCGGTTATACGAAGTTCTGCTGCTTCCTTTGTGAATGGGACAGCAGAGCCAGAGATTCGCATTATTTTGTAAAGGAGTGGCCACTTCGTCAAAAATGTATCCCAGGACTGAAGAATGTGTCTCATGAACCTTTAGTTGACCAAGAAAATATACTTACCGCCACTTCACATCAAACTTGGCATCATGAAAAATTTTGTCAAAGCAATGAACAAGGAAGATGAGGCATTCAAATATTTGAAGAAAAAGTTTTCACGACTTAACGATGCAAAGATAAAAGAAGGGATCTTTGTTGGTCCCCAAATCAGAGATCTCATGAAAGATCAAAAGTTTGATGATGCCTTGAGAGGAAAAGAAAAAGTGGCATAGGAGGCCATGAAGAATGTTGTCACAAATTTTTTAGGGAACATCAAAGCCTCTATGAAAAAATAGTGCAGGACATGATTGAAGCATATAGGTTATTGGGATGTAATATGTCACTAAAAATCCATTTCTTGCACTCCCATTTAGATTTCTTCCCTGAAAACCTCGGCGACGTAAGCTACTATGGAGAAACGCTACCAAGGGAGGTAGGATCCGGCAATGTTAGCTGATTACTGCGAGAAGCTCCTAATGAAAACTACAAGAGAAAATCAGTGACAAAAGTTTTAAGAAGAATATTTTTAATGCCAATCTGCCACTATAATAATTTTTATGAAGTATTTCTACTAACTTCTATACACTTTTTGAATAAATGTTAAAATACAAATTTCTCAGTAACCTTGGGAGATAGAGAAATTCTACGGCTATATTCGGAATCAGCGGAAAAAATCCTATAAGACAGACCTGTTCACGTCCAAGAAACAAAAAGTTAAAATTTGTTCCCCAGTGTAATTGTGACGGTCGAACTGCGAACTTCGCGTCTATTATGACCGCCCAAACCACTGGCCAGATTTGGAATATCACGACTTAACCTAATCAATCTTCAAGGGCGTACAATTAACATAACCGGATACATACATACATATCTCTCTCTCTCTCTTTAACCGATGTTTAGCTCCGCCTGAATTTTTCATTCTGACGAAGGTAAAGCTTTTCACTTCACCTTAGACCTACAATTTAATGTGGAATCCAAACCACGCGCCAACAGCAGCCCAGCGTCTTAACCACTAGACCACCTATTTATCTACCAACCACTGTATGGAAGGATGAACAGCTGGGTTTTGCTGCGTGCCAGCTGCCGTCACCAGTCTCGAAACAGGGGCCGATGGATTTGTAGTCAGCGACGCTACCACCACCACCACCACCGATGCGCCCATTATATATAATAATGATTGGGGTTGTTTAACCTCCTTCACATCTCATGTAACATCATGACAGGGGACCTACAGCTTTACGTGCGATCCGAACCACGGGTCGCTACATAATCTGAACACGGAGGACGGTCTCGCATCCAACTACTACCCAGACCCAATGTCGCTTAACTTCCTGATCAACGGGAAGCGGTTACGAATGGCTACGACTAGCCCATATACATACATACGTGTGTGTGTGTGTGTGTGTGTGTGTGTGTGATAAATTTCAATTAAACGTGAAATGAATGAATAATGCAAACCCACAAAAAAAAAAAAATTATTCCAAGGTCTTTCGTGTACTCAGAAGTACACCTCATCAGGGAGGGATGACGAGGTTCAACTTCCACCGGGTCAATCCGCTAGTTAATAGAATTGTCAAGATGATACTATTATTGATTAGGATTACTCCTTATAAAATTAAAATTCTACACCCACATTCACCCTTTCTAAACGATCAGAATGTGTTCATACATTCATTTCCTAAAAAGCGATGTGATTTTGTATGAGAAGTCGTCTCTAACCTCGCTTCTGTTAGATACACATTACTTCGTGGTGAGTACAGCCCGACTTGTCTTGTAACTCTTATTTTTTATATTGTTTAGAAGTTGTTTTAGTATTTGTATTCTTTTTGTTTAATTATGTAATATTAATGTCTTCAATTTTAGTATATATCCTGTATTCATAATTCACATTATTTTTAAAAAGGTTCTTCCTGAATGCTGGTACTCTCCGATACCACATTGGCGAAGACATTAAAAGAACATTGTTAATAATTCATAAGAGACACACTTGGAGGCTGTCGGATACATCTCAGCATCGACCAGATTCCTAACTTGAACAATAAGCTATCCTGCCCATAGTTATACATCATTTATCTTTTGCCCATTTCATTTAGTCACTTCAACCCTTCATTTAAGTTAATGTCCTTATAGTTTAATTATATATCTGATGTCATAACCATTTAATTAAATAACTTAGTTTTCATTATAAATATAATTTAAATTCTTTTTGTATATTTTCTTCATCCTAACCACTGAGTGTAACTTTTAAATTCCAATCATAAATTAAGAACCTGGTCTTTTTGACAAGAATATAACCCCCAAATTCCCTACAAGAATTTCTTTCAAAAACTGCATAACACTTATTTACAGTAATAAGAATAAATACAAGATAAATTGCACTGCAAGTTATTTATTAATTTAACTTAATTACGGGCCAATGTAAACTAATTCCAGTATATATAAAGATTATTGAAATAAGCATCCAGTACAGTATGAAAGAAAGTCAGTGGGTAAAATATATTCTGTCGAATTAATTGTACGCTCTTGGTACTGGATACTTTAATGTTGGCAGTACTTAACCCTACATTTAAAAATTTACTTCATACTCACTCCAGATCTCATTTTCTTAAGCCAATTTTTTGATCCCACAGAAACTACAATAAAAGTTTACAATTAAAAACTTAGAAAGACTAAAGAAAATTTTTATTTAAATATTTAAATTCACAAAGACCAATCAACAATCACCACCAGTTCGTAAGATAGGGACAAAAGACTCCTATAGAGGTTTCATCATTATAAGTAGTTCTTAATACAAATCTTATTTCATACCTTAAAAACCAACAATGGCCTCGAAAATCCATCAAAATAATCTAGAAAATAAAATGCGAATATAAATTTGCGTTTACCAAACTGCCTCTTCGCAATTAAAATCATTGCCCTGCTCCGCCTCAGTGGGTTCTGTTATTGCTAGCTATTGTGAGAATGTGAGCAAAAACTATTACGCATTGCTTGACATCACGAGAGGAAGGAAACGCTATACTACCTCTGATCAAGGATACTTTTAAATTTAGTTCCATATGATATTCTTTATTATTCTCACTGTATATGGCTCAGGTTTTCCAGTTTTAAAGCCAAAATTAACATTGAAATGTTGACACGGAGCAGTAGTGCAGACTAGTCCTAGTCTATGTTCTATTAACTAAATTTAGTCAATAACAGTTTGGAAGCATGAAACAAGCTAGAAATTAATGCATTGCCAAAAATAATGTAAAAAAATATATTTCCTAAACAAGTTGGTGAGAGAATACATACATACCATATAAACTAAGGCACACATTCACACCCGCATCCTGGTGGATCAGCACCCTTACACATGGCTAAATTCTACACCTGCGGTGCTTTCACTACATTGAGAAAAAATAATATTTACCTCTCGTGAGATCATTCATGGAAAATTGGGGAGACCTGAAAAATTTGAATTATTAAAAACTAGTAAAAAAATATTATTATTGTTAAAGGACTTTTAAGGAGTCAGATGGCCGTTCTATTTGTCTACAACAAAGTATTTCAGAACATTTCTGAACAATCATCATTTAAGGACCAAAAAAATTTTTTTAGTAGATTTTTCGAAAATGGAGATTTCACTAAGAGGGAATATTTTACCCGCAACTTATAACAATGCTTACATTGAGAAGACTGACAAAATTTGAGTCATTGCTCAACCTACGCTATTAAGATACCCTCCGCTTTTTTTTTTTTTAAGGTTCCTTTCACCACGACCCAACCAATCACTCCAGTCCTGAACAAAGTTTTTGGCAAAGCCTACAAATACTACAAAATAAAAAGGCATTGGGGAAAAGATTCTTCAATTGTCCTAAATTATTTTAATATAAAAGGCCGAAACAGAATTCACTTAAACTATTCAAAATTAATTTTACTTATATGAACGACTCATCCGCAGGCCAAGACAAACATTTCCTGAAAGCTACTCTGCTCAATTTACTTTAAATAGGCTACAAACGCCCGACTCATGACGGGAAGTGGTTACAAACAGCCACAGCCACGTTAAGGCGTTTATTATCAAACCGAAATGTAAGCAATGTTTAGGTAGGGTTCTACCAAAACAACTGAGGCGTCCCTTCAACCAACTGTAAGGCTGTTTTATTGCTCGCCCTCTCTCTGACCTTCCCGGGGAAGACTCGTCTGACCCCCTAAACCGGCCCCCACTCCCCCAAACACATCATAGGGCAAAGGCCTTCTCGCTCCAATTTGTCTCATAAAAGAACCGGGAAAAGTGAGAAAATTACCTTTCAAAACCTTCAAATGAAAAAGTTCGTTCCTAACGAAATATCCAACCACGAGCAACCTAAAAAATAAATTTTTATTTAAGGCAGATAGAAAAGTTTGCACTCAAGTACTTGGGGTGAATATTAATAAAACAGTAGGGGAAAAAACTCCTTAAAAAAATATTTGGCAGTTTTTTTTAAATGTTGCTAATGCATGAAACAATTTTTACATAGCTGAGAGAGATTATAAAAGCATTCTTATCTAGCTAAGCAAGATTGAAACGCTAGCAAAAACTAGTTTCCTGCCCAGAAATGCATTGGCTTTAAAATGAATAAATTTATAAGTACCAATCGGGAATAACTTTCCAACAATTTACCCTACTTTGACAAACAAGCTATAATAATTACCAGTAAAAATGGTTGAAAGCGCGAATATGGAAGTTCTGCAACAGAAAAACCGTAATTAAACATTCGTTCGCACAGGGTACAAACTCTCGTCTTATATTTACTTCAGATGGTGATGCATGAAAGTTTAAATCAGGTCTCATACAAATGGTGGGAAAGTATCATTGCAATTATTGATTGATAGGCGACAATAAATCGAAACGGATTCGATTCAACACTTACCTTAATTGAGGATGTGCACCCATTGCTTTTCCGCCACTGAGCAAATAACGAATCTGTGGACTATGCAAAGGTATAAACATCGCTGAAGAGAAATTCAAAAGCTGAGAAATATTCGAAACTATCAGAGATATCCCCACAAGGTTCTTAAGATCATGGATAATCATATGTCCCTATACTTTCATCATTTAACGTGAAGAGCAATTTCACGACAGTTTCAAATCTTCAAATGAAGAATGTAATATAGTGCAAGGGTGCCCCCACCCCGGGAACTTGCATTAAACATTCGCAAAATTTAAATGAAAAATGTATAAAAGGGTATACTCCCCCCTGGAACTTGCATTAAATTTTTGCAAAATTTAAATGAAAAAATTTTGAATTACCAATTTCAGCGAGCACAGTACCCGATATAAATGAACATCAGTCTCTGTGCACGGACAATACACTATTAACAGGTAAAGTTATTTGAAAACAAGTTTAGGATATCTGTACGACTACAAGACGTACGCTTCTCAAATTCGATAAAAAAGTGACTAATCGTGTCAAACCGTACGTATAAAATTTTATATTCATAATTCTTTACTGCAAATGTTTGGGAATGAGCCCCAACTGTTTGAAACCTGAACTAGACCTTTCTGAATACGATCTAACTTAAAGAGACACTAACAAAACCCAACTGAAGAGAGCATAAGAATTTTATTGAAGTCTAATCATTAATCATAGTACAAAAATACAATAATTCGGAAGGAAGAGTAGCCCATTTCCCTGCCGGGGTCCACACATTAAGACTGCCAATTCTAAATATAAAGCAAGCTAAAGACTATAAAGCTTACCTCATTAAATGCATCATCTTGGATATGAATTAAACAGCAAACAGCACTGCGGGTTAAAATAAACTATAAAAACCGTTCCATCGTTAACATACATCAATGACTAGGGAAATTAGAATCTTAATTTAACATTTTGCTGTAAGCAATCTTAAGGTGTCCCAAAATACTTTCATCCTTTGATATCAATTTACGAATTATAACATTAAATTTTCTGAACCATTTCGGAACTTGCCTTTTGCAAAAGTGGCAGTGCTCTTTCAACATGGAAGGAATTCCAGTCTAAACAAATATGGAAAATGCATTTTTTTTTTTTTTTTTTTTTAAACCGCCAAACCATCTTTGTTAATTCACATTTGTTTTCTGAATTTGTTCACAATCTAATCGGGTCGGGACAGGAAATGTTTTAAGGTGAATCATCACTTGCATAATAAACCAACTTTGAACTCAATTAAAAACCTTAAACCACTTTTTTTAAATCTCTAAAAGAGCAGAGAAAATATTCTTGAAACAAGAAATTAAGACTACAATTAAATCAGTCCCTCAGCCATTTAAAGAATTATTTCAGCCAAAATAATTTATCCTCAAGTCCAAAACTTAACTTTCTATGTAATCCATTTTAAGTCAGTCCTGTTGAGCTTAATAGAAAGTATGTTCAATCCACATAAATTTAATCACAATTCTCATCAAATGCTCGAGTGAAAAGCTTCGAGTTCCTACCTTTCTTTCAACGGCAGTTTCCTCACCAAATTTTATTCAGGGTCAAGGTTAAAAAGCGGGCACTTCTTACATCCAATTCAAGACTCTCGAATCATCCTACCACTATTCCTGAAATTAACCAATGACAATAGTAAAAAACTTCACAAATTTACTACATTAGATTAAAATTTAAAGCTCAGAAAAATGGCATTTGTTGGTAATTATGCACTCATAGTATCAAGCACCAAGATTATAAGCCTAAATTTAAGGATTAAAAATGTTAAAAACTTATAAATTCGACTAATATCCTTAATGTTACAGTAAAGCAAAATGTGAATCTTTCAAAAGATACTAACCTTCGGCTTGTACTTTTAGAGAAAATATCCCTTCATAATCACTGCAGAACCATGGTGCAAATGCCTAAATCTATGAAAATGAACAATTAGTGATGAAAACAAGAAAATGTCCCCCTCCCCCTCTTTTAAGTTTCAGTATCCTTTTGACATACTCTCTCAGAATTTCAAGATGCAAATTATCATTACAAATGTCTGATATATTTTAAACTATTACAATTAGATACCTCCAATCTGAAGTCCTGCCATATAGCAACATCTGAAAATGAAGGAAAAATCTTAGTCAACGGCACACTACAGCCTTCGGAAGAGATTAATAGGAATCTAAACTCAGTCAAATGCCTCGTTTGTCACCAGAAAAAGCACGCGGGTTGTGGTGCTCTGACTCGTCATCGATCATCATAGTAAATCCTACTAAAGTAAATTACTTTCTTACACACTTACTTAATATAAGCACTAATCACTCTTAAAAAGCTTCTCGGCTATTAAATCTGCATTTCAAAATCTTTGAAATAAATCTATACTAATAATTGTGACGGTCGAACTGCGAACTTCCTGTCTCTTATGACCGGCCAAACCACTGGCCAGATTTGGAATATTACGACTTAACCTAACCAATCGTCAAGGGCGTACAATTAATCTAACCGGGTATATACCCTATAATTAGCTTCCGCCTGAATCTTTCATTCTGACGAAGGTAAAGCTTTTCACTCCACCTTAGACCTACAATTTAACGTGGAGTCCGAACCACGCGCCAACAGCAGCCCATTTATCTACCAACCACTGTATGGAAGGATGAACAGCTGGGTTTTGCTGCGCGCCGGCTGCCGTCACCGGGTCTCGAGGCCGAGGCCGATGGATTCGTAGTCAGCGACGCTAACCACACCACCGATGCGCCCATTATATATAATAATGATTGGGGTTGTTTAACTTCCTTCACAACACCTAAGATCATGACAGGGGACCTACAGCTTAACGTGGGATCCGAACCACGGGTTGCTACATAATCTGAACACGGAGGACGGTCACGCATCCAACTACTACCCAGACCCAATGTCGCTCAACTTCCTGATAAACGGGAAGCGACGTTTCGAATGGCTACGACTAGCCCACATTATATATATAATATACATATATATATATACATACACATATACACATACCGGTACATATATATATATATATATATATATATATTACATATACATACATATATATATATATATGCACTAGAATCACAAAATAACACGTGACCTTATTAATAAGCAAACAACCACAAGGAAAAGGAAACACAAAGTCCGAGCGCTTTCGTGATATATTCACATTATCAAGGAAGAACATATACATGCATATATATATATATATATATATATATATATATATATACAGGGTGGGCCGTAAGTTTCCATACATAGGAAAAATAAACATTTTTTTATGGACAACCATTTTTATTTATATATGCTCTACATGGTTGCCATTGTTTTGAAAACACATTTCAATAAGTGTTCCCCACTGTTGATGAACACGCATTAGCACAGTTGACGTTATGCTTGTAATGGCGTTGGTGATACGTTCCTTTAGATGATTTATGTCTCGTATCTTTTCCTGATACACCATGGCCTTCAAGTGCCCCCAAAGATAGAAATCAAGGGGGGTGAGATCTGGGGATCTGGGAGGCCACTCCACAGGACCACGCCGACCAATCCAAGCATCCGGAAACTGCTGATCCAAATACCGACGCACGTGAAGACCATAATGAGATGGAGCTCCATCTTGCTGGAAGTAAACTGGGAAGTTACCTTCCTCGTTTAGCAGGGATGGGAAAATCTCTTCTTGCAACATGTTAAGATACCTTTCGGCATTAAGATTTCCACTGACAAAAATTGGTCCAATAATTCTGTCACCCCATATCCTGCCCACACCATCACTTTACCGGCACCTTGCATCTTCGTCGGACTCAGCCAGTTAGGGTTAGCATTACTCCAATAACGTATGTTTTGCCGATTAACCTCTCCATTGACAAGATCTTACGTCAAACGCATATTCTTAGGGTATCTGAAACATAAAAACAAACGTTTAATTTTTCCTATGTATGGAAACTTACGGCCCACCCTGTATTATATATATATATATATATATACATATATATATATATATATATATATATATATATATATATATATAAACTTCAATTAAAAACGTGAAATGAATGAATGATGCAAACCCACAAGAAAAAAAATTATTCCAAGGCCTTTCGTGTATTCAGAAATATACGTACCTCATCAGGGGTGACGAGGTTCAACTTCCACCGGTCGATCCGCTAGTTAATAGAATATAACCCTCAACTTCCCTACAAGAACTTCCTTTCCATAAACTGCATAACACTTATTTACAGTAACAAGAATAAATAATTTGAACTGCATTTAACTTAATTACCGGCCAATGTAGACAATTCCAATATAAGGATTATTCCAATAAGCATCCAGTACAGTATGAATAAAAGTCAGTGGGTAAAATATATTCTGTCAAATTAATTGTGTGCTCTTGGAACTGGGTACTTTAATGTTGGCAGTACTTAATCCTAGCATTTAAAAATTTACTTCATACTCACTCCAGATCTCATTTTCTTCAGCTAATTTTTTGATCCCATAGAAACTACAATAAAAGTTTACAATTAAAAACTTAAAACGACTAAAGAAAATTTTAATATAAATATTTAGATTCAGAAAGACCAATCAACAATCACCACCAGTTCGTAAGATAGGGACGAGAGACTATTATAGAGGTTTCATCATTATAACCAGGGTTTCGGAGCCGGTAAAAAACTTCTGGCTCCGGCTCCGGCTCCGGCTCCGGAGCAGAAATTTTTTACAGTCTGGCTCCGGCTCTTTTATAGTAAATTCTGTTAATTATAAAATAAATATCTAGATTTATATAACTAATTGTCCAATTTAAAATATTGCAAAAAAATATTTTATTATTAAATCACTTTAATACTCAAAATTTAAATTTCTTATGATTTTAAATTAGGCAAATATAATGATAGAATGAAGTTATTTAAATAACTAAAGGAAAATGATGAAAACTAAATGATATTAAATATTTATTAACAATGGTAGCTTATTTTTTTTTTGTATTGGGGCGTTTACCGCCACTTCCCGCTATATGGTAGCGGATATCATGGCGAGGCGGAATACGAGAAAGAGAAACGGAGACGGAGAAAAGGCACTAGAAAAGGGAGAACAGCGGACTACAGGTGAGAAGTCACCTAAAGCTCAGATAGGATGCGAGATTGGGAGAGGAAGAGGAAAAGACGGTCAAGCGAGAAGAGAGGGCTCTCAGCGAGCATAAGGCGTAAACGTTCGGGGAGGGGGAAATCAGAAAGGAACGGGAAGGCGCGACGACGTACTGACGACAGGGTGGGGCATTCCACAAGGATGTGAGAGACGGTGAGGGGCGACTGGCAGGAGGCGCAACGAGGAGCCTCCTGCCGGAACATAAGATAGCCGTATAACAATCAAACTTTCTGAGATAATATATGCATCTTTTTTTAAGTGTTGAAACTTGAAAGCTTCATGAAAGCCAACTTGGCTTGAAAAAGAGCTGAATATTTCAAAAAATTCAGTTTTTAAAAGGTTATATTATTTACTTAGATAAATAGTTAGTACCTACCTACCTAAGGTCTCCACCGCCATAAAAAAAATTTTACCTATATAATTAAGTGTTGTTAAGACAAATCTTCCCAAATATTTAATGGTTAAAAAATGGAAATTTGCAGATTCCTGCAACTCCCACACCTCCATAAAATCCAAAGAATCCTATGGTACCATTTTTCGTAATATATTACAAGAATTATAATTTGCAACTAAACCTATATTTAACAAATAACAATTTAGGTAGCAATATATCGCCCGGAGCCAGACCATGGAGCCGTATTTTCAAGGTTTCTGGCTCTGGCTCCGGCTCCAGGTAAGCAAAATTTAAAACAGATTTAAAACTATCTTCCTGTTCTAAACATACAGATTCTATTATTTTTTTACATAATTATTACATTTATTATTAAATTTATTACATTTAATATTGCATAATTATTTATTACAGAAATAATAAATTTATTATTACATTGTTGTTTATTATACAGAACTTATAAACCGAAAAACGAATGAAAAAGGCAATTAGGAAACAACCCAGAGACCAGTGAGAAATTCGCACCTAGGTTAGATACCGTTCTCCCGACACCGGAAGGGCATTTTATTACAGGGTCCGCTTATAAGTACATTCCCACAAATTAAAACTATCTTCTTGTTCTATACATACAGATTCTAATATTTTGACATAATTGCATTTACATTTTTTAACATTTATTATTAAATTTATATTACCTTTATTATTACATCGGTTGCATTTACATTTATTACTTCCATTATTACATCTACTAAAACCGAGTAAGGAAACAATTCAGAGACCTATAAGAAATTCACACTTCGGTTCGAACACGTTCCCACGACTCCGTAACGGATTTTTTGACCAAGAATATCATTAAAGGGTCTAACTTATAAGTACCTTCGCACAAATTAAAATTATCTACTTTTTCTATACACACAGATTCTATTATTTTTCTTTTGACATAATTATTACATTTATAAAGTACCTTACTTGATTCTCAATCTACAGTATAGCATGATTATTTTGGCTGGCGTGATAAAAAATGGCATTATTAGTATTACAACTTCTGAAGGCATATTTGTGTTCTTTAATACGGGTTTCAATATTCCTTCCAGTTTCTCCCACGTATACTAAATCACAACTTTTAGGGGGAATGCTGTAGACACAGACTTGTTCCTCTTTTGCAACGTTATTCCTAACCAATTTACTTTTCACAGTAGACGAATATTTGAACGCCAAAGCAAACTTAAAATCTTTCGTCAACGGTTAACTCTTTCTAAGCCGGCAATGTAAGGCAAACTCGCATTGTTTTTGGTTAACTGAAGGTTCCCGAGGGGCATAAAAAGATTTTCTGGCTTTAAAAAAATAAAAAAATAATAGAATCTATGTTTAGAACAGGAAGATAGTTTTAAATTTGTGCGAATGAACTTAATGAAAATGCACTTCCGGTGTCGGGAGAATGGGATCTAACCTAGGTGCGAATTTCTTAACGGTCGGTCCCTGGACTGTTTTGGTTCATTCGTTTTTCTGTATCCACCCGAGGAGGATGCCAGTGGGCGTCAAAACTGTTGTGGAAATAAACTGTCTATTAGAGTGGGGTTTTATTTTCAAAACTTGTTACATAATCAGACTGCCTCTTGGCGATTAAAATCATTGCCCTGCTCCGCCTCAGTGGGTTCTGCTATTGCTAGCTCTGAGACAATGTGAGCAAAAACTATTACGCATTGCTTGACATCACGAGAGGAAGGAAACGCTATACTATCTCTGATCAAGGATACTTTTAAATTTAGTTCCATATGATATTCTTTATTAGGTCACTGTATATGGCTCAGGTTTTCCAGTTTTAAAGCTAAAATTAATGTTGAAATGTTTACACGAAGCAGTAGCGCCGACTAGTCCTAGTCTATGTTCTATTAACTAAATTTAGTCAATAACAGTTTGGAAACATGAAACCAGTGGCGGCTCGTGACTAAAATTTCTAGGGGTGCTGTCTCTAAGAATGGGAATGAGCTGCTTTGAACATTTTTTGTATCATTGATTATGGTATTATATATAGGTATTTATAAGGTAGTTATGAAATAAGTAATTGTGCACTTACCAGGTACTTCAGGTTCAATTACAAAATTATTTAAAAATGAAGTCCATTCTTCTATTTTTATTCTGAGCAAAAAGGTCGATAACTTTCTCATTGAAATTTGGAGTACTGTTGATGCTTTTCTCCATTGAAATCATTGCTAGAGCATTTAGTCGTTCTTGATTCATAGTGCTCCTTAGAAAAGTTTTTATTCTTTTCAACGTTGAGTGGCAGCGTTCTGGCTCTGATGTAGTCATAGGAATTGTCAAAAGGATTTTTACGAGTTTTGTAAGTTCGCAAAGCACATCTGCTAGATTATTTTCTGTGATGAATTTTAATAAATTAAGTTACCATAACCGTGCATATCAGGTCTACTGTAGAAAACCTGTAATTCCGTAAGAAGCTTTTCTTTTTCAATCATGGGATATGCCTCAATAGTCGATGTCACTTCTTCCAGGGGCATTTTCTTATTAAAACTAGAAGTTTTCTTTGTTGAACAATTTTGCAGCTACTAATTGATTTGTGAAGGAATATATCTCCTTTATGTCAACACATACATTCACACACTTCTTTTGCTTCAATCAAGTGTTTTTGAAGGATTTTCACAATACTTTGAATTTCTAATTTTCAAAATGGCAGTTTTAAAAGTTGCAATATATTCCTGTATTTTAAATGCATCAATTTGTCAGGATTGCATTTGATTATTATAAATAACTTCTACAGGAGGCATTATCTGATGAAAAAGTTAAAACCAAAACATGAAATTTTCGTTATTCAAAATGTGCAAAATTCCTGTTGCTTCTGAAATAGTTTGATCTGCGTTGGATGTAGACTACCGTATCTCCTCAATGCATTTCTTTAAGGATTCAAAATTTTCAGAGACAGTTTACAGTGCGTATATTAAAGTTCCACCTAGTAGAGGATGGATGAGGTATTTATTTGCAAAGCTGGGCACAAACCGTTAATCCGTAAATCGTTAATTAACGAAGTTAACTTTTTCGTTAACGATTTAACTTTTAGGTTAACTTTGAAAATCATTATCGGACTAATTAACTTCCGTTACATTTAACTTCCGTTAACTAAAGTCCGTTAACCAAAAAATGCATAAATAAACGTTTAAAAGTTTCTATTATTTTCAATGCTGAGCAGGTGCGCAATTAATCAGCCACTGTTAATAGTGATGAACGAATTTCCATTTCCGCAGTGCAAAATCAGGCGATATATTTGTTTCCGTCGCCACAATTTGTGTCTTACCAAATATGGTAGTTATTTATGGCATTGGTTTGAGCAAAACATGGTCGACTGTAAAATCAGGCGGAAAGATTTGCCATTCGAGTTGAATGTTTTAACTTCTTTCAAGAAATATCACGAGCATTTTAAGGCACTTTCAATAATATATATGTAACAATTACAACAAATAACTACATTCGTTTCATTTGCAGTCTGTCTCTTGCGCAACATGTTTGTGCTAGTGAATATTTAAAAATAATCATTGTCAAGTAAGTCATGTATATTTATAATATGTCTGAGTACCTTATTAATAGTCTCCTTGATACATTTCATTTCAAGAACCATAAAACTGATCAGGTAAGATTTCAATTCTCATGTCACTTTGATGACATAAATTAAGTCAATTGATGTCTTACAATGGGAGCGTTTTCACCTCATCTGGTTGGACAAGTATGACAACACCAAGGTCGCCAGGGTGAGGAAAAGCATGGAGGGTACAGTCGAGGAGGCCATGAAGCAGCAGTCCAACGAAGTGGGCAGCAACAACGAGGAGGAGGAGGAGGATGACTTCTTCAGTGCTGTCATCCAGTGGCGGATTTAGGGGGGGGGGGGGGGGGCGAGTAGGGCATGGCCTACGGCCCCGCGCCCTCACATATAATTATAATGTTGGATTCCACTATAAATAATACAATTGATTAATGATTAGTGATAATTATGGTATCACTCTCTTTGCTGGCGGGAGTTTAGTTCTATTCAGGCTGCTGTGGAGTGCACATGTGTGTGTGTTTAGTGGTAAGTAATGGTAAAAGTCGTATCTCGAAAAAGTCGCCAGTCAATAAATGGGGATGGGGGAGTTTTAGTCAGCTTTATAATAACATTAAGTTGAAAAATATTAAATTAATGTAATTAATTTTTTTATATGAAACGTACTTAGGCTAGGTTAGGTCAGTTTAGCTTAGATTTCATAAATACATTTTATACATATTTAAGGAAAAAGTCGCCACTGGTGGGGGCTGGCGACTTTTCCCATAAAGCGACTTTTTCACCCGAACAACTGTTGTGTCTGTATTTAATTAATTAATTAAACTGTATTAATTAAATAGTGTAAGTGTAAATAGTTTGTTTATGTTTTTATGTTTCAGGATAAGGCAGTGAGGCTGCACTGAGGCACAATGGAGAAATCAACAAGTCGTGATCGTGATCAAGGGAGGAAGTATAAAGCTGGCTCTGTTAAACGACAAGAAAAGGCAGACGTAAACCAGAGTAAAAAAACTACCAAAAATAACTCAATGGTTGACATATCAAACAGTATCTGAATCTGCAAAATCACAAACTCAAACTGAATCCGGTCAAACTGAATCTGAATCAGTAGAGACCAATTACGCCTGAAACAACTGGAGAAGCCACAACTAGTACTGAACCTAGTGTAGTTAGCGCAATTGAACCTGAACACAGTGACAGTGAGGAGACACAAGAGGAAGTGAAAGTTATGAATACCGGTACTGAACAAGGATTTGAAACGGATCTTGGATTATGGCCTAAAATAATTACTGAAAATGTGTGTGACTATTGGTTGAAAAAGGGAAGCGCAGAATGTCGACACTGTGATGGTGACTTCAAAGAGTCAGCTGTGAAAGAGCTAAACAGAACCCGTCATTGTACAGAGACATTATTCACTCGAACTCATTCATTATCTGGCCAAGAAATTAATCTTAAATGGCTCTGTTACTCTAAAACAACTGGTAAAGTGTATTGTTTTGCTTGCAAGCTTATGTCAAAGGTGGAAAGCTCATTCACAACTGGCTTCAATGGTTGGAAGAACGCTAGGTATGTCATAGAATCTCACAGTAGGTCAGATCAGCACAGGAAAAGTATGGTCGAAATGATATATCGAAAGACTGCGGGTGCCCGTATTGACTCTAATCTAGTACAATATGAAAGTGAATGCGAGTACTGGCAAGCAGTATTGAGGTGTGTAGATGTTTTAAAGCTACTTTGCGAACGCGGGCTAGCCATTCGAGGTAAAGATGAAGTAATTGGATCAGTACACAATGGAAACTATCTTGGGATTCTAGAGCTGCTGAGCACATACAACAGTTTCTTGGCAGCACATATCAAGAAACACGCAAACAAAGGTAGTGGTCATACTTCCTACTTGTCCCATGTCATTTCTGAGGAAGTCATTGGAATAATGGCAGAAAAGGTTATGTCCTCAATAACAGATGAAGTAAAAACAGCAAAGTACTTCTCAATTTCTGTTGACTCCACACCTGATATTTCACACATGGATCAACTTACTTTTACAATCTGCTATGTACTGCCTACTACAGGTCCAGTTGAAAGGTTTTTGCAGTTTATTCCCATGCTAAGCCACACTGGCAGAAATATTGCTACAACTGTTCTTGATTTTCTTAGAGAAGAACATTCCAGTTATCGACTGCCGAGGACAGTCCTATGACAATGCCAGCAACATGTCTGGTAAATATCTGGGGACCCAACAGATAATCAAGAATGAGTGTAGTGAAGCTGAGTACATACCATGTATGGCTCATTCCTTAAACTTGGTGGCTAAGTGTGCTGCAGAAAGCTGTCCTGCTGCAGTGTCATTGTTTGCTCTGGTACAAAATATGTACTCCCTTCTTGTTGCATCTACTTATCGTTGGAGGAGACACCGTGAGGTACTAGAGACTAATAAAGATAAGTTGAAAGTTGATAAAATACTTTCACACACTCGTTGGTCAGCACGAGCAGATGCTGTAGCTGCTCTCAGTAGAGCACACAAAGAAAACATCATTGTTCTGGAAGTTATTCTCAGATCAGAATCAGCCAGCTGAAACAAGAGCTGAAGCAAGTGGTCTTCTCAAAGGTTTGAAAAAACTTGAAACAGTGATTCTTCTTGAAGTTTGGGATACAGTATTGGAAAGGTTTCAGAGTAGCAGTATCCAGCTGCAAAAATCTGGGCTCTCCCTCAACACAGCTGTCACACTGCTAGAGTATCTTTTACAATTTGCTAAAGACCTGAGATCCCAGTTCGATGACTTTGAAGCAAAAGCTATGGCTAAGTATGATCCCTGTGATGTGACGAGTAATGATGCATACTATGCCGACACGCAGCGTATTAGGAAGCGCAAGCATCACCATGATGAACTAGACTCCATGGAGGATGTTATGCTGACAGGGAGAGAAGTTTAAGAGTGACTGCATTCTTGCCCATCATTGACAAGCTCTGTGCTGCCCTACAACAACGCATTGCTGCTTACAGCAACCTTCGAGAGAAATTTGGGTTTTTATCAGAAATCTCAAACAAAACGAACACTGAGCTTAAAGCATCTGCTGAAAAGCTTGTGTCTTCATATCCTAAGGACTTGGAGGCTGGATTGGAGTCGGAGCTTTTGCAGTTTGCACACCTTATGAAATCCATTCCAAGAGATTCACCTGAAAGTGCTCCTTCATCAGGTGGTGCAAAGGCTGCAAAAAGTCCTGAACTAGAAATGTATGAGATAATTCACAGACATGACATGGTAGAAACATTTGCTAATGTTGAAATTGTATTACAACTATCTCTGCATGTTTGTCACAAACTGCACTGGGGAGCGATCATTCTCCAAGATGAAACTAGTCAAGAATTATCTAAGAAACACCATGGGGCAGGACCGTTTGTCTTCACTCACCCTGTTGAGCATTGAGCACTCACTTGACTCACTTCTATGGGCATGGCAGCCATGGCTGAATTAAATTTCAAGAAAGTGAAATTATGGAAAAAAAAAAAATCAAGAAATAATCACCAAATAAATAATTAAATCACTACGCCAATAAAAATCTTATCAAATAAAATGCTAAATATTACTATTGTTACTAATCACCATTAGAAATGTAATTAAATGAATTAATTAATTGTAGTATAAGCAAAGCGAAACGTCAACACATTCACCGCATTCAATGAACAGATAGGAACTGCGCTGTCTGCAGTGCTTCGACTCACTTTCGACTGCGACTCTGCATAGAGAGAGGCAGACTCCCTCTCTATGCATCTATGGCAACAAAGCATTGGAGTTCCTTTCGGGCATCGCGAGCAATTAATGCTGAAATCTGGTGCTGTTAGCGCGCAATTCCAATGAGATTGAAAATGATTTCATGTTTTTAAGCATTCATTATTGAAATAATTACTGAAATAAAACGATGAGCATTGATCTACGAATAAAAGTTTAAAAAGTTATTGAGAAAGTTATTCAGTGAGCTCATCCTTATATTGTTCTTGATTATTTCAATTGTAAATAAAACAATTAGGGGTGCTGCAGTTCCATAGTGCCTACCGACGAGCCACCCCTGATTGGAAGAGAGCAAATGTGGCTCCAATCTTCAAAAAAGGAAATAGAAACTTGACAAAAAAACTACAGACCCATCAGCCTCACCTCCATTATTTGCAAATTACTTGGAAGTATCATTAGAGGTAAAGTCTCTGAGTTCCTTGAAGAGTGCAACCTTATAAATGATAGCCAGCATGACGTTCGAAATGGAAGGTCCGGTCTAACCAACTTGATTGAATTTTATGATGGGAGTCCTATTGCATTTGGACAATAAAGAGCCAGTAGATAGAGTATACTTAGATTTTGCAAAGGCATTTGATACTGTTCCTCATGCAAGATTGTTGGTAAAAGTTAGATCCCATGGTATAAGAGGTCATATAGCTGACTGGATAGAAGAATGTTTTCTGTTTCTCAGCTTGGCCACTGATCAATGGCTTTCTGTGTGATCATTACAGCAGATCTAGTGCCTGGAGCTGGACCCTCCTTCACAATTCTGCACAGCTTAGTCAAATGAGATGGCTTAATGGATCCTTTGTGTTCAACAATGTAACCAAGAATGGAGAATGTCCCTTCAGCTGGTGCTTCACTCCAGGCAGTTGATCCATCTTTATCAAAATGCTTTAATCTCTCTGTGATTCCTTTCCACAGCTGTTCTATATATTCTGTCAGCCAATTTATCACTGAGTCTTTTGTAAAACTACTTTCAGATCTGGTTCTGGATGGTCTAGCAACTTCAGCAACCTGGTAGTAATCAGAACGTTTCTTGATGTATTTGTAAACTTCATTTAGGATGTAATCCTCAGCTGTTAGTTCCTTTTGCTGCCCTGTGGTATCGTGCTTAAATTCAGAAACTACATCATTTGCATTTCCTCCATTAGCTAATTTGGAAATTGCTTCCATCACTCTTAACATAACAGTTTTCCCTCCTTCTTTATAAAATATATTTTCTACAAATTCTGCACTAACTGTGGTGTTTTGAGCTACTTGCAACATAATCTTTGTTACATAGGAAATCAATACATAGAACTTGGCACTAATTTCTTTCTCTTGTGGATGATCAAAAAACACAATTTTCCACAAATCTGTCAAATTGATCAAATTCGTAATTAACCATGCGAGTATCAGATTTGAGTTTTGGTCTCTTAAAACCAATGATATTGTCAAGAACCATATTGGTATAGTCAAGGCCTGATCTCAGATTTGAAGAGTGATTCTGAATAAAGTCTAAAAGCTCACTTAGTTTACAAATTTTCTTCAATGCATCAACGTGGGCTCTGTTCACAAGATGCATTAAGTCCCATCGAAATTTGAAATTTTCTCCAAACAACTTTTTCATTTCGTTTTTAAATGGCTCGTTGTCCTTACAAAAAGCCCCATCTCCAACCATTCCAGATACCTTGGATTTAATTGCTTCTTCAGATAGTTTCAAGTGATTAGGAGACTTCAACACATCAAAAATTTCATTGGCCAAATAAACTCCTGATTTGCTGCGTACTAAATTTATCCCAGCAAGTTTTACAGTCTTATCTTCTTCACTCATAACTAATACAACTAGCATGCTTAATCCCAAAATTGTTCCAATGTCAGCTGTTATTGTTACTGAAGTTTGGTCTAAGAACCACTTTACAGTTTGTTCTTTAAGTTGATTATCTAATAGCTCACAAATTGTCTCGCACACATGTGTGCTATGATTCAAATTTCCAACCTCACAACCTGACCTATGTAATACAGCTAGAAGTACTGGATATAGAGCCCATGCAGTGTTTGTTTTCATTATGTAGTATAAGATGTTGCCACATAAGTCTTCTATGCATTTAGTAGTGTTCCGAGAAGATGTTTTCATCACTTCATAAACAGCAGCTCTTTGATGATGCTGAAGTTTAATTAAATGTCTCTTCAGGTGGGTTTTCAGATTTCTAAACCATCTCTCTTGATTTTCTCCTTGTTTGCATACATAGGTTAAATCTTTAACATTGAAGTAACCTTTTATGTTAGAATGTTTGTCTGAAGCACATGCTTTGGGGTCTGTGCAAGCTATGCAATATAATGTAAACATTTTATCATCAGAAGCATCATCAATATCTTCTTGATTATCATCATCTTCAACAGCTATATCTACATCAGGCATATTAGTGTCACTATTTGCAATGTTTTCCATTATATCACTTGGTACTGAAAATGAATCATCAGCATGCCCTAGATCCTTCTTTTCCACCAATTTGAATGTAGATTTGATCAAATCATTGTTCAGGATTTCTTGTATTGATTTACACTTGCTTAAATGGGCTATGGAAATGTCAAATTTGTTGCTTTTTGCTTTATTAGATTTGGATGCAACACTTGAACTTGAAGGCATATTTTGACTCTTCTCTTTATTAACCACAGCAGCTTGGTGAGTTTCTTTTGTTAGGCGCAAAATTGCATTCAATGTCTTCTGGATTTGGGAATTTTCAAATTCCTCTAAAGCAGTTTTGTTAGTCTGATGCGCAGATTCCTCACTTACCTTTTGTTTCTTAGGTGGAGGAGAAGCACTTTCTTCAGTCTGTGAAACATCTAGTGAAAAAGTTTCATTTTCTAGATTAGCAGTTGAAGAAGTTGGTTCATTTTTCTGAGGTCTAGCACTAGCACATTTTGTGAACAAACTAAATGACTGCTTTGCCGTATCTCTTTGCTGCACTTCATCCTGGTATTTCTTTACTGCAATATCTAAGCTGTGGGCCCAAACTCTGGGACCTCTTGTATTGTAACAAATATTTTTTTTGGAATTAAAATGTTCCTCCCAGTTTTGCTTCTTTGAATATTTGTTCTTACATTGACCACAAAAGTAACCCCTTTTAACACAGTCACTTTTCTCTCCAACTTCTTCAATATTGGGATCCATTATTGATTATTGACTACCTGAAAAAATACAAAATAAGTAAAAGTTAGTAAATATAGTATGGTAAAAGTGAGTAAAAGAGTAAATATAGTACAATGAAAGTAATTAAAGTAAGTGCTTTAAACTTAGTAAAAGTAAGGAAGAGTAAGTAAAAGTAAGTTTAAACTTAACTAAACTTTTCAATTCTAGTCATGGTGGATTACTTAAAACCACACAAGTAATTATCTGGCCAATTTATCAAACCTGGCCAAGATCAATGGAACATAGTCCAATCCTGATAATTTTATATTAAAAATATATACATTTTAATAAAATTTTAATTATCAAAACATTGAAGCTTAACAAAAAATAAAAATAATTGTTAAATATGGAATTACCAACTAAACTTAAAATAACTAAATTTGTAATTTAAAAAAATTGGTTTGTACAAGAACGTATACGCAAAAAAATTGCATAACGTCTAGCAGATGAACAAAACCCAAACCCAAATTTACTTTTTCCCCATGGTCAAATTTACTGGAGCAATGCTCCCAAGATCCCAGGAATCTGGAGTCATGTCTCAGCCAGAGTTCATCTAAATGGAAGTAAGTCTACTTGGAGACCAGTATTGAGCGGAGTCCCACATGGGTATGTTGCTGGGACCTCTGCTTTTTGTCTATATAAATGATCTTGAGAAAGGCCTAACATGTAAAACCTCAAAATTTGCTGATACAAAATTAGGCCATAATGTTAAGTCAGTAGCAATGACAATACAAAAAGAATTATAGTAACAGCCCCATTTGGAGATTCCTCTGCTGATCGGCGCGCCCCCATAGTACTGAGAGGTATTGAAAAACTCACGATCTTCACTTGCCCCACAAACAACTTTAAATGGTAGACCCAAAATGGGTGCACACACATTTCTACATTACATAAGAATGAGAAATTTTTACAGTGGGCACACTAGGGGGCCACTTCGGCCCATCAAGGGGGCTCCACTATGTAAAAACTGCCTGTACATTGGCAACAACCAATTTTTTACAAAACTAATTAATCATCAATGTAAAACTAATTAATCATCAATTTAAAACTAAAGATAGAATCTCTGGATCCAGAGGATCAGTCATAATAGGCTACTATCCACAAATGTGTTACACATTATATTTATAACTGACATGCAAATATATCAGATCCAAAGAATCCAGTCAATTTCATTATGGTACCCATCAATACCAGTACCTTGCCAACCGAAAATAAGTCACGGTCCATATCAATTGCGGACCAAGTCACAATTTACAACCATATACATTGCAATATATATACTTAGGAGGAAAAGTGTAGGTGTGGCTGTAAAGACTGTACAGTAATGTAGAAATGTGTGTGCACCCAATTTTGGGTCTCCCTTTTAAAGGTGCGTTTGTGGGGCAAGTGAAGATCATGAGTTTTTCAATACATCACAGTACTAAGGGGGGCACCGGCTCAACAGAGGAATCTCTAAAATGGGGTGTGTATGGACAGAGTATCCCCTACCCCAAGATGCTGCCTCCCTATATCCCGCAACACTTGTGTTGAGCTGTGATCTCTATCACCTAAATGCACATATCTACAAAAACTAGTACCATTCATGCAATAAAAATGGGCTTAAACACTATCCCCAGATGTACCTCTATCATATCACCCCTTAACCACCACCTTTTTAATGAGAACATGTTTAGATACACCAGTCCGGATCATTCTTGTTGCTCATTTCTGTACTTTTTCCAGTTTTTCAATATCTTGTATCAAATAGGGACTATTGAATTGAATGCAGTATTCGAGGAGGGATCTCTCATATGAAATGTATAGTTGCTTTATAATATTGGGTGATTTGAATTCAATGTGTGTGCATGAGATTGAGTCTAGCATTTGCTTTATTTCTGATTACCATGGAGTGATTTGAGGGTTTAAGTTCATTAGTCACAGTGACACCCAAGTCTCCCTTATAATCATTTTTAATCCAAATCCCATTCATATTGTATACAAATTCTGGATTTTTTGGCCCAATATGCATAACCTTGCACTTATCAACATTAAATTTCATCTCCCACTTATCTGCCCAGGCTGTACTCTGTCTAAGTCTTTTCGTATTGTCATTGCTCCTGCTACTGACTTAACATTATGGCCTAATTTTGTATTGGCAATTTTGAGGTTTTACATGATAGGCACTTCTCTAGATCATTTATATAGACAACAAAAAGCAGAGGTCCCAGCACAGACCCCTGTGGGACTCCACTCAATACGGGTCTCTAAGTAGACTTATTTCCATTTAGATGAACTCTGGCTGTTTATTATATATAAATGACCTTCCACAGTCATCTGATATACTGAACTTCATAATGTTTGCAGATGATAACTCGTTTTCTTGCAGAGAGGTTAATACAGCTAAGAATATATTTCATTCAGAATTCATCAGTGTAATGAAATGGTTGACCACCAATAAACTCTTCCTAAATACCAGTAAAACAAATTTCATGATTTTTACTAATAAAAGAAATGTATATCTTCATGAACTTAATGTTAATGAAATCGCCATAAAGGAGTGTACTGTAACAAAATTTTTTGGTGTAATGCTAGATAAGAATTTGCAATGGAGTGATCATGTAAATTATATCGTGAAAAAGATTTCAAGGAGCGTTGCTATAATGTTTAAACTTAGAAATGTAGTCCCTAAACAAGTTTTATTGACTATCATACTCTTGTTCTTCCTTATATAACACATTGCATCCTTGTTTGGGGAAACTCCGCTAACAACACATTAAATGGTATCTTTGTCATCCAAAAATGAGCAATAAGGTTATTATCTGATGCTGATTTCCTTGATCACTCTAGTGCAGTGCTGTCCAACTTCTATAAAGCGCAGCCAAGATGTTGCCTATAATCATACACTGTTGGTTAATACAACTTAGGAACCCGCTGAATGTTTTTCTCCCTACTAGAAATGACAAAATAGGGAAGAAAATTCAGAAATGAAATTTGGTAGACATCCATTCTGCGGGCCACATGCGGCCCACAAGTTGAACAGCGCTGCTCTAGTGCATTATTTAAAAAGCTGAACCTACTGAAGCTCGATGACATAACCAAACTGCCACATTTTATTTACAAGTGTAAGAACAAAATCATTAATTTGCAATGGGTAAATAGATATTTTGTAACTCATCAAGAAACCCACTCGTATCAGACCAGAAATAGAGCAAAGCTTGTTATACCTCAATATAGATAGTTTCAATCCAATGAAAATGGGTAGTTTTTGAGATGAAGACAATGGAATGACTTGCATGCCGATATAAAAAATATTGCGAATGTAAATTTGTTTAAAACAAAGTTGAAATCCCGATTAATAATGGGATACTAACAAAAACCTTGGATTAATGTCTACTAATAATGTTTAATATTGTCCATTAATATTGTTTAAGATTGAAATACAGGTTAACTATTAATAATGCTTATTTACTTATTTATTATCATTAATTTATAACTAGCTGCTTATTTTTAATAAGAGCCCAGTAAAGCCTAAAGCATAAGGGCCAAATTATATACAAAAAAAAATAGTCGAGCTTCACAATTATTCATGTCATTGTAAAAATTGTAAAGTGTAAAGACTACTGTATTTATTTTATTATTAATAAAGGTTATTCAATTCAATAAAATTCAATCAAGTTGGTTAGACAGGAACTTCCATTTCGAAAGCCATGCTGGCTTATCATTTATAAGGAACTTCAAGGAACTCAGTAACTTTACCTCTAATGATACTTTCGAGTAATTTGCAAATAATGGAGGTGAGGCTGATGGGTGTAGTTTTTTGCCAAGTTTCTATTTCCTTTTTTAAAGATTGGAGCCACATTTGCTTTCTTCCAATCCTCTGGAATTTCAGTACATATCAATGATTTATTAAAAATAATTTCTAGTGCCTGTGCTATATTCTTTTTGGCAGCTTTTATGACTATTGGATGCATTTCATCTGGCCCTGGAGATTTTTCTATTTTTAATTTATCTATTGCTTTTAAGATATCTAGTTTTGTTACCATTAATTCATTTATTTCTCTATCTTGTCCTGGTAGTATAAGATCAGGAATATTATTTAAATTTTCATTTGTGAATACTGATGAGAAGTATTTGTTTAGTTCTTCAGTTATTTCAAGATTATCATCTATAGGGAGGGGGCCAATTTTCTTTTTCACTCTACGAAAATTTACCAAGAGAGCAAAATCATTCTACATAAAAAGGCAAACATTTTCTGTTCCCAACTTTGTTTTGTACGATGAAAAATAAAAAAGTTACGCAAAATACAAAATTCCTTTATTCTATGAATCAGTGCAGACATGACGTTGAAACTTGGTTAATGGGTAGAAATTCGAATATTTTGTTGCAATTTATTATTTCAGAACCATGACAGTTTGTTTTTTATAGGTAGTTTGGTAAAAAAGTAAAGCACAACAGAAAGAGCTAGAGAAAAATACTGTAATGTAATTTTTTTGATGATGGGTAGGAGCTAAGTTATTGGTTTGGAGTAACATTTAAAAGTTATTTTATTCCTTCATTAGACATCTAACTATTGAAAATGGAAATAATTATGAATGCTATTCTCAATACATACATTACTAATATATTTTATGTAAAATATAACATGCATTTTTCCTTATCTTATATACTGAAGAAAAATGTAACATAGGAAGAATTTTCATGTATTGATGATGATCATGATGTTCAGACAGGTTTTATGGATTGAACATAAAATAACATCTTATTGAATGGTCACAGTAATCCTTAGACACTTGGGAACATCACTATAGCTAACTATAATTGTCTGTTGTTACCTAAAATGAAAATGTAGTAATCTAAGTCTTGGAGTGCAACGCAGTAATACAGTATATAGCTTTAACACTAAGGCACTGTGTGACATCTCTAATGTTGAATAAAGTCATCTAACATGAGCTAGGAAATAAAATGTAATTGTGTCTCCCTGTTTTAAGTATAATTTTCTAATTACTATGCAAAAATAAGCTAGATTGTACATTTATTGCATTATGTGTAGTCATATTGCAACACTCGGTTATCAGTTGTCTAGTAGCATTTCAACATAAGAGTTCTCGCAGGTAGTTCCTTCACATCCTCCACACATCGCTGAGCACAGCAAACCAAACTGTATGCACTTGCATCTCTTGGTGCATCCTAGCTTGCAGTTACATGAAATGAGGTTAAGAAGTTGTGATGGAGCGGCTTCCTTGGTAGTAGGGACAGGCCTCAGTGATTTCCCTCTCATGGACCATCCCCACTCTGTTGGCTCCAGGCAGTGGCGGATTTAGGGGGAGGGGGGGGGGCCGAGTAGGCCATGGCCTACGGCCCCGCACCCTCACATATTATAATGTTGGATTCCACTATAAATAATACAAATGATTAATGATTAGTGATAATTATGGTATCACTCTCTTTGCTGGCGGGAGTTTAGTTCTATTCAGGCTGCTGTGGAGTGCACATGTGAGTGTTTAGTGGTAAGTAATGGTAAAAGTCGTATCTCGAAAAAGTCGCCAGTCAATAAATGGGGATGGGGGAGTTTTAGTCAGCTTTATAACAACATAAGTTGAAAAATGTTAAATTAATGTAATTAATTTTTTTATATGAAACGTACTTAGGCTAGGTTAGGTCAGTTTAGCTTAGATTTCATAATAAATACATTTTATACATATTTAAGGAAAAAGTCGCCACTGGTGGGGGCTGGTGACTTTTCCCATAAAGCGACTTTTTCACCCGAACAACTGTTTAGTGTCTGTATTTAATTAATTAATTAAACTGTATTAATTAATACTAAACCGAGGGTCAAGTGTAAATAGTTTGTTTTTATGTTTTTATGTTTCAGGATAAGGCAGTGAGGCTGCACTGAGGCACAATGGAGAAATCAACAAGTCATGATCAAGGGAGGAAGTATAAAGCTGGCTCTGTTAAACGACAAGAAAAGGCAGACGTAAACCAAAGAGTAAAAAAACTACCAAAAATAACTCAATGGTTGACACATCCAACAGTATCTGAATCTGCAAAATCACAAACTCAAACTGAATCTGAATCAGTAGACACACCAATTACGCCTGAAACAACTGGAGAAGCCACAACTAGTACTGAACCTAGTGTAGTTAGCGCAATTGAACCTGAACACAGTGACGAGACACAAGAGGAAGTGAAAGTTATGAATACCGGTACTGAACAAGGATTTGAAACGGATCTTGGATTATGGCCTAAAATAATTACTGAAAATGTGTGTGACTATTGGTTGAAAAGGGGAAGCGCAGAATGTCAACACTGTGATGGTGACTTCAAAGAGTCAGCTGTGAAAGAGCTAAACAGAACCCGTCATTGTACAAAGACATTATTCACTCGAACTCATTCATTATCTGGCCAAGAAATTAATCTTAAATGGCTCTGTTACTCTAAAACAACTGGTAAAGTGTATTGTTTTGCTTGCAAGCTTATGTCAAAGGTGGAAAGCTCATTCACAACTGGCTTCAATGGTTGGAAGAACGCTAGGTGTGTCATAGAATCTCACAGTAGGTCAGATCAGCACAGGAAAAGTATGGTCGAAATGATATATCAAAAGACTGCGGGTGCCCGTATTGACTCTAATCTAGTACAACAATATGAAAGTGAATGCGAGTACTGGCAAGCAGTATTGAGGAGGTGTGTAGATGTTTTAAAGCTACTTTGCGAACGCGGGCTAGCCATTCGAGGTAAAGATGAAGTAATTGGATCAGTACACAATGGAAACTATCTTGGGATTCTAGAGCTGCTGAGCACATACAACAGTTTCTTGGCAGCACATATCAAGAAACACGCAAACAAAGGTAGTGGTCATACTTCCTACTTGTCCCATGTCATTTCTGAGGAAGTCATTGGAATAATGGCAGAAAAGGTTATGTCCTCAATAACAGATGAAGTAAAAACAGCAAAGTACTTCTCAATTTCTGTTGACTCCACACCTGATATTTCACACATGGATCAACTTACTTTTACAATCCGCTATGTACTGCCTACTACAGGTCCAGTTGAAAGGTTTTTGCAGTTTATTCCCATGCTAAGCCACACTGGCAGAGATATTGCTACAACTGTTCTTGATTTTCTTAGAGAAGAACATTCCAGTTATCGACTGCTGAGGACAGTCCTATGACAATGCCAGAAACATGTCTGGTAAATATCTGGGGACCCAACAGATAATCAAGAATGAGTGTAGTGAAGCCGAGTACATACCATGTATGGCTCATTCCTTAAACTTGGTGGCTAAGTGTGCTGCAGAAAGCTGTCCTGCTGCAGTGTCATTGTTTGCTCTGGTACAAAATATGTACTCCTTTCTTGTTGCATCTACTTATCGTTGGAGGAGACACCGTGAGGTACTTGAGACTAATAAAGATAAGAAGTTGAAAGTTGATAAAATACTTTCAGACACTCATTGGTCAGCACGAGCAGATGCTGTAGCTGCTCTCAGTAGAGGACACAAAGAAAACATCATTGTTCTGGAAGAGTTATTCTCAGATCAGAATCAGCCAGCTGAAACAAGAGCTGAAGCAAGTGGTCTTCTCAAAGGTTTGAAAAAACTTGAAACAGTGATTCTTCTTGAAGTTTGGGATACAGTATTGGAAAGGTTTCAGAGTAGCAGTATCCAGCTGCAAAAATCTGGGCTCTCCCTCAACACAGCTGTCACACTGCTAGTCTCTCTTTTACAATTTGCTAGACCTGAGATCCCAGTTCGATGACTTTGAAGCAAAAGCTATGGCTAAGTGTGATCCCTGTGATGTGACGAGTAATGATGCATACTACACCAACACGCAGCGTATTAGGAAGCGCAAGCATCACCACGATGAACTAGACTCGGGGAGGATGTTATGCTGACAGGGAGAGACAAGTTTAAGAGTGACTGCATTCTTGCCTATCATTGACAAGCTCTGTGCTGCCCTTCAACAACGCATTGCTGCTTACAGCGACCTTCGAGAGAAATTTGGGTTTTTATCAGAAATCTCAAACAAAATGAACACTGAGCTTAAAGCATCTGCTGAAAAGCTTGTGTCTTCATATCCTAAGGACTTGGAGGCTGGATTGGAGTCGGAGCTTTTGCAGTTTGCACACCTTATGAAATCCATTCCAAGAGATTCACCTGAAAGTGCTCCTTCATCAGGTGGTGCAAAGGCTGCAAAAAGTCCTGAACTAGAAATGTATGAGATAATTCACAGACATGACATGGTAGAAACATTTGCTAATGTTGAAATTGTATTACGACTATCTCTGCATGTTTGTCACAAACTGCACTGGGGAGCGATCATTCTCCAAGATGAAACTAGTCAAGAATTATCTAAGAAACACCATGGGGCAGGACTGTGTCTTCACTCACCCTGTTGAGCATTGAGCATGAGAAATTAAGGGTGCTTGATTTTACTGATGTCATCAAACAGTTTGCAAGTAAGAAGGCTAGAAAAAAATCTTTTTTGACTGAGAAATAGTTAAGTGTACCGTACAAATTGCCTGCAAAAAACAAAACCCACTCATTGCATCATTTGCATGTCAGTCAAGTGGTACTCTCTTTAGTTAATGGTGTATTATTATAGTTATTTTTTGTTAATGGTGTATTATTATAGTTATTTTTTATTGTTAAAATTCAAAAAAACAAATGTGTAATGTTCAACTATGAAATGGTCATTTGGCTAATTAATTATCAATAAATTGAATATTGTTTAAAAATTAAATTTATTTTAACGCTTCGCTCGCCCATTGATTTGAGGGCCCCGTAAGGTCACCACTGGGGGATGGGGGTGTAAATCTTCATTTCAGTTAATTAAGCTAGCTTTGCGTAGTTTGGGGCCCCACACTCCAACCAGCCTAGGGCCCTGCGCACCTTAAATCTGCCACTGGCTCCAGGCAGTTTCCTAACCATTCTTGGACCTGCAAGTACACTCTGTATGAGTGTTGCTCTGCTGCTGCACTGGTCGGAGGTAGGGATGCTAGTTGAAAAGATGTATCTAACTTCTTTTTTGCTACTATGCGATTATACATGAAGTATCTTAGCTCATCCAAGGACTTTGATTTTGATCCATACATTTTTAAGAGAAACTTTTCCCCAGCAGCTTTGATATCTTCTTTACTGGCATCCTTTTGGTTATATATTTTCATTTCTTCTCTCATTTCTGTATGGTTCTGTAGAAGTTGGAGACCTCTAACTTTTCCTTTTTTATACAAAGCTGATGTGGTATCGCATCCAGTCATGGCGTGAGCAGATAGCAAAACTTCACAAGCCTTCCCCATGTTTTTTTTCTCACATTGAATGCTGAAAATACGGGGTGTGCTGTTTGATTTTATCGTACAAAACAAAGTTGGGAACAGAAAATGTTTGTCTTTTTATGTAGAATGATATTGCTCTCTTGGTAAATTTTCGTATCTTTTACAGTTCTAAAATTATTTCCAAAAAAACGAAATTCGGCCACCATTTTCCAAGATGGCGGCTGGAGCACAACTTGGATTTGTTGGGACTTTTAATATATTCATCAGTAGGGTTCAGTTTACAAGTGTACCAAGTTTCGACTTCCTGCTAATTTGTTAGGTCGATTTTCCTAAAATTCCTCTACTAACTATGGAATGACTTGCATGCTGATATAAAAAATATTGCAAATGTAAATTTGTTTAAAACGAAGTTGAAATCCCGATTAATAATGGGATACTAACAAGAATCTTGGATTAATGTCCACTAATAATGTTTAATATTGAAATACAGGTTTTAACTATTAATAATACTTATTTACTTATTTATTTTTTAATAAGAGCCCAGTAAAGCCTAAAGCTTAAGGGCCAAATAAAAAAAATAAATAGTAGAGCTTCACAATTATTTGTCATTGTAAAAATTGTAAAAAGACTACTGTATTTATTTTATTATTAATAAAGGTTAGTATTAAAAAAAAAAAAAAAGGTTTACTCTCTCGGATAGTAAAGGACCAAATATTACAGATCTGAGATATCTATTTGATGAAAGAATACTAAGAGGAAACTGCCAGGTTAGGTTGTAGGTTACTTACATAGGATAGGTTTGAGTCATTTTCTGTCTGAATGACTGTTATGGGCTAAGTTAGAAATACTTTTGGTTCCAAGAAGACGTCAGTTTGTGCTATTTAGGCCTAATTATGAAATTGAAAAACTGAGAATTAGTTTTTAATCATCAGAAACTTTATCTTACTGATCCTTTGATGAGGTCCAAATTCACTTCATTATAAGAACATAAGAAATTTTTATAGTGGGCACACTAGGGGCCACTTTGGCCCATCGAGGTGGCTCCACTGTGTAAAAACTGCCTGTACATTGGCAACAACCAATTTTTACAAAACTAATAAATTATCAATTTAAAACTAGAGATAGAATCTGTGGATCCAGAGGATCAAAGTCATATAGGCTACTATCCACAAATGTTACTCTATATCTATTTATAACTGATATGCAAATATATCAGGTCCAAAGAATCCAGTCAATTTTATTACGGTACCCATCAATAACAGTACCTTGCCAACCAAAAATAAGTCACGGACCATATCAATTGCAGACCAAGTCACAATTTACAACCATATACTTAGAAGGAAAAGTGTAGGTATGGCTGTAAAGACTGTACAGTAATGTAGAAATGTTACTGATTACTTGCAGACACTATTATTAAAACTTAACTCCAGACTTTTTAAAGACTAAAGGTAAGTTTTAGTAAATTAAGGAGTTAGCCAAACTTACGTAACTTATGCTAATGAAATTTGCACAAGCTTAACTAAATGCCTGATGACTGGAAACTTAGCTTATTCTGATAGCCTAGCCTAACCACAAGGTAAAACTCCCACTTGACCTAACCTGAGTAACTATTTTGATATGACTTTATAGTATCAAATTTGAGTCAACAAAATTTTTAAGCCTCGGACATAACTTAGGAACACAGCCTACCCTACAAAAATGGGTTTTGACAGTGACTGTAGAGTTTGTAAAAAGGAAGTTAAAAGTAAAGATACGAGCTATTGCACGTGATAGCTGTGATGACTGGTGTCACATAAGCTGCAGAGGCCTTACAAATGATATATATAAAGGTATAAATGCTGCTTCTAAGCTTAATGGAAACTTGATGTGGTTTTGTGACAAGTGTAGTACTGTAATAAAAAATTTTAATAAGTCCAGAGGGTTTATTAGTGAGGGAGAGGCCAGACCAACTTAGAGATACTGCAGTTGAGTCTAAATCTAGTGAAGTAGCAGTTCAAGTAAACTTAAGTGTCCCTATACCTCATAGTGAGCCCAGGCCTAGATATCCTCAGACAATTTCTGAAAATGATGAGTGGACTAAACCTAGGAAAACCTGGAAAGCTAGAATTTAAGAGCCTAGGAAAAGTGTCCTTATAGAACTAACCAATCAGTTTCATACTTTCTCGCTGGTCCAGGATCAAGATGAGAAAGCTGAAGAAAGTAGGCCTATAAAACAATGTTAGCAATAATAATCCAGACTTGTATAAACCCAGGCACTCTGAAGCTATAGGTGTGTTTGAACCAGCATCCATTATAGGTGACTCAAGTGAGGGGCCTAGGATCTAAATTACCTAGAGGTAGCATAGCTTACTGTTATCCAGGTGCAGGGATAAATAGAATTAGTAATAAAATTATAGAAAAAGGATCTGGTATTGACCTAACTGTACCAAAGAATCTGGTTATACATTTAGGTGGAAATGATATAAAGGGTAAGCACTCCGAAGAAATCATGGTCATATAAACAGCTATTAACAAAGTTAAAGGAATGGAGACCTAACCTTAAAACATCTATCACAGGTATAATTCCCAGGATACATGAGAATAATAAGTGGTACTCACAAGCATTATATATAAATAGTAGGCTTAAGACACTATGTCAGAGCATGGAAATTACATATATCGAAACTGTGGAATAAATTTTACAAAAAAGTTCTATAACAGAGATGGCATTCACCTTAATAGTAAAGGAACTGATTTACTATCAAAGATTGTATCATATAATTGACTAAAGGAATAGCCCAAATTAGTACAAATACCAATACTCTTGATAACAAACTAATAAAAAATATAATCAAAACTCAAAAGAAAAAGGTCAACAAAGAAAGTGAGAGATACAAATAATATACCATCACAGAACAAGAACCAGACTAAATTACAAGCAAAATATTCCAAGGGTTCTTTGTCATTTTTCTATGTAAATGCAAGAAGTATCCGAGATAAAATAAATGAATTCAAGGCATACATAGGTATTGAAAATCCTGATGTTATGATTGTCACTGAAACTTGGACAAAATTCAGTACGATACCAAATAGTCTATTTAGTGAGAGAGATAATACCATTATTTATGAAATTGATGGCTATGAACTTTTTTATTATGAACGTAAATATTCAGAGGGTGGCAGAGTATTTATTTATGGCAAGACAAACCTGAATCCAGTTGAAGTTACCTCCATTAAAGAGGAAATAGTTGAATCTGTATGGATAGATATTGGGCATAAAAATGCCAGGAAAATCAGGATAGGGGGTATTTATAGACCACCTGAGAGATGTTCAGTTGGAGGAATCCCCAAAAGTAAAGAAAATAAGTATGTAGAAAATCAACTTATTGATGAAATAAATAAAGCAATGACAAGCGATATTATTATTATTGGAGATTTCAATTATAGGCATACAGACTGGGCGATATTACAAACACCAGAAAGTAATGAGAGATTCTTAGACTATATAATTGAGAATGGTTTAACTCAGTAAAAGAGCCAACCAGGGCTGATGCCATTCTAGATTTAATTCTAACAAATAATCCAGATACCTTCCAGGATATCTTGGTTTCAGAAACACTAGGTTCAGGTGATCATTGTATCCTTCGGTTTAATATTGTTTGTAATTCAAGACCTAGTGGAAATAAAGGAGAAGTTCCAGATTTTAAAAGAGGAAATATAAATGGACTAGTAAATGATGTGTCTAATAAATTAGAAATATATTCTACAGCCTGAACAGACAGTAACTAGTATGTGGGAAAAATTTAAAAGTATAATAATGAACATACAAAGGAAGCATATCCCAGTGTAAAATCAGAACTGGAAAAATAAAAAATAACCTTGGATAAACTGTAATGTAAAAAGAGCAATCAGAGAAAAAACAAGAGCGTTTCATAAATTCAAAAACTAAAAATGGCACAGACTCCGAAATATATAAAAGTAAAAGCATTTGCAAGAAAGTAATCAGAGATAGCAAACGTGACCTGGAAAAAAGCCTAGCCAAGAATTCAAAAAACAATCCTAAGAAGTTTTTCAGTCACTTCAATTTGAAAAGTAGAGTGAAAAAGAAAATTAGCCCCCTCCATATAGATGATAAAACTATAGATGATGATCTTGAAATAACTGAAGAACTAAACAAATACTTCTCATTGGTATTCACAAATGAAAATTTAAATAATATTCCTGATCTTATACTACCAGGACAAGATAGAGAAATAAATGAATTAAGGGTAACAAAACTAGATATCTTAAAAGCAATAGATAAATTAAAAATAGAAAAATCTCCAGGGCCAGATGAAATGCATACAATAGTCATAAAAGCTGCCAAAAAGAATATAGCACAGGCACTAGAAATTATTTTTAATAAATCATTGATATGTACTGAAATTCCAGAGGATTGGAAGAAAGCAAATGTGGCTCCAATCTTTAAAAAAGGAAATAGAAACTTGGCAAAAAACTACAGACCCATCAGCCTCACCTCCATTATTTGCAAATTACTCGAAAGTATCATTAGAGGTAAAGTTACTGAGTTCCTTGAAGAGTGCAACCTTATAAATGATAGCCAGCATGGCTTTCGAAATGGAAGGTCCTGTCTAACCAACTTGATTGAATTTTATGATGGAGTCCTATTGCATTTGGACAATAAAGAGCCAGTAGATATAGTATACTTAGATTTTGCAAAGGCATTTGATACTGTTCCTCATGCAAGATTGTTGGTAAAAGTTAGAGCCCATGGTATAAGAGGTCATATAGCTGATTGGATAGAAGAATGGCTGAGAAATAGAAAAGAGAGTTCATCTAAATGGAAATAAGTCTACTTGGAGACCCGTATTGAGCGGAGTCCCACAGGGGTCTGTTCTGGGACCTCTGCTTTTTGTTGTCTATATAAATGATCTAGAGAAGGGCCTATCATGTAAAACCTCAAAATTTGCTGATGATACAAAATTAGGCCATAATGTTAAGTCAGTAGCAGGAGCAATGACAATACAAAAAGACTTAGAGTAACAGCCTGGGCAGATAAGTGGGAGATGAAATTTAATGTTGATAAGTGCAAGGTTATGCATATTGGGCCAAAAAATCCAGAATTTGAATACAATATGAATGGAATTTGGATTAAAAATGATGATAAAGAGAAAGACTTGGGTGTCACTGTGACAAATGAACTTAAACCCTCAAATCACTGTATGGTAATCAGAAATAAAGCAAATGCTAGACTCAATCTCATGCAGACACACGTTGAATACAAATCACCCAATATTATAAAGCAACTATACATTTCATATGTGAGACCCCTCCTTGAATACTGCATTCAATTTAATAGTCCCTATTTGATAAAAGATATTGAAAAACTGGAAAAAGTACAGAAACGAGCAACAAGAATGATCCCATCTTTAAGACAATTGACATATAAGGAAAGACTGGCATTACTGGCGTATCTAAGCATGTTCTAATTAAAAAGGTGGTTAAGGGGTGATATGATAGAGGTGTATAAAATGATAAAAGGGTTGGATAAGATAGATTTTGAGTCTCTTCATTAAAGATCACAATAATCAGACTAGAGGTCATAGTATGAAATTATTTAAGCCAAGATGTAGAACAAATTTAAGAAAACAGTTTTACAAATAGAGTAATTAAGTTTTGGAACAGTCTGACAGAAGAAGTGGTGACTTCAGATACGCTTGATTCTTTCAAAAGAAGGTTGGATAGTTTGATGTCTGCAAGGGACATCTGGTGATGGTGTTTAAGCCCATTTTTATTGCATGAATGGTACTAGTTTATTTCATATATATTATGTGCATTTGGGTGATAGATCCCACAGCTCAACACAGGTGTTGTGGGATATAGGGAGGCAGCATCTTGGGTTAGGGGATACTCTCTGTCCTTACACACCCTATTTAAAGAGATTCCTCTGCCGAGCGGTGCCCACCATAGTACTGTGAGGTATTGAAAAACTCATGATCTTCACTTGCCCCACAAATACCTTTAAATGGGAGACCCAAAATGGGTACACACACATTTCTACATTTCTGTACAGTCTTTACAGCCACACCTACACTTTTCCTCTTAATTATATATATTGTAATGTATATGGATGTAAATTGTGACTTGGTCCGCAATTGATATGGACTGACATTTTTGGTTGGCATGGTACTGGTATTGATGGGTACCATAATGAAATTGACTGGATTCTTTGGATCTGATATATTTGCATGTCAGTTATAAATAGATATAGTGTGTAACATATTTATGGATAGTAGCCTATTATGACTGATCCTCTGGATCCAGAGATTCTATCTTTAGTTTTAAATTGATAATTCATTAGTGTGCCCACTATAAAAATTTCTTATGTTTTTATTAGAACATAGCTTTGTGGTATCCAACGCCATAAGCTATTATATATGGCAATGTTAATTTACCGTTTTTGATTTGGGACCCGGAAAGGTAATTAGTACCGGGCCTAGGGCAATCAACCAAAATGTTGGGCTTTTATTAACACTCCAAAGAGTACAAGCCTTGTACTCTCTCGCGAGTGTTTATAAAAATCACGAGTTACTATGGCAAGCCTAAGATAAAAACAACCAGCCTAAAAATACACCGGTCTCTCACATTTTTCTAGAATAAGAGCCTTATGCAGCACACGTAAGTATAAACAATACTTCAACAACACTAGACTACACTACACTTCCTATAAATAACACCAATGTAGGGCCTAGTCTACCCTACCACGTGTTAAATATAATTACTTAGCTTTCCAAAAAATTGGCTAATGCTTACAAACACAATTCTAAAAATGCAACTTACCCACGAGCCGAGTTGTAGCCGAGTGATGCTACTTATGAAAAGGGTGGAACTGGAACACCCGTGTAAAGGTGACAGAGTAGTTTAAAATAATTTAGCCAAGTTTGAATTCGACCATCAAAATATTTAACGGACGGAATTCATTATGTATTAGGTATTTTTGGTTAAAGTGCGTTCTATGCATTTAACTGAATTGAATTATCTAAGTTTAATTTTAAGAAGAATTTGGACACTTTCATGAATGAGAGGTATAGTTTGTAGATTGTAAATAGTGTATATTCTTAGCAGTGGCGTAATAAAAAGCATGATAGGATTGGCCCAATTGAACATGATGATAGGATGTTTGAAAAAGATCAGGATATTGTTGGTATTTTTAATGATTATTTTAGCTATGTTTTTACTGGAGAAAATTTAAATAACTTTGATTTTAATTCTTAGATCCTGTAAATTCAGACATTATTGATCATATTCATATAAGGAAGGGTGATGTTAGGCAAGTGATTCATACATTGAAGTCAAATAAGGCTGCTGGACCTGATAATATATTTGCTAGGATTCTCAGAGAAGGGAAAGAAAGCTTATCTGGGGCACTAACTATTTTGTTTGCTAGGTCAATTAATTGTGCAGAAGTACCAGATGAATGGAAAAAAGCTAATGTAGTACCCATTTACAGAAAGGGTAGTAAGAAGGAAGTAGGAAACTATAGGCCTGTTAGTTTGACATCATTGGTAGGAAAGATACTAGAAACTAGAAAGAATTATAAAGAATAATATTCAAGATCATTTGGAGAATTTTAATCCTATTTCAAGTTCACAACATGGATTTAGATCAGGAAGGTCTTGTTTGTCTAATCTCTTAGATTTTTTACAATTTGTAACTGATCAGGTAGATAATGGAAATGATGTAAATGTTATTTATTTGGATTTTAGTAAAGCATTTCACAAGGTTCCACAAGGAGATTTCTATATAAATTAAGAACTCATAGTATATTGGGGTCAGTTTTAAACTGGGTAGAAAAATAGTTAGAAGACAGAGAACAACCAAATTCTAAATGGTCATGAATCTGGGTGGCAGAAAGTGAAAAGTGGGGTACCACAGGGATCAGTTTTAGGTCCATTACTCTTTAATTTATATCTCAATGATTTAGACTTTAGAGAAAGGAGTAGGTTGTAAAATTTCTAAATTTGCAGATGATACAAAAGTAGTTGCTGCAGTTACAAATATAGAAAATTCTTGTGAAAAAAATATATAGGGCTATGGGTTCATTGCCTGATACCCTCATCCGTTGGAAATTTCCAGCAGACTTCAGTGGAGAGTTACCGACAAAAGCCCTCTTTTTTTCGTTAGAGAGTTATGTATGTGTAGGTCTTCAAAGGACCTCTTTATGTTTAATTGTCTACGGTAATTCTAGCCTCAGGATTTTACATGCCTATATGTGAACGAAATAAAGTGTCCCACCTTATTTTCGCTGGGCCTTAGTTTGCTTCGATGTAGAGCGTGACGGTTTTCTTCGATGTAGGGCCGTTACGATGGAGCCTACACAATGAGTTCACTCGGTGTAACTAATACAGGCAGTCACTATTTAAACCCCTGAAGGAATAGGCCTATCCTTTTTATAGTTATTAGGTTTTATATTATAAGGAATTCACTCAGAACTTTAGGGAAGACAAAAGCACATCTCCCCTGTTTAAAGTATTCGCTGTAACATAAAGAGCTCCGAGCCAGAGCCGCTATAATATATCTTCGTATTTTAGCATAAATTGCTGATTTGGCGAAGGTTGTTGACCCTTGCCTTGATGTAATCTCATGAGTTACCAATGGAAAATTTGAAGACGAGATCATAATTTGGTTTCTGTTGTTATGCAGGCTCGACGCCTACATACGGGTTTTATGTATGTATGGCAATCATTTCATTCCCATTAGGCTATGTCGCCAATCCCGAGGCAATTTTGTATAGATATTTAATTCAATTAATTAATAATTTATATTTAATTATGAAGTAAAGGTATCACATACGATACCATGTTGTAAGCGCGTATAGTTTTTCCATATACTGGGGGGGGGGGGGAGAAAAATTTGTATGTTATAGATCAAATTCTTTGATAAACTGTGTTTTAAACTATGTGAAATGGATTGAAAAGAATGAAATTGCAATTTAGGAAGAGAAAGGTTACTCAAGACCTATTTAAATATAAAAGTTCAAGAGGCCAACTTCTCAAGTTTAGTTAAAGTTGTCAATCATCAGTTTCTCATTCGATCCGACTCCCCTTAGGTATAGGAAATTTATGGGAATTAAAGTAAAGTTATTAAGCATTTTAAACTTTGCTCATTATCTGTGTAAATTTTATAAATGCTGGTTTACTGACGTGGTTTTTGGCGTTTGCATGTTTTGTTTTGTTAACAATTTATGTTTTAAAGTGACTTCTTCTTTCTATTCCGTTGGTGAGTTAATTGAAATGTACTGTACTTCCATGTTGTTTGTTTGGTTTAAAGAGTTTGTACTGTATTCAAACCTCCGACCAACTTCAGACTAGTCATAACCCGTAGTTTTTGTTTTAGTGAGTAAATGTTACTCTCCTCCACAGATAGATCTGGAGGGCTTGGGGCTTTGAATCCTGTACTGTTTTTGTGGTTTGGGCCTATGACCAAGGGAGGCCACAAGACCCTTGTTGTTTGATCTCTGGCCAAGGGAGGCCACAAGACCCTTGTTGAATAGGTTGGGCTATGGCCAAGTGAGGCCATCAGCCCCTTGTTGAATAGGTTAGGCTATGACCAAGGGAGGCCATCAGCCCCTTGTTGAATCGGTTGGGCTATGGCCAAGGGAGGCCATCAGCCCCTTGATGAATCGGTTGGGCTATGGCCAAGGGAGGCCATCAGCCCCTTGATGAATCGGTTGGACTATGGCCAAGGGAGGCCATCAGCCCCTTGATGACTATGTTGGGCTATGGCCAAGGTAGGCCATCAACCCGTTGATGAATATGTTGGGCTATTGCCAAGGTAGGCCATCAACCCGTTGATGAATATGTTGGGCTATGGCCAAGGTAGGCCATCAACCCGTTTGATGAATTTGTTGGGCTATGGCCAAGGTAGCCATAAAACCCTTTAGAGTAGAGTAGTTTGTTTGCATGTGTCACTGTCTAACCATAGAATTTTTGGCACAAAATTATGTGCACAGAATCAGAGCGCAGCAATAAAAGCTTTTACTCTCCGATCCTTGGTTATGTTCAGACAGGTTGTTGTGTTTGAGACACATGGAAAGAGTACAGTGTGTGTGTGTGTGTGTGTGTGTTGCATTCCTCCGAATCCAGTTGGTCTTCAAAACTTGGATTCACCACTCCAGTGAAGTCAATACCCGTAGTTATGATTGGGTAAATGTTGTGTATCCTACAGGTAGGTCTGGAAGGTTTGGGGTTTTGAAGGAATCCATTCTGTTTGCAAGGAATGTATGTGTCTGTTGATGAAATCTGTTGTGTGATTCTTCCTTAAAAGAAGAATTGGATGTTTGGAGTCGTATGTATATATTTATATACTGTACCGTACGTATGTGTGTAAATGTGTATTTTGTTATAGGGTTTTATTTTTGGGTTTTGTGTTAGGTTAACCAATTTGGCTGAGTAAAGTTCCTCAAACGTTGCATTTGAGACCCTTATATCAGGCCTTGTCTGTTTTATGCCTATATGTGAAATAGGACTTAGAATGTGTTCCGCCTATATGTCAAATGGGACTTAGAATGTGTTTAGGCCTATATGTCAAATGGGACTTAGAATGTGTTAGGCCTATATGTCAAATGGGACTTAGAATGTGTTAGGCCTATATGTCAAATGGGACTTAGAATGTGTTAGGCCTATACGTCAAATGGGACTTAGAATAGGTTGCGCCTATATGTCAAATAGGACTTAGAATAGGTTGTGCCTATATGTCAAATAGGACTTGGAATAGGTTGCGCCTATATGTCAAATAGGACTTGGAATAGGGTTACGCCTATATGTCAACTAGGACTTGGAATAGGGTTACGCCTATATGTCAAATAGGACTTAGAATAGGGTTACGAATAGGTGTTAGGTGGGTGTAGGTTTGAATTCGTGCATTTGCTTTAGGTCTTTGTGATGTTACAGTTCTGAGTCGAATTTTGTGATGTTAATGAGTTCTGAGTAAGTTAAATTGCTGAAATAAATTTTATAACCTACGCCACAGGTTGAATTATAAATTTAGTGTTTTTAGTTAGGATAGGCCTTGAGTGTAAAGAGTAGGGCCTACTTTGTGAGGTAGGCTTCTTGTATATTTAATTGCAAATTGTAGTTTGAAGTAGGCCTTTAGTGTATGAGTATGTTAGGCCTATTAGTTAAGGTAAAGTGATCTAGGCCTACTAAATAGACTTATGTTGAAATTGGTCTTTTTATAGAACCTAAAATGAGTTATGCCTATTAAATCAACAAGGCTTTGTTTTGAGTTAAAGAGTAGGACCTATTAAATAGGCTTAATGTTGTGGGCCTACTTCTATAGGACCTAAAATGAGTTATGCCTGTTAAATGAACAAGCCTTTGTTTTCGGTTAGTGTAAAGGTAAAGGGATCGGTTCCCCAGTTACATAGGCCACCATGTGAAAAAACTATAGTGGGTTATGGTTGAAATTGGGGTTAGGCCTAATGAGCTAAGCCTAGCCACTGTGTCTCAGTGAAAATTTTAGAGGGGTAAGTTCCCCATATACGGGCCGCCATATGAAAAAAAATATATAGGGCTATGGGTTGATTGCCTGATATCCTCATCCGTTGGAAATTTCCAGCAGACTTCAGTGGAGAGTTACCGACAAAAGCCCTATGTTTTTTCGTTAGAGAGTTATGTATGTGTAGGTCTTCAAAGGACCTCTTTATGTTTAATTGTCTACGCTCTACGGTAATTCTAGCCTCAGGATTTTACATGCCTATATGTGAACGAAAGAAAGTGTCCCACCTTATTTTCGCTGGGCCTTAGTTTGCTTCGATGTAGGGCGTGACGGTCTTCTTCGATGTAGGGCCGTTACGATGGAGCCTACACAATGAGTTCACTAGGTGTAACTAATATAGGCAGTCACTATTTAAACCCCTGAAGGAATAGGCCTATCCTTTTTATAGTTATTAGGTTTTATATTATAAGGAATTCACTCAGAACTTTAGGGAAGACAAACGCACATCTCCCCTGTTTAAAGCATTCGCTGTAACATAAAGAGCTCCGAGCCAGAGCCGCTATAATATATCTTCATATTTTAGTATAAATTGCTGATTTGGCGAAGGTTGTTGACCCTTGCCTTGATGTAATCTCATGAGTTAGCAATGGAAAATTTGAAGACGAGATCATAATTTGGTTTCTGTTGTTATGCAGGCCTGACGCCTACATACGGGTTTTATGTATGTATGGCAATCATTTCATTCCCATTAGGCTATGTCGCCAATCCCGAGGCAATTTTGCATAGATATTTAATTCAGTTAATTAATAATTTATATTTAATTATGAAGTAAAGGTATCACATACGATACCATGTTGTAAGCGCGTATAGTTTTTCCATAATTCTTATAAATTGCAAAAGGATCTTGATAGACTAATTGCTTGGGGTAATAAATGGCAGATGGAATTCAATGTTCAGAAATGGAAAGTCATGCATTTTGGTAGAAATAATGAAAACTTTAGTTATGAGGTGCAAGGGAATTGGTTGGAGGATCTTAGAAAGGAAAGGAATCTTGGCATTATAGTTTGTAGTGATCTAAAATTTTCTAAGCAGTGCTTAGAGGCTAAGAATAAAGCAAATAAAATGTTAGGTATTATTACGAGGAATGTTAGTTACAAGAGTAAGGAAGTCATCTGTAAATTATATGATTCTTATGTTTGGCCTCACTTACAATACTGCATTCAAGTTTGGTCCCCTTACCTCAGACATAATATTGATATGCTTGAAGGTGTGCAACATAGGGCAACCAAGCTTATCCCTATAATACTGTAGATATTAATAAAGCGAGAATAAAATATTCCAAGATGTATTGATATTGGTAATTATGTCGCAAATGACATGGCCTGAAGTTGAAATAAAAAATACATTTTTCAAGTGTAGTTTGGTGTGCTCTGTTCAAATATGACCTTCATTTCTTGTGCAAATGAACAGAAATACATGTTTGGGCCATGCAATGACAACTGTATTTCTGTTCATTTGCGCAAGAAATGAAGGTCATATTCGAACAAAGCACACCAAAATACACTTGAAAAATGTATTTTTGACTACATTTTATACAATAAAGCATAACCTAACATGTTCATGCTACGAGATTTCGTAAACGACGCATTACCACAGGAAACGTGCAAAACCCCTCAGAATTAACCAGAAAAGTTTGTTCTCATCATTTTCGTTTAAACTAACGAAAATATCACGACTTAACCTAACCAATCATCCAGGGCGTACAGTTGACCTAACCGGGCATTCAATTAACCTAACAGGTTAATATTGGTTATTTCACCTAAATATCTTCTGATCTTTTCGTATTATCATCTAGAGCACATGACGAATCAAGTTCTCAAATTCAAAACCACACGAACGGCACGTCATAATTCTATCACAAACACTACCAAACTGAATCGAATTAGAAAAAAAAAAGCCAGAACAGAAACCAACAAACTAATTAAGTTGCTGAGTAACATGACGTCATACCACCACCCCGACTACAAATACACTAAATATATATATATATATTATTATTATTATTATTTTCTTCAATAGTTTGTACAAAAAATGAGTGACAAATTTGAATAAAGCGACTAAAATTACCTCATAAAAAGTTATTTTGATTTACAGGTCCAGCCATTGTCATTTAAAACATATTAACCTTGATATTCCTTAATAGCACAGATGAAGTACAATATTGTTAGAAAATCTAGAAGAGGAAGAACCATTGTTGTCCCAAGGCGATATGATGACTAAGCTGATTGATGCAGCATTGCTTGTATATATTAAGTTAAGGTGTATATATATCCATCTCATAATTGTAAGGTTAGTGAAAAATTCACTTAATTTAGAGCTAGCATTTTTGGGCTCTTGTGGCATCATTGTTTGGGCACTCTTGTGGCATCATTTTTTGGGGGCACTGCGCGTCCTTCCTACTCGTTTGTTAAATGCGGCACTTACAGGGCGTGGTCTTATAGAGCTCTCTTGCAATTCAGTTTGATTGTTTAGATACAAGATTGTTGCATCGTGCAATGTTGCAGGTTGTGTTGTTGTTGCAAGGTTTAGAAAGACCATAAATAGTGACCCTTTTGTTTTTTGTCTTAATTTTATGCAACTGAGGCCTAAGGTAGGCCCACATCGAGTCAGCAACCCTGAGGTAGGACCTAATAGGACCTCCAAGTCCGTAAGTTTTTAGTCCACTTTAACTTGGGCTGTAGGTTAAACTGGCCCTTCAGAGCTTGGCGGTTCACGGCTCAGCTGGGATTCTGAACCCAATAGAATAAAAAAAATAACAAATATAGGTAAATAAGTAATCAAGAATAATAATAAATCTATAATAAACTAGATAGAAATTAAAATGAATAAAAACCTTACTTAAACAGATATAAATTAGATTGAATAAAAATGCTTAAAATTTCTTCCTCCGAGATTTCATTGTTGAAACATTCAAGTTTTCTGCCATTTTCGCTTCTATACCTAAGAGGGGCTAGTTTTGACAACCGTTCTTGATCCATTGAATTCCGTAAGTAGTTTTTTATTATCTTTAACTTCGAAAACGTTCGTTCCGCTATTGCCACCGTAATCGACTCAGGCACCTTTCAGGCACAGACCCTGATGCCACTGCATCGGCTGCGTCAGCATAGTTACGCCACTGATTCTTAGCTTAGGTTATGTCGGCTACTTTTGGTAGTAGTAAATAGTTGTACATTAATTAACTGCCTTGAGATTAATGTTTTGCAAGAGTTTATTATTTTTATTAAAATATAGCTCATGCCTTGTAGAACCTCGATAGACCCCAGTGGCTTCATGTTTTCCAAATGAAATGTAATGTAATGTAATGTAACCTTTATTGATAAAATAAATAAGATTTTACAATTTTTGTTGTTACAATAATTTTAACATAAATAATTGTGAAATTTAACTATTTATTTTGTTTAATTTGGCCCTTAAGCTTTAGGCTTCGTGAATAATATATACTGTAATAATTAATAATTCTTAATCTTAAGTTATTATTACAGACATGAAACAAACAGTCACTATTGAATATTGAAGGTATCAGGGGCGTCCACAGGCGGATGCACAGACGCACGTGCGTTAGGGCGGATCGAAAATGAGGTTTTTAAACTTTCTTTCGAAATTCAAATATGGCTAGTGCGGAAAATATGTGGGTGCTATAGATAATGACTGTGCATAAATATTAGTCCTGCGAAATTATATCTTCAGGTGCCACAAAGCCGTCGAAAAAAGTGAAATATAATGATTTTCTTATATTCTGCATTAGTACAATAACTGAAACTTACTTGTTATTATTATATATTAAGTGTTCCAATTACCAAAATAGTTACTGAATTACGCAGCTCTTAGTTTATTTAGATCAATGTTCTTTTGATTAATGATCTAAATAATCCAGAACTCACCACGAGGAGGTGGCTGCGTGTCGAGCTCCACCCATGCCCTCCCAACCACCCATCCTTGCGCATGTTTTTTTCTATTAACGTTTTATTTAAACTTTATATTCAGCTTTACTTTCGAATGATGGCATTTTTTTACGTGACTGAAGTGTTGATCTTATGAAGCCATCTCGCGCGTTCAATCCAAATACTTTTGATGATTGTTGAAAAAAGTGGTTAGAAATAACCGCATATATTTCCAAATAAAATATAAACCAAATAAATAAAAACAAAAACCCTCGTTTCTAACCAACTAGTGAAGTTGGGTTTCCCTAATTAACAAAAAGAAGGAAAAAAAAAGTTTCTGGGACAAAGACAAATGGAGCTTTGGCAAGTCTTGAAAATTTTTGACCGCATGAAGCGGGCCCTTTTTTCTCAAAAAAATTAAAATGCTCGTGGTTACCCAAACCGGGAAACTGAGTCAACCTTCAAACCTAACAACCTTTAATTAAATCGTATCCTTAATTAATAACCACTGCAATTAATCAAAACCCATGTTTAACTAAATAGAGGCCTATCAGAACTAGGTGCAAGTAAGTTAAAGAAAATAACTAAGGTAAGAGAAAAACTAGGTACCTAGACGAAACTCGAACCGGGCTACAACGGCCCTAACTCAATAATTAAATGGCTGTTATAGCCCCTATTAAAACCTAAAGGCAATATAGCCCTAACTTAACTTAAATAAAACCTTCTAAACCTTAAACCTTTAAAACCAAAAACTTAAGGGCAATCCAGCCCTAGCCTAACTTAACCTGCAAAACCTAGGTCTGGGAAATAGCCCCTACAAATAAATAACCTAGCAGTGTTAAACAATAACCTAAAACTTAACAACGAAAATTAAAAAAACCTGGAAACTAAATGAAACTTATGAATCAGTTAGAAACTGAAAGGGTAACGTTCAACTGGCAACTTCATTTTTGGTAAGTCTAAATTAATTTTGATGAATTTAGCTTTACCATAGTTAGTAATCTGGCTGCTGACCAAATTTAACCTGAAAACCACTGCAACCTACAGTGAAAAAGTCTGTAGCTGTGTTGACAGTGTCTAAATAGGCCATTATTATTTCTATAATTACCGAGTCTATTTAAAGTAAACTTAACCTTAATACTACACCTAAATAAAAATAATATCTCTCTAAAGCTAAATAATAAATTTTTCAATAATGATGCTTCAGTCACTAATTTTACCATTCTTTCTACTTGTGTATGACAAGGGAATTTCTCGAATGGAGGGGTACTCTTGTTTTCTATGAATTCTTCAATCTCATTTTCTGTCAGGTGTCTTGTCACAGGTGGTTCAGTGACAATGCATTTTTGCCAATTAATTAAATCAGTATAATCAGTAGCTTCAAATTGAATAACAGGTACTGTGAAACGCCTCACAATTTTTTCCTTGTTTGTTTGCCTTGCTTTCTTTATTCGCCTCCACGCTAATTCTCTTATGGCGCTGCGGTCATCATGAATCATTGATGCTAGAATATTTTCTGGATTTGCAAAAAATGCATTTCTTTGTATGACAGGGTTTACAATATCCTTTACTTCGTCATTCAGTGTTCTTGTTAGTTCAATAGTTTTGAAAACATGTTTTGAGCCATTGACAAAAGACGTACTTTGCTTAATAGAAAACCACATTGGGATGTAGACCTTCATTATAAAAGAAGCAATGTTCATGAGGTTCTCAGATGGACTTACAGTTGAAACGTATAGACGAAGCAAACGATTTGCTGTAGTCAGCCATCGTGAATGTGCCATTTTGCCTGGACTACGATGAGCAAGATCTGGAGAGCAATATCCCTTTGTTATGGCCTGATGAATATCAATTAGATATTTTTGGTCGGTGCTAAGATCTTCACAGTCTACAGTTGGTTCCTCAGCATCAATCCTTTCAAACTCGACAATAGGAAGACTCTCACAGTTCTCTAATTCCCTGCCAATAGGACCGGTGAATCCGCGGGGGCCAGATGTTTTTCCATCCAGCTTTGCAACTAAATGGCGTAATGGCAATTCATTGGCATGGAGCTGGCACACTAAATGTTGAACTGGCTTCTTCAGCTTTAATTCTATACGCCTTATAACGCCTCCGTTTTCTCCAGTGTTGACTGCTGCACCATCGCATCCAATGGCAACAAGGTTTTCCAGGTTCATGTCATTATTTCCAATATACTCAAACATTCCTTTACATATTTCTTCAGCTGATCCAGAATTCACAGAATAATGGCCCAAATAATCTGAACCAGGTTCTCTCACTAAAGTGATATGTTCTTCTGTTACCTTCTTCTGATATACTTTGGACTCTCTTTTTTTTTCTTGGTAGAGTGTAGAATCTTTTCGACCATCAAAATAGATTCCTCTGATTGGGACCTGATTTTGATCTTTCATAATTTCTGATCTCTTCTTTTGTCTTTCTCTCCTGATTTTACTCCTATCCACTACTTCAGATGTATTGTCAATAGAAACTTCTCTAATATCTTGCAATACTGCACTAACAATGAATGCTGCAGCTCGATCTGAAACTGCAGTCCTGTCACAAGCAGTAGCCACTGAAGGTAGATTTGTAGTTTTCCTTTTCTTGAATAATTGTTCTTCAGGTTGTTCGAGCTAACTGGCTCTGGAAATGTATCGTCTGATATTTCGCCAGATTCACTTTCACTATTTGATGTCGATGATGATAATTCAACATTTGTATCCTGCAATTTCTCCTGTGAAGATTCTTTGGTGAGCCTCACAGCTTCTTTTTGCTTTCTTAGCAACGTAGATGCTTTTTTCTTTGTGTGTGTAATATCTACTCTATCAATAAACAGTTTTCTTTCACTCCTTTGATCTAAGAGGAACGTCACTTCTTCCTTTGGAACCGTTTTTTCTTTGGGACAAGAACATTGTGTTAGTACTTTGCACTTGCACGCTGCAATGTCAAAAGGTTTCGTGTGTGCTTCTTTTTTGAACATATCAATCTTTGCTTTGTAAGCTTCAGAATTTTTTCTGCTTTGGTATGGCTTCATAATGACACGATACTTTTCGTGGTAGCTTCTGAACATTGTTTCAATTCGCCTGTCTGACAGAATTGGGACGGAAGCACTTTCCCAAATTGTTTTCAATTTATCAACAACTTGTTCTAATATTTGAGATATTGAAGGATCTTTATTAGTATTCTGTTTCAAATCGTTTCTTACAAACAAGTAATATTTAAAAACTCCTTCGTATGTAGGAAGATTCCTGTGCCACAAATCTTCCCCCATACCAAACATGGGGCACTCAGTTGAGGCCCTGGTTGATTTTGCACAAACTCGAGACATTTTGAAAGTATACAAATCTGAAAAAGAAAGAGCTAATATCAATTATACGTTAATTTCAGTTAATAGTACATGGCAAACTTAGGGCAACACAATACAGAAATGCAAAATATATAAGAAATATAGTTTAGACTATCTGAGTAACGCCAACAACAGAACACTCACCTGCTACGAGAGCGACAGCTACACTGAACCGAGGTACTCACGTGACAGCTGAGTGAGCTGACTATAGAAAACTTTTTTTAAAGGTTGACTGAGCTATTTTTATACAAGTGTGAATAAATTCTTGTCTATTGTGCATCGTGGACTCTTCTGTAATTATTGGTTAAAATCTGCTTTTTTCAATTTTTTTCAATATTGAAGGTCATTGTGGCACCTGAAGATATTAATGTTATGATTTTAAATTTATACAAGCTTATTTCCTCACTACTCCACACATTTTCCACACTAGCCAATTTGAAAATTCGAAAAATGAGTTTTTCACTCCGCCCTAACGTGCGTCCACCAAATTTTAATTTCTTAGAAAAGATGGAGACCAAATTTTAATTTCTTGGAAAACCTGTGGGATAGGAGCACAGATGGCCTACTTATTTTACTTATTTATTGCGCTGCGTCCTCCAGAATTATATAGTTTATTTCACATTTTTTTTTAAAGATAAGCTTAAAATAGTTATGCAATAGTTGTTCGACAATATACCATGTTCTCTTTCTATATGAAATGAAAATGAAAAGGTTTATTGGCAGACTATAGTCCATATGACAAATATTATTAATACAATGACAGTTCATACACTAAGGATAAAAATATATACAATTGATTAGAAATAATACTGCACTGTCGAAGTTAAGTGGAGCTACAAACAGACGTTTTCGTACCAAAAAGTCCATAGCTTAGAGGATAAATGGCAGGACTCATGGATAGCTTGGATGATCGGGTTGGTTGATTTTTTAATTCTTTGCATTAGACTGTGTTCAGCACGTCTTGTTACCTCCGGGAAGCTCGGAACATTGCGGGTTGCAAACATTTGCGAAGCTGAGCATCTCGGGGGTAATTTATGTAAGAGTCTAAACGACCTGTTGTACAGCAAATTTAGGGTTCTGCCAGAACCTTTTTTATAATTCACCCAGAGTTGCTGACCGTATATATTACTGCAGAAAGTACGAAAGTGTGTGTCTTTAGCTTCACTTGTACAGAAACGAAAGTTCCTTATGGTCATATTCGCTTTAGCACACAGGCTTCGAGATTGTTTTCTTATATCCGAGTATCACTCAAGGAGCTGGTAATAGTTTGACCCAAATACTTAAACTCTTGTACTTCCTCAATTACTTCACCATTCATTTTAAACCTTATATCAGCTGGCTGATTACAGCTTTTAGGATGAAATTGCATAACCTTAGTTTTTGTCACATTAAAAAGAATATCATGTTTCTGCGAATACACTTCGCAGACTTTTAGTAGCCGATCCAGACCTTTAACAGAGGGACTTATTAACACCATATCATCGGCATAAACTAAGTTATTTATCCTTGTGTTATCTATACAACATCCTACTGTTGCCTCATTAAGTGAAGCAATTAATCCGTCAATATACACATTAAACAGCATAGGGGAGAGCAAGGAGCCTTGTCTCACCCCACAAGAGGAGCCAAAACACTCGGATAGTACATTGCCCCACCTAACAGTGAAAGATTGGTGGGAATACCAAAATTTCAATAAATTTAATATGTACATGGGAACCTTCTTGTCTTCTAGTTTTGCAAATAAAATATTGTGGTTCACCCTATCATATGCCTTTCTTATATCAAGGAAACAGCTATAAATGGTTGAATTACTGTCAATGTATTTAGATATTGTTTCTTTAAGTACATAGATACACAGGTCAGTTGAGTGGGACCTTTTAAAGCCAAACTGATTAGGAGATGTCCATAGGAAATCATTTAATCGGAGTAACAAGAGTTTTTCTAGTAGTTTCGAGAAGCAGGAAGCGACAGCAATAGGCCTGTAATTATTGCTGGACAGAATGTCTCCATACTTATTTTTGACCAGGGGCAAGATATATACCCTCATGAACTCTGCAGGGATATAGCTATGAGCAAGCATGGCTGATAGGAGCAATGATATATGCAGACATACTACGTCATTTGCATATTTTAAGTGCTCATTCGATAAGTCATCTACCCCTGACGCAGAACCAGTCTTTAACTCTTTAATTAACCTCTTTACTTCAGAAAATGATATCAAAATATTTTCCCTTGTCCCTCCCACAATCGTTTCGCTGCAATCTATCTTAAGATTATCCCTACTCACACTATTAAGAATGTTATAGTAGTGGTTTTTCCACAGCTTTGCAGTTTCATCGTCCCCCGACACCCCATCGATTGTCGGGAGGACATTTTTGACACCCGTTTGATTCTTAACAAATTTCCAAAATTTGTTATTATCGTTATTTATGCGAGCTTCACAGGCTTTTGATGCTCGAATACTCTTCTTACTGTTTACATCGCCTTATGGCCGCCTTATACTGACCCCGACTTCTACACATATTTATGTATACTGGTCCTAATTTGGGTCTACCATGAAAGCACCACAAATCGTAGGCGTCTTTCGATTCCCTCTTCAGGGGGGCAATAAAATCATTCCATCCAAGAATAACCTTAGTATGATAGTTGTAAGATTTAATCAAGGGGCTTCCTGCTTCTCTTAACAGGGATATTATCTTACTATAATACCTATCTATGAGTTTACAGTGAGAATCATTTGAGCAAGGATTATTACAGCCAAGGTGCAAAATTTCTAAATTATTAAAGAGGTGACATGTTCTGTCTTTGTATTCTATTCTCTGCTGCATATTAACATTGGACCAATCGACGCGATTATTCTTACCTATTGAGTTCTTGTTAAGTCGTGTTGCGCATAAATTGGTAACGTTAATTAATATTTCTAATGGTCTATGATCAGAAAGAAGGAAATCATGCAAAATATGAACTCTAACAATTCGATCCTTTAGATTATTACTAGTGAGACAATGATCAATCCACCTGGTGGTACCACTCATATCGCTAACGTATGTAAAATTACCACTGGCTACCCCTAATACATCTACATCACATACTTAAATTGGCCGACTCGCACATGTTACCCAATTCTCCAAAGAATTCCGAGATCACATGTGCGTTAAAGTCCCGCATTATTATACAGTGAGAATATTTGGGGTTATCTGATAATGACTTAATTTTGTACAGCAAATCAATGTATTCATCTAGATTACTGCCGTTGTTGTATGGTAAATAGCAGTTTACAATTAATATGCAATCATTGTTCACTTGTAATTCAATGCCTAACAACCTTACGTTATCGCTTGTTAAAAATCTTATATGTTTTGACAAATTTTTCCTTAATAAGAAAGCAACACCACCAAAAGGCCTACCGTACATTAATTCATCTGACAAGTCTACTGCTGATGACGCATGGTACATAAAGTCATCATGGATGGTAGAGAGGAATTTTAGCTCTTGCTTAGGTAGCCAGTGCTCCTGCAGGAGTATCAAATCTGCACTGTCGCAGATTTTATGAACATCTACAGTTGAATTCCTCACTGACCTTACATTATATGAGACTATTTTCAACAAGTTATCCGCCATGACTGAGAGAAAATTTATTATTAGTAAGATTATTATTATTATTATTATACACAGTACAACTTTCAGGCATTACCGTTAGGGCGCCTATTATTATTATTATTATTTTGCCTGTTATCAAATCTCCTGGAAAAGTGAATAAACTCCTTAACAATAATACCATCGGGCCATTGACTCATATTATACGGGTTGAAATGCACATTTACACCTTTAATTATTACTTTAAAAGAGTTATATGGAGATTTCGTGTTTAGTTTATTAACTATCACTATACTGTGTTCACCAATGATTTCTTCTATCATGTGTCGAATATCGCTTGCCTCGTTCGAGAGCTGAATTCGCGACACAAATAGGGTGAGATTCTCCATCAGTGGCCTCGCCGCGGAGAACGGTTGAGGAGACCTTTGGGACTGGCGCCTATTAACAGTTATCCACCCGTCCTGCTCCCTCGATCTCCCTGCGGCAGGGTTCGCCTGCCTGGGGGATGGGGGTATATATATATATATATATATATATATATATATATATATATATATATATATATATACACGTTTTTTTACAGGTTGGTTGCTGAGATTTGACACCGCAGAATTGCCATATCATTTGATTAATGTCTTAGACCTTTTCAAGTATTGAATGTCAATAATAATGTGTAATCACTTTAACATGTGCTCTTAATTTCCTCATTTCTTATTCCATTCTCCAGATGTCAACAAAATGCATGTACGAGTACGTATAACTTCTTAAATTTTGAAAATATACTTAAAAATAACTTCTACGTACATATAACTAGCAGATCGCATCTCAACCTAAAAAAAATCGTGCATCCAATTTTTTAAAGGATGTGGGCGCCCCTGAAAGGTATGACACCAATATTATACAAAGAAATCAGTATTAGACACGAAAATGAACAATAACAACTAACGTACATTTAATCCCAGATTAGACACTAGAAATTAATAAGTAATAGAGTAATGGATATTTAATAGACCCCGCTTAATAGAATCACTGATTCATTCCTAACAAACTGTACAAAATTACCCGCTTAATAGAATCACAATCGGGAAAACAAAGTGAAATTTCGAAAGATGACTGGGAAGCCTGGCTCGAAATGGACGTCGTGGCTCCTCCAGAGAAACTGGTCACAAATGACGACATTATCGCGGAGGTTACAATAGAATTCGCGCCAGAAGTGGAGGAGGAAAAAGAAACAGAGATGAGAGCTATCAAGCTATCAAGGAGAGGATAGCTGCGCCGCGTACGCTATGAAATCAAATGATGATTCGTGAGTACGAGAACATCGGGTTTCTACAAATAATTGAGTCGGAGGTCCACAAAACTGTTAGCAATTCGATGCGCCAAGCCACGATCAAAGAACTCTTTAAGGATTGACGTTCTGTTCATTTTAGGCTGACTTGTGACGTTTGTAACTATTTGCTTGTTGCATATTTTGCCCAACTACTTACTTGATTTACTATTCGCAATGAAATGCAATTACAAGACATGTTTCTACTTCCTTGTTTGACTATTAGCAATAAAATGCAATTGCAAGACGTGTTTCTGAGATAAAAAAAAAAAGAGGGCCTCGCGTATTAGAATTAGAAGCTGTTGGTCCGATGTGGTTCTGTTAAGCGGGTTCATTGTATTCCATTATTAATCGAAATTTCAACTTTTTCTTTTTAAATTAATTTACTGTCACAATATTTTTTATATTAGCACTTGTATTCCATAGATTCAGAACAATGAAAATAAATAATTTTTTAGTTGAAGAAAATTTAAATTAAGGAATAACACTGTGATCTACTTCTTGTTTGAGGGACTGTTCAGAAATTACATAACGCTCGGGGGATGAGGGGTAAGGTGTATGTCCAAACGTCACGGAATGTTACAGGTGGGTGGGTGGGTGAAATGTAATGTAATGAGCAAGTCGTAGCAGCAGTGCTAAGCAAATATGGGATCAGCGTACTAACAAGGTCTCCGTACGTAGTTCATCACTGAAAGCAACACTGCTCCGTGTTATTCCATTTCAAAGAATATTCAAATCTGTTTCCGTTTTCGCTCAACTCGTTAGTTTTTATTGCAGATACCTTCGGTTATCAGTTTCCAGTTTGTGGCCACTCCACAATATTATGTGAATATTTGTTTTAGAACGAAGTCCTTAGTGACGGATCTACTACTGTGAGGCTGTGGTATAGAGGTAGATATACCAAAATAAGTGAGCATCTTGCCTCTGTTGACTGGGACTTTGAGTTCCAGAATTGTAATGTTAACCAGATGTCGTTTGATTTGTAATAGTCTTCAACCACTAACTGAAAAGTATGTACAATGTACCCCTGAGTGTGTCTTCAAAGCCATCTGTGCCTTGGGCTATTAGGCCACCTATATCTCTTCGTAACTCTAGAAGAGATTTGTGTTGTGAAACCTTTACAAAACACAGCGCGCTCTCTTTGGGAGGTGTTCTGGTGAAGCCGTGGCAGCCCAACAGCACTTCCAGATTGTTAACTCTCAATTTAGATCATTTACTATCAATAGTCAGTTGGAGTGTGAGGAATCTTTGATCAGGAGACTTAATGTCATGCCCATGCTTTTTCACTCATATATTAGAAATAAAAAAGTTGACAAATTTAGTATTGGGCTGCTTAGGCTTCCATCAGGCTAGTTAAGCCATGACCCTTTAGAAATGGCAAAATGTTTTGCTGAATCATTCTAATTTATCTTGTGGTTGATGTGCCAGACTCACCTGCTGCCCATTAGTCTTTTAGAGGCGAACTGAGGGATATTACATTTATAATTGATTCTGTCAGGAAGACGCTGCTGGATCTGGATGTATCTTCTTCTATGGGTCCTGATAACATGCAACCCCAGCTTCTGAACTTTTTTATCCTTTATGTAAAAGTTTTCGCAGATCCCTGGACGAAGAAACCCTGCCTAAAGTTTGGAAGAAGTTAGTTGTAGTACCAATTTTTAAAAAGGGTTCAAGATATGACCATTTGAATTACAGACCTGTAGGCTTGACTTCGATGTGTTGCAAATCTTTGGAAAGGATTACAATGGTATTCCTTAGTCATCATCTAGAATCTAATTTTCTGTTACCAGAGAATCAGTTTGGGTTCAGATCAAGAAGGTCGAGTGAAAATCAACTCCTACTCATGTATAATCAGTGTTGGAAGTAGCGCCGTTACTTTTTAGTAGCTGTAGCGTTAACACCGTTACCTTTGAGATGTTGTAACGAAAATGGTAACGGCACTACTTTTTAGAACTATATCAATCGTTACTCGCTACTTTCAAACTGATCATTTAACTAGTATCATTTATTAACTGTTAATTAGCTGTCAGCTCCTCCAAACGAAGAGGGCTATTAGATGCCAATTTTGAAAAACTAGTGTTCCTGAAATCGAACAACACACTCCTAAGAAATCTGCAAGATTAATTTTTTTTTGGACAGGCCATTTTTTTTATTGGAATTTTTGATTTTTTGTCATAGAGTATAATTTGGTATTATTAAGGCTTTTTTACTCTTTAGTCTTTTCTTAAAAGTAACGTTAGCGGTAACGCGTTATTTTCATAGAAGTAACTGAAGCGGTAACAGCGTTACTTTTTATCACTGTAACGGTAGCGGTAACACCGTTACTTATAGAAAGTAACGTGCCCAACTGTGTATAATAATGTAACACAAGCGTAGCTAGAGGGGGGCGTAGGGGGCGGTACTTTTGGTCTACTCCAATGGAAAAAAGTTTTTTTTTTTTTATGTCGGGACAGTAGAAGGATACAAGACGCCAGACACAATTTTATTTTTCCACGAAAACACTGTACTTCGTTAATTTCCGACAATGGTAAGGATTGTGGTCCCTTGAAGATGGCCTTATTGACCATCATACCTATTTAAGCGCTTAGTTGTGCTTAATTAATAATAGCATTGGTATAAATGCATTTATTTCATTAAAAAGGGAAATAACCCATAAAGTTCTGTAAATACGTTATAATCTATAAATATACGTTTAATATTTATAAATAATCAATATCAAAACTAATATGCTGGTATTAGTTGTAAAATGATAATGGTAATCCCAGGATTCGTCCGAGAAGGAATTCGAGAAGAAATACTTCAGAAAGTTGAGGTAAAATGCTTTTTTCTCACAATTGCTGTTAGTGTTGCTAGCTGTGAGAGGAGTTTTTCTAAACTAAAACTGATAAAGAATTACCTAAGATCTACTATGAGCACCTTGCGGTTGAGAAATCTTGCCATACTGTCTATAGAACAACAATTAACAGACTAAATAGACTTCGACAATGTCATCGAAGATTTTGCTAACAGAAAAGCAAGAAAAATAACTGTAGAATGTTGTAGTTAATTTTTTCACTTCAGAAGTAAACATGTCCTAATATTTTTCACAGGTTTTTTTTCTATACGTCGTTTTCACTTTTTGTGTATGTATGTTTGTTATGTGTGTTGTGTTGTGTGTTGTGTTGTGTTGTGTTGTTTGTTTTGTTTTGTTTCAGGGAGGCGGCACAAACTCTAGCTACGCCACTGATGTAACAAACTGCTGGTTGACGGCTATATCGTTGATGTATTGTTGATGTTATTTTATTCGACTTCGCAAAGGCTTTTGGTGTTGTTTGTCATGTCATCTTTGCTCGGGAAATTAGAAGAGGTTGGAGTGTGTCGTAAATTGCTGGGATGGATTCGACTTTCTCATTTGGAGTGTGATGTATGCTTCTCTTTCAGGTTGTACAGTACCAGCAGAGAAATGAATGTTCCTCAGGGGTCAGTTTTGGGGCCTATTCTGTTTTTAATTTCTGTAAATTTCCTTATCCATGGTATAACATTCCATTGCAAAACTTTTGCAGATAATTTAAAAATATATCTAAAGGTCAGATCAAGCAATGTCTCTTCATGCCAGCGGGGTATAGACTTCATATCAAGTACTTCTCAGTCATGGGGATTAAATATGAACATTGATGACATAATTCCTTTGTCTTTTCAGGTTATTTTGCCCCAGGTTATAATCTGAATCATTCGTGGTGGTGGTTATTTCATTCATGGTTGTGTTGTGTGTTGTTATTAAACTTGCGTTGCACCTACGGGTTTATATAAGGTATAGTAGCAATTACTTAGCTAGTAGTACTTATTTACTAATAATTATATACTGTTCTACATTGCCTTGTCATGGCTGCTTTTGTATTTCTATTGCCTTCTATGTAATTTTAATTATATTCATCTGCTATGTTATACGTACCTTAATTTTGAATTATGCGCACTTGTTGCCTAATATTAATTTGTTTAATATTATACTTTAATGCTAAAATGTAAATATTGTTATATCTATTTGTATTACTTATCTATTATTATATTTCTTATTGTATTTTCAGTGTTCAGTTGTCAGTGAAATAAAGCCTGAATTGAGTCTCTCCTTTTCCGGCATTACAATTGGTGAATGTTTTGCATTACGTTTTCATAGGGGAACCCCCAACTGGGAAGAACTTGGTCCTCAGACCCATTAGTACTTGAATAATGTTCCAATAAACATGGTGAATTCTTGTATAGCTTTGGGAATCGCCATAGATACTTCTTTGAAGTTCCACAGGCATATCCGGACTGTTGTGAATAAAGCGGGGGGGAATTGTGTCAAACCTATTAAAGCCAACATTAATCGTGAGACAAATATTATGCTGAAACTGTACATAGGTATCCAATATCGGCCCTCTTTTAGAATATTGTTCTTGTATGTGGAATACGGGATACATTGGGGATTTGAAACAGCTTGAATCAGTCCAGCGGCGGTAGACGAGAAATATCTTTGGTCTTGGTGATCTTAACTATGCTGATCGTTTGTGATCCTTAAACTTATTTCCTGTGAAAGGTAGATTGCTCCGTAATCACACAAAATGCTGATTAAATTTTCAGAATAAGATTCCAATAAAACCCAGCGATTTGTTCACCAGACGAACCCTCTCCACTACCGAGGGGCGTTTTTAAGATCGTGAATTGGTTGGGGCAAGTTATGCCACAGGGGGCCCGGGCCCCGTTTACCAGTTTTCTTTAATGGAAGTTCTCGAAAAACTCTTCAATGTTTTCACTAATGAATACATATTTAAGTAAGGTTATTTCAACCAAAGTAAAAAAAAAAATACAAACCACTGGTTTTTGTAGTTTATTCAGGATGCAAATATATAGAAACAAACAAAATCAGCTATAAGACAACTGACCTGGAATTACATGTAGAATATGAATTAGAAAAAATTAAAACAGTCATTATTCCAAAAGTAGGACAAAAACTGGTTGTACCCAAACTAGAACAAACCATCAATCATTTGAGGAAACAGTACAATATAGCTAATAGACATATCACAAACAACACAGTAGCTAACATTGAAATGTTAATGGGGGCAGATTATATTCATCTTATTCATAAGGGCATAGTGAAGATAGGTAATGGAATAGCTTATCAGACACCATCAGGGATAGCCCCTTTGGGTGACCTATCCAGATACAACCGAGACCTAAACCAAAATAGTTCATGACTAACAAATACTATGTGCCTCAACTCAGTCCTACATAACACCTGTAAGAATAGCAACACTTTTAATATTATAACAACTGAGAACATTAATTCATCACTATCAAATGAAACTCTGGATGAGGCAATTCAAACTTTATGGTTGCTAGAATCTGTGGGTATACATGACACAAATCAAACTTCAGAAGATCAGCTAATGGTAGAAAGATTTGAAGACACCATTCAGTGCAAAGACAATAGTTATTTTGTTGGTTGCCTTGGAAAATAAGTTGTCCAACTTTAAGAGATAATCTCAAAGTAGCTAAAGGACATTTATATAAAGTAATGAAAAAGCTCAAACAAGATAATAGAATTCAAATGTACAGTGATGTCTTCAAAGAACAGCTACAGAAAGGCTTCATTAAAGAAGTAACAAATAACCCCTTTTAAAAAAGATGGTTGTCATTATTTAACCCACCGGGGGGTTTATCGACAAGATTCCCCAACAACAAAACTCATAGTAGTATATAACTGTAGACTCAAAGACAATGATGAACACAGTTTGAATGATTGCCTGATTGAGGGTCCTAATCTCATTTCTGACCTTGTGAAGATCTTACTCAGGTTCAGGTTAGATAAATATGCCTTACAAAGTGACATTTCAAAGGCATTTTTGAGAATAAATCTTAAAAATGAATATGACAAGAACCAACTTAGGTTCTTTTGGTTCAGGGATCCATTTGATTTGAATAAAGGCTTCATAACCTATAGATTCAATGTTGTGTTGTTTGGAGCCAATTGCTCACCTAGCCTATTAGCATTGACAATTAGACATCATTTGAACCAGTTTAATAACTCTAACACTAAACTTCCTCAAGGAACATTTTTATGTAGACAATCTAATAGGCTCAACATCAACAAAATCTGAATTATCTGAGGTCTATGAAAGCTCTCAAAACATTATGCAACAAGGTAACTTTGAACTTAGAGAGTGGATTTCAAATGAGGAGGATTTAAACAAAAGGATTTTAAAGGATAAGATCAAAAATCTTGGAAGAAGTTAGCTGCTGATTTAACAAAAGTACAGAACATTAAAATAAAAAGGTGCTGTGGGTTTAGGGATAAACCCCAGAGTCTTCATGTGTTTGCTGATGCAAGCACACAGGCATATGGGTGCTGTGCGTACCTTGTAAGTCCTACAGTCATCTAATTTATGCAAAAGGGAAAGTCGCACCTCTCAAACCTACCCGAACCATACCTCAATTGGAACTATTGGCTGCTGCGTTAGCCATTAAAACCATTTCATTGCTTAAGGATGCTTACTATGATGTGAACATAACTGATATCCACATCTGGCTCGACAGTCAGATTCGTCTTGCCTGGATACGGAATGATATCATTAATAGTAAGAACATCTTTGTAAGAAATAGCTGAAGCTAATGAAAGCCTACAAGTCAACTTTCACTATGTTCTAACTAAACAAAATCCAGCAGACTTTCTGACCAGAGGTTTATCCTACAAGTTGTTGAAGTCAAACAAAACTTGGTTCATCGGACCTAAGTGGCTCTGTAATACAGACCAATGGCCTGTGGAACAAGTTAACTTGACATTAAATTTAACCTGTTCGAATGAAAAGGTTGAACCAATCAATAATTATGAACATTATTCTGATTTCAGCAAACTTGTCAGGGTCACAACCTACTGTTTGAGGTTTGCTCACAACTGTTTAACTACAATTAACAAACAGCTAAATAAAAACAATCACAATTATACAGAAGTTGCAACCAAGTACTGGATAGGGCATGCTCAACAAAAGGAGTACAATAAAGAGTTAGAATTCTTGACTAATGGGAAACAAACAAGAGAGCCTGTACCATCAGTAGTTGTGGATCTAAACTTGTTCAGAGATGAGGAAGGTCTTCTAAGGTGTAAAGGGAGATTAGACAAATCTAAACTGTCTTACAAAAGCAAACATCCAATCCTTTTACCAAGATTTAGCTATCTAACAACATTAATCATCAAGCACACAATGATGTGCATCATATCGGGGTACCACAGACACTAACTGCATTAAGAAAAACTTATTGGATACCCAAGCGAAGGATCACTGTTAAAACAGTTCTGAATGAGTGTGTCACATGTCGGCGTATTCATGCTAGGCCCTATAGGAAACCAAATCCTCCTGCTTTGCCAGAGGAGAGAGCTACTCTCAACAGACCCTTTGAGACGAGGCATTGACTATACAGGAGCATTGACTGTAGGGGTGGTTGACACTGAACAAAAAAATGTACATGGTACTGCTTACATGTGCTGCCTCACGAGCTGTTTATCTGGATGTTGTGGAGGACCTTACAGCAGAATCTTTTGATGCTGTCTTTAAGAGATTCTGTGCACAACACTCGGTACCCAAGACAGTTTGGACTGACAATGCTACATATTTCAAGGCTGGTGAACAGGTCATTAACGACTTGTTAAGCAATGAAGTGTCACAATTATATGTACAAAATTCAAACATAAAGTGGAAGTATATTCCAGTTGCCTCTCCTTGGTATGGTTCCATCTGGGAGGAATATACAAACAGTAAAGAATTACTTGAAGAAAGCAATTGGTAAAAAACAGATACACTTGTTTGAGTTGCTCACTCTCCTGGCTGAGATTGAGAACATCATCAACAATAGACCACTCGCTTATGTGAGTGACAACATTAATGACCCGAAACCATTAACTCCAAATCATTTGATTCGGGGAGAACAAGTTAGTCTCCTGCCGGACTACAATATAGAATCTTCAGAAGACTCAAACTGGACTCAACGACATGATGAACTCCAGACTAAGTTACAACACTTAACTAGAGTTAAAGCTCATTTCATTAAACAGTGGAAAACTGAGTACTTGATGGGTCTAAGGGGAAAGACATAAACAAATGACTAACAAGGATTGGTCTGACACAATTAAGGTAGGGGACCTTGTTCTCATACATGAGTACTCCAAGACAATACTGGCCTCTGGCTATAGTTTTAGAACTCAGACGAGGGGCAGATGGGGTAACAAGAGTCGTCAAATTAAGGACTTCAACGGGTGACACAACAAGACACATTTCTCTTTTGTACCCCCCCTAGAGGCTGGACCCAAAACAATGGACTTTGGAGAGCCCTCTCCACCGACAGTAACAACTGGAGACACTGAACTTCCAGTAACTATCCCCTTGACAGTAACGCATCCTACTACAACATTAACAGACCCAAGACCTCAGCGACAAACAGCGTTAAAGGCGCGACTAGTTTTACAACAAAAAATAGATGCTGGGGAATTGTAATTTTATCTTCTAACTTTCACTTCTCCTTTTCTTATGGTAAAGACCATGAACAGTTTCATCCTATGGATGTATATTTTCTCTTCTAATTAAATGCTACATCTTCTCCACGAGAAGGTGAGGATAGTCACTGTTAATCAGATTAACAGGCATTTACAGTCAAATAGTTAGCTAGTCTACACTCAGACATAAAAATTGGTGACAATGACACCAAGATTTTTATCTCACGGGGCCTCCAGTATATGGAAAACTGATACGTGTGGGTAGTTGGGAGGTAACGAAAATGGTCCACTGAGTAGGTAGGTAGTTAATCTAACAATTATTAAACTCCTTTTATGTCAATAACTAGGTGGATGAAACAAATTGGTTGCTCACCAGAGTTATTCTCCACATTAGTATTTATATACTGTGTGATAGAGCGTGCTCGGTAATACACACACATTACCGATCAACCAACTGAAAAAAACCAAGAGGACGCTGGTGGAAAAAGCCCCGCGTAAAAGGAGAGGAGAACGAAAAGAGCCAACGAGAGAACAAGACGGAACGGAGAGAAGGAAGAGGCTAAACAACGGAAAAAGATCCCCACCAGCAAGTACGCTCTCAACAACGGAGAAGAGAGAAGAGGGCCTGTCTAATAACACTCGGTAAGTGATAAGTTGTTTTTTTAGCCCAGTTAATTGAGGGACATAAATTAAGCTGGGTCAGACAAATTAGATCTACAGCCTACATTGTGCTCTAAGACCTAGCATCAACTCATAGCTTAACAAAAGAAGTAAATTACCTAATTTGGTGAGGAATCCTACTGTGGGCCTCAATTTACTCTGTCCGCTCTGGACCATTTCCGGAATCTCTAGGCTGACCCCTATAAGGCTAGGCTTAATCTACTCTATAGTTAGATTGGAGATATTAGGGGTGGGTTGATTGGGGACCAATTCATTGAGCATTTTTCACAAATGGGATACTAAACTAGGCTTTGCAGAAGCGGAATCTAGAATTTTTTTTTCTTCCTCACGGTCGACCAATTATTTCAACGGTAGATTATAGCGTTTACAGAGTTTCTTGGGCCGGGCAAATGCCCCCTTTGCCCCCATTATAATCCGCTACTGCTTAAATATGTCGTGATTAGTGAAAACCTGTTATTTCAACCAAAAAAAAAAACAAAAAAAAACAACAGATTTTTGTAAACTTTATGCTCTATACATTTTTATTCTGAATGTAGGGCCAGGAATAAGGAGGACACATCAGGGCCGTGCCCCGTTTGCCTCTGTTAAAAACGCCCCTTGTACTTCGTCTCGTATTTTATGGTCTAACACACTAACTTATGGATTAAACTGGAAATCTTTGATTTGGTTTCTTTCCGTTCATAATTGTATGGACTCGCTCACGCACAGTGACATATATAGGCCTACGAGTTTTTTTTTTAAGGAATGGTGTCTCGGCGCATTCCGCCTTAATAAAGATATTTGCGTCTCGATGCGTAGTGGTTACTTCCACAGGTAATTCAATGAACAGAGCATCAAGAGAGTTTACCAAATGATAATCTTCATTGGCTCGAGTTGCATAAAGCGCACTCATTATTAAGCGATGCAAGTAAATAAAAAAACCAAGGACGAAAAAAGAAACACACACAAAACTAATTATATGCGCCTCGGTGGTGTAGTGGTTAGCGTCGCCGACTACGAATCCATCGGCCCCGGGATTGAGACCTGGTGACGGCAGCCGGCTCGCAGCAAAACACTTCATCCTTTCCCACAAACAGTAGTTGGAAGATAAATGGGTACCCTGGTAGCCTAGTGATTAAGACGCTGGGCTGCTGGAGGGGCGTAGTTCGGATTTCACGTTAAACTGTAGGTCTAAGGTGGAGTGAAAAGCTTTACCTTGGTCAAAATGAACAATTCGGGCGGAAGCAAACCAAGGGTATAAATTATTGTAACATCTATATACCTCAGTTTACTTTGGTTTTGCTTCCGCCCCAATTATTCATTCTGACGGTTAAGCTTGTTACCCAACCTTGAACCTACAGCTTAACGTGGAATCCAAACCACGACCAACCATGGGTGGTCAGAAATTATAGTCCCTGCCCAGACTATCTTACGACCTCCTACCTCCTAAATCAGCAACCCAGCATCTTAACCACTAAGCCACCCAGGGTACCCACTTATCTACGAACATTTTCCTTTATGGAATACTCAACAGCTGGGTATGATGCGCAAAGACTGCTTTCGCCAGGAATCGAACCCGGGGCCAGCAGATTCTTAGCGATGCTAACCACTACACCAAGGCGCGTTGCAACAGAATTTATACTGGGTGTCTCAAATGAATACGACGAAAGTTCCACTATTCTGCCACACTTGTGATGTGATGAAATGTCGGAGGTCTAGCCTTTACAACGGTTCACCCTCTGTGCAGTTCTTTAACCGTTTGATATAGTATTTTCCAAAATTTATATATTGTCCGTTTTTTGTGGTCTATTTTTCTTCCTAAAGATAAACATCCCAATAATCTCTATCGGCCATAAAAGGCTGCTGTAATTCGATGCTCTCTCCTCCCTGTAGGGATTACAGTCCAACAAGAAATGCTCCAGAACTTTTTCATATGCACACATGGGGCATTTGGTGGCCTCTCCCGTAAATCTACTTCTGTTATTAAGTTATAAATTATTTGTCCTACATCTGTACAATATAGTTGACGCTGGAGTGTTATCATATATATCCTCTATCTCCAATGTTTGCTTTCCATTGAAGATATATTTATAAACTTTCCTTTCCATCCATATCTTTCCTCCAGTTATCCACATCCCAGCTACGTAGTTTGTTAGCCAGTTTCTCTTTTTTGCAATCTTAGGTATTTTATATTTATTCAGTCCCTCAACCTCCTCCATCCACTTCCCTCTTGTTTCTTTTACTTTTCTGAATATTTCACATACCAACCTGCCTGTCATTTTTCAAAATACTTTTTACATAGTTGATCTTTCCTTTCATTATCCTTATCATTGATGCTCCCATTTCTCCTCAAACCACTCAGCCACGCTTCTTTCTGCCGATAGTATCGTTGTGTACTCGATTCTCATATCTCTGTAGTTGTTGAATTTGTTTTATTTATTGAATCTACCACTTTAATTCCTTCTATCTGCTCTTGTGAATCTTAGTTGAATATCAAAATTACTCATTTTTGTTCATCTCTAGGCAATATGTCCTCCCTATCTGTATTACTTGATATTTTCACTTGCCTCATCTATTTACATTGATAGCTGTAATTCATCATCCACAAAAAATGTATTTTAAATTTCTTTATAACCTATATCTTCGTTATCCAGCTTCTCCAGAATTTGGTATGCCACCAACTTGAATAGAGTTGCTGATAGAATACATCCTTGTCTTATTCCACTGCTTACTTTATTTTTTTTACATAGCTCATAATACAGGGTGTCCCATAAGACCGGCATCATAGGAAAAAAAAAAAAAAAAAGTTTATTTACAGGACGTGCTCAATATGTCCACCATTGTTTTCAATACACAAATTCAGACGTGATACCAAGTCAGCAAGCACATGGTGAATGATGTCAGGAGTAATGGTGTTACATGCCCCAATAATGCGCTGCCGCAAAATGTTCCACACTCCTAATTTTCTGTGTATACCAGCGCTTTCAAGTGGCCCCAGAGATAAAAATCTAGTGGCGTGAGATCCGGGCTTCTAGCTGGCCATTCCACAGGCCCTCGACGTCCTATCCAATGACCAGGGAATTGTTGGTACAGGTATTCCCTTACTTGGGTACTTAGAGCGACATCACCTGGAAACCGAAGCAGAGTACTTTGAACTGCATGCAAGAGTAAATCAACAGATCCGGAAATTGAACTTCATTCGTAGAAACATTTGACTTTTTTAACGGACTATTAACGGAAGTTAATTTCCATTTATCGTTATCGGACCAGTTAACTTCCGATAACTCGATATTTAGTCCGTTAACACGTTAACTGCGAGGAGTCATTCACGGAAGATCACCGCTCCGCGAATGAATTCAAACCGCCATAACTTGTCTGCCAATTCCGTCCTCTGCCGCAGTGAAACGGCTCTTCTCTCACGGCAAGGACATCCTGAGGCCTAAGAGGTCAAGACTGGCAGTTGGGCCTAACTTTGAGAAGTTGGTCTTTCTGAAGGGCAACCAGCACATTGTGTCTTTAATAAATGTGCCTAAAATTTAATTTTACCTTTCAGTTCCCGCCATAAAAATTCTCTGGTAAATTAAAATTTAGTTAATGGTTAGTGGTTACAAGGGTTTCAAAACATGTAATCACTACATTTTTTATTAAAAATAAAAAAAAAAGTTAAGCAAAAAAGTTGCAGAACTTTATAAAAAACTTCCGTTAACTTTGTAGTAAAGTGATCGGATTACCGTTATCGGAGTTAAAGGATTATCGTTATCGAAGTTAACTTTTTGGTTAACGGTGCCCACCACTGCCGTTGACCCAGTTATTGATGATCAATCTAGTACCGTCATTCCCAACGTGGGGCGCAGGCCCCACCGTTGGGGCATGGTAATATTTTGGTGGGGCATGCGTAGGACGTGCACCCTTCGGCTTACTATACCAAAGACTACGGGCAATCCGAGAATGAATTATTAACAGTGAATTGTTTTATAGTGAGTCTGTGTGAGTGAGTATGCGTGTTAATGCATACGGTGCATATATAGTATGTATACGTAAAAATATTTGTGTGTATGTATGTATATGTGTAATTGGTACACAAAGTATTTCCCGTCTCCCCACACTCGCGTGTCTCGGTCGACCAAGGAGAGGACGGGACGCATGTCGCCGGATGAGCCAATGTTTTCTCGGCCAATCAGCGTGTGTGAGCATTCAGTTTGCTTCTTAGTGTGTTTACGTTTGGCCGTGTGTCCACCATAATACCGTGTTGTTCTGAATTTTTTCATAATAATATGTGACTTATGTGTGAATTAATGTGATATATTACAATTTGGCAAACCAAAGAAAAGGAATATATTTTATTTTTATTTCTTTATATATTAATCGAACTCAGCAATTATGTAAATTAGCAGTATCTTGCATTTATACCAGTACGCCAAAACACTGGACTGTTTCTATAATAATTCGTTTTCGTTGACATTTATATTCCTCATTCAGAAATTTTTGTTCTGGATACTTCTTTAATTAATTTATAATTTTATTTATTTCAGTCACAAACCCTATGCATAAAATGAGTAGTGCAAGTAAAAAAAAAGTTCGTCAATATTCAGAGGAATATTTAAAATTTGGATTCATACCCGCTATCCATGATGACCGGTCACCTTTCTGCCTCTTATGCCAACAATGCTTGACCAACGAATCAATGAAACCAGGTCGTCTTGAGTTGCATTTGAAGGCGAAACATAGTGCGTATGTAAATTCAGATTTAAATTACTTTAAGTCTTTAAAGGAGAAGTTTGCAAAAAGATCAACAATAAAGTCTCTGTTTACTACACAAACTGTTAGCGTCAGTCGTACTCTTGAGGCTAGTTATGAAATTTCTTTACTCATTGCTAAATGTGGAAAAAATCATACTATAGGAGAGGATTTAATTAAACCATCAATATCAACATTTCTTAAAACAGTCCTGGAAAAAGATGACAACGCTGTTAAAGCCATGCCACTCAGTAACAATACTGTTAGTAGAAGAATAGATGAAATGAGTGAAGATATTGAAACACAACTTGTTGAAAAGCTGAAATCAAGATATTTCTCACTACAAATGGTTGAATCAACTCTGAGAGACAGTGAGGTCGTATTGTTAGCATATGCAAGATATATTGATAAAGGTGAATTTGCTAAAGAAATGGTATTCTGTAAATCATTAGAAACCACCACTTCCGCCGCTGATATATATGGTAAGCTAAACAATCACTTACACGTCAATAATATACCAATAGAAAACAACATCTTGTGCTGCAGATGGTGCTCCTGTTATGATGGGCAAGAAAAAAGGCTGCTTAAAATTGATGAAAGATGAGAATCCAGAAATGCTTCTTGTGCACTGTGTTATTCATAGAGAGAACTTAGTGTCCAAAAATATTACTCCTGTTCTTAATGAGGTACTACGCTCAGTTATAAAATGTATCAATGCTATCAAAGCTAATGCAAAATGTGAGCGTCTCTTCAAGCAATTTTGTGAAAATGAAAATGCAGACTATGTGAAACTTTTACTTCACACTGAGGTAAGGTGGCTCTCAAAGGGGAATTGCTTGAAAAGATTCATGGACCTATTTGATGTTCTTAGTGACTTTTTAAGTGACAAGCCTGAAATGAAGCACCTGCTAACCGTTGATGGTAAAGCATTTGTGAGTTATTTAACAGATATTTTTGAAAAACTGAATATGTTGAATAAACAACTTCAAGGATCAAACAAAACTCTTGTAGATGCAAAGACGAAGATATTTGGCTTCGTTACATTTATCGAGGTATGTCAAAAAAACATTTCTCACAAAATTTTTGACCAGTTTCATTGGCTAAAAAAATGTAAGGTGACTGATGCTGCTGTACTTGTCATTGTGGATCATCTGAAAATAATGGCCTCTGATTTTAAAGAAAGATTTTCTGATTTAAAACAAATTGATTTTCCAACATGGGTGATGCAGCCAATGCTAGTGGATATATCTGATGTTTCGATGCAGTACCAAGAAGAACTCTCGGAAATGCAAAATGATGAGTCAGTTAAAACTTTATTCAATATAAAAGGGGTGATGGCATGGCTTTGTGATGAGACAGAAACTAAATACCCACATTCAACCAACTTTGCAAGAAAATTGTTGTTACCCTTCCCATCTTCATATTTAGCTGAATGTGGCTTTAGTGCTGTAAATGATTTGTTATTGAAGAAAAGAAATCGACTGGATATCACTAAACGAGGAGACTTGAGACTTAAGCTGACTAAATTGGTGCCTGATATAAAATCTCTCTGTAGCAGACATGACGCACAAGGATCTCACTAACAGACATTTTTAGGTGAGCTCAAATTTTATTTTTCATTATTATTAGTTCAATAATTAAAATGATCAAAGTATTACAGAATAACTTTTCATTCAAATATTTTCTATTTCTGCATTCCAGTTCTCTATTATATGTTTGGAAACTTTATTTATTTAGCTGTCCTTTCGTTTTTTATTTTTCTCTTTCATGGATGCCATGTTCTTTGGAAGCTTGTTTAGAGACCAAGTTAATGGCCTTTTAAGCTTCCTTCACGTGAATAACAGTAAAATTTTGAATAACAAAAATTAAATATCACAGGGGGGGGGCATCAGGGTTTTAGAAATGCTTAGGTGGGGCATGGCCCAAAATCGGTTGGGAACCACTGATCTAGTATGAGAAAAAAAGTGCTGCACGTAATTTACGTAGCTTGACCAATTCCCTTTCAATACAGTGAAAGTAGTAGTATTAAGTTATCCAGTGAAGGATTTCACGGTTTTACTTTTCCTGATTGGCGGCGATACCACACATCCCAGTACCCTCTATTAGAAGGGGGGCGTAAAACAGAACCAAACGAGTACTAATTTGTGCAATACGTTCATGCCTGACTACGGGTTAGTTTATTCGAAATATCTTTTCCCAAAACCTACTTCCCACTATCGAGAAACATGTTAAGAACAACTTCAAAATGTTCCCACCGACAACAATGGATATCAGTAGTATCGAATTAGTCTAACTCGTTTAAATAAGTCTCGATCATTTTAATTAGATTCAAGGCACTTTGGCATCGTGTGTAATCATTCCATTAAAGATTATAGTACTTTCAAAAAGTTAAATAAGCAACTAACAAGCAAAACGGGAACGGCATGGCTTAAAGTGGCATAGCCACCATAACCGCTCTATAAAGTACAAAGTTAATCATTTGAAAGTGTACCAATGAAAGACCCGTAAAAGTAAGCTTTTATTCCGCAACTCAAAGAGCGAACCTGAAAACCACATTCGGTATTAACAAATGACATCAAAGTAGATAACATTTGTACCCGATTTAAAATGAATCAGACAGTACGAATAATTCAATCATAAAAAAAATCATTAAATTTTTAAAATTTCATCCTAATATTTTTTGGCAAAAACTTTAAACTAATGTACTGGGTTATTTCAAAAGAATTGAAAATCTTAATACTCGACTGAACTGTCGAACCTCGTGTGTGTTATCGTCCTTCCTTCCGTCTTTAGTGAAGTGTGTCTCACCTGAAATAAAAAAAAATACATTCAACTATAATTCTTCAGAGATAATTCTCTAGTTCTAATTTAATGGCTCAGGATGGGATTCTCTCTCATTGTTTTCAGCAGCAGAACTGATTATTTACGTATCATTAAAATTGATTAAAAGGTTTTTCAGCCAGGAAAATTGCACGTGTCCATCTTAGAAAACGAGGACGGTGACTATTTAAAGTCTTAAAAGTTCATAAATGAACCTATATAATATAAACTAGTCCATAACTGTCTACGACAGGTTTTCAAACTGTGTTCCGCGAGGCATGTCATGAGAGAGAGACAGAGACAAGATAAATAATATCAACTGGCATGAATGAATTTAAGATATATTCTGCGAATTCAGTGATTAAGTTCTAAAAGGCGTAGGCAAAGAGTGGGCGAGAGAATTTTAATTAAAACGATGATATCTCTAGAATAAGTGTTGCCCTCTTACCACCACAGTAAGAAACAGGAGCCCATTTTGTAAAAAACACGGCTGATAACCATAAGCACTGGTCCGATTGATATGGCGAGTTTGTTTTTAGGTTTAGTTTCCTCAGTTCACGGAAGTTATCACATTAATGTAATATTAAACTTTTATTCAGAGAAATTCAATTTTTTTTTCAGTTGAACTGAACTGAATAACCTTTATTGAAAAATACATCGGCTTCACAATTTATTTTATTTTATTTTTTTATTTTTTAACAAATAATTGTGAAATTGGATTCTTCATTTTATCATTTAATTTGGCCCTTAAGCTTTATGCTTTACTGGGCTCTTAAATAAAAATAAAAGTAGTAGTTAATGCATAAATGAAAAAACTTAATTATCGCATGTATTAATGTTAAGTTATTAAAACAAATAAAAAGTCATTATTGAAGTTATGATACTGCCCCAATACTATACAAAGAATCCAATATTAGACAAGATATGAATAACGAGTAATGTACATTCATTTCTGGATTACATATAACATATGAATAATAGTAATGTACATTTAATCACAGGTTTTTTTTTCATATTCCATCATTAATTGCAATTTCAACTTGACTTTAAACAAACTTACATTCACAACATTTTTTGTATTAGCATTTAAATCATTCCATACTTTCAGCCCAATCAAAATGGGTATTTTTTGAGATGAAGACAATCTAAAATGAGGTATGTAATGTGTTTTGAGCTATTTCTGGTCTGATATGAATGGATTTCATGACTACTTTCAAAATATTTATTTACCCATTTAAGTTAATGATTTGTTCTTGCACAAAAATAAAATGTGCCAGTTTATGCCAGTTAAGCACAGGCGTGGGTGATGAACCTAGACAACATGTATCGGGAGATTATTGATGTGACTCGACAATCCTCTCGTCAAATAACTGATTAAAATTAATCTCTCAGTGAATTACCCATGTTCCATGTCAGTTCCAGTATGAACTAATGAAATGTGGGTATCTGATTAGTACATATTGCAATTAAAAGAATTGCAACAAGTATCCAGAAAATCAAATTTCATATTACAGAAAAAATAATATCACTTCATCTTGGAAGAAAAATGTTTCTACTTATTAATTCTATGTTCAATATTCATTAACTATGACTAAAAACAATAAAGGTGTAATATAACTAAATAATTTAAAATGTCTCGTCGGTGTAATACAGGGGTGGGGAACTTTGTGTAGCAGGCAAATTTCAACTAAAATGCTCTCTACCAGGCAAATTGCAGCTTTAAAAATAGTTTGGAACAAAATTAAGATTTAAATACTGTACAACTTCAATCAAACTACTGTCCATGGGTAATTGAAAAATAGACCATGGGCACCATTATGCCTGCGGGTGGTAGGTTCCCCATCCCTGGCCTAATATAACGAGCATTATTGGCTTCATCATAGGCTGTGTGTGTTTTGTACGAGTTTTAAAGTACTTTCAAAAACTCAAGCCTACCCGCGTACCATACTTGATAAATGATAACCCTTTAAGTGTTAATAATGCATTAGGGGGTAAATGGTTTCCGAGTGAAACTACATTTTTGAGGTTGTTTTTGTACTATCTTAATCCCTGACAGTGGCAAGTTATAGAAATATCATTAACATCTACAGGGTGTTCCACTTAAATGGAAGCATAGGGAGCAATTAATGTATTCTTTCTCCAGACTCACGAGGGCAAATGCAATAAAGGTAAAAGGTAGCAACATCCTTTCGAATCCTATCCCAAGTCATTGAACATTTGTTTGATTAACTTAAAATTACTCGATAACAAATTCCAATTATTTTCCATTGAAAACTGACAAACATTCTTTATACTTATTTCTTTTATGCCGACAGTAATGTGGGGAGAAAAATTTAAAATAAATACTGCAATGAGCATAAATTGTTCTACCACCATTTGCTATATATCTTTAAAATTTTACCCGTTGGTCAAGGTTTCCGGAATATTTTTTTAAATAAAGGTTGCGTGGCTTTAAAAAGATTTAAAAACTCGTCTATGGTACACTTTAGGAAGCAATATTTTACATAGATTAAATTTTTTACCAAGTGGATTTTCACGTTATTAGCAGCAGCAGTGTACCACCACCACCACACACACACACACACACATATAATATATATATATATATATATATATTGTGTGTGTGTGTGTGTGTGTGTGGTGTGTGTGTGTAAAAAATGAATGAATAATCAATATTCATTTTTACATAAGAACCAAAATCGCTTAACGCGAGTTTGGATAATAATTTTACTTGTAGCTTCCTATTTTTGTTCGTGTCACAACCCTACGATCTACCATATCTATGGTTTAGTCGTATCCATTTTTCATTTGTTATAGAAGTTATTATAATTAATTATGAATTGTCTTGCATCTCACCCTCGACCCTAGATTATGCATACACATTGCATGTAACAGGATTGGAACCAGTAGTTGTACTTCTTAGTCATTACTACCCACTCTTTGTCTCTAATTCGTTCTTGTAAATCTTCCTAATAATGATTTGTACTATACGTAAAAATTCAATAACTATGACGTCACATTTTCCCTTCATCATATATCTAGTATTCAATGTATGAAAATTCTTTATCATCATACTAAGGACGACACACACTATAGAAGTCATTATTTATATGTTATGGAGTATAAACATTATTATTCAACCATATTCATCCATACGTCACGTTTTCCCGTCATTGATTTCCCTTGATCATTATCCTATATAAATTTTATTAAATATTCATTTTTTCTCGTTCGTTCGAAAACGCAAAAATACGTTCTCTTATTATCTTATTATATATATATTTTCCCCTTTTGTTCCAAGAGCCGCGCTGATGGTACTTCAACCAGCGTACCATGTTTCCAGGCAACACTCCCATTGACAACGCCATACAAAACTATCCAACTAGAAAGGGGTGAAAAGGTGAAGGGGGACAATTTAATGGTCAATGCTTAAATATTGGGCTGGCCTGCAGGAACCTCAAATTTGGGGTTCTGAGCCGCATGGTCAGTAAGAATGACTATGAAACCACTTGATGCGGGTTGGGGAAAGAAATTAGAATTGTCATCATTTAAAAGCCTCTAAAGACGCATAAACCCCGAATATCAGAACTTACATAAATCAATTACATAAAGCACTTACCAAAAAAAGGAAAATTTCAACGGGAGTCTCCAATTCAAAGGCAGAACCTAGAGAAAAAAATAAAATATAACCCTTTCAAGCGATTGATTGACCTTAAATCAAATTTGTTTCTCAGTGCCATGCATGTTGTCAACAGTTCATTCTGCCTCGTTATATTTCATCATAAAGGAAGAGTAGGGAAATTCTTCAACGATTTTAAAGTTGCTTAATACTCGACTAAGATGTATAAATTGGACATATAACTTTAGTAATGGAGGCTGGGGTCGAGCCAAACTAGTCAAATAATTTCACTTACCTCATCCCACTGCAAGAAACGGGAGATAGTCTGAATTGAGTTATGGACTCTGCCACCCGGTCAATTGCATTCAACTAAGCTGGGCACAGGGGCTTACAACCGAAACTAAAGGGAACGCCTCCTCCTAACACCGCAACACCCACGGCTTTCAGGAGTCCTTGGCAGCCCCCTGGTTAGGGGCTTTCTGGTCCCCCGTCCCCCCTTCTCAGGAGGAGTCCTGCAAGAACCTCCTCGCCCTCTCTCTCAGACCTTCCCGGGGAAGACTCGTCTGACCCCCTAAACCGGCCCCCACTCCCCCAAACACATCATACGGCAAAGGCCTTCTCGCTCGAATTTGTCTCATCAAAGCCTCGTTCACAATAAAAGAACCGGGAAAATGAGAAAATTACCTTTTAAAACCTTCAATGAAAGAAAGTTCGTTCCTAACGAAATATCCAACCACGAGCAGAATAAAAAATAAATTTTTATTTAAGGCAGATAGAAAAGTTTGAATTCAAGTACTTGGGGTGAATATTAATAAAACAGTGGGGGAAAAAATTCGTTTAAAAAACTGCCAAATACCAATTTTTTTTAATGTTGCTGATGCATGAAACTCTCAACTTTTACATAGCTGAGAGGGATTATAAAAGCATTTTTATCTAGCCAAGCAAGATTGAAACGCTAGCAAAAACTAGTTTCCTGCCCAGAAATGCATTGGCTTTAAAATGAATAAATTTATAAGTACCAATCGGGAATAACTTTCTAACAATTTACCCTACTTTGACAAACAAGCTATAATATTTACCAATAAAAATGGTTCAAAGCGCGAATATGGAAGTTCTGCAACAGAAAAACCGTAATTAAACATTCGTTCGCACAGGGTACAAACTCTCGTCTTATATTTACTTCAGATGGTGATGCATGAAAGTTTAAATCAGGTCTCATACAAATGGTGGGAAAGTATCATTGCAATTATTGATTGATAGGCGACAATAAATCGAAACTGATTCGATTCAACACTTACCTTAATTGCGGATGTGCACCCATTGCTTTTCCGCCACTGAGCAAATAACGAATCTGTGGACTATGCAAAGGTATAAACATCGCTGAAGAGAAATTCAAAAGCTGAGAAATATTCGAAACTATCATAGATATCCCCACAAGGTTCTTAAGATCATGGATAATCATATGTCCCTATACTTTCATCATTTAACGTGAAGAGCAATTTCACGACAGTTTCAAGTCTTCAAATGAAGAATGTAATATAGTGCAAGGGTGTCCCCACCCCGGGAACTTGCATTAAATATTCGCAAAATTTAAATGAAAAAATTGAATTACCAATTTCAGTGAGCACAGTACCCGATATAAATGAACATGTCTGTGCACGGACAATACACTATTAACATGTAAATTTATTTGAAAACAAGTTTAGGATATCTGTACGACTACAAGACGTACGCTTCTCAAATTCGCTGAAAGTGACTAATGGTGTCAAATCGTACGTATAAAATTTTATATTCATAATTCTTTATTGCAAATGTTAAGGAATGAGCTCCAACTGTTTTAAATCCCAACACTAACACTAACAAAACACAATTGAAGAGAGCAGAATTATTTTATTGAAGTCTAATCATTAATCATAGTACAAAAATACAATAATTCGGAAGGAACAGTACCCCATTTCCTTGCCAGGGCCCACACATTAAGACTGCACATTCTTTATCATCATTACCCAAGACAATAAAACTAAATATAAAGCAAGCTAAAGACTATAAAGCTTACCTCATTAAATGCATCATCTTGGATATGAATTAAATGAATTAAACAGCAATCGGCCCTGCGGGTTAAAATAAACTTTTCAAAAAACCATTAAAAATCATTAACATACATCAATGAATAAGGAAATCAGAATCTATATTTAACATTTTGCTATAAGCAATCTTAAGGTGTCCCAAGATACTTTCATCCTTTCCTATCAATTTAAGAATTATAAACTTTCTGAACCATTTGGGAACTTGCCTTTTGCAAAAGTGGCAGTGCTCTTTCAACATGGAAGGAATTCCAGTCTAAACAAATATGGAAGAAAATGCAGTATTTTTTTTTCTTTAAGAACCAAACCATCTTCGTTAATAAGATGTAAAAGCCTTCACAATCTAATCGGGTCGAGACAGGAAATGTTTTAAGGTGAATCATCACACGTGTAACGACCCAACTTTGCGCTGAATTAAAATAACTTTAAACCACTTTTTTTTTTAAATCTTTAAAAGAGCAGAGAAAATATTCTTGGGAAGCTTCGAAAAGTCGAAAATATTCCCGAAACAAATAAATAAACTCCAATTAAATCAGTCCCTCAGCCATTTAAAGAACTATTTCGGCCAAAGTAATTTATCCTCAATGAGAATCGGACATATGTTTGTCAAAATCATCATTCAGAGCTATGAACTATCAATATTGTATGGACAATGTTCATCAACTTACCAAATACAGCGGGAATTTCAAATTTCATTGAATGGTCAAAATCTATTCTGAAAGGAAAAGGAGAGGGAGGTGAATAATCAAGACCGTCAGTGTCGCAAAAAGCTTCGATGCAATGAATTTCAGACGCACATAAGCCATCACAATATTCAGGTGGAAACCGCAAATGTTTTTCTTTGTAATAATCATTAGAGATCTCAACCAATATAACGAAGTGTAAAACAAAGTTACCTGAAAAGTTGAACTACTGGTATATCTTGAAACACCAAGAATGAACCTGCAGGAAAATTAAAAATTAGATTTGATGCAGTTAGAGCAGTGCTTTCGAGAGCGCCTAAAAATCAGAGCGCTTAAATGTAACTCAAGTACCATCATAAGTAGCAAGCAAAGTGCATCATTCATAGGTTAAATTTTTTAAAATTATACCAAAATATTAACCAACCTGGCAATTCTCAGCAGCACACAGTCCATAAATCCATGGGTGGTGATTACACTAGGCAACAAAGATTTTGTTACAGAAGACCAAATAGGTGCTCCTAGCTAATTTCGGTATGCTGATTTCAAATCTATAATTAGATTTTTTCTATCACGTCTAGATTTTGTGTAAAATGCAAATCACTTTTAGTAAAATTTTCTACCACGTCCAGATTTTGGTTTTAATCGGCTTAATGCCAGTAATATGAAACTTGCTTTTCAAGGTTAAAGCAATTTTTTTTGCCAACTATATACAAATTCGAACAATTTTGATAAATAAAATTTATCCCGAGTTGGCAACACTGAGTCAAGAGCATAGTAACGGGCAACGGCCCAACGGTCAGTAGCTACGTGACAGTCAAGCAGAATGGTTGTCGAAGCTCTCTGCTGATGAGCAAGTGACAGGTTGTGGTGACTTGTGTGTTTTTATAGCATTTGTTTTGTACTACGGTATTTCTTTTTATTTTGCACATCGTAATAATTACTTTCTACGTTTTTTCAGATATTGTATGGTAATTCAAAATGGCATCAAATAGACGTGCTTGTGTAAATCACCCAGACAACTTCTGCTTTGTCTGTGGACAATATACACCTAAGCCACAACGTAGAAACATAACAACAAAGATTAAACTTGCCTACAAGTGTTATTTTGACTAAGTTAGGAGACCAACAGAGGGACTGGGCACCACATATTTGCAGTGCACAGTGCAATGCAATGTTAATAGCTTGGATGAATGGTAAAAGAAAAGCTATGCCGTTCTCAGTCCCCATGGTTTTGCGTGAGCCGAAAAATCACTTCAATGATTGTTATTTTTGTTTGACAAAGATTGCTGGTTTCACAAAGAAAAACAAATCAAAGATCACGTACCCAAACTGCGAATCAGCAATGAAACCAGTACCACATGATGAAACAAATCCACCACCAGTTCCACCAGCAACAAACACATTCTGTGTGATATAGTGATATAGAAACAGGGAAAGATGGCATATATGTTCCAGACGCAAATATTTCCCCACATTTGTTAAGTCAAGCGGAGTTAAATGACTTAGTGCGCGATTTGGAATTACCAAAAGAAAAGGCAGAGTTGCTTGGTTCAAGACTTCAAGAATTTAATCTTCTCCAACCAAACACCAAAGTTTCCCATTTCCGCCATCGCCATTTGCAGTTTTCATCATTTTACTTACAGGAAGAAAACGTTTGTTTCTGCCACGATATCAGTGGTCTGATGCAAGGGATTGGCTGTAGCTATGATCCAAAAGAATGGAGACTGTTCATTGACTCTAGTAAAGCTAGCCTTAAAGCTGTATTACTGCACAACGGCAATGAAAAACCTTCAATACCTGTAGCACATGCCACTGGCCTTAATGAGACTTATGAATCGATGAAACTGCTGCTAAGACTCAACCGCAGGGGCTTACCAAAACTTTGTAATGACAAAGAATTGAAACTCAATCAAGGTATATCCTTTTTCAAGTGGAGAGACAATCGATGTGTTCATTTTTTATCCAATTATCATGGAACAGAAAAGGTACGGAACAGAAAAAGGTACTGTTAGCAGGACTCGGAAAGATCGATCTAAAGTACATGGGTAGGGTTGATAAGGGAGATATGTTGAGCACTTTATTACCGAAATCGAAAAGCAAAAAAATGGTGGCACCGTATATTCTTTGTACTGCTTGAAATGGCCTTAGTAAACTCGTACATTGTATTCTGTGAATTGTATGGAAAAATTTCTGTGCTACAATACAAGTGTGAAGTTACTCAAGGGCTTCTAACAAAAGCGAGGGTGCTGCCCAAAAAAAAAAAGGTAGACCACGAGGATCAACAGAAACTGTTGTTGAATCACCCGCTCCTCGAAAAAAGGGGTTTTCCATATCTAATGACACTAGGCTTCAGAACAGGAGAGCTCACTGGGCTGAGTTCGTACAAACTAGAGGAGGGCGAGTTTTGTGCCTCGAAGAAAATTCAGTCGTCCACATTCTAAATGTAGTCTATGTAGTGTTTTTATGTATAAATGACTATAAATGAAAAGAAAAACTGTTTCTATGATTACCATTATGCTTAGTACTATAATTCTAGCATTACGACTTTTCATATGCATGAATAAATAATTCCTCAGTTATATGGCCTTGTGACCTCTCGGTACTTTCAAGTACCAGATATATATTATGCCAATAAAACGCAATAAATTTTTATTAACAACCATTATTATAGCAATAAAACACCACGATGTATAAAAATGGCAAAAAAAAAAAAATTAAATTTTAAAATTCAGGATATAAAAGGAATTAAGTCAGTCAGTCCTCTTGAGCTTAAGAGAAAGTATCATGTTCAATCCACAAATTTAATCATAATTCTCGTCAAACGCTCAAGTGAAAAGCTTAGAGTTCCTACCTTTCTTTCGACGGAAGTTTCCTCACCAAATTTTATTCAGGGTCAAGGTTAAAAGACGGGGACTTATTTCCATCCAATTCAAGACTACTCATCCTACCACTATTCCTGAAATTAACCAATGGCAATAGTAAAAAACTTCACAAATTTACTACATTAGATTAAAATTTAAAGCTCAGAAAAATGGCATTTGTCGGTAATCATGAACTCATAGTAACAAGCACCAAGATATAATAAGCGTAAATTTAAGGATTAAAAGGTTAAAAACTTGTAAATTCAACTAATATCCTTAATGTTACAGTAAAGCAAAATGTGAATCTTTAAAAGATACTAACCTTCGGCTTGTACTTTTAGAGAAACTGTTCCTTCATATTCACGCACAGAACAATGGTGCAAGAGCCTAAATCTATGAAAATGAACAATTAGTGATGAAAACTTAATAAAATGTTTTTCCCTCCTTTTAATTAAGTTTCAGTATCCTTTTGACATACTCTCACAGAATTTCAAGATGCAAATTATCATCATCACAAATATCTGATATATTTTAAACTATTACAATTAAATACCTCCAATCTGAAGTCCTGCCATATAGCAACATCTGAAAATAAGAAGGAAAAAAACTTAGGAAACGGCACACTACAGTCTACGGAAGAGATTAATAGGAATCTAAACTCAGTCAAATGCCTCGTTTGTCACCAGAAAAAGCACGCGGGTTGTGTGCTCTGACTCGTCATCGATCATCATAGTAAAATCCCAAAGTAAATAAATCTATACTAATAACACTAGGGAACAACATTTTTGTTTCTTGAAAACTATTTGGTGTTTCTTATAGAACTTTTGATGCAGATTCCAAATATGGTTTCAGAATTTTTCTATCACCCATAGTTTTCGAGAAAATAATATTTCCATTTACTCACAGTTTTCCCAAAATATTAGTTAAAATTAAGTGTACTAATTTAATTTTTCTTTTTTTCCCATGTTAACTATATTTAATAGTATTTTTTGCATTAAAAAAATATAGCTATTTAAGCAGACGGATTTTTAATAAAAAGAAATTTTTTTTTCAAGTTTTGCTCAAATTTTAAAATTTTTCATAGTAGAAAAAATTGGTTTTTCATTCCAAAAAGTTTTCCGTGATTTCAATAATTTTCCGCCAGCATGACTCGAAACTATTAATCCCAGAGATACATTTTGCTACGTATGTGGAGAACTAACCATAATGGCACAGAGGAAGACGATGACCCCACTCGTGAAGAAGGCTTACGAACTTTATTTTGGATGTAAGGTAGGCGACCAAGACAAATCCTGGGCACCTCATATCTCATGCATTTCCTGTGCCATCACTCTTAGGGGTTGAATTAAAGGAACCCGCAAATCTATGCCACTTGCCATACCAATGATTTGGAGAGAGCCCAAGGATCACCTAACGGATTGTTATTTTTGTATGACTAACGTTTCAGGATTCTCTGCCAAAAATAAACATAAAATTCAATACCCAAATCTTGCATCTGCCATGAGACCAGTACTACATGACGATGATAACCAATTCCAACTCCCCCAAAGTCATGGACACTGGATGAAGAGTCTGAAGTTGAACCAATGGAAATTGATGACACTAAAGATACAGACTTACAGCAACCTAAATCAAATAAACCACGTATGATAAAGCAGGTTATGCTGAATGTTCTCGTTAGAGATTTGGACCTTCCGAAAAAGAAAGCGGAATTATTGGGCTCCAGGTTACGTGAATGGAATTTGCTGGGAAAAGAGACAAGCATATCGGCGTTCCGCACTCGCCAAAAAGATCTGATTCAGTATTTCTCCTCGTCAGGTGGTTTATGCTACTGTAATAATGTAAATTGACTGCTGTTAGCTCTCGGTCATGAGCACAAATCTGAAGATTGGCGTTTATTTATTGACTCTTCGAAGCTAAGCCTCAAGGTTGTACTACTTCACAATGGAAATAAATACCCTTCCATTCCTGTAGGGCACGCTGTCCACATGAAGGAATCTTACGAAAATATGAAACATCCTTCAGCAGATTAATTATGACCTGTTTCGTTGGTGTATATGTGAGGATTTAAAAGTCGTCGCGCTTCATCTGGGAATGCAGCTCGGTTATACGAAGTTCTGCTGCTTCCTTTGTGAATGGGACAGCAGAGCCAGAGATTCACATTATTTTGTAAAGGATTGGCCACTTCGTAAAAAATGTATCCCAGGACTGAAGAATGTGTCTCATGAACCTTTAGTTGACCAAGAAAATATACTTACCGCCACTTCACATCAAACTTGGCATCATGAAAAATTTTGTCAAAGCAATGAACAAGGAAGATGAGGCATTCAAATATTTGAAGAAAAAGTTTTCACGACTTGACGATGCAAAGATAAAAGAAGGGATCTTTGTTGGTCCCCAAATCAGAGAGCTCATGAAAGATCAAAAGTTTGATGATGCCTCGAGAGGAAAAGAAAAAGTGGCATGGGAGGCCATGAAGAATGTTGTCACAAATTTTTTAGGGAACATCAAAGCCTCTAACTATGAAAAAATAGTGCAGGACATGATTGAAGCATATAGGTTATTGGGATGTAATATGTCACTAAAAATCCATTTCTTGCACCCCCATTTAGATTTCTTCCCTGAAAACCTCGGCGACGTAAGCTACTATGGAGAAACGCTACCAAGGGAGGTAGGATCCGGCAATGTTAGCTGATTACTGCTGGACACTGATGCGAGAAGCTCCTAATGAAAACTACAAGAGAAAATCAGTGACAAAAGTTTTAAGAAGAATATTTTGAATGCCAATCTGCACTAATATAATTTTTATGAAGTATTTCTACTAACTTCTATACACTTTTTGAATAAATATTAAAATACAAATTTCTCAGTAACCTTGGGTGAGAGAAATTCTACGGCTATATTCGGAATCAGCGGAAAAAATCCTATAAGACCGACCTGTTCACGTCCAAGAAACAAAAAAAGTTAAAATTTGTTCCCCAGTGTAATTGTGACGGTCGAACTGCGAACTTCGCGTCTATTATGACCGGCCAAACCACTGGCCAGATTTGGAATATCACGACTTAACCTAATCAATCTTCAAGGGCGTACAATTAACATAACCGGATACATACATACATACCTCTCTCTCTTTAACCGATGATTAGCTCCGCCTGAATTTTTCATTCTGACGAAGGTAAAGCTTTTCACTTCACCTTAGACCTACAATTTAATGTGGAATCCAAACCACCCGCCAACAGCAGCCCAGCGTCTTAACCACTAGACCACCTATTTATCTACCAACCACTGTATGGAAGTGTTGGTTTACGTCGTCGTCGTTGGCCTAGGCAAGCTACGGCTTGGGACCGTAGCGCATCTATCCGGTATAGGTTAACCTGGATGATGTAGCCATAAGCACTGCCGCTAGTTAAGTGCCAACCAGTGATTATCTCACTAGCCGTATTGAGTCCGTTAGGCGAAACTGCGACAGTACCAAAGGTGGAAAATATAACCTTTGGTTTTCTATTATTTATTTGTAAAATGGACATGGTATTAGATTAAAATAAATATTTGAATATAAATAATTAACTGACAATTGTGATATATAATTAATTATGTTTACATACAATAAAATAATATAGTATACATAAAATTAGTATTAATGTGGTTCACAATTGACTTATAATGGGGTAACTAATTTAAAATGAATTTATACTATTCCGAAATTCAAGACGGTAAAATTAACATTTAACTTGAAACTAAAATAAGAGTATTCACTACAGAAGGATGAACATCTGGGTTTTGCTGCGCGCAGGCTGCCGTCACCAGTCTCGAAACCGGGGCCGATGGATTTGTAGTCAGCGACGCTAACACCACCACCACCACCACCAATGCGCCCATTATATATAATAATGATTGGGGTTGTTTAACCTCCTTCACATCTCGTGTATCATCATGACAGGGGACCTACAGCTTTACGTGCGATCCGAACCACGGGTCGCTACATAATCTGAACACGGAGGACGGTCTCGCATCCAACTACTACCCAGACCCAATGTCGCTTAACTTCCTGATCAACGGGAAGCGGTGTTACGAATGGCTACGACTAGCCCATATACATACATACATACATATGTGTGCGCGCGCGCGCCCGCGCGATAAATTTCAATTAAACGTGAAATGAATGAATAATGCAAACCCACAAGAAAAAAAAATTATTCCAAGGCCTTTCGTGTACTCAGAAGTACACCTCATCAGGGAGGGATGACGAGGTTCAACTTCCACTGGGTCAATCCGCTAGTTAATAGAATTGTCAAGAAGATACTCTTCTTGATTAGGATTACTCCTTATAAAATTAAAATTCTACACCCACATTCACCCTTTCTAAACGATCAGAAAGTGTTCATACATTCATTTCCTAAAAAGCGATGTGATTTTGTATGAGAAGTCTCTAACCTCGCTTCTGTTAGATACACATTACTTCGTGGTGAGTACAGCCCGACTTGTCTTGTAACTCTTATTTTTTATATTGTTTAGAAGTTGTTTTAGTATTTGTATTCTTTTTGTTTAATTATGTAATATTAATGTCTTCAATTTTAGTATATATCCTGTATTCATAATTCACATTATTTTTAAAAAGGTTCTTCCTGAATGCTGGTACTCTCCGATACCACATTGGCGAAGACATTAAAAGAACATTGTTAATAATTCATAAGAGAGACACTTGGAGGCTGTCGGATACATCTCAGCATCGACCAGATTCCTAACTTGAACAATAAGCTATCCTGCCCATAGTTATACATCATTTATCTTTTGCCCATTTCATTTAGTCACTTCAACCCTTCATTTAAGTTAATGTCCTTATAGTTTAATTATATATCTGATGTCATAACCATTTAATTAAATAACTTAGTTTTCATTATAAATATAATTTAAATTCTTTTTGTATATTTTCTTCATCCTAACCACTGAGTGTAACTTTTAAATTCCAATCATAAATTAAGAACCTGGTCTTTTTGACAAGAATATAACCCCCAAATTCCCTACAAGAATTTCTTTCAAAAACTGCATAACACTTATTTACAGTAATAAGAATAAATACAAGATAAATTGCACTGCAAATTATTTATTAATTTAACTTAATTACGGGCCAATGTAAACTAATTCCAGTATATATAAAGATTATTCAAATAAGCATCCAGTACAGTATGAATGAAAGTCAGTGGGTAAAATATATTCTGTCGAATTAATTGTACGCTCTTGGTAGTGGATACTTTAATGTTGGCAGTACTTAACCCTAGCATTTAAAAATTTACTTCATACTCACTCCAGATCTCATTTTCTTAAGCCAATTTTTTGATCCCACAGAAACTACAATAAAAGTTTACAATTAAAAACTTAGAAAGACTAAAGAAAATTTTTATTTAAATATTTAAATTCACAAAGACCAATCAACAATCACCACCAGTTCGTAAGATAGGGACAAAAGACTCCTATAGAGGTTTCATCATTATAAGTAGTTCTTAATACAAATCTTATTTCATACCTTAAAAACCAACAATGGCCTCGAAAATCCATCAAAATAATCTAGAAAATAAAATGCGAATATAAATTTGCGTTTACCAAACTGCCTCTTCGCAATTAAAATCATTGCCCTGCTCCGCCTCAGCGGGTTCTGTTTTTGCTAGCTATTGAGAGAATGTGAGCAAAAACTATTACGCATTGCTTGACATCACGAGAGGAAGGAAACGCTATACTATCTCTGATCAAGGATACTTTTAAATTTAGTTCCATGATATTATCATCATATATGGCTGTATATGGCTGTATATGGCTCAGGTTTTCCAGTTTTAAAGCCAAAATTAACATTGAAATGTTTACACGGAGCAGTAGTGCAGACTAGTCCTAGTCTATGTTCTATTAACTAAATTTAGTCATAACAGTTTGGAAGCATGAAACAAGCTAGAAATGAATGCATTGCCAAAAATAATTACAAAAAATATTTCCTAAACAAGTTGGTGAGAGAATACATACATACCATATAAACTAAGGCACTCATTCACACCCGCATCCTGGTGGATCAGCACCCTTACACATGACTAAATTCTACACCTGCGGTGCTTTCACTACATTAAGAGAAAAAATAATATTTACCTCGTGAGATAATTCATGGAAAATTGGGGAGACCTGAAAAATTTGAATTATTAAAAACTAGTAAAAAAATATTATTATTAAAGTACTTTTAAGGAGTCAGATGGCCGTTCTCTTTGTCTACAACAAAGTATTTCAGAATATTTCTGAACAATCATCACGTTAAGGACCAAAAAAATTTTTTTAGTAGATTTTTCGAAAATGGAGATTTCACTAAGGAATATTTTACCCGCAACTTATAACAATGCTTACATTGAGAAGACTGACAAAATTTGAGTCATTGCTCAACCTACGCTATTAAGATACCCTCCGCTTTTTTTTTTTTTAAGTTCCTTTCACCACGACCCAACCAATCACTCCAGTCCTGAACAAAGTTTTTGGCAAAGCCTACAAATACTACAAAATAAAAAGGCATTGGGGAAAAGATTCTTCAATTGTCCTAAATTATTTTAATATAAAAGGCAGAAACAGAATTCACTTAAACTATTCAAAATTAATTTTACTTATATGAACGACTCATCCGCAGGCCAAGACAAACATTTCCTGAAAGCTACTCTGCTCAATTTACTTTAAATAGGCTACAAACGCCCGACTCATGACGGGAAGTGGTTACAAACAGCCACAGCCACGTTAAGGCGTTTATTATCAAACCGAAATGTAAGCAATGTTTAGGTAGGGTTCTACCAAAACAAATGAGGCGTCCCTTCAACCAACTGTAAGGCTGTTTTATTGCTAATTTTGAATGCGAGCCAAGTAATTCATTTCAACTAGAGTTCTTTGTCAGACACTTAAAATTACAGTTGACAGTGATGCGAGAAAATTTCAACTTATCAAAGGCAATAAAAACAATACTTCTATTGCTGCATCGACAGTTTCAGACAGACCCCGTTTTCGAGTTAAACCATTAACATTAGGTATAATTAAGTCGTCTTCTATATGCTTCCAAACATATGATCAGATACAGTCTAGCAAAAGAATAATCAGGGAATCATTTTGATGACCCTAAAATATATATTTATCATGGACATGAACATTGGAAACCAGCAAAAATCCTCCTATTACATTACCTTTCAAAGAGGGGCTGCAACCTCTGCTCTTGCATATAAACATCTTCAACTAAAAATTACTGAAAATGAAAGAATTATTCAGTTAAAATTTGGTCAACAAAAAAAAAGCCGCGTAGCCAAAGACGCTTAAAAGATTAGGACATTTTATTTTTTAAAAGTTTTAAAATTAGTTAAGCGGAATATCTGCAACATTGTTTCAATTTCGATCGCAAATTAGACAAATGACGCAATAAATACTAATTTTAATACAAGTGGGGACAACCAAGCACGAGAGAAGCGACAGCTGGTTATAATTGTCAATAAAACTTAAGCGAAGGAAATACGGGACACTCTACATAAAGTAACGTGTATGGCTATTCAACTGAGGCTATATATAATTAGTTTCAGGTTATATCAGAAAGCGCAGTTTCCCTTCAATCCTTTTGCGTGTGGCAATAAGGTCTAAGGGCCAGTCTACATTTTGACTAGTTCAATACCCCTGCGCGACTCATCACCTATTAAGTTATACCACTTACTAGCCACACACTCGATGAATTATATAATTCAATATAGGGTAGCAGGATCAAACATTTTCCAGTAAATATACATTAACGCAGAAATTGCTTAAAATATTGAAAACTTAAGTTACAAATTACGAATGACCAAACGATAAATTAGTAATAGCATCCAGGATACCAAAACTTTAGCTCATTATAGGTCAAGCTGCAAAATCCGACTAGATGCAATTAACCAGAATATATATATATCACATATATTTACTGCTTTAGCCTGAGGAGTCTTATTGTGGGTAAATGTACGATTTCCATTGGAGCCTTTTGAAATAGTGAACATAGCTCACAGACCCCAGGTTGGGAACCACTGATCTAGTCTAGTTCCTCAGTTTAGAGTACTTACAGTGCGATGTCAATCTGACTGTTGCAAGAACATTGCAAACATTTTTAATTTCTTGACAATAGCCTTTATGTTTGAAGGACACTTTTCCATAGTTGCTCCGTTGTCACTTCCTCGTTCGCTCGTGCTCTAGGAAAGAATCGCGGCAATACTGGGATGCTCCGATGACATTCTGTAATGGCAGAAAAATTGGTATTGCACAATACATACAAATTATAAATAGTTAACGAGTACCTTAATGGTTTAAGTTATGTTGTACAGTAGGAAGATAGTCTGGAAATGGGAGGAAAGTATTAGCTAGTTTAAAGAACTTCGCAACTCAATTGGATTGTTGTTTAAGAACTATTCAGAGATCCGGATTAATATATTTCAACACTAGTGTCAGCAACTCTCAAAATTCTCATCTCCTTGAACTCCGAAAAAGCTCCAAGAACTTGCTTAAGGATTAAATTACCAAGGACAATTGTAAATATTGGTAAATTTACAACCACTATTACTATAAACAAACTATACCACCTACCACATGATAGAACTGAAATGAAGCTCGGGTGACAAAACGCCTAATACAAGACAACAAAACCCTATGATATCCACATTAAATTTCCCATTAAACCCTCACACATTATTTCTGAATTTTCAAAGAATAAAGAAAAAACAAATTATGATTAGATTCATGATCACAAAAATTCATTTAAATACTTTATTCATAATTTGAAATAGCATAGTAGTAAAGATATGCAAATTCATAAATTACAACTAGTTTTATCATGTAGGTAGTAGACCTGCTAAGTGACTTTTCAATGATGCAAATGTCCCCTTTGGTATGGAAGTTCCTTAGGGCCATAGGAAAAAATTTATCAATTGAAGACAAGTTTTATCCTAAATCCAAGATGGCTACCGTCGGCCATATTGGAAGACATGGCCGACTCAGAGCCAAGGAACAGTTTGTCATAGAAACTATGATATGTCTTCCACCTAATTTGAGGTCGCTGAACGTGTCTGGCATCAATTTTACATTTGGAATGCATTTAAAGGTCAAATCCGGGAAATGCTACACAAAGTTGACATTTTGATAAAATTTATGAAAACACAATTTAGAGGCATGGAAGCAAGAATTGAAAATTGAATGATAAATTTACAAGTTCTATGGTATCTACATTAGGGCGGAGTGAAAAACTCATTTTTCGAATTTTCAAATTGGCTAGTGTGGAAAATGTGTGGAGTAGTGAGGAAATAAGCTGGTATAAATTTAAAATCATAACATTAATATCTTCAGGTGCCACAATGACCTTCAATATTGAAAAAAATTGAAAAAAGCAGATTTTAACCAATAATTACAGAAGAGTCCACGATGCACAATAGACAAAAATTTATTCACACTTGTATAAAAATAGCTCAGTCAACCTTTAAAAAAAGTTTCTATTCTCTAAAAAGTTTTCTATAGTCAGCTCACTCAGCTGTCACGTGAGTACCTCGGTTCAGTGTAGCTGTCGCTCTCGTAGCAGGTGGGTGTTCTGTTGTTGGCGTTACTCATATAGTCTAACCTATATTTCTCTCGAGTTTGTGCAAAATCAACCAGGGCCTCAACTGAGTGCCCCATGTTTGGTATGGGGGAAGATTTGTGGCACAGGAATCTTCCTACATACGAAGGAGTTTTTAAATATTACTTGTTTGTAAGAAACGATTTGAAACAGAATACTAATAAAGATCCTTCAATATCTCAAATATTAGAACAAGTTGTTGATAAATTTAAAACAATTTGGGAAAGTGCTTCCGTCCCAATTCTGTCAGACAGGCGAATTGAAACAATGTTCAGAAGCTACCACGAAAAGTATCGTGTCATTATGAAGCCATACCAAAGCAGAAAAAATTCTGAAGCTTACAAAGCAAAGATTGATATGTTCAAAAAAGCACACACGAAACTTTTTGACATTGCAGCGTGCAAGTGCAAAGTACTAACACAATGTTCTTGTCCCAAAGAAAAAACGGTTCCAAAGGAAGAAGTGACGTTCCTCTTAGATCAAAGGAGTGAAAGAAAACTGTTTATTGATAGAGTAAGAAAGCAAAAAGAAGCTGTGAGGCTCACCAAAGAATCTTCACAGGAGAAATTGCAGGATACAAATGTTGAATTATCATCATCGACATCAAATAGTGAAAGTGAATCTGGCGAAATATCAGACGATACATTTCCAGAGCCAGTTAGCTCGAACAACCTGAAGAACAATTATTCAAGAAAAGGAAAACTACAAATCTACCTTCAGTGGCTACTGCTTGTGACAGGACTGCAGTTTCAGATCGAGCTGCAGCATTCATTGTTAGTGCAGTATTGCAAGATATTAGAGAAGTTTCTATTGACAATACATCTGAAGTAGTGGATAGGAGTAAAATCAGGAGAGAAAGACAAAAGAAGAGATCAGAAATTATGAAAGATCAAAATCAGGTCCCAATCAGAGGAATCTATTTTGATGGTCGAAAAGATTCTACACTCTACCAAAAAAAAAAAAAAGAGAGTCCAAAGTATATCAGAAGAAGGTAACAGAAGAACATATCACTTTAGTGAGAGAACCTGGTTCAGATTATTTGGGCCATTATTCTGTGAATTCTGGATCAGCTGAAGAAATATGTAAAGGAATGTTTGAGTATATTGGAAATAATGACATGAACCTGGAAAACCTTGTTGCCATTGGATGCGATGGTGCAGCAGTCAACACTGGAGAAAACGGAGGCGTTATAAGGCTTATAGAATTGAAGCTGAAGAAGCCAGTTCAACATTTAGTGTGCCAGCTCCATGCCAATGAATTGCCATTACGCCATTTAGTTGCAAAGCTGGATGGAAAAACATCTGGCCCCCGCGGATTCACCGGTCCTATTGGCAGGGAATTAGAGAACTGTGAGAGTCTTCCTATTGTCGAGTTTGAAAGGATTGATGCTGAGGAACCAACTGTAGACTGTGAAGATCTTAGCACCGACCAAAAATATCTAATTGATATTCATCAGACCATAACAAAGGGATATTGCTCTCCAGATCTTGCTCATCGTAGTCCAGGCAAAATGGCACATTCACAATGGCTGACTACAGCAAATCGCTTGCTTCGTCTATACGTTTCAACTGTAAGTCCATCTGAGAACCTCATGAACATTGCTTCTTTTATAATGAAGGTCTACATCCCCCAATGTGGTTTTCTATTAAGCAAAGTACGTCTTTTGTCAATGGCTCAAAACATGTTTTCAAAACTATTTAACTAACAAGAACACTGAATGACGAAGTAAAGGATATTGTAAACCCTGTCATACAAAGAAATGCATTTTTTGCAAATCCAGAAAATATTCTAGCATCAATGATTCATGATGACCGCAGCGACATAAGAGAATTAGCGTGGAGGCGAATAAAGAAAGCAAGGCAAACAAACAAGGAAAAAATTGTGAGGCGTTTCACAGTACCTGTTATTCAATTTGAAGCTACTGATTATACTGATTTAATTAATTGGCAAAAATGCATTGTCACTGAACCACCTGTGACAAGACACCTGACAGAAAATGAGATTGAAGAATTCATAGAAAACAAGAGTACCCCTCCATTCGAGAAATTCCCTTGTCATACACAAGTAGTAGAAAGAATGGTAAAATTAGTGACTGAAGCATCATCAAAAGTATTTGGATTGAACGCGCGAGATGGCTTCATAAGATCAACACTTCAGTCACGTAAAAAAATGCCATCATTCGAAAGTAAAGCTGAATATAAAGTTTAAATAAAACGTTAATAGAAAAAAACATGCGCAAGGATGGGTGGTTGGGAGGGCATGGGTGGAGCTCGACACGCAGCCACCTCCTCGTGGTGAGTTCTGGATTATTTAGATTAATCAAAAGAACATTGATCTAAATAAACTAAGAGCTGCGTAATTCATTAACTATTTTGGTAATTGGAACACTTAATATATAATAATAACAAGTAAGTTTCAGTTATTGTACTAATGCAGAATATAAGAAAATCATTATATTTCACTTTTTTCGACGGCTTTGTGGCACCTGAAGATATAATTTCGCAGGACTAATATTTATGCACAGTCATTATCTATAGCACCCACATATTTTCCGCACTAGCCATATTTGAATTTCGAAAAACCTCATTTTCGATCCACCCTAATCTACATAGTATAACTGATACATAGTATACTCGACCAATAACTAGCCGACTCAAATATATCACCACACATTGTGACAATGTAAGCACACTCATGACACACTTTCATTCAACACTAACCTGATTCCTCATCTGTACAAGTCTTTCAGGTTTGTTTCTCAATTTCACAGATGAAGGATTCTCAGTCGGTTCGTAGCTTTTGTCTGACCGACATGTGAAGCACAAGCTCCAGTTGCGAGTGTCCATGATGGGAGGCGTGCTTTTAATCACTCATTTCAGATTAATCAGTGTGAATCTGAAACATTAAATTGAATTTCTAAAGGTCACAGAACTTAGAAACGTGTGTGATGACTCATTTTCATCTAAATTCCGCATGAGAAAGCCATTTCTGAGGTTATTTTGGGGTGTCTCAATCCGTCAGTTTGGAAACTGTGGAAAATCCCCAATTTCAACATGGCGGCCAGCAGCCATATTTCATTTTGAGGTCAAAATGACCTCCAAACCCCATAACACAGAAATGGGTTTCTCATGCTAAATTTAGGTGAAAATGGATCATCACACATTTCTAAGTTAATTGGCCCAAAAGTTAGAAATACAATCATTAGCATAATTTATGCCGATTAGGCATAAAATTAAGCATGTCTACGCTAAGATAACTTGCCTCTTTGGATAAATTCTTTCCTATGGCCCTAAGGAACTTCCATACCAAAGGGGACCTTTGCATCATGATTTGAAGTGGACACCCTATTTTGTGCACTTAACACATCTACTAAGTAGGTGGTATGCCACATTTATAGTAAATATCTTAATATTTCCCAATATCTACAACTAACCTGGAGACTTTAATACAGGGTGATCAGCAACATCTCACCCACGGGTCAATTGTAATACGAAATATTACAAGTTATTTTAAAGGGTCCCGAAAATAGTGTATATTGATTTAAATTTTGGAAACAGATCCATTATCAAATAACCAATAAATCAAATTGACCCAGTTTCAAAAAAGGTTGCCTACCACTAATTTAGATCAACGTTAAAAGGCTTAAGTATGGCTAGTGATTGAACAATGAAATGTTGATAGGATCGACTAGATCAGTGTCAAGATCTTTGGTCGGCGCGACCACTTATGCTACGGGGCTAAGTTTTTTTTTTTTTTTTTTCGCAATCACCACTACAGGGGTAAAACTACGACCCGAGGGGGTCGGGGGTCGCTACCCACCGTTTGAGAAACGTTGGACTAGATAGTATTATAGATTCCTTAATTCGTTGAAAATAACATTTTATAATTTTGTAATTATTAAGAATCAGACAATTTCATTTGACACTGCGTAACTTTGTCCACAGTAAGGTTCAGTTGGGGATAGAAGCTCAAAATTGTATCATTTAAGGATTCACTCGTTTCGCAAGGAATGGACCCGATTAATTGGCAAGCTGTTAATACGCCACTTAACCGATTGTCACCAACTTGGAAAGCATTTTCCAAAAAGTTAAACAAATTTAATCTTGTACCATAATTGAAGTCCACTATTTCAGCATTGGTTAAGGTTTAAGATAATATGATTGTTCCAAGAGCCGCGCTGAGAAACAGAACCGATGGTACTTGAACCAGCGTACCATGTTTCCAGGCAACACTCCCATTGACAACGCCATACAAAACTATCCAACTACAAACGGGTGAAAAGGTGAAGGGGGACAATTTAATGGTCAATGCTTAAATATTGGGCTGGCCTGCAGGAACCTCAAATTCCTTGATGCGGGTTGGAGTTCCAGACTTTATTGTCTTTTGCCACTTCCACCCTACTGATGAAAGATTTTTAGTTACAAAATATAAACTAAAAATCTCGCCACCACTTTCTTTTGCTGAACATCAACTAAAGGGTACGAGAATAAACCTACAGCTTTACGTAGAACCCTAACCACGTGTCGCTACATAATCAGGATGATGAACAGTCTCCCATCCAATGTCAACTTCGCTGATCAACGGGAAGCGTTGTTACGATAAGAAAGTGATTAATGCGCGTATTTTTGACATGTTAAAGTGAAGATTAATTACTTACAAGATCAGAAGTTTTCACTGCCACACTGAAGACTCCTAAAAAAAAAAATAAAAAAAAATAAAGACTATTCCTTCGAAGCGACACCTGTTTCTCAACTGATAAACGAATCAGACTATTTCATTTGACACTGCGTAACTTTTTTGTCCACAAAATTATTCAGTTGGGGAAAGAAATTAGAATTGTCATCATTTAAAAGCCTCTAAAGACGCATAAACCCCGAATATCAGAACTTACATAAATCAATAACATAAAGCACTTACCAAAAAAAGGAAAATTTCAACGGGAGTCTCCAATTCAAAGGCAGAACCTAGAGAAAAAATAAAATATAACTCTTTCAAGCGATTGATTGACCTTAAATCAAATTTGTTTCTCAGTGCCATGCATGATGTCAACATTTCATTCTGCCTCTCGTTATATTTCATCATAAAGGAAGAGAGGGGAAATTCTTCAACGATTTTAAAGTTGCTTAATACTCGACTAAGATGTATAAATTGGACATATAACTTTAGTAATGGAGGCTGGGGTCGAGCCAAACTAGTCAAATAATCTCACTTACCTCATCCCACTGCAAGAAACGGGAGATAGTCTGAATTGAGTTATGGACTCTGCCACCCGGTCAATTGCATTCAACTAAGCTGGGCACAGGGGCTTACAACCGAAACCAAAGGGAACGCCTCCTCCTAACACCGCAACACCCGCGGCTTTCAGGAGTCCTTGGCAGCCCCCTGGTTAGGGGCTTTCTGGTCCCCCGTCCCCCCTTCTCAGTAGTAGTCCTGCAAGAACCTCCTCGCCCTCTCTCTCAGACCTTCCAGGGGAAGACTCGTCTGACCCCCTAAACCGGCCCCCACTCCCCCAAACACATCATACGGCAAAGGCCTTCTCGCTCGAATTTGTCTCATCAAAGCCTCGTTCACAATAAAAGAACCGGGAAAATGAGAAAATTACCTTTTAAAACCTTCAATGAAAGAAAGTTCGTTCCTAACGAAATATCCAACCACGAGCAACCTAAAAAATAAATTTTTATTTAAGGCAGATAGAAAAGTTTGAATTCAAGTACTTGGGGTGAATATTAATAAAATAGTGGGGGAAAAAATTCGTTTAAAAAACTGTCAAATACCAATTTCTTTTAATGTTGCTGATGCATGAAACTCTCAACTTTTACATAGCTGAGAGGGATTATAAAAGCATTTTTATCTAGCCAAGCAAGATTGAAACGCTAGCAAAAACTAGTTTCCTGCCCAGAAATGCATTGGCTTTAAAATGAATAAATTTATAAGTACCAATCGGGAATAACTTTCTAACAATTTACCCTACTTTGACAAACAAGCTATAATATTTACCAGTAAAAATGGTTCAAAGCGCGAATATGGAAGTTCTGCAACAGAAAAACCGTAATTAAACATTCGTTCGCACAGGGTACAAACTCTCGTCTTATATTTACTTCAGATGGTGATGCATGAAAGTTTAAATCAGGTCTCATACAAGTGGTGTGAAAATATCATCATTGCAATTATTGATTGATAGGCGACAATAAATCGAAACAGATTCGATTCAACACTTACCTTAATTGAGGATGTGCACCCATTGCTTTTCCGCCACTGAGCAAATAACGAATCTGTGGACTATGCAAAGGTATAAACATCGCTGAAGAGAAATTCAAAAGCTGAGAAATATTCGAAACTATCAGAGATATCCCAACAAGGTTCTTAAGATCATGGATAATCATATGTCCCTATACTTTCATCATTTAACGTGAAGAGCAATTTCACGACAGTTTCAAGTCTTCAAATGAAGAATGTAATATAGTGCAAGGGTGTCCCCACCCCGGGAACTTACATTAAATATTCGCAAAATTTAAATGAAAAAATTTTGAATTACCAATTTCAGTGAGCACAGGACCCGATATAAATGAACATGTCTGTGCACGGAGAATACACTATTAACATGTAAATTTATTTGAAAACAAGTTTAGGATATCTGTACGACTACAAGACGTACACTTCTCAAATTCGCTGAAAGTGACTAATGGTGTCAAATCGTACGTATAAAATTTTATATTCATAATTCTTTATTGCAAATGTTAAGGAATGAGCTCCAACTGTTTTAAATCCCAACTAGACCTTTCTGAATACGATCTAACTTAGAGAGAGTCACACTAACAAAACCCAATTGAAGAGAGCAGAATTATTTTATTGACGTCTAATCATTAATCATAGTACAAAAATACAATAATTCGGAAGGAACAGTACCCCATTTCCTTGCCAGGGCCCACACATTAAGACTGCACATTCTTTATCATCATTTTTTTTTTTTTTTTTGTATTGGGGCGTTTACCGCCATTTCCCGCTATATGGTAGCGGATATCATGGCGAGGCGGAATACGAGAAAGAGAAACGGAGACGGAGAAAAGGCACTAGAAAAGGGAGAACAGCGGACTACAGGTGAGAAGCCACCTAAAGCTCAGATAGGATGCGAGATTGGGAGAGGAAGAGGAAAAGACGGTCAAGCGAGAAGAGAGGGCTCTCAGCGAGCATAAGGCGTAAACGTTCGGGGAGGGGAAATCAGAAAGGAACGGAAAAGCGCGACGACGTACTGACGACAGGGTGGGGCATTCCACAAGGATGTGAGAGACGGTGAGGGGCGACTGGCAGGAGGCGCAACGAGGAGCCTCCTGCCGGAACATAAGATAGCCGTGCGTGAGGCGCGTATGGCCGATGCGAAGCCGCGCAAGGACGACCTCTTTGTGTCTGGAGCGGTGGAAAGAGGACACCCAATATGACAGACGGGGCGGATGGACCAGAGTTTATTTCCGGTGGCATCGTCCCAGGACTGTTGCCACATGCGATCGTAAAAGGAACGAAAGACCTGCACATAGTCTGAGAAGGGGAGCGGGCGGGGGAGGGGAGGCAGCGAGGCGGCGGACCGGGCTAAGCGGTCCGCCGCCTCATTACCGGAAACACCAACATGGGCGGGAACCCAGCAGAAGGTGACCCGGATCCGGTGAATGGTGTGCAGGACATGGTACTCCTGTTGAATAAGGCGTACGAGGGGGTCCGGGGAATCATAGCGCTCGAGCGCCTGAAGGGCGCTCAGCGAGTCCGAAAAAATGGTACAGGAGGACCGTGAACAACCCGATACCAGACGGAGGGCTTCCAGAAGGGCAAAGAGCTCCGCGGAAAAGATGGAGGCCTGAACCGGCAGGGGGATACCCCGGGAGGTAGGTGACAATGACGGAGAGAAGACGGCGGCCGCGACACCTGCAGGGGAGCGCGAGCCGTCGGTGTAGACGGGAACGTCGTCCGAATGGACGGGAAGATGGGCCAGAAAAGAAGACCGGAGGACGGCAGGAAGAGACTCCTTACGCAGGCCACGGAGCGCCTGGCAACGGCAGATAGGGGTGGTCCGCCAGGGGGGCGACAGATCGAAGGAGAACGGCAGAATAGAGGGTGGGGGGATCCCCAGGGACGAGAAAATCTCGGACAGAGAGGCAGCGAAATGCCACGTGTCAGGCCGGGGTAGCGCCTGGGAGATCGCGGAGAAGAGTAGGGACTTCGGGAGGCGGCAGATGCGAAGGTAACACTTCGCCATGAGAAGGCCCCGGCGAAGGGCCAGGGGGGGGTGTCCACAGTCCACCTGAAGACTAGCGACAGGGGACGAGCGGAAGGCACCCGACGCCAGGCGAAGGCCACGGTGGAGAAGAGGATCCAGCATACGGAGTGCCGGAGAGGAGGCGGAACTGTAGACCACACAGCCGTAGTCGACACGGGATTGCACCAGGGAGGTGTACAGGCGCAGCAGAGTACGCCTGTCCGCCCCCCAGGTCGTGTGGGACAGATGACCCAAAAGGGAGAGGGTGCGGCGAGATGTTTGCCGCAACCGCCTAAGGTGTGGAACCCAACCGAAAAATCCGTCGAGGGTCATACCCAGGAATCTAACGGATGGGACGAGGGGAAGAGGAGTGCCGGCAAGGGTAAGAGCGAAGGTATGCGACAGACGGAGGCGCCGAGGACGGAAAAGCATACTGGAAGACTTAGAGGGTGAGAAAGCATAGCCAACCGAGGACGCCCAGCGAACCACCGCATTGATGGCTAGCTGGAGCCGACGTTCAGCCAAAGACGGGAGGCGGCCAGAGCAATAGATAGCCAGGTCATCGGCATAGAGGGAGCTACGAACGGATGTAGGCAGGACCGTAGCGACTGTGTTCATCACGAGTGAGAAACACAAGACGCTAAGGACACTACCCTGAGGGACACCCTCCTCCAACGGAAAGCGGTCAGAGAGGGCAGAACTGATGCGGACGCGGAAAGAACGGGCGGACAAGAAGTTATAAATAAAGGAAGGGAGAAAGCCTACGAAACCCAGGGAGCGTAAGCAGTCGAAGACCGCGCTCCGCCGGGTAGTATCGTAGGCCTTCTGGAGGTCGAAAAAGACGGCGAGTACAAATTGACGGCGGGAGAAAGCCTCCTGCACGTCATGGCTAAGGAGAAGGAGGGGGTCGGTGGTAGACCGGAAGCGCCGGAAACCAGCCTGGGTAGCAGGGTACTGGTCACTCGCCTCCAAGGTAAAGGACAGCCGCGAGGCGACCATCGCCTCCATCACCTTGCAGGCACAGCATGTTAGGGAAATGGGGCGATAGTTCGACGGGATTGAGGGGTCTTTATCGGGCTTCGGGATGGGGACGACGATGGACTCACGCCATCGGTCCGGAAATGAACCCTCCAACCAAATCCGGTTATAGAGGTCCAGTAGAAAGCTGAGAGCAGAGGGGTGGAGATGCCGTAAAAGGTCATAGGGGATATTATCGGGGCCGGGGGCGGAGGGCCTCCCGAAGCTCTGTCATGTGGAAGAGGTGATTATAGGGGTCATTCCTATGAGGTGGAAATTCCGGTGGGTCGCGGCGGGAGTTGGGGGAATCGGAACTGGAGATGGCTGCAAAGTGCGCCGCGAGTGCGTTCGCGACGGCCTCCGGATCGGACACGAACTCGTCGTCCCCGACCCGAAGCACCGGGGGTCGAGGGGGGACACGGGTCCCCTCAAAGCTACGCACCTTGCGCCAAACAGTCAAGGGGGCAGTCGAGGAGGAGATCCCGGACACGTAACTCCGCCAGGAGGTACGCCGGGCCAGTTTCAGGACCCGACGGGCCACTGCCTTCAGGCGCTGAAATTCTATCTTGTGCTCCAGCTGGCGGGTCCGGTAGAAGCGGCGGCCGGCACGGCGCCGCTCCTGAACGGCATGGGAGCACTCTGGGGTCCACCATGGGACGCTTCGCGGTCTGGGGGAGCCAGAGGTACGGGGGATGCAACTGGCGGCAGCCGAGAGGATCTTACTCTCGAGGAAGGCGAGGGCCTCATTGACGGAGGGAAAGGCAGGAATTGATGGCGAGATCGCCGTGCCCCTCGCGTATGAGGCCCAGTCTGCTCGGGCGGACAGAGGTGGGGGGGAGGAGACGGGTCGGGGTAAGACACACTGGGAAATGGTCACTGCCGGAAGAATCCGGCAGGACCTCCCAGGTGAACTACGTCACGATTTCTAGGGAAACCAGGGAAAGGTCGATACAGGTGAAACTGTCATGGGCCGAGTGAAGGCAGGTTGGGGAGCCATCGTTCAGAAAGGTGAACTCGAGCTCGTCCATAAGGGAGAGAAGGGTCCCGGAGAGAAAGGTGGAGCAAACGTCCCCCCAGGCCGGGTCCCGACTGTTGAAGTCCCCGAGAATCAGAAAAGGGCGGGGAAGCTGGAGAATTAGGTCACGGAGAGAATCGGGTGGGGGGCGTACGTTAGGGGAGAGGTAAAGAGAGCAGACCGTGAGCTGGCGCCCCAAGAAAAGGCGCACGGCCACAGCTTGCAGGACTGTACGGAGCGGGAGGGGGCGGAAAGGGACGGAGCGGTGCACGAAGACCGCGGCGCCCCCCCTCCCCGCCCCATCGAGAGGCGGGGAAGGGAGCCCGCAGTAACCGGACACTCGAGGGAGGGAACGGGATCCCAGAATCGTCTCCTGAAGGCAGAAACACGCCGGACACCTGGAGGCCAGGAGAGAGGAGAGACTCTCGAGGCCTACCAGGAGCCCGCGGATGTTCCACTGCAGGAGCGAGGTATAGGGAGGAGTAGGAAGGTCAGCGTAAAGGATGATTATGGGGTGGGTGGGCGGATCGGGCGGCCCGAGATTAAAGAGGGAATCGGAAAGCCCCGGAGTTCAGTGAGGGACGCCGAACGAGGGCGAAGGCGAGGGTCCCCCCGACGAGGGTGCGATGTGGAACCAGACGCCGGCAAGTCCTCCAGAGGAGGAGTCTCCCGGACGTCCGGGGGAGAGCGATGCAGAGAAGGGGATGTGAGAGGTATCCAGAATGCCCCTCCCTTCACCGGAGGTGCGGGGGAGGCAGGACTACGAGGGGGAGTGGAAAATAATACCTCACCCAGAGGCATTGGCAGGTCGAGGAGAGAGATGGGGCGGGTCAAACGCGGGGGCGTGCACGTCCCACCCACGCCGACCAGGCGGGCGAGTTCCCCCTCCAGTGGGTCCATCGACCGGGCCGGAGAGGGGTGTATCTCAGCCTCCACCACGAGGGCCGACGGGGACCCCAGGGGGGAGCGTGCATAACGGTTGCGCAGTGGGGACGGTGAGGACACCGGGGCGGTAGGGCGAAGGGGGCGTTTGTGTTTAGGAGTACCCAAGACTATAAAACTAAATATAAAGCAAGCTAAAGACTATAAAGCTTACCTCATTAAATGCATCATCTTGGATATGAATTAAATGAATTAAACAGCAATCGGCCCTGCGGGTTAAAATAAACTTTTCAAAAAACCATTAAAAATCATTAACATACATCAATGAATAAGGAAATCAGAATCTATATTTAACATTTTGCTATAAGCAATCTTAAGGTGTCCCAAGATACTTTCATCCTTTCCTATCAATTTAAGAATTATAAACTTTCTGAACCATTTCGGAACTTGCCTTTTGCAAAAGTGGCAGTGCTCTTTCAACATGGAAGGAATTCCAGTCTAAACAAATATGGAAGAAAATGCAGTATTTTTTTTTCTTTAAGAACCAAACCATCTTCGTTAATAAGATGTAAAAAGCCTTCACAATCTAATCGGGTCGAGACAGGAAATGTTTTAAGGTGAATCATCACATGTGTAACGACCCAACTTTGCGCTGAATTAAAACAACTTTAAACCACTTTTTTTTTTTTAAATCTTTAAGAACAGAGAAAATATTCTTGGGAAGCTTCGAAAACAGTCGAAAATATTCCCGAAACAAATAAAAGTAATAAACTCCAATTAAATCAGTCCCTCAGCCATTTAAAGAACTATTTCGGCCAAAGTAATTTATCCTCAATGAGAATCGGACATATGTTTGTCAAAACCATCATTCAGAGCTATGAACTATCAATATTGTATGGACAATGTTCATCAACTTACCAAATACAGCGGGAATTTCAAATTTCATTGGATGGTCAAAATCTATTCTGAAAGAAGGAAAAGGAGAGGGAGGTGAATAATCAAGACCGTCAGTGTCGCAAAAAGCTTCGATGCAATGAATTTCAGACGCACATAAGCCATCACAATATTCAGGTGGAAACCGCAAATGTTTTCTTTGTAATAATCATTAAAGATCTCAACAAATATAACGAAGTGTAAAACAAAGTTACCTGAAAAATTGAACTACTGGTATATCTTGAAACACCAAGAATGAATCTGCAGGAAAATTAAAAATTAGATTTGATGCAGTTAGAGCAGTGCTTTCGAGAGCGCCTAAAAATCAGAGCGCTTAAATGTAACTCAAGTACCATCATAAGTAGCAAGCAAAGTGCATCATTCATAGGTTAAATTTTTAAAAATTATACCAAAATATTAACCAACCTGGCAATTCTCAGCAACACACAGTCCATAAATCCATGGGTGGTGATTATCTGCAAACTTTTTTTTTTTTTTTTTTAAACAAGTCCAAAACTTTCTATGTAATTCAACCCTTTATACCAGTGGTGCACAAACTTTTTTGATGTGAGGGCCAAGCGAAGGAAAAAACTAAATGTACCTTACTATAAAATAATATACTAAAGTGGATATAATAGTAAATTATGATAGTTTATATGGTGGTACTTTGCAGTACCGTCAGGTCAGATGCGCTCATACTTTGTTTCCTATTGAAACAAATAGGGCTCACGAAAATAGCTACACTTCTAGGGGCAGGGCATATTTCTCTGGTTGATTCAAAATGTAACGTTCAACGACCTTATGAGGCTAGTTCATTTGATGACTAAACCTATTGGGAAAACATGAAATCTTTTGAATAATAAATAATTATTGAAAATAAGAGCTCCCCCTCTCCAAGTCTGGGATGTGGAGGCTATTGATCTCTCTCATACACATACATACATTATATATATAATTATTATTATTTTGCAGCAGGATGGAAAGGTGAAGTGTGTTACGAAAGGAAGATATTGGCGTTGTCCTGGAAGACATTCCAACTGGATTTGACACCAGTTGAAGATAGCAGCTCAGATTATGAGTCCTGCAGGCACATCTTTAGCTTCCTGTGGCCTAGTTGGCAACTCATCTACAGCACAAATTTCTGCACTGCAAAATACTGATTGCGAGGATAGTTCAGAAGACGAGCAGGTTCTGGGTACACAGAGAAAGTGGAAGAAACGCAGTGTGACTATTGTACCAGAATTTGCTTCAGAAACAGGGGTGGTTGAGCATATTTTTAGAGATAAAAGCACTTGCTCTGATATTCTTGCAATTTGTAGATGAAAATATTGTAGACAATTCAGTATTTCAGACAAATTTATACGCTAACCAGCAGCAGAGAAACATCAAACCTGTAACAAGGGAACTATATGGGTTCTTAGGAATAAAATTTGTGTTTGATTACCACCGCTTACCCGAAACAAGAAACTACTGGTCAAGTGATGTAGATTTTTCTGTGAATTTGTTCCACAAACTATGACCCGTGACCATTTTTTCCAGGTTCTATCCAATTTGCATGTCGCTGACAATTCTCGTATCCCAAGTCAAAATACTGATAGGTTATACAAAATTAGACCCTTGATCAATTATTTGAATGAGAAATTTCAGTCTCACAGGTTACCTGACCAGAACCAATGTATCGATGAAAGTATGGTATTGTTCAAAGGCCGTTCATCTTTGAAATAGTACAACTCAATGAAACCCATAAAACGAAGTTACAAATTGTGGTGTAGGTCAGATATGTCAGGTTATATTTATCAGTTTGATGTCTATCAGGGTAGATCTAACATATCTGAAAACTCTAAAAAACGATTTGACTTTGGTGGCAGTGTGGTGGAGCAACTTACTAAATCACTGATAGGGAAAAACCACATTGTATTTATGGATAATTTTTTTTCATCTGTTGAACTCTTGAGTATTTGAAGTCTGTAGGTATATGAGCATGTGGTACAGTATGTGCCAACCGCAGGGGCTTACCAAAACTTTGTAATGACAAAGAATTGAAACTCAATCAAGGTGTATATCCTTTTTCAAGTGGACACACAATCGATGTGTTCATTTTTTATCCAATTATCATGGAACAGAAAAAGGTACTGTTAGCAGGACTCGGAAAGATCGATCTAAATTAGAAGTCATGGCTCCAACAATTGCTAGAGATTACAATAAGTACATGGGTGGGGTTGATAAGGGAGATATGTTGAGCACTTTATTACCGAAATCGAAAAGCAAAAAAATGGTGGCACCGTATATTCTTTGTACTGCTTGAAATGGCCTTAGTAAACTCATACATTGTATTCTGTGAATTGTATGGAAAAATTTCTGTGCTACAATACAAGCGTGAAGTTACTCAAGGGCTTCTAACAAAAGCGAGGGTGCTGCCCAAAAAAAAAAAAGGTAGACCACGAGGATCAACAGAAACTGTTGTTGAATCACCCACTCCTCGAAAAAAGGGGTTTTCCATATCTAATGACACTAGGCTTCAGAACAGGAGAGCTCACTGGGCTGAGTTCGTACAAACTAGAGGAGGGCGAGTTTTGTGCCTCGAAGAAAATTCAGTCGTCCACATTCTAAATGTAGTCTATGTAGTGTTTTTATGTATAAATGACTATAAATGAAAAGAAAAACTGTTTCTATGATTACCATTATGCTTAGTACTATAATTCTAGCATTACGACTTTTCATATGCATGAATAAATAATTCCTCAGTTATATGGCCTTGTGACCTATCGGTACTTTCAAGTACCAGATATATATTATGCCAATAAAACGCAATAAAATTTTTTTATTATTAACAACCATTATTATAGCAATAAAACACCACGATGTATAAAAATAGCAAAAAAAAAAAAAATTAAATTTTAAAATTCAGGATATAAAAGGAATTAAGTCAGTCAGTCCTCTTGAGCTTAAGAGAAAGTATCATGTTCAATCCACAAATTTAATCATAATTCTCGTCAAACGCTCAAGTGAAAAGCTTAGAGTTCCTACCTTTCTTTCGACGGAAGTTTCCTCACCAAATTTTATTCAGGGTCAAGGTTAAAAGACGGGGACTTATTTCCATCCAATTCAAGACTACTCATCCTACCACTATTCCTGAAATTAACCAATGGCAATAGTAAAAAACTTCACAAATTTACTACATTAGATTAAAATTTAAAGCTCAGAAAAATGGCATTTGTCGGTAATCATGAACTCATAGTAACAAGCACCAAGATATAATAAGCGTAAATTTAAGGATTAAAAGGTTAAAAACTTGTAAATTCAACTAATATCCTTAATGTTACAGTAAAGCAAAATGTGAATCTTTCAAAAGATACTAACCTTCGGCTTGTACTTTTAGAGAAACTGTTCCTTCATATTCACGCACAGAACAATGGTGCAAGAGCCTAAATCTATGAAAATGAACAATTAGTGATGAAAACTTAATAAAATGTTTTTCCCTCCTTTTAATTAAGTTTCAGTATCCTTTTGACATACTCTCACAGAATTTCAAGATGCAAATTATCATCATCACAAATATCTGATATATTTTAAACTATTACAATTAAATACCTCCAATCTGAAGTCCTGCCATATAGCAACATCTGAAACTAAGGAAAAAAACTTAGGAAACGGCACACTACAGGCTACGGAAGAGATTAATATGAATCTAAACTCAGTCAAATGCCTCGTTTGTCACCAGAAAAAGCACGCGGGTTGTGTGCTCTGACTCGTCATCGATCATCATAGTAAAATCCCAAAGTAAATTACTTTCTTACACATTTACTTAATATAAGCACTAATCACTCTGAAAAAGGTTTCGGCTATTAAATCTGCATTTCAAAATCTTTGAAATAAATCTATACTAATAACACTAGGGAACAACATTTTTGTTTCTTGAAAACTATTTGGCGTTTCTTATAGAACGTTTGATGCAGATTCCAAATATGGTTACAGAATTTTTCTATCACCCATAGTTTTCGAGAAAATAATATTTCCATTTACTCACAGTTTTCCCAAAATATTAGTTAAAATTAAGTGTACTAATTTAATTTTTCTTTTTTTTCCCAGGTTAACTATATTTAATAGTATTTTTTGCATTAAAAAAATATAGCTATTTAAGCAGACAGATTTTTAATAAAAAGAAATTTTTTTTTCAAGTTTTGCTCAAATTTTAAAATTTTTCATAGTAGAAAAAATTGGTTTTTCATTCCAAAAAGTTTTCCGTGATTTCAATAATTTTCCGCCAGCATGAATCGAAACTATTAATCCCAGAGATACATTTTGCTACGTATGTGGAGAACTAACCATAATGGCACAGAGGAAGACGATGACCCCACTCGTGAAGAAGGCTTACGAACTTTATTTTGGATGTAAGGTAGGCGACCAAGACAAATCCTGGGCACCTCATATCTCATGCATTTCCTGTGCCGTCACTCTTAGGGGTTGAATTAAAGGAACCCGCAAATCTATGCCACTTGCCATACCAATGATTTGGAGAGAGCCCAAGGATCACCTAACGGATTGTTATTTTTGTATGACTAACGTTTCAGGATTCTCTGCCAAAAATAAACATAAAATTCAATACCCAAATCTTGCATCTGCCATGAGACCAGTACTACATGACGATGATAACCCAATTCCAACTCCCCCAAAGTCATGGACACTGGATGAAGAGTGAAGTTGAACCAATGGAAATTGATGACACTAAAGATACAGACTTTCAGCAACCTGAATCAAATAAACCACGTATGATAAAGCAGGTTATGCTGAATGTTCTCGTGAGAGATTTGGACCTTCCGAAAAGGAAAGCGGAATTATTGGGCTCCAGGTTACGTGAATGGAATTTGCTGGGAAAAGAGACAAGCATATCGGCGTTCCGCACTCGCCAAAAAGATCTGATTCAGTATTTCTCCTCGTCAGGTGGTTTATGCTACTGTAATAATGTAAATTGACTGCTGTTAGCTCTCGGTCATGAGCACAAATCTGAAGATTGGCGTTTATTTATTGACTCTTCGAAGCTAAGCCTCAAGGTTGTACTACTTCACAATGGAAATAAATACCCTTCCATTCCTGTAGGGCACGCTGTCCACATGAAGGAATCTTACGAAAATATGAAACATCCTTCAGCAGATTAATTATGACCTGTTTCGTTGGTATATATGTGAGGATTTAAAAGTCGTCGCGCTTCATCTGGGAATGCAGCTCGGTTATACGAAGTTCTGCTGCTTCCTTTGTGAATGGGACAGCAGAGCCAGAGATTCACATTATTTTGTAAAGGATTGGCCACTTCGTACAAAATGTATCCCAGGACTGAAGAATGTGTCTCATGAACCTTTAGTTGACCAAGAAAATATACTTACCGCCACTTCACATCAAACTTGGCATCATGAAAAATTTTGTCAAAGCAATGAACAAGGAAGATGAGGCATTCAAATATTTGAAGAAAAAGTTTTCACGACTTGACGATGCAAAGATAAAAGAAGGGATCTTTGTTGGTCCCCAAATCAGAGAGCTCATGAAAGATCAAAAGTTTGATGCCTCGAGAGGAAAATAAAAAGTGGCATGGGAGGCCATGAAGAATGTTGTCACAAATTTTTTAAGGAACATCAAAGCCTCTAACTATGAAAAAATAGTGCAGGACATGATTGAAGCATATAGGTTATTGGGATGTAATATGTCACTAAAAATCCATTTCTTGCACTCCCATTTAGATTTCTTCCCTGAAAACCTCGGCGACGTAAGCTACTATGGAGAAACGCTACCAAGGGAGGTAGGATCCGGCAATGTTAACTGATTACTGCTGGACACTGATGCGAGAAGCTCCTAATGAAAACTACAAGAGAAAATCAGTGACAAAAGTTTTAAGAAGAATATTTTTAATGCCAATCTGCCACTAATATAATTTTTATGAAGTATTTCTACTAACTTCTATACACTTTTTGAATAAATATTAAAATACAAATTTCTCAGTAACCTTGGGTGAGAGAAATTCTACGGCTATATTCGGAATCAGCGGAAAAAATCCTATAAGACAGAACTGTTCACGTCCAAGAAACAAAAAAAGTTAAAATTTGTTCCCCAGTGTAATTGTGACGGTCGAACTGCGAACTTCGCGTCTATTACACTGGGCAACACGTATTTTATTGAATGATATCTGACACTTGATTCTAGGTAATTTGGGTGCGCTGAATACGAATTTCAACTCGGTTTGGCTCTATCAGGTCCTGATTCTTGTCGACAGCCTGTGTGCCGTTTTCCAGATTTTTCAAATTAGTCATGTGTTAAATTTTTTTTTCAAGTTTCATGAATACAAGCAGTTCAAACTACAGTAAAATTACATTATAACGATAGAAATGACTTAAAATAAAAAACAAACAGATATGAAGCTTTCACTGTGGCAAAAATTTTCTTTTGTAAGACTTTCTTTTGTATTTGCTTGTTGATGGCAGGTCTCTTTTCAAGCACCAGCAGTAATCAGCCATCATGTGGGAATCCCAGCGGCCTTGGTACCGTTCCTCCATAATTTTGATATCTTGGTGGAATCTCTCCCCTTGTTCGTCACTTACATCACCTAAATTACTTGGAAATTGGTCAAGATGGCTATTCAAAAAATGCAATTTTTATGCTCATATTGCAACCTAACTCTTTGTAGTCCCTTAAAAGTTTTTTTACGATTTCTTCGTAGTTATCTGCCCTATAATTGCCTAAAAAGTTTTCTATCAAGTCCACGAATGAGAACCAGCCATTTTTTTCGCGTTCATTCATGACATTAGGAAAATTGCTGTCTTTAATCATTGTTCTTATTTGTGGACCGTCGAAAATTCCCGCCTTGATTTTTTCATAACTTAAACTTGGAAATTTTGAAGTTATGTATTTGAAACACTCGCCGTTCGTATCTAAAGCTTTTACATATTGTTTAATGAGGCCTAGTTTTATATGCAGAGGAGGAAATATGATTTTATCTCTGCTCACTAAAGGTGGATTAATTACGTTTTTTTCTCCGACAGTAAGTGATGTTCGTGCTGGCCAGATTTGTTTGAAATAATGTTCTTCCTTGGCTCTGCTGTCCCATAAGCAAAGGAAGCAGGGATATTTAGTATGCCCTCCTTGTTGTCCTAGCAGAAAATTAACCATTTTTAAGTCATCACATATGATCCACTCGTGCTCCCTATATTTGATAAGATTTAAAACCTTTTCTATATGTTCATACTTTTCTTTTAATTTTGTTGAGTGCCCAATCGGTATCGAGCCGTATAGATTGCCATTATGCAACAACACACACTTAAGACTTCTTTTCGAACTGTCTAAAAACAAGCGCCAATCATTTGCATCGTAAGACTCAACCCCCATCTTCTTTAACAAACCAACTATGTCGCAGCAATATACTAAACTATCCTCTGTCTAAAATATTTAACAAGTTCTTCTTCTCTTTTTCTGTAAAATGAAATGTATGTGTTTGAAGTAAGCAAGTTTTTCTCTAAGTCTTGAAGCTAAAATTTCCGCAGCCTTTTTTGGCAAATTTAGATCCCTTACAAGATCATTCAACTCGGCCTGGTTAAACTTTTGCGGATCGTTTTGACTTTCAAATACGCTGGGGTCAAAATCGGTGTCTGACTCCTCAAAGTGCATAACAATATTTTCAGGAACATCTTCAACTAATTCTTGAGTTGGCAGACCCTTAAATTTTGGAATGGGGATCTCATTTGAATGTAGCACAGGTCGTATCGCGGTGTCGAAATTTGGGTACTCGATACAATGTTTATTTTTCTTAGTGAAGCCCGAAGTCTTGACAAAGCAAAGGTAGCAATCGGTCTCGTGGTTAGTAGGCTCTCGCCACACCTGATATGGAAAAAAAAATTGTAAAGCGTTAACAAAAGCGACGAGACTTGTTTTTATGAATTTTATCAAAAGTTATCACCCAAACATTTAACATTTCTATGTGTTTCAACCTTATGCAATATTTGAGATTCTTATAAACATTTTCTGTAATTTTTGTTTATGTACCTAAGTTACAATTACATTTAGGTAAGTTACAATATACTAGTGATTAAATTACGTAGTTTTATGAAATCATAAACTTACCATCGGAACTCCAAAAGGTATTTTTGAATCCGAACCCTTCGTCCAATGTCGCAGTCTTTTAATGCATATAGTGCAGGCTTTATGTGGAGCCCACGATTTATCTTGGTCCCCCAGTTTTATGCCAAAATAAGCTAAGTAAGCTCTTTTTACGAAGTCAGTTATATTTGCTCGTGATGTGGAAGTGTAAAATTTCCACATATATAACAGAAGGAATCAGGGTTGTTTTTGCATTTGAACTTTCTAGTGCTTGATGACATATTGCTTGATTGTTCTGCCAATTTGTAAAGGTATTTAAAGCCCTTAATTCATATAAATTTAAGAAAATCTGAAATATAAACACAAAAATTAGTTTAAATAGGTACTTATTATGAAATAGGTACTTACAATCTATGAAATTAAACTAGAAACACGGATGAGTAGGTACAATATCAATTACGTCTAATTAAATCAACTATATTAAATCACGATGACAAAATTACTCACTAAATCATATGCCAATTCAAAATTATGTTAATGCCCAAACTTAATTAACTAACTCAACTGATTGAATTGACTGATTAACTCTGGAAACGAGTCGCTTTTATATATTTTAGTTGTCCCTCTAGAATACTCTACAGAGAACAGGAACGCTCGAGAAAATTTTAGAATTCTATGATATTTTTAGCTTAGTTTACTAATATTAAAATGGGTTAAAAATGACAAAATTAAAAATATTTTTAGGGTGTTACATATAAAAATATACATAATACAACAATACCATAACAATAGGTACAAATACCTAGATAAAAACCTAGTTGCATAATGTGTAACTGCAAAAAGACAGCGAGTATTGAGAAAAAAACCTTTTTATGAATACGACGAAAGAGGAGGGGTGTTGAGCAAAATCAGGACCTGATAGAGCAAAACCGAGTAAAAATTCGTGCTCAGCGCACCCAAATTACCTAGAACTAACTGTCAAATCTAATTCAATAGACAAAAAGTTGAAATTTGTTCCCAGGTGTTATGACCGGCCAAACCACTGGCCAGATTTGGAATATCACGACTAAACCTAATCAATCTTCAAGGGCGTACAATTAACATAACCGGATACATACATACATACCTCTCTCTCTTTAACCGATGATTAGCTCCGCCTGAATTTTTCATTCTGACGAAGGTAAAGCTTTTCACTTCACCTTAGACCTACAATTTAATGTGGAATCCAAACAACGCGCCAACAGCAGCCCAGCGTCTTAACCACTAGACCACCTATTTATCTACCAACCACTGTATGGAAGGATGAACAGCTGGGTTTTGCTGCGCGCAGGCTGCCGTCACCAGTCTCGAAACCGGGGCCGATGGATTTGTAGTCAGCGACGCTACCACCACCACCACCAATGCGCCCATTATATATAATAATGATTGGGGTTGTTTAACCTCCTTCACATCTCATGTATCATCATGACAGGGGACCTACAGCTTTACGTGCGATCCGAACCACGGGTCGCTACATAATCTGAACACGGAGGACGGTCTCGCATCCAACTACTACCCAGACCCAATGTCGCTTAACTTCCTGATCAACGGGAAGCGGTGTTACGAATGGCTACGACTAGCCCATATACATACATACATACATACATGTGTGTGCGCGCGTGTGCGTTTGCGCGCGCGAGCGATAAATTTCAATTAAACGTGAAATGAATGAATAATGCAAACCCACAAGAAAAAAAAAATTATTCAAAGGTCTTTCGTGTACTCAGAAGTACACCTCATCAGGGAGGGATGACGAGGTTCAACTTCCACCGGGTCAATCCGCTAGTTAATAGAATTGTCAAGATGATACTATTATTGATTAGGATTACTCCTTATAAAATTAAAATTCTACACCCACATTCACCCTTTCTAAACGATCAGAATGTGTTCATACATTCATTTCCTAAAAAGCGATGTGATTTTGTATGAGAAGTCGTCTCTAACCTCGCTTCTGTTAGATACACATTACTTCGTGGTGAGTACAGCCCGACTTGTCTTGTAACTCTTATTTTTTATATTGTTTAGAAGTTGTTTTAGTATTTGTATTCTTTTTGTTTAATTATGTAATATTAATGTCTTCAATTTTTGTATATATCCTGTATTCATAATTCACATTATTTTTAAAAAGGTTCTTCCTGAATGCTGGTACTCTCCGATACCACATTGGCGAAGACATTAAAAGAACATTGTTAATAATTCATAGGACACACACACACTTGGAGGCTCTCGGATACATCTCAGCATCCACCAGATTCATAACTTGAACAATAAGCTATCCTGCCCATAGTTATACATCATTTATCTTTTGCCCATTTCATTTAGTCACTTCAACCCTTCATTTAAGTTAATGTCCTTAGTTTAATTATATATCTGATGTCATAACCATTTAATTAAATAACTTAGTTTTCATTATAAATATAATTTAAATTCTTTTTGTATATTTTCTTCATCCTAACCATTGTGTGTAACTTTTAAATTCCAATCATAAATTAAGAACCTGGTCTTTTTGACAAGAATATAACCCCCAAATTCCCTACAAGAATTTCTTTCAAAAACTGCATAACACTTATTTACAGTAATAAGAATAAATACAAGATAAATTGCACTGCAAATTATTTATTAATTTAACTTAATTACGGGCCAATGTAAACTAATTCCAGTATATATAAAGATTATTGAAATAAGCATCCAGTACAGTATGAAAGAAAGTCAGTGGGTAAAATATATTCTGTCGAATTAATTGTACGCTCTTGGTACTGGATACTTTAATGTTGGCAGTACTTAACCCTAGCATTTAAAAATTTACTTCATACTCACTCCAGATCTCATTTTCTTGAGCCAATTTTTTGATCCCACAGAAACTACAATAAAAGTTTACAATTAAAAACTTAGAAAGACTGAAGAACATTTTAATTTAAATATTTAAATTCACAAAGACCAATCAACAATCACCACCAGTTCGTAAGATAGGGACAAAAGACTCCTATAGAGGTTTCATCATTATAAGTAGTTCTTAATACAAATCTTATTTCATACCTTAAAAACCAACAATGGCCTCGAAAATCCATCAAAATAATCTAGAAAATAAAATGCGAATATAAATTTGCGTTTACCAAACTGCCTCTTCGCAATTAAAATCATTGCCCTGCTCCGCCTCAGCGGGTTCTGTTTTTGCTAGCTATTGAGAGAATGTGAGCAAAAACTATTACGCATTGCTTGACATCACGAGAGGAAGGAAACGCTATACTATCTCTGATCAAGGATACTTTTAAATTTAGTTCCATGATATTATCATCATATATGGCTGTATATGGCTCAGGTTTTCCAGTTTTAAAGCCAAAATTAACATTGAAATGTTTACACGGAGCAGTAGTGCAGACTAGTCCTAGTCTATGTTCTATTAACTAAATTTAGTCATAACAGTTTGGAAGCATGAAACAAGCTAGAAATGAATGCATTGCCAAAAATAATTACAAAAAATATTTCCTAAACAAGTTGGTGAGAGAATACATACATACCATATAAACTAAGGCACACATTCACACCCGCATCCTGGTGGATCAGCACCCTTACACATGGCTAAATTCTACACCTGCGGTGCTTTCACTACATTAAGAGAAAAAATAATATTTAACTCGTGAGATAATTCATGGAAAATTGGGGAGACCTGAAAAATTTGAATTATTAAAAACTAGTAAAAAAATATTATTATTAAAGGACTTTTAAGGAGTCAGATGGCCGTTCTATTTGTCTACAACAAAGTATTTCAGAATATTTCTGAACAATCATCACTTTAAGGACCAAAAAAAATTTTTTAGTAGATTTTTCGAAAATGGAGATTTCACAAAGGAATATGTTACCCGCAACTTATAACAATGCTTACATTGAGAAGACTGACAAAATTTGAGTCATTGCTCAACCTACGCTATTAAGATACCCTCCGCTTTTTTTTTTTTTAAGGTTCCTTTCACCACGACCCAACCAATCACTCCAGTCCTGAACAAAGTTTTTGGCAAAGCCTACAAATACTACAAAATAAAAAGGCATTGGGGAAAAGATTCTTCAATTGTCCTAAATTATTTTAATATAAAAGGCAGAAACAGAATTCACTTAAACTATTCAAAATTAATTTTACTTATATGAACGACTCATCCGCAGGCCAAGACAAACATTTCCTGAAAGCTACTCTGCTCAATTTACTTTAAATAGGCTACAAACGCCCGACTCATGACGGGAAGTGGTTACAAACAGCCACAGCCACGTTAAGGCGTTTATTATCAAACCGAAATGTAAGCAATGTTTAGGTAGGGTTCTACCAAAACAAATGAGGCGTCCCTTCAACCAACTGTAAGGCTGTTTTATTGCTAATTTTGAATGCGAGCCAAGTAATTCATTTCAACTAGAGTTCTTTGTCAGACACTTAAAATTACAGTTGACAGTGATGCGAGAAAATTTCAACTTATCAAAGGCAATAAAAACAATACTTCTATTGCTGCATCGACAGTTTCAGACAGACCCCGTTTTCGAGTTAAACCATTAACATTAGGTATAATTAAGTCGTCTTCTATATGCTTCCAAACATATGATCAGATACAGTCTAGCAAAAGAATAATCAGGGAATCATTTTGATGACCCTAAAATATATATTTATCATGGACATGAACATTGGAAACCAGCAAAAATCCTCCTATTACATTACCTTTCAAAGAGGGGCTGCCACCTCTGCTCTTGCCTATAAACATCTTCAACTAAAAATTACTGAAAATGAAAGAATTATTCAGTTAAAATTTGGTCAACAAAAAAAGCCGCGTAGCCAAAGACGCTTAAAAGATTAGGACATTTTATTTTTTAAAAGTTTTAAAATTAGTTAAGCGGAATATCTGCAACATTGTTTCAATTTCGATCGCAAATTAGACAAATGACGCAATAAATACTAATTTTAATACAAGTGGGGACAACCAAGCACGAGAGAAGCGACAGCTGGTTATAATTGTCAATAAAACTTAAGCGAAGGAAATACAACTACAAAGGGGTGAAAAGGTGAAGGGGGACAATTTAATGGTCAATGCTTAAATATTGGGCTGGCCTGCAGGAACCTCAAATTCCTTGATGCGGGTTGGAGTTCCAGACTTTATTGTCTTTTGCCACTTCCACCCATACTGATGAAAGATTTTTAGTTACAAAATATAAACTAAAAATCTCGCCACCACTTTCTTTTGCTGAACATCAACTAAAGGGTACGAGAATAAGCATCGCATTGGGTTGTTTAACCTCCTTTGCAACATCTATAAAGCTCGAAGGGACCTACAGCTTTACGTAGAACCCTAACCACGTGTCGCTACATAATCAGGATGATGAACAGTCTCCCATCCAATGTCAACTTCGCTTATCAACGGGAAGCGTTGTTACGATAAGACAGTGATTAATGCGCGTATTTTTGACATGTTAAAGTGAAGATTAATTACTTACAAGATCAGAAGTTTTCCCTGCCCCACTAAAGTCTCCTAAAAAAAAAAAAAAAAATAAAGACTATTCCTTCGAAGCGACACCTGTTTCTCAACTGATAAACGAATCAGACTATTTCATGACACTGCGTAACTTTTTTGTCCACAAAATTATTCAGTTGGGGAAAAGTTATTTAAAAGCCTCTAAAGACGCATAAACCCCGAATATCAGAACTTACATAAATCAATTACATAAAGCACTTACCAAAAAAATGAAAATTTCAACGGGAGTCTCCAATTCAAAGGCAGAACCTAGAGAAAAAATAAAATATATAACTTTCAAGCGATTGATTGACCTTAAATCAAATTTGTTTCTCAGTGCCATGCATGATGTCAACATTTCATTCTGCCTCTCGTTATATTTCATCATAAAGGAAGAGTAGGGAAATTCTTCAACGATTTTAAAGTTGCTTAATACTCGACCAAGATGTATAAATTGGACATATAACTTTAGTAATGGAGGCTGGGGTCGGGCCAAACTAGTCAAATAATTTCACTTACCTCATCCCACTGCAAGAAACGGGTCCCCCAAAGGCCTGAAATAGAAAAGTGTGTCAGACTGCATTCATCAAGCACCGTTATCAAGAAGTTCGGAAACACCGCTCAGATCTCATAATCTGAAGCTCACAGAACACTTCCTGAGCCCCATTGTGTGGCGGGGGCAGTGGGAGATAGTCTGAATTGAGTTATGGACTCTGCCACCCGGTCAATTGCACTCAACTAAGCTGGGCACAGGGGCTTACAACCGAAACCAAAGGGAACGCCTCCTCCTAACACCGCAACACCCGCGGCTTTCAGGAGTCCTTGGCAGCCCCCTGGTTAGGGGTTCTGGTCCCCCGTCCCCCCTTCTCAGGAGGGGTCCTGCAAGAACCTCCTCGCCCTCTCTCTCAGACCTTCCCGGGGAAGACTCGTCTGACCCCCTAAACCGGCCCCCACTCCCCCAAACACATCATAGGGCAAAGGCCTTCTCGCTCCAATTTGTCTCATCAAAGCTTCGTTCACAATAAAAGAACAGGGAAAAATGAGGAAATTACCTTTCAAAACCTTCAAATGAAAAAGTTCGTTCCTAACGAAATATCCAACCACGAGCAACCTAAAAAATAAATTTTTATTTAAGGCACATAGAAAAGTTTGAACTCAAGTACTTGGGGTGAATATTAAAAAAACAGTAGGGGAAAAAACTCCTTAAAAAAATATTTGGCATTTTTTTTTAAATGTTGCTAATGCATGAAACAATTTTTACATAGCTGAGAGAGATTATAAAAGCATTTTTATCTAGCTAAGCAAGATTGAAATGCTAGCAAAAACTAGTTTCCTACCCAGAAATGCATTGGCTTTAAAATGAATAAATTTATAAGTACCAATCGGGAATAACTTTCCAACAATTTACCCTACTTTGACAAACAAGCTATAATAATTACCAGTAAAAATGGTTGAAAGCGCGAATATGGAAGTTCTGCAACAGAAAAACCGTAATTAAACATTCGTTCGCACAGTGTACAAACTCTCGTCTTATATTTACTTCAGATGGTGATGCATGAAAGTTTAAATCAGGTCTCATACAAGTGGTGTGAAAATATCATCATTGCAATTATTGATTGATACACGACAATAAATCGAAACTGATTCGATTCAACACTTACCTTAATTGAGGATGTGCACCCATTGCTTTTCCGCCACTGAGCAAATAACGAATCTGTGGACTATGCAAAGGTATAAACATCGCTGAAGAGAAATTCAAAAGCTGAGAAATATTCGAAACTATCAGATTCAACAAGGTGATCATGGATAATCATATGTCCCTATACTTTCATAATCATTTAACGTGAAGAGCAAGTTCACGACAGTAAGACTTTAAATGAAGAATGTAACATACTGTAGTGCAAGGGTATACTCCACCCTGGAACTTGCATTAAATTTTTGCAAAATTTAAATGAAAAAATTTTGAATTACCAATTTCAGCGAGCACAGTACCCGATATAAATGAACATCAGTCTCTGTGCACGGACAATACACTATTAACAGGTAAAGTTATTTGAAAACAAGTTTAGGATATCTGTACGACTACAAGACGTACGCTTCTCAAATTCGATAAAAGTGACTAATCGTGTCAAATAGTACGTATAAAATTTTATATTCATAATTCTTTACTGCAAATGTTAGGGAATGAGCCCCAACTGTTTGAAACCTCAACTAGACCTTTCTGAATACGATCTAACTTAAAGAGACACTAACAAAACCCAACTGAAGAGAGCATAAGAATTTTATTGAAGTCTAATCATTAATCATAGTACAAAAATACAATAATTCGGAAGGAAGAGTAGCCCATTTCCCTGCCGGGGTCCACACATTAAGACTGCCAATTCTAAATATAAAGCAAGCTAAAGACTATAAAGCTTACCTCATTAAATGCATCATCTTGGATATGAATTAAACAGCAAACAGCACTGCGGGTTAAAATAAACTTTATAAAAAACCATTCCATCATTAACATACATCAATGATTAGGGAAATTAGAATCTTAATTTAACATTTTGCTGTAAGCAATCTTAAGGTGTCCCAAAATACTTTCATCCTTTGATATCAATTTACGAATTATAACATTAAATTTTCTGAACCATTTCGGAACTTGCCTTTTGCAAAAGTGGCAGTGCTCTTTCAACATGGAAGGAATTCCAGTCTAAACATATATGGAAGAAACTTCTTACATCCAATTCAAGACTCTCGAATCATCCTACCACTATTCCTGAAATTAACCAATGACAATAGTAAAAAACCACAAATTTACTACATTAGATTAAAATTTATAGCTCAGAAAAATGGCATTTGTTGGTAATTATGCACTCTTAGTAGCAAGCAACAAGATTATTAGCGTAAATTTAAGGATTAAAAACTTATAAATTCGACTAATATCCTTAATGTTACAGTAAAGCAAAATGTGAATCTTTCAAAAGATACTAACCTTCGGCTTGTACTTTGAGAGAAAATGTCCCTTCATAATCACTGCAGAACCATGGTGCAAATGCCTAAATCTATGAAAATGAACAATTAGTGATGAAAACAAGAAAATGTCCCCCTCCCCCTCTTTTAAGTTTCAGTATCCTTTTGACATACTCTCTCAGAATTTCAAGATGCAAATTATCATTACAAATGTCTGATATATTTTAAACTATTACAATTAGATACCTCCAATCTGAAGTCCTGCCATATAGCAACATCTAAAAATGAAGGAAAAAACTTAGTCAACGGCACACTACAGCCTTCGGAAGAGATTAATAGGAATCTAAACTCAGTCAAATGCCTCGTTTGTCACCAGAAAAAGCACGCGGGTTGTGGTGCTCTGACTCGTCATCGATCATCATAGTAAATCCTACTAAAGTAAATTACTTTCTTACACACTTACTTAATATAAGCACTAATCACTCGTAACTCTTTGATGACCAGTATACATGTGTGTTTTACAATTAGATATTAGTAACTATAGTCACTTAAATGACCCTTTTTTGGGTTAATTTTCCGACAACTAAACGATACCTGTATAAACATGTAGATGTATTTGTGGAAACGTTGCATCATTGTACAATTTATATTATTATTTCCTTGGGACAAATATGTCCTGTGGTCCTCAGAGTTAAAAAGCTTCTCGGCTATTAAATCTGCATCTCAAAATCTTTGAAATAAATCTATACTAATAATTGTGACGGTCGAACTGCGAACTTCCTGTCCCTTATGACCGGCCAAACCACTGGCCAGATTTGGAATATCACGACTTAACCTAACCAATCGCCAAGGGCGTACAATTAATCTAACCGGGTATATACCCTATAATTAGCTTCCGCCTGAATTTTTCATTCTGACAAATGTAAAGCTTTTCACTCCACCTTAGACCTACAATTTAACGTGGAGTCCGAACCACGCGCCAACAGCAGCCCAGCGTCTTAACCACTAGGCCACCCATTTATCTACCAACCACTGTATGGGAGGATGAACAGCTGTGTTTTGCTGCGCGCCGGCTGCCGTCACCGGTCTCGAGGCCGGGGCCGATGGATTCGTAATCAGCGACGCTAACCACACCACCGATGCGCCCATTATATATAATAATGATTGGGGTTGTTTAACCTCCTTCACAACACCTAAGATCATGACAGGGGACCTACAGCTTAACGTGGGATCCGAACCACGGGTCGCTACATAATCTGAACACGGAGGACGGTCTCGCATCCAACTACTACCCAGACTCAATGTCACAACTTCCTGATCAACGGGAAGCGATGTTTCGAATGGCTACGACTAGCCCACATTATATATTATATATATATATATATATAATGAACTTCAATTAAAAACGTGAAATGAATGAATGATGCAAACCCACAAGAAAAAAATGATTCCAAGGCCTTTCGTGTATTCAGAAATATACCTCATCAGGGGTGACGAGGTTCAACTTCCACCGGTCGATCCGCTAGTTCAGGGATTCCCAAAGTGGTCTGTAGGAAGCTTCCAGGGGGTCTAAGCTTTTGGAAAAATAGTAACTAACTATATTAATATTTAGGGGTCCTTGGTGGTAAAAGTTTGGGAACCCCTGCACTAGTTAATAGAATATAACCCCCATCTTCGCTACAAGAATTTCCTTTCCATAAACTGCATAACACTTATTTACAGTAACAAGAATAAATAAGATAAAATTAATAAATAATTTGAACTGCATTTAACTTAATTACCGGCCAATGTAGACAATTCCAATATAAGGATTATTCCAATAAGCATCCAGTACAGTATGAATAAAAGTCAGTGGGTAAAATATATTCTAAATTAATTGTGCGCTCTTGGTACTGGGACAGACAGTTTAGGCCGGGCTGAAACTCAAGATTGATTAATTCTATCATTAACAGTTGGCTTTTGATATAAAAATAAGATTCCTGAAAAAAATAATTGGTGGCCACCAACGTGTGTCCGGCCACCCCCGTTTTTGTAAAAACATCTAATGCTGCACTAGCAAAATCAGGAAAATGGCAATCTCTCTTCTTCTGAGATGCTGTACTGAGAGCTACTTCTGAGGAATTGCATAAATTGTGGGTCACATATGTTTATCCAATATCAGTAAATGCCATACAGAGCCGACTGAAAACCCAAATAAAGGAATTCAACCACCTTCTGAAGTATGACAAAAAGAAAAGTGGACCTAAATATCATCAAGATCTGGATGATTTTCTGAAAACTGTAAACGTTTTATTTGACATATATCAACATGATCACAAACTGTTGGCAGATACAGAGAAAAAGCACTTACTAAAAATGACTGAATCTGATTACCAGTTTTATGAGATTGAATTTCAAGTTAAATTATTAATTAATATTAATTAATTATCAATTATTAATATTATCAATTATTAATAATTTGCTGCAATTTTTAAAGTGCATTTAATAAGTTAGTAATATCAATAATACACTCTTAATGATGTTAATGATAAGTAATATTTTAGTATTTTCTCATTTTTGTAAGAATTTCAATTTACATATAGGGTCATTCTCTGTCAGATCAACCAAAAAAAATTGAAATTAACACCCTCATCTCTCATATTTTGCTGAAATTTGGTTTATAGGGAGTTTGTGAGCCCTGAATCCATTTCTGAAATTATAAGGTCAATCCGACCAACGGTTCAAGAGATATGACCTCGGGCAATTTGAGGTCACTCGCGAGGTTACTAACATTTGGCGAGCCATAACTTGGGTAATAATTGTCATAATTATATAAAAGTATATATATTTAGAATCAGAAAACGACAAGGAATCCAAATATGCAAGTTTTAGAACTCTAGGTTGAAAAATAAAAGAGTTACACTGTAACCAAAATTTGAGGTCACAATTTGACCTCTGGGGTATCAAATGAGAATTTTTTTTTTAAATGTAAAAAATGAAGGCATAGGCATTGGCTATTAGAATCAGCAAAAAAAAGTTTGTTTATGTTAGTATTTTTCATGTAACTAACATATAAGTGAACACCATATTCATAAGTTGTGCGTCAATTCTACCTATTTTTTCACACAAGTTCATAATTTGACCTATAGAAATTAAAATTACATTTTTTATAGATATAAAAAACAAAGTCAGAGTTCTTGACTAATAGAAACAATCATAAAAAGTTTGTTTATGTTGGTACTTTTCATGTAACTAACTTATAAGTGAACACCATATTTATAAATTGCTTGTCATTTCAAGGAATTTTTATATCTTCGCTATCAATTTGACCTCAAGCTCCAAGAATTTAATAAAAATTGTATTTCACTGCTAATCTACACTGGCAATAATAGTTATAATAGTGAAAGGGGAAGACTAAGCTCACATGTAGCCTAAACAAACCTGTTGAAACATGTTGCTACTTGTCTAAGTGCAGAATCAACAGAGATAGTTGCAAAATTCCTTGTCTACAGGTTAGTACAGTTCCAGCCAGCACTGTGGGTGGCTGGTGGGTATGGTGTTTTAATGAGCCTCAGAGACTATCAAGGCCTAAAATATTAAGTGTGTATAGCTATATATTTTCTAAAAAATATATATTACCTAATTGTAAATCCTATATCTTTACAGATCAAAATACAATGGTTCGGCACTTGAAATACTGCCAGGACCCTATTCAAAAACACAAGAAACCCATAACAATCAATCTTAGAAAAGTGACTGATGTACTTGTTGAAAAATGTGCTGGAAGAGTGAAAAAAGACTCATTGTTGTGTGTGAACTGCTGGACACTGATAATGAAAAACCCCACTATACTTAGTACCAGTGAAAACAACGAGTCTGACCAGGATTCAAATGAATCATCTACTATCAGTGGCTTGAGTAACATCTCTTCAATTCAAGATCTGGACAATGACAGTGATTGCTTGATAAAGGAAAATCCTTCAACTTCAGTTGAACCAGTTCTAGCATTTCTGGACCAAACACCAGTTAAAAAAGTAAGTAATAAATTAATATAATAACTTATACTTTACTACAAGGTCTGTTTGATCTACTATATAGCCAATTATATAGCATTTAAGGTACTATAATTAATATTTAATTACTAATATTCAGGTGTGTGAAACCTTTTTTTCTGTTCTTTTCAGAAGGGCTGTCATTAAGCCAGAAAAAGCGCAAGGCTCGTGGTAAGCTATCATCTGCTCAGAAACACCTGAAGGAGAGGCTAGAACTCAGTTATGGTGTTCAAATTACCGAGGAGGTAAGTGATACTTCAAAACCTGAAACTAAATCTGAAAAACATCTAGACAAATTAATGAATGAATTGAAACAGTCATTCCTGGAGAGCAAATGTCACCATCACAAACTACAAATATTGACACTCTCACCATACACAATTGAAAAAACAGCTAGTTTCTTTCAAACTACAACATACATGGTGAAAAGAAGCCATTCACTTAAATCAGAACATGGAATCCTTCCGAAGATTCCACTAATGAGCAAAGGAAAAGTGATATCTGAAGAACACAAAGATATAGTTAGAAGATTCTATGAGTCAGAAGAGGTTAGTCGTATGTGCCCTGGCCAAAAGGATTGCGTGAAAGTTATCAGTGCTGAAGGTGCAATGAAGGTGCAAAAACGATTGGTCCTCGGGAATTTAAGAGAGATAGATGTTTGAACTATATAAAAATGATGAAAAGAATCCCAAAATAGGATTTTCCACATTTGAAAAATTACGGCCATCATATTGTGTGCTTGCCAGTAGTGGTGGGACTCATTCTGTCTGTGTCTGCACATACCATCAAAATCCAAAATTGCAGCTGGCTGCATTGGGAGAAAGAGGTCTTTCATACAAGGATCTTATGGATTACAGTGTCTGTAGTACAGAAAGAGAGACTTGCATGATGCAACTTTGCAATGATTGCCCAAGAGAAGAGGGTGTCCTGGATTTTCTTGAGTTACTTGACAGTATGAAATCAGCTCCAAATGAAATATCTTACAAGCAATGGGTGACTGTTGACCGTTGTACAATGGTTGATAAGGTGGAGCCACTTCATGAATACTTATCTCTAAGCATGAAAATATCCCACATGGTTCGTCATCACTTTGTTGCTCAGCAACAATCACAGTACTTCAAGCAGTTGAAAGAAACACTACCACCTCAGAGCGAGGTAGTTATAGTAGGTGATTTCTCTGAGAATTATTCTTTCATTGTCCAGGATGCTGCCCAAGGGTTTCACTGGGACAATTCACAGTGTACAGTTCACCCTTTTGTCATCTATTATAGATCATCTGCAGACCAGGAACTTAGCCATTTTAGTGTCTGTTTCTTATCTGCATCACTAAAACACAACACTATAATGGTTTACTCATTCATATTGAAGCTTATGACATATGTTAAATTCAGATGCCCACAATTGAAGAAGGTGCACTATTTCTCAGATGGATGTGCTGGCCAATATAAGAACAGATACAACTTCACAAATCTCTGTTACCATGAAGAGGATTTTGGTCTGTCTTGTGAATGGCACTTCTTTGCTACATCCCATGGCAAAAATGCATGTGATGGGATTGGAGGAACAGTGAAAAGAGCTACTGCTCGTGCCAGTTTGCAGAGAACTACAGAGAGGCAAATTCTTACACCAGAACACATGTTTCAGTTTTGTGAAGAAAACTTGAGCAAGATGATAAATTTTTTCTTTGTAACTACAGCTGATTTGAAAGATGCAGAAGAACGGTTGGAACATCGATTCAAGGATAGTAGGACTATTCCTGGAACTCAGAAATATCATAGATTTGTTCCCCTAAACAAGGAAGAACTGATGTGTATCCCATTTCAAGTGGCATTGGAGAAAAGAAAAGAATAAGGAAAAGTCATTTTACTAATGAACCTGCAATGCTTGGTAACCTAAAATGTGTCAAATCAGGAGAGTATGTTGGCTGCATTTATGACATGCAAGTTTGGTATGGAATTGTGGAGGAATATTGTGAAGAGTTTGATGATTTCACTGTGAACTTTCTACATCCCTCTGCGTCATCAGGATCAAGTGCATATTATTATCCATCAAACAAGGATTCATGTGCAGTGCCAGGACATCATATATTAACTGTAATGAGTTGTCCTACCCTAAGAGGAGGCAGCAGAATTCAATACATTTTTCCACAAAAAGAAATTGATGAGAGCATCGAGCATGCAAAAATTGTATTAAGCTAGCACATGAATCCTCTAAGTAGGTCTTCCCCTTTCACTATTATAACTATTATTGCCAGTGTAGATTAGCAGTGAAATACAATTTTACATTTTTTGCCTTTGTTTTTATATCTAAAAAAATGTAATTTTAATTTCTATAGGTCAAATTATGAGCTTAAGTGTGAAAAAATAGGTAGAATTGACGCACAACTTATGAATATGGTGTTCACTTATATGTTAGTTACATGAAAAATACTAACAAACTTTTTTTTGCTGATTCTAATAGCCAATGCCTTGCCTTCATTTTTTACATTTAAAAAAAAATTCTCATTTGATACCCCAGAGGTCAAATCGTGACCTCAAATTTTGGTTACAGTGTAACTTTTTTATTTTTCAACCTAGAGTTCTAAAACTTGCATATTTGGATTCCTTGTCGTTTTCTGATTCTAAATATATATACTTTTATATAATTGTGACCATTATTACCCAAGTTATGGGTCGCCAAATGTTAGTGACCTCGCAAGTGACCTCAAATTTCCCGAGGTCATATCTCTTGAACCGTTGGTCGGATTGATCTTATAATTTCAGAAATGGATTCAGGGCCCACAACCTCCCTATAAACCAAATTTCAGCAAAATCTGAGAGATGAGGGTGTTAGGCACTGGTTGATCTGACAGAGAATGACCCTATAGAGACCCATTGATAAAAGATACATTATAGTGTAATGAAATATAATCACTTTGTAGGACCAGAAAACAACTAGGCATGGTTACTGTACCCTGAAAGAAGTCCCAGAAACAGCCACTGACTTAAAATTCAAATCACGGGTTATTCAATCTCAAAAAGCAAAGAATCAGTTCCTCCTCAACCTATGGACATTCCTGAGTTGACAGATAGCGACAGTTGTAATGATTCATTTGATGCAGACTATGTTCCAGAAGTCTCAACATTACAGAACAGAACTAGATTACGCTCATTAGCTGAAGCATGCGACAGTATAGTACTGAAAGATAAATCTTTTAATACAGCTTAAAGTGAAATCATTGTGACTAAGAGATTAAGATTACCAATAAATTATTCATTGACAATAGATATGTAAATCTACTTTAAATATCCTAACAGATATCAAGTAAGTGATAGAGCAGGAGCGGCTATTGGTTCTGCTACATTGGTGGACTTTGGAGTAATCACCCCAGATAACATACAAAATGTTATTGATAAGTATGTTTTTAATCACTCTAGATATTACATTTCTTAGCTTCTGCTATAAGTTCTAAATCACCAAATTAAACTTAGTTAAAGCAGATGGGACAAATACTAACACATGACATATGCATGGGTCAATCAGATATTTGGAAATGTTTTTAGGGCAACCTCTTCAGTGGGATATTTGGCTTCTGCATCTAAATGAATCTATACCTTATCCTGCATTTGTGCTTCTACCAAATGAGGTGGTCAATAATTTATCAAAAGACCAATACTATGGATACTGCTGACTAAATCGCTCTTATTCTACAGATGAGGAGGTGGAGTTGTGTCCAGTAGTTCAAAGAAAAGGACACACATACTCAGGGGAGTAACACTTTAATATTTGAATTGTTAATACATTACTTTCATTGTGTTATTGTTGTTGCAGGTGGTGGTGCATATATGCCCAAAGACAGGCTCGCATATATAAATAAGATAGAGATTAAATTGAATAAATAAACGAGGTAATAAAGACCCTTTCTAAACAAGGGGGAAAACTGAATAATAAGAACCAAAAAGGAAGAAGAATCAAAAGTGCAAGATCATCTATTGCAAAGAGCTAAAGCATTATTTCTAAGGGGTACCTAGACCATGGTATTTAGGGGATAGCCGGCTGTTCTGGGTATTCAAGGGGTGGGGGTACTTTCTTAAATACTGGCGAGAATAAAGCGAGGAACATCTTAAAGAAAAATTGAAGGTGAGAAATTATTCTACTTTTTATCAACTGCATCTGCTGGGCAATTATTACTGGTGAAGTGGATGAAGACCTTGCACTCTTAGAAGTTGGCCTGCTAAATCACTCTCGATAGCTCACCTTAGCCTGTAGAATTCTTCACTTTTATGTTTCACAAAAAAGACCCAGTAAGAACCTCAAAAACATAGAATTCATGATCAAAGTATACTTTCACAGTTGGTTCAATATCAAGGCTAAGTCATGGGTCAAGAAACCTATTCAATATGATCCAAAGAGTAAATAAATTCCCTGACAGGAAAATTAGAGAAATTTGTTATGACGTATTAAACAATAACAGCTATTTTGCTCATGGTGAAAATATTTTAGTTGGAATGCTGGCTGATAAAGATGGAGAGGTGAGGTGTGCTGTCAATAAAGTTCTGTCTGAGGGGTTATAGAGGATTTTGATGATGAATCTGGTAGTAGCAATGATTTTGCAGGTGGAATAATTGAAAGTGATGATGAGAATGAAGAGGATCATGAAGGTGGTACTGATGAATATCCTGCTATAGATGAGAATGTTAGGGTCTTTAGAAAGCCAATCATCAATTTCAAAGCTTCTGCATACCACAAGCTATCTGCTATGTCCCAATGGGAAACTGTTCCACCTGTATTAAAAGAATTCAGTAATGATGAACTGCGTCATATCATTAATACCGCATTGAAACTGGATCACGAGTGCCAGTCAGAATGTTGAAAGGCACATCAAGCTTGTCACTGAAGCATCCTTGGCTGTTGTAGGTCATGAGTGTAGAGATGGTCTTATTAGAAACAAAATTAGATCACGTAAATTAATGAAAGATTGTGTCAAAAATATTTTAAGTTCTATATTATTATTTATCATGCTAAAATATGACAAAATGACAATTTGTTAATTGTATAATTTAATGTTTGGTGTTTTGGAATGTCAAAAAGCATTTTCAATGAATTTAAAATGGCTGATTTTGATTGATTTTGATTGCTGATTGAAAACCACTAACACACGTCAATTTGCAGCTTGAGAATGTTTTATTGTGTTGACATTCAGTTGAAAGGGGGTCTATGGGCCCAAAAAATTAGTTTTTCTAAAATAACTCAAAAACTAAAGGTTTTATGAAAAAATACCACTTAATAATTTGTTCTAAATCAAATTCTGCATCTTTTGGTATGCAAACCATCTCTCTAGCATGTTCAAAAGAAGAGATATTGCCATTTTCCTGATTTTGCTAGTGTGGCATTAGATGTTTTTACAAAAATGGGGGTGGCCAGACACATGTTGGTAACCAACAATTATTTTTTTCAGGAATCTTATTTTTATATCAAAAGCCAACTGTTAGTCACACTGATAAATTAAAATCAAACAAAAATTAGTTTCAGCCCGGCCTAGACTACTGGGTACTTTAATGTTGGCAGTACTTAATCCTAGCATTTAAAAATTTACTTCATACTCACTCCAGATCTCATTTTCTTCAGCTAATTTTTTGATCCCATAGAAACTACAATAAAAGTTTACAATTAAAAACTTAAAACGACTAAAGAAAATTTTAATATAAACATTTAGATTCAGAAAAACCAATCAACAATCACCACCAGTTCGTAAGATAGGGACGAAAGACTATTATAGAGGTTTCATCATTATAACAAGTAGTTCTTAATACAAATCTATTTCATACCTTAAAAATCCATCAAAGTGATCAAGAAAATAAAATGCGAATATAAATTTGCGTTTACCAAACTGCTTCCAAAACAAACTTTACATAAATGCAAAAAAACACTTTCTACGTGAAGGTCAAAATATGAAAATAAAAACCCACTCTAATAGACAGTTTATTTCCACAACAGTTTTGACGCCCACTGGCATCCTCCTCCAGTGGATACAGAAAAACGAATGAACCAAAACAAGAGGGAAAAACAGTCCAGGGACCGACTGTTAAGAAATTCGCACCTAGGTTAGATCCCATCCTCCCAACACCAGAAGGGCATTTTCATTAAGTACATTCGCACAAATTTAAAACTATCTTCCTGTTCTAAACATACAGATTCTATTATTTTTTTTCATAATTATTACATTTATTATTAAATTTATTACATTTAATATTGCATAATTACACTGGTATGCATATGAAATTTTTTTGTCTGCTGTGAGGGTTTTTCCAACTCATATTCAACCATGCTGAATTCGAAAATGACATTGGTTTTCCTCAATCATGTCAGGTTTTTTCTCTATTGGCCATTTATTATAAGTCCAATTTTATCCCCAAATTTATTGATTTTTTTAGCTTAAACACTGTAGATATGAGTAATATTATAAGAACACTCGTGAAAAATGAAAACTGTGTGAATAAATACTTTTATTCATACAATGAATATTGAAAAAAGTTTGAGGAAGGAATGAAGTTTTTTTGGCTTTCCATCTCTGTTTTTCTTCGGGCACGTCTCGCTTCAAACACCAGCAATAGTCCACCAGCATATTGATATCCCAGTTTCCCTGGTACCTCTCTTCCATTATTTTGATATCTTGGTGAAATCATTCACCCTGTTCCTCACTATAATCCCCGCAATTTTCAGGAAAATAGTCCAAGTGGGACCACAAAAAGTGCATTTTTATGGACATGCGCAACCCATGAGCTTTGAAAGCTGCCATCAAGTTTTTGACAACGGACTCGTATTCTGGACTTCTACGCTTGCCAAGAAAATCAATGACAACTGATTTGAATGCCTGCCAGGCATTCTTCTCAGTTGGAGTCATTGCATTTTCGAACTGAGTATCCTTGATCAAAGTTCGAATTTGAGGACCATCAAAAACCCCAGCATTTAGTTTAGCATCAGATATATGAGGAAATTTACTCTCGAGATATCGCAATGCTGAACCCTCCTTACTCATTGATTTGATGACATTTTTCATCAAGCCCAGCTTAATATGAAGTGGTGGGGGAAAAATTTGTTGGTGGTACAAGGGGCACTGAAACGACATTATGCGACCCAGGTTCAAAATTCTCTCTGGATGCCCATTCACACTGTGCATAGTGCTTCTCATCCGCTTGGCTATCCCATTTGCAGAGGAAACATGGGTATTTCATGTATCCCCCTTGCATTCCCAATACAAATGCCACAATCTGAAAAAAAATGAAAATATTTAAAGAATTTAGAGAATTTGTTCTATCAGATAAAAAAATCTATGCATTGGACTGTATCACTTCTGTGGGAAAGTTAATGTTCTTATACGCTCTCAAATAACCTTTGGAAAAAAAACAGTCAATAGCAATAGTTTACTTATGATATTAGTATTACCTTCAAATCTCCACAGATCCTCCAGTTATGTTGGTCGTATACGAGAGCATCCATTAAAATTTTCATGTTATCGAAGCTCTCAGTAAGTTGTACAGAATGTGCTACAGGGACTGATGCAACCCTATTCCCAATGTTGAGAAGTACTGCTTTCAAAATTCGTTTAGACGAGTCTATAAATAGCCTCCATTCTGATGCATTATATGGCAGGCCCAAGGATTCAATTAGCCCCTCAACATTGCAGCAGTACACTGAGGAAGAGGTATTTTCGTGCACTGCAAAAAACTTGCAGAATTCTTCCTCTCGTTTCCTATACCAGGAGAATGTTGTTCCCGGAGCCAGCAAGTTGTCCTCTCAAAGTCTTGAGCCCAAGATCTCAGCAGCTAATTTGGAAAGTCCTAAATCCCTGGTAAGATCATTAAGTTTGGCCTGGTTGAGAGGCCTCGGCTCATTTGAAGCGGTATTTTGAGGTATATACGACTGGGACTGGTCATTGATTCATCATCAGAATCATCGAAGTCCAGGGTTTGAGGTGGGTCGGGTATTGGAATTCCAGGACCATGGGGTACAGGTCTCATAGCAAAAGGAATGTCAGGGTATACAACAATGTACTTATTCTTCTTGTTAACTCCTGAAAATAGAAACACAGAAACATGGATATAAAACTTGCATATGAAATAGAAGCATTCAGACAGTGGTGGCTCGTGAGGGAAGGCTGCGGTCTGTAAGATATGAAATAGAAAATATACAGACTCCATTGTCCTTTCTTTTTCATTCATATTGTCCCTTTGGGGACAATATGAATGAAAAAGAAAAAATACACAATCATTGTATATGTAAATGTAACTTGTATAACAATATGTATGTGTAAATGTATTTTCTATAACAATATGTATATGTAAATGTATGATTACCATTATGGTGAATATTATGCTATATATGGTGAATATTACATTATGGTGAATATTATGTCAAGTTTCATACGAGGATTTCAAAATATTTAAGAAAAATTTGTCTGTTGAATTTTTCTTAATTTGTTTTCCGAGAAGATTGTTTATGGTTGTCCAAGTGTTTTTCGTGTCTCATTTATGTTTAGAAAATTGATTTATAATAGTTTTATTTTGCAATTTTGATTTTAGTTAATTTGTTCTGTATTGAGTATATTGTATTTTTTTTTCATTGTTTGAATAAATTTTCTCTGCAATTGCAATTTGAATAATTTCTCTCTATTCTTTATTGAAGTGATAATTGCTTGAGTGATCCATGGATTTGCAACCCTTTTGGGCAAAACTGTTTTTCTCCTTAAAGGAAAGCAAATATTAAAAATATGGAATAAGGTGTCATAGAAGAACTGAAACATATGATCTGGGTCATTTAAAGTTTCATCACAGTCAAGTTGAGTATTTTCTACTGCCCCAATAAATTTTCTTTTGTTAACCTCAGAATATTCTGTAGTCAATAGTTGTTTTGTCCGCAACCTGAACAATGTTATTGAATATAGCATAAGAAGAAACTGGTTCATCAGCTCAGACCCACTCAGCGACTAGAGTTCTCAAAGAATAAACTATAGACCTATATATTGATATATAATTGTGATTTGTCCTTATATTCCATTTCTTTTCCTTTATGTTATGAGCAGCAATCTTCATATTTCCAAATAATTTTACTTGGATAAGGTAGAATTTATGTTATTCCACCCACAATTAATTCATATAAAATTTAAAAACTTAAATAGTAATTTAAACAAGCAACGAAGCCAACAATAACTTAAAACAATGAAGCCTGGTTGTCCTAAGCCAGCTATCCAGTCTAACTTAGCTTAGACCAAATGGAAATTAGGCAAGGTTCAACACAATTCAAATAAAACTAATAAAAAACAAGAGATATGATTCCAACAATACTCAATCGCAATTTCAGAATCTATCAAAGTTTCAATTTCAAGAGCAAAAATTCAATATTGTCATAAGACCAAAAGTAAAAGTCTTTACAGCCACACCTACACTTTTCCTCCTAAGTATATATAGTGTAATGTATATGGTTGTAAACTGTGACTTGGTCCGCAATTGATATGGACCGTGACTTATTTTTGATTGGCAAGGTACTGGTATTGATGGGTATTGTAATGAAACTGACTGGATTCTTTGGATCTGATATATTTGCATGTCAGTTATAAATAGATATAGAATGTAACATTTGTGGATAGTTTGTGTCCTGTCATTCTAGTTAGATATATAATTCAAAGGTAAGGTTATAGTTAACTTAAATGTCAATAAATTGTTTGTGTTTATATTTTATTGTAAATCATTGAAATACAGTCGAAAAATTGAAAATCATAAATTAAACATTTGCGTTTTATAAAGATATAAAAGTTTAAAATTGGACTCTGCAAACAAAGGCCGTGGCTTCCCAGTCCAGCCAAGCTGAACTGAATGAAGCCCACGTAAAATTAACCCGAAGTTAGAACTCCAGGCAAAGTCAGACCTGGGTTAGGCCAAGATTCAGGTGGATCTTGGAATTCGTAGTTGTAATGTATATAATGGTTTTAAAGTTAAATTTGTTAGGCCAACCCAAAATAACCCTAGGTTACAGTTTTGAGTTAATCTGTACAGTGGTGGTGGTGATCGGATGTGTTGGCTGTGCTCTAGCGAAATGACTTTTGCGCTTCTTTATTATTACCTTTCATGCACGTTGGTAACAAGTGAGGTGTTGAAATTTTTTTTCCAGGGCTGCATTTTGGAATTGTTTTTCGACTGGTATAAGATCACTCTGGTGTTACCTGTACTTGTTTGTACAGGCCTAGCTTAGCTTATTCTGATAGCCTAGCCTAATCACAAGGTAAGACTCCCACTTGACCTAACCTGAGTAACTATTTTGATATAACTTGATAGTATCAAAGTTGGTGAGTCAACAAAAAATTTTTTAAGCCTAGGACCTAACTTAGGAACATAGCCTACCCTACAAAAATGGGTTTTGACAGTGACTGTAGAGTTTGTAAAAAGGAAGTTAAAAGTAAAGATAGGGCTATTGCATGTGATAGCTGTGATGACTGGTATCACGTAAGCTGCAAAGGCCTTACAAATGATATATATAAAGGTATAAATGCTGCTTCTAAGCTTAATGTCAACTTGATGTGGTTTTGTGACAAGTGTAGTACTGTAATAAAAAATTTTAATAAGTCCAGAGGGTCTATTAGTGAGGGAGAGGCAGACCAACTTATAGAGATACTGCAGTTGAGCCTAAATCTAATGAAGTAGCAGTTCAAGTAAACTTAAGTGTCCCTATACCTCATAGTGAGCCCAGGCCTAGATATCCTCAGATAATTCCTGAAAATGATGAGTGGACTAAACCTAGGAAAACCTGGAAAGCTAGAATTCAAGAGCCAAGGAAAAGTGTCCTTATAGAACTAACTAATCAGTTTCATACTTTCTCGCTGGTCCAGGATCAAGATGAGAAAGCTGAAGAAAGTAGGCCTATAAACCAAAATGTTAGTAATAATAATCCAGACTTGTATAAACCCAGGCACTCTGAAGCTATAGGTGCGTTTGAACCAGCATCCATTATAGGTGACTCAAGTGAGGGGCCTAGGATCTAAATTACCTAGAGGTAGCATAGCTTACTGTTATTCAGGTGCAGGGATAAATAGAATTAGTAATAAAATTATAGAAAAAGGATCTGGTATTGACCTAACTGTACCAAAGAATATGGTTATACATGTAGGTGGAAATGATATAAAGGGTAAGCACTCCGAAGAAATCATGGAGTCATATAAACAGCTATTAACAAAGTTAAAGGAATGGAGACCTAACCTTAAAACATATATCTACAGAAGCTAAGGCTAACAAAGACCCTAAGATCCACTCTAAGGCTAGCCCGAGAGAAAGGAGAGAGTAGGGGGTTAAGAGAAGAGAGGAGAATAAGGGGTTAAGTAAGGAGCAACACCTTGGTACTCACAAGCATTATATATAAATAGTAGGCTTAAGACACTATGTCAGAGCATGGAAATTACATATCAAACTGTGGAATAAATTTTACAAAAAAAAAAAAAAAAAAAAAAAAAAGTTCTGTAACAGAGATGGAATTCACCTTAATAGTAAAGGAACTGATTTACTATCAAAGATTGTATCATATAATTGACTAAAAACTAAAGGAATAGACCAAATTAGTACAAATACCAATACTCTTGATAACAATAAACTAATAAAAAATATAATCAAAACTCAAAAGAAAAAGGTCAACAAAGAAAGTGAGAGAGATACAAATAATATACCATCACAGAACAAGAACCAGACTAAATTACAAGCAAAATATTCCAAGGGTTCTTTGTTATGATTGTCACTGAAACTTGGACAAAATTCAGTACGATACCAAATAGTCTATTTAGTGAGAGATAATACCATTATTTATGAAATTGATGGCTATGAACTTTTTTATTATGAATGTAAATATTCAGAGGGTGGCAGAATATTTATTTATGCCAAGACAAATCTGAATCCAGTTGAAGTTACCTCCGTTAAAGAGGAAATAGTTGAATCTGTATATATATAGATAGATATTGGGCATAAAAATGCCAGGAAAATCAGGATAGGGGGTATTTATAGACCACCTGAGCGATGTTCAGTTGGAGGAATCCCCAAAAGTAAAGAAAATAAGTATGTAGAAAATCAACTTATTGATGAAATAAATAAAGCAATGACAAGCGATATTATTATTATTATTGGAGATTTCAATTATAGGCATACAGATGGAGATATTACAAACACCAGAAAGTAATGAGAGATTCTTAGACTATATAATTGAGAATGGTTTAACTCAGTTAGTAAAGGAGCCAACCAGGGCTGATGCCATTCTAGATTTAATTCTAACAAATAATCCAGATACCTTCCAGGATATCTTGGTTTCAGAAACACTAGGTTCAGGTGATCATTGTATCCTTCGGTTTAATATTGTTTGTAATTCAAGACCTAGTGAAAATAAAGGAGAAGTTCCAGATTTTAAAAGAGGAAATATAAATGGACTAGTAAATGATCTGTGTCTAATAAATTAGAAATATATTCTACAGCCTGAACAGACAGTAACTAGTATGTGGGAAAAATTTAAAAATATAATAATGAACATACAAAGGAAGCATATCCCAGTGTAAAATCAGAACTAGAAAAATAAAAAACAACCTTGGATAAACTGTAATGTAAAAAGAGCAATCAGAGAAAAAACAAGAGCGTTTCATAAATTCAAAAGAACTAAAAATGGCACAGACTGACTCCAAAATATATAAAAGTAAAAGAAGCATTTGCAAGAAAGTAATCAGAGAGCAAACATGACCAGGAAAAAAGCCTAGCCAAGAATTCAATTTGAAAAGTAGAGTGAAAAAAAAATTGGCCCCCTCCATATAGATAAAACTATAGATGATCTTGAAATAACTGAAGAACTAAACAAATACTTCTCATCAGTATTCACAAATGAAAATTTAAATAATATTCTTGATCTTATACTACCAGGACAAGATAGAGAAATAAATGAATTAAGGGTAACAAAACTAGACATCTTAAAAGCAATAGATAAATTAAAAATGGAAAAATCTCCAGGGCCAGATGAAATGCATACAATAGTCATAAAAGCTGCCAAAAAGGATATAGCACAGGCACTAGAAATTATTTTTAATAAATCATTGATATGTACTGAAATTCCAGAGGACTGGAAGAAAGCAAATGTGGCTCCAATCTTTAAAAAAGGAAATAGAAACCTGGCAAAAAACTACAGACCCACCAGCCTCACCTCCATTATTTGCAAATTACTCGAAAGTATCATTAGAGGTAAAGTTACCGAGTTCCTTGAAGAGTGCAACCTTATAAATGATAGCCAGCATGGCTTTCGAAATGGAAGGTCCTGTCTAACCAACTTGATTGAATTTTATGATCGAGTCCTATTGCATTTGGACAATAAAGAGCCAGTAGATATAGTATACTTAGATTTTGCAAAGGCATTTGATACTGTTCCTCATGCAAGATTGTTGGTAAAATTAGAGCACATGGTATAAGAGGTCATATAGCTGATTGGATAGAAGAATGGCTGAGAAATAGAAAACAGAGTTCACCTAAATGGAAATAAGTCTACTTGGAGACCCGTATTGAGCGGAGTCCCACAGGGGTCTGTTCTGGGACCTCTGCTTTTTGTTGTCTATATAAATGATCTAGAGAAGGGCCTATCATGTAAAACCTCAAAATTTGCTGATACAAAATTAGGCCATAATGTTAAGTCAGTAGCAGGAGCAATGACAATACAAAAAGACTTAGAGTAACAGCCTGGGCAGTTAAGTGGGAGATGAAATTTAATGTTGATAAGTGCAAGGTTATGCATATTGGGCCAAAAAATCCAGAATTTGAATTAAAAATGATGATAAAGAGAAAGACTTGGGTGTCACTGTGACAAATGAACTTAAACCCTCAAATCACTGCATAGTAATCAGAAATAAAGCAAATGCTAGACTCAATCTCATGCTCACACACATTGAATACAAATCACCCAATATTATAAAGCAACTATACATTTCATATGTGACCCCCCTCCTTGAATACTGCATTCAATTTAAGTCCCTATTTGATACAAGATATTGAAAAACTGGAAAAAGTACAGAAATGAGCAACAAGAATGATCCCATCTTTAAGACAATTGACATATAAGGAAAGACTGGCGTATCTAAGCATATTCTAATTAAAAAGGTGGTTAAGGGGTGATATGATAGGTGTATAAAATGATAAAAAGGTTGGATAAGATAGATTTTGAGTCTCTTTTCATTAAAGATCACAATAATCAGACGAGGTTATAGTATGAAATTATTTAAGCCAAGATGTAGAACAAATTTAAGAAAACATTTTTACAAATAGAGTAATTAAGTTTTGGAGCAGTCTGACAAAAGTGGTGACGACTTCAGATACGCTTGATTCTTTCAAAAGAAGGTTGGCTAGTTTGATGTCTGCAAGGGACATCTGGTGATGGTGTTTAAGCCCATTTTTATTGCATGAATGGTACTAGTTTATTTCATATATATTATGTGCATTTGGGTGATAGATCCCACAGCTCAACACAGGTGTTGTGGGATATAGGGAGGCAGCATCTTGGGTTAGGGGATACCCTCTGTCCTTACACACTCCATTTAGAGAGATTCCTCTGCCAAGCGGTGCCCACCATAGTACTGAGAGGTATTGAAAAACTCATGATCTTCACTTGCCCACAAATACCTTTAAATGGGAGACCCAAAATGGGTACACACATATTTCTACATTTCTGTACAGTCTTTACAGCCATACCTACACTTTTCATCTTAAGTATATATATTGTAATGTATATGGATGTAAATTGTGACTTGGTCCGCAATTGATATGGACTGACTTATTTTTGGTTGGCATGGTACTGGTATTGATGTAGGGTTGCCAAGCGTCCCGTATATACAGGACATGTCCCGTATTTAATGATTTTGTCCTGTGTCCTGTATTGACTTTATCAGGACACCTTAAATGTCCTGTATTAAGATTTTTTTTAAATAAATTGCAAAATTCAGCAGTTTAGAGCTGTACGATTTGGAATTTTCAATATTTTTATTTGTATTACTTGTACTCATAATGCTAATGTTGAGCATGTTTTCTCGTTAATGAATGTTCAATGGACAAAAGAACGAAATAAGTTGGATGTGACCACAGTAGAAGCTATGTTACAATGTAAATGGAACATAGACTGCCAGTGCAAGGAATTTTATAAGCAAGTTCTGCAAAACAAGGACCTGTTAAGGAGAGCCAAGTCATCAGTGAAATATAATTAAAGGTATGTGATTTAAATACTTATATTTTACTTAGAAAAGAAATTAATATTTTGGTAACAGGTCTCGCCTGCGTAAAGTTAAGCTGATTAAATTTTTAATTTAACCCAGATGACCGTGTTACCAATATTTTTTAGTACAGTATATAAGTTTGTCCCATGCAGTAATATTATTTTATCTCAATTTATGTATGTATATGCAAATTAGAAATCATTTGAATTTAAATTTGAACAGGATGTCCTGTATTTCTATTTGGCAAATCTGGCAACCCTATATTGATGGGTACCATAATGAAATTGACTGGATTCTTTGGATCTGATATATTTGCATGTCAGTTATAAATAGATATAGTGTGTAACATATTTGTGGATAGTAGCCTATTATGACTTTGATCCTCTGGATCCAGAGATTCTATCTTTAGTTTTAAATTGATAATTCATTAGTGTGCCCACTACAAAAATTTCTTGTTTTTATTAGAACATATAGCTTTGTGGTATCCAACGCCATAAGCTATTATATATGGCAATGTTAATTTACCGTTTTTGATTTGGGACCCGGAAAGGTAATTAGTACCGGGCCTAGGGTAATCAACCAAAATGTTGGGCTTTTATTAACACTCCAGAGAGTTCAAGCCTTGTACTCTCTCGCGAGTGTTTATAAAAATCACGAGTTACTATGGCAAGCCTAAGATAAAAACAACCAGCCTAAAAATACACCGGTCTCTCACATTTTTCTAGAATAAGAGCCTTATGCAGCACACGTAACTATAAACAATACTTCAACAACACTAGACTACACTACACTTCCTATAAATAACACCAATGTAGGGCCTAGTCTACCCTACCACGTGTTAAATATAATTACTAAAAATTAAGGCCCTACACGAATGGCAGTGTTGTACTAAAGGACAAAATTAAGTTCATTCACTACTTACGCTTGACCAAACTCCATCTTCTATATATCGAAATAATTACCTAATTACCAGAATTACAAAAATACAACTTACCCACGAGCCGAGTTGTAGCCGAGTGATGCTACTTATGAAAAGGGTGGAACTGGAACACCCGTGTAAAGGTGACAGAGTAGTTTAAAATAATTTAGCCAAGTTTGAATTCGACCATCAAAATATTTAACAGACGGAATTCATTATGTATTAGGTATTTTTGGTTAAAGTGCGTTCTATGCATTTAACTGAATTGAATTATCTAAGTTTAATTTTAAGAAGAATTTGGACACTTTCATGAATGAGAGGTATAGTTTGTAGATTGTAAATAGTGTATATTCTTAGCAGTGGCGTAATAAAAAGCATGATAGGATTGGCCCAATTGAACATGATGATAGGATGTTTGAAAAAGATCAGGATATTGTTGGTATTTTTAATGATTATTTTAGCTATGTTTTTTGGAGAAAATTTAAATAACTTTGATTTTAATTCTTAGATCCTGTAAATTCAGACATTATTGATCATATTCATATAAGGAAGGGTGATGTTAGGCAAGTGATTCATACATTGAAGTCAAATAAGGCTGCTGGACCTGATAATATATTTGCTAGGATTCTCAGAGAAGGGAAAGAAAGCTTATCTGGGGCACTAACTATTTTGTTTGCTAGGTCAATTAATTGTGCAGAAGTACCAGATGAATGGAAAAAAGCTAATGTAGTACCTATTTACAGAAAGGGTAGTAAGAAGGAAGTAGGAAACTATAGGCCTGTTAGTTTGACATCATTGGTAGGAAAGATACTAGAAACTAGAAAGAATTATAAAGAATAATATTCAAGATCATTTGGAGAATTTTAATCCTATTTCAAGTTCACAACATGGATTTAGATCAGGAAGGTCTTGTTTGTCTAATCTCTTAGATTTTTTACAATTTGTAACTGATCAGGTAGATAATGGAAATGATGTAAATGTTATTTATTTGGATTTTAGTAAAGCATTTCATAAGGTTCCACAAGGAGATTTCTATATAAATTAAGAACTCATAGTATATTGGGGTCAGTTTTAAACTGGGTAGAAAAATAGTTAGAAGACAGAGAACAACCAAATTCTAAATCGTCATGAATCTGGGTGGCAGAAAGTGAAAAGTGGGGTACCACAGGGATCAGTTTTAGGTCCATTACTCTTTAATTTATATCTCAATGATTTAGACTTTAGAGAAAGGAGTAGGTTGTAAAATTTCTAAATTTGCAGATGATACAAAAGTAGTTGCTGCAGTTACAAATATAGAAAATTCTTGTGAAAAAATATATAGGGCTATGGGTTGATTGCCTGATACCCTCATCCGTTGGAAATTTCCAGCAGACTTCTCTGGAGAGTTACCGACAAAACCCTTTTTTTTTCGTTAGAGAGTTATGTATGTGTAGGTCTTCAAAGGACCTCTTTATGTTTAATTGTCTACGCTCTACGGCAATTCTAGCCTCAGGATTTTACATGCCTATATGTGAACGAAAGAAAGTGTCCCGCCTTAGTTTGCTTCGATGTAGGGCGTGACGGTCTTCTTCGATGTAGGGCCGTTACGATGGAGCCTACACAATGAGTTCACTCGGTGTAACTAATACAGGCAGTCACTCTTTAAACCCCTGAAGGAATAGGCCTATCCTTTTTATAGTTATTAGGTTTTATATTATAAGGAATTCACTCAGAACTTTAGGGAAGACAAACGCCCATCTCCCCTGTTTAAAGCATTCGCTGTAACATAAAGAGCTCCGAGCCAGAGCCGCTATAATATATCTTCATATTTTAGTATAAATTGCTGATTTGGCGAAGGTTGTTGACCATGCCTTGATGTAATCTCATGAGTTAGCAATGGAAAATTTGAAGACGAGATCATAATTTGGTTTCTGTTGTTATGCAGGCCTGACGCCTACATACGGGTTTTATGTATGTATGGCAATCATTTCATTCCCATTAGACTATGTCGCCAATCCCGAGGCAATTTTGCATAGATATTTAATTCAGTTAATTAATAATTTATATTTAATTATGAAGTAAAGGTATCACATACGATACCATGTTGTAAGCGCGTATAGTTTTTCCATAATTCTTATAAATTGCAAAAGGATCTTGATAGACTAATTGCTTGGGGTAATAAATGGCAGATGGAATTCAATGTTCAGAAATGGAAAGTCATGCATTTTGGTAGAAATAATGAAAACTTTAGTTATGAGGTGCAAGGGAATTGGTTGGAGGATCTTAGAAAGGAAAGGAATCTTGGCATTATAGTTTGTAGTGATCTAAAATTTTCTAAGCAGTGCTTAGAGGCTAAGAATAAAGCAAATAAAATGTTAGGTATTATTAGGAGGAATGTTAGTTACAAGAGTAGGGAAGTCATCTGTAAATTATATGATTCTTATGTTTGGCCTCACTTACAATACTGCATTCAAGCTTGGTCCCCTTACCTTAGACATACATAATATTGATATGCTTGAAGGTGTGCAACATAGGGCAACCAAGTTTATCCCTATAATACTGTAGATATTAATAAAGCGAGAATAAAATATTCCAAGATGTATTGATATTGGTAATTATTTCGCAAATGACATGGCCTGAAGTTGAAATAAAAAATACATTTTTCAAGTGTAGTTTGGTGTGCTCTGTTCAAATATGACCTTCATTTCTTGTGCAAATGAACAGAAATACATGTTTGGGCCATGCAATGACAACTGTATTTCTGTTCATTTGCGCAAGAAATGAAGGTCATATTCGAACAAAGCACACCAAAATACACTTGAAAAATGTATTTTTGACTACATTTTATACAATAAAGCCAAAGGTGGGCAGTTGCGCCGCAAAAAGTTGCGGCGCAACTTGCGGCGCAACATTTTTGGTTGCGCTTGCGCTTGCGGTGCAACTTTTTGAAAAGGGTTGCGCTTGCGCGTGCGGCGCAACTATTTCAGCAGAGTTGCGGTTGCGGCTGCGGCGCTACAAAAATCGTTGCGCGTGCCCACCACTGCAGATATACGTTAAATGCAAAGGTGGGCAGTTGCGCCGCAAAAAGTTGCGCAACATTTTTGGTTGCGCTTGCGCTTGCGGCGCAACTTTTTGAAAAGGGTTGCGCTTGCGTGTGCGGCGCAACTATTTCAGCAGAGTTGCGGTTGCGGCTGCGGCGCTACAAAAATCGTTGCGCGTGCCCACCACTGAATAAAGCATAACCTAACATGTTCATGCTACGAGATTTCGTAAACGACGCATTACCACAGGAAACGTGCAAAACCCCTCAGAATTAACCAGAAAAGTTTGTTCTCATCATTTTCGTTTAAACTAACGAAAATATCACGACTTAACCTAACCAATCATCCAGGGCGTACAGTTGACCTAACCGGGCATTCAATTAACCTAACAGGTTGATATTGGTTATTTCACCTAAATATCTTCTGATCTTTTCGTATTATCATCTAGAGCACATGACGAATCAAGTTCTCAAAGTCAAAATCACACGAACGGCACGTCATAATTCTATCACAAACACTACCAAACTGAATCGAATTAGAAAAAAAAATAGCCAGAACAGAAACCAACAAACTAATTAAGTTGCTGAGTAACATGACGTCATACCACCCCCCTGACTACAAATACACTAAATATATATATATATTTATTTATTTATATTATTATTATTATTTTCTTCAATAGTTTGCACAAAAAATGAGTGACAAATTTGAATAAAGCGACTAAAATTACCTCATAAAAAGTTATTTTGATTTACAGGTCCAGCCATTGTCATTTAAAACATATTAACCTTGATATTCCTTAATAGCACAGATGAAGTACAATATTGTTAGAAAATCTAGAAGAGGAAGAACCATTGTTGTCCCAAGGCGATATGATGACTAAGCTGATTGATGCAGCATTGCTTGTATATATTAAGTTAAGGTGTATATATATCCATCTCATAATTGTAAGGTTAGTGAAAAATTCACTTAATTTAGAGCTAGCATTTTTGGGCTCTTGTGGCATCATTTTTTGGGGGGCACTGCGCGTCCTTCCTACTCGTTTGTTAAATGCGGCACTTACAGGGCGTGGTCTTATAGAGAGCTCTCTTGCAATTCAGTTTGATTGTTTAGATACAAGATTGTTGCATCGTGCAATGTTGCAGGTTGTGTTGTTGTTGCAAGGTTTAGAAAGACCATAAATAGTGCCCCTTTTGTTTTTTGTCTTAATTTTATGCAACTGAGGCCTAAGGTAGGCCCACATCGAGTCAGCAACCCTGAGGTAGGACCTAATAGGACCTCCAAGTCCGTAAGTTTTTAGTCCACTTTAACTTGGGCTGTAGGTTAAACTGGCCCTTCAGAGCTTGGCGGTTCACGGCTCAGCTGGGATTCTGAACCCAATAGAATAAAAAAATAACAAATATAGGTAAATAAGTAATCAAGAATAATAATAAATCTATAATAAACTAGATAGAAATTAAAATGAATAAAAACCTTACTTAAACAGATATAAATTAGATTGAATAAAAATGCTTAAAATTTCTTCCTCCGAGATTTCATTGTTGAAACATTCAAGTTTTCTGCCATTTTCGCTTCTATACCTAAGAGGGGCTAGTTTTGACAACCGTTCTTGATCCATTGAATTCCGGAAGTAGTTTTTTATTATCTTTAACTTCGAAAACGTTCGTTCCGCTATTGCCACCGTAATCGACTCAGGCACCTTTCAGGCACGGACCCTGATGCCACTGCATCGGCTGCGTCAGCATAGTTACGCCACTGATTCTTAGCTTAGGTTATGTCGGCTACTTTTGGTAGTAGTAAATAGTTGTACATTAATTAACTGCCTTGAGATTAATGTTTTGCGAGAGTTTATTATTTTTATTAAAATATAGCTCATGGCTTGTAGAACCTCGATAGACCCCAGTGGCTTCATGTTTTCCAAATGAAATGTAATGTAATGTAACCTTTATTGATAAAATAAATAAATTTTACAATTTTTGTTGTTACAATAATTTTAACATAAATAATTGTGAAATTTAACTATTTATTTTGTTTAATTTGGCCCTTAAGCTTTAGGCTTCGTGAATAATATATACTGTAATAATTAATAATTCTTAATCTTAAGTTATTATTACAGACATGAAACAAACAGTCACTATTGAATATTGAAGGTATCAGGGGCGTCCACAGGCGGATGCACAGACGCACGTGCGTCCACCAAATTTTAATTTCTTAGAAAAGATGGAGACCAAATTTTAATTTCTTGGAAAACCTGTGGGATAGGAGCACAGATGGCCTACTTATTTTACTTATTTATTGCGCTGCGTCCTCCAGATATATATAGTTTATTTCACATATTTTTTTTAAAGATAAGCTTAAAATAGTTATGCAATAGTTGTTCGATAATATACCATGTTCTCTCTCTCTCTCTCTCTCTATATGAAATGAAATGAAAATGAAAAGGTTTATTGGCAGACTATAGTCCATATGACAAATATTATTAATACAATGACAGTTCATACACTAAGGATAAAAATATATACAATTGATTAGAAATAATACTGCACTGTCGAAGTTAAGTGGAGCTACAAACAGACGTTTTCGTACCAAAAAGTCCATAGCTTAGAGGATAAATGGCAGGACTCATGGATAGCTTGGATGATCGGGTTGGTTGATTTTTTAATTCTTTGCATTAGACTGTGTTGAGCACGTCTTGTTACCTCCGGGAAGCTCGGAACATTGCGGGTTGCAAACATTTGCGAAGCTGAGCATCTCGGGGGTAATTTATGTGAGTCTAAACGACCTGTTGTACAGCAAATTTAGGGTTCTGCCAGAACCTTTTTTATAATTCACCCAGAGTTGCTGACCGTATATATTACTGCAGAAAGTACGAAAGTGTGTGTCTTTAGCTTCACTTGTACAGAAACGAAAGTTCCTTATGGTCATATTCTCTTTAGCACACAGGCTTCGAGATTGTTTTCTTATATCCGAGTCATCACTCACGGAGCTGGTAATAGTTTGACCCAAATACTTAAACTCTTGTACTACCTCAATTACTTCACCATTCATTTTAAACCTTATATCAGCTGGCTGATTACAGCTTTTAGGATGAAATTGCATAACTTTAGTTTTTGTCACATTAAAAAGAATATCATGTTTCTGCGAATACACTTCGCAGACTTTTAGTAGCCAATCCAGACCTTTAACAGAGGGACTTATTAACACCATATCATCGGCATAAACTAAGTTATTTATCCTTGTGTTATCTATACAACATCCTACTGTTGCCTCATTAAGTGAAGCAATTAATCCGTCAATATACACATTAAACAGCATAGGGGAGAGCAAGGAGCCTTGTCTCACCCCACAAGAGGAGCCAAAACACTCGGATAGTACATTGCCCCACCTAACAGTGAAAGATTGGTGGGAATACCAAAATTTCAATAAATTTAATATGTACATGGGAACCTTCTTGTCTTCTAGTTTTGCAAATAAAATATTGTGGTTCACCCTATCATATGCCTTTCTTATATCAAGGAAACAGCTATAAATGGTTGAATTACGGTCAATGTATTTAGATATTGTTTCTTTAAGTACATAGATACACAGGTCAGTTGAGTGGGACCTTTTAAAGCCAAACTGATTAGGAGATGTCCATAGGAAATCATTTAATCGGAGTAACAAGAGTTTTTCTAGTAGTTTCGAGAAGCAGGAAGCGACAGCAATAGGCCTGTAATTATTGCTGGACAGAATGTCTCCATACTTATTTTTGACCAGGGGCAAGATATATACCCTCATGAACTCTGCAGGGATATAGCTATGAGCAAGCATGGCTGATAGGAGCAATGATATATGCAGACATACTACGTCATTTGCATATTTTAAGTGCTCATTCGATAAGTCATCTACCCCTGACGCAGAACCAGTCTTTAACTCTTTAATAACCTCTTTACTTCAGAAAATGATATCAAAATATTTTCCCTTGTCCCTCCCACAATCGTTTCGCTGCAATCTATCTTAAGATTATCCCTACTCACACTATTAAGAATGTTAGAGTAGTGGTTTTTCCACAGCTTTGCAATTTCATCGTCCCCCGACACCCTATCGATTGTCGGAGGGAGGACATTTTTGACACCCGTTTGATTCTTAACAAATTTCCAAAATTTGTTATTATCGTTATTTATGCGAGCTTCACAGGCTTTTGATGCTCGAATACTCTTCTTCCTGTTTACATCGCCTTATACTGACCCCGACTTCTACACATATTTATGTATACTGGTCCTAATTTGGGTCTACCATGAAAGCACCACAAATCGTAGGCGTCTTTCGATTCCCTCTTCAGGGGGGCAATAAAATCATTCCATCCAGGAATAACCTTAGTATGATAGTTGTAAGATTTAATCAAGGGGCTTCCTGCTTCTCTTAACAGGGATATTATCTTACTATAATACCTATCTATGAGTTTACAGTGAGAATCATTTGAGCAAGGATTATTACAGCCAAGGTGCAAAATTTCTAAATTATTAAAGAGGTGACATGCTCTGTCTTTGTATTCTATTCTCTGCTGCATATTAACACTGGACCAATCGACGCGATTATTCTTACCTATTGAGTTCTTGTTAAGTCGTGTTGCGCATAAATTGGTAACGTTAATTAATATTTCTAATGGTCTATGATCAGAAAGAAGGAAATCATGCAAAATATGAACTCTAACAATTCGATCCTTTAGATTATTACTAGTGAGACAATGATCAATCCACCTGGTGGTACCACTCATATCGCTAACGTATGTAAAATTACCACTGGCTACCCCTAATACATCTACATCACTTATACTTAAATTGGCCGACTCGCACATGTTACCCAATTCTCCAAAGAATTCCGAGTTCACATGTGCGTTAAAGTCCCCCATTATTATACAGTGAGAATATTTGGGGTTATCTGATAATGACTTAATTTTGTACAGCAAATCAATGTATTCATCTAGATTACTGCCGTTGTTGTATGGTAAATAGCAGTTTACAATTAATGTGCAATCATTGTTCACTTGTAATTCAATGCTTAACAACCTTACGTTATCGCTTGTTAAAAATCTTGTGTGTTTTGACAAATTTTTCCTTAATAAGAAAGCAACACCACCAAAAGGCCTACCGTACATTAATTCATCTGACAAGTCTACTGCTGATGACGCATGGTACATAAAGTCATCATGGATGGTAGAGAGGAATTTTAGCTCTTGCTTAGGTAGCCAGTGCTCCTGCAGGAGTATCAAATCTGCACTGTTGCAGATTTTATGAACATCTACAGTTGAATTCCTCACTGACCTTACATTATATGAGACTATTTTCAACAAGTTATCCGCCATGACTGATAGAAAATTTATTATTAGTACGATTATTATTATTATTATACACAGTACAACTTTCAGGCATTACCGTTAGGGCGCCTATTATTATAATTATTATAATTATTATTATTATTATTATTTTGCCTGTTATCAAATCTCCTGGAAAAGTGAATAAACTCCTTAACAATAATAACATCGGGCCATTGACTCATATTATACCGGTTGAAATGCACATTTAATTATTACTTTAAAAGAGTTATAATATGGAGATTTCGTGTTTAGTTTATTAACTATCACTATACTGTGTTCACCAATGATTTCTTCTATCATGTGTCGAATATCGCTTGCCTCGTTCGAGAGCTGAATTCGCGACACAAATAGGGTGAGACTCTCCATCGGTGGCCTCGCCGCGGAGACCTTTGGGACTGGCGCCTATTAACAGTTATCCACCCGTCCTGCTCCCTCGATCTCCCTGCGGCAGGGTTCGCCTGCCTGGGGGATGGGGGTATATATATATATACACACACGTTTTTTACAGGTTGGTTGCTGAGATTTGACACCGCAGAATTGCCATATCATTTGATTAATGTCTTAGACCTTTTCAAGTATTGAATGTCAATAATAATGTGTAATCACTTTCACATGTGCTCTTAATTTCCTCATTTCTTATTCCATTCTCCAGATGTCAACAAAATGCATGTACGAGTACGTATAACTTCTTAAATTTTGAAAACATACTTAAAAATAACTTCTACGTACATATAACTAGCAGATCGCATCTCAACCTAAAAAAAATCGTGCATCCAATTTTTTAAAGTATGTGGGCGCCCCTCAAAGGTATGACACCAATATTATACAAAGAAATCAGTATTAGACACGAAAATGAACAATAACAACTAATGTACATTTAATCCCAGATTAGACACTAGAAATTAATAAGTAATAGAGTAATGGACATTTAATAGACCCCGCTTAATAGAATCACTGATAATAGGATGGGACAGATTCATTCCTAACTAAAACTGTACAAAATTACCCGCTTATTAGAATCACAATCGGGAAAACTGAAAGTGAAATTTCGAAAGATGACTGGGAAGCCTGGCTCGAAATGGACGTCGTGGCTCCTCCAGAGAAACTGGTCACGAATGACGACATTATCGCGGAGGTTACAATAGAATTCGCGCCAGAAGTGGAGGAGGAAAAAGAAACAGAGATGATAGCTATCAAGCTATCAAGGAGAAGATAGCTGCGCCGCGTACGCTATGAAATCAAATGATGATTCGTGAGTACGAGAACATCGGGTTTCTACAAATAATTGAGTCGGAGGTCCACAAAACTGTTAGCAATTCGATGCGCCAAGCCACGATCAAAGAACTCTTTAAGGATTGACGTTCTGTTCATTTTAGGCTGACTTGTGACGTTTGTAACTATTTGCTTGTTGCATATTTTGCCTAACTACTTACTTGATTTACTATTCGCAATGAAATGCAATTACAAGACATGTTTCTACTTCCTTGTTTGACTATTAGCAATAAAATGCAATTGCAAGACGTGTTTCTGAGATAAAAAAAAGAGGGCCCCGCGTATTAGAATTAGAAGCTGTTGGCCCGATGTGGTTCTGTTAAGCGGGTTCCATTGTATTCCATTATTAATCGAAATTTCAACTTTTTCTTTTTAAATTAATTTACTGTCACTAACTGAAAGGTCTGTACAATGTACCCCTGAGAGTGTCTTCAAAGCCATCTGTGCCTTGGGCTATTAGGCCACCTATATCTCTTCGTAACTCTAGAAGAGATTTGTGTTGTGAAACCTTTACAAAACACAGCGCTCTCTCTTTGGGAGGTGTTCTGGTGAAGCCGTGGCAGCCCAACAGCACTTCCAGATTGTTAACTCTCAATTTAGATCATTTACTATCAATAGTCAGTTGGAGTGTGAGGAATCTTTGATCAGGAGACTTAATGTCATGCCCATGCTTTTTCACTCATATTAGAAATAAAAAAGTTGACAGATTTAGTATTGGGCTGCTTAGGCTTCCATCAGGCTAGTTAAGCCATGACCCTTTAGAAATGGCAAAATGTTTTGCTGAATCATTCTAATTTATCTTGTGGTTGATGTGCCAGACTCACCTGCTGCCCATTAGTCTTTTAGAGGCGAACTGAGGGATATTACATTTATAATTGATTCTGTCAGGAAGACGCTGCTGGATCTGGATGTATCTTCTTCTATGGGTCCTGATAACATGCATCCCCAGCTTCTGAACTTTTTTATCATTTATGTAAAAGTTTTCGCAGATCCCTGGACGAAGAAACCCTGCCTAAAGTTTGGAAGAAGTTAGTTGTAGTACCAATTTTTAAAAAGGGTTCAAGATATGACCATTTGAATTACAGACCTGTAGGCTTGACTTCGATGTGTTGCAAATCTTTGGAAAGGATTACAATGGTATTCCTTAGTCATCATCTAGAATCTAATTTTCTGTTACCAGAGAATCAGTTTGGGTTCAGATCAAGCAGGTCGAGTGAAAATCAACTCCTACTCACTTATAATCAGTGTTGGAAGTAACGCCGTTACTTTTTAGTAGCTGTAGCGTTAACACCGTTACCTTTGAGATGTTGTAACGAAAATGGTAACGGCACTACTTTTTAGAACTATTTCAATCGTTACTCGCTACTTTCAAACTGATCATTTAACTAGTATCATTTATTAACTGTTAATTAGCTGTCAGCTCCTCCAAACGAAGAGGGCTATTAGATGCCAATTTTGAAAAACTTGTGTTCCTGAAATCGAACAACACACTCCTAAGAAATCTGCAAGGTTAGTTTTTTTTTGGACAGGCCATTTTTTTATTTGAGTTTTTGATTTTTTGTCATATAGAGTATAATTTGGTATTATTAAGGCTTTTTTACTCTAGTCTTTTCTTAAAAGTAACGTTAGCAGTAACGCGTTATTTTCATAGAAGTAACTGAAGCGGTAACAGCGTTACTTTTCATCACTGTAACGGTAGCGGTAACACCGTTACTTATAGAAAGTAACGTGCCCAACTGTGTATAATAATGTAACACACTAGCGTAGCTAGAGGGGGGCGGAGGGGGCGGTCCGCCCCGGGCGGCACTTTTGGTCTACTGCAATGAAAAAAAAAGGTTTTTTTTTTTATGTCGGGACAGTAGGATACAAGACGCCAGACACAATTTCATTTTTCCACGAAAACACTGCTTACTTCGTTAATTTCCGACAATGGTAAGGATTGTGTTCCCTTGAAGATGGCCTTATTGACCATCATACCTATTTAAGCGCTTAGTTGTGCTTAATTAATAATAGCATTGGTATAAATGCATTTATTTCATTAAAAAGGGAAATAACCCATAAAGTTCTGTAAATACAGTACGTTATAATCTATAAATATACGTTTAATATTTATAAATAATCAATATCAAAACTAATATGCTGGTATTAGTTGTAAAATGATAATGGTAATCCCAGGATTCGGCCGAGAAGGAATTCGAGAAGAAATACTTCAGAAAGTTGAGGTAAAATGCTTTTTTCTCACAATTGCTGTTAGTGTTGCTAGCTGTGAGAGGAGTTTTTCTAAACTAAAACTGATAAAGAATTACCTAAGATCTACTATGAGCACCTTGCGGTTGAGAAATCTTGCCATACTGTCTATAGAACAACAATTAACAGACTAAATAGACTTCGACAATGTCATCGAAGATTTTGCTAACAGAAAAGCAAGAAAAATAACTGTGTAGAATGTTGTAGTTAATTTTTTCACTTCAGAAGTAAACATGTTGTCCTAATATTTTTCACTGTTTTTTTTCTATACGTCGTTTTCACTTTTTGTTTAAGTATGTTTGTTGTGTGTATTGTGTTGTGTGTATTGTGTTGTGTGTATTGTGTTGTGTTGTGTTTCAGGGGGGCGGCAAACTCAAGGACCGCCCCAGGCGGCACAAACTCTAGCTACGCCACTGATGTAACAAACTGCTGGTTGACGGCTATATCGTTGATGTATTGTTGATGTTATTTTATTCGACTTCGCAAAGGCTTTTGGTGTTGTTTGTCATGTCATCTTTGCTCGGGAAATTAGAAGAGATTGGAGTATGTGGTAAATTGCTGGGATGGATTCGAGACTTTCTCACTGGGAGAGTGATGTATGCTTCTCTTTCAGGTTGTACAGTACCAGCAGAGAAATGAATGTTCCTCAGGGGTCAGTTTTGGGGCCTATTCTGTTTTTAATTTCTGTAAATTTCCTTATCCATGGTATAACAGTCCATTGCAAAATTTTTGCAGATAATTTAAAAATATATCTAAAGGTCAGATCAAGCAATGTCTTCATGCCAGCGGGGTATAGACTTCATATCAAGTACTTCTCAGTCATGGGGATTAAATATGAACATTGGTGACATAATTCCTTTGTCTTTTCAGGTTATTTTACCCCAGGTTATAATCTGAATCATTCGTGGTGGTGTTATTTCATTCATGGTTGTGTTGTGTTGTGTTATGTTATGTTATTAAACTTGCGTTGCACCTACGGGTTTATATAAGGTATAGTAGCAATTACTTAGCTAGTAGTACTTATTTACTAATAATTATATACTGTACTGTTCTACATTGCCTTGTCCCGCTTTTGTATTTCTATTGCCTTCTATGTAATTTTAATTATATTCATCTGCTATGTTATACGTACCTTAATTTTGAATTATGCGCACTTGTTGCCTAATATTAATTTGTTTAATATTATACTTTAATGCTAAAATGTAATTATTATTATATCTATTTGTATTACTTATCTATTATTATATTTCTTATTGTATTTTCAGTGTTCAGTTGTCAGTGAAATAAAGCCTGAATTGAGTCTCTCCTTTTCCGGCATTACAATTGGTGAATGTTTTGCATTACGTTTTCATAGTGGGAACCCCCAACTGGGAAGAACTTGGTCCTCAGACCCATTAGTACTTGAATAATGTTCCAATAAACATGGTGAACTCTTGTATAGCTTTGGGAATCGCCATAGATACTTCTTTGAAGTTCCACAGGCATATCCGGACTGTTGTGAATAAAGCGGGGGGAATTGTGTCAAACCTATTAAAGCCAAACATTAATCGTGAGACAAATATGCTGAAACTGTACATAGGTATCCAATACCGGCCCTCTTTTAGAATATTGTTCTTGTATGTGGAATACGGGATACATTGGGGATTTGAAACAGCTTGAATCAGTCCAGCGGCGGTAGACGAGAAATATCTTTGGTCTTGGTGATCTTAACTATGCTATGAAAAAACTATATAGGGCTATGGGTTGATTGCCTGTGCCCTCATCCGTTGGAAATTTCCAACAGACTTCAGTGGAGGGTTACCGACAAAAGCCCTATGCTTTTTCGTTAGAGAGTTATAAATATGTAGGTTGTTAAAGGACCGTTTTATATTTAAGTGATTACGGTAATTTTAGCGCCGGGATTTGGGACACCTTATGTTAATGAAAACTGAAATTGCCTCACCTTATTTTTGCTGGGTCCTTGGTTTGCTTCGATGTAGGGCGTTACGATCATTTTCGGTGTAGGGCCGCCACGATGGAGTTACGCGGCGAATTTACTTAAGGTAATTAATATAGGCAGTCACTATATAAACCCCTGAAGGAATAGGCCTATCCTTTTATAGTCACTAGGTTTTATATTATAAGGAATTCACTCAGGACTAGAGGGAAACTTTATACGTCTTCCCTGTTTAAAGCGTTCGCTGTAACATAAACAGCCCTGAGAGCCGTTCCTTGGTTCTGGTGTATTATTTGCCGAACTAGCAAAATTTTTGTTTGGTCTACTCCTGTGGTAGACTAACAATAAATTGGGTTTTCTTGTTGCTATGTGAGGCTGATTCATACATACAGGTTCTTTGTACGTATGGCAATTCAATTATTTCATTCCCAATAGGCTATGTCGCCATCCCGAGGCATTTTTGTATAGATATTTAATTCAATTAATTAATAATTTATATTTAATTATGAATAAATGTGCCACATATGATACCATGTTGTTGAGTGCGTATAGTTTTTCCATATACGGGGGGGGGGGGGCCGGAGAAAAATTTGTATGTTATAGATCAAAATTTTTGACAAACTGTGTAAAACATGTAAAAAAAAATGAATCAAAAGAATGAAGTAGAAATTTAGGAAGAGAGAGGTTACTCAAGACCTATTCAATAGGAAAGTTCAAGAGGCAACTTCTCAAGTTTAGTTAAAGTTATGTCAATCAGTTTGACTCCCTTTAGGTATTGGAAATTTATGGGATTAAAGTAAAGTTATTAAGCATTTTAACTTTGCTCAGTTTGTGTAAGGTTTATAAGTCACCAGTCTTAATTTTTTCTTGTAAAAGTTTTCTGGCTTTCAAAGCAGTCTTTCTTTGAGGCCTGTCTGGTTTAGTCTGAGTTACATCAGGCACATTGAGAGATTCCTCCCCAATAGTATCCTGATCCATCCTTTGGGGTAATGGTTCTAATTTAGCCCCACACTCCAAAGGATATAGTAATGTGATATCTCTGGTGGTTTCACCAGTTGCTGTTTTCAGTTTTACAACCCTGGTAACTTCGTCTTCACCAGTTTTGAGTTCCAAGACTTTTCCCATTGACCAATGTTGTCTTGGTGTCTTGTCATGTATCAACACAATGTCCCCAATTTTGACTGAATCATTCCAACTTTGTTTTGTTAATTGTTTATGTCTTTCTCTAAGACTTGTTAAGTATTCTTCTCTCCATTTTGTTATAAATTGAGTCTTGATTTGTGTCAAATGTTGGTATTTTGTGTTGAGTCTTTGTGTCCTATTTCCCAATCTGGATCCTCTGTACTGTTATGTTCAGATTCTGGTAACATGTTTACTGTTTCTCCCTTAATTAGGTGGTTTGGTGTGAGAGGTTCTGGCTCATTAATACCATCTCCCACATAAGTTAATGGTCTGTTGTTGACAACATTTTCAATTTCTGACAGAATAGTCATGAGTTCAAAAAGTTGTAGATGTTTTGTCCCAATAGTCTTTTTAAGGCAGTTCTTTACAGTTTGTATGTTTCTTTCCCAAATTGAACCATACCATGGTGTATTAACAGGAATGTACTTCCAGGTTATGTTGTGTTTGGTTAAATGAGTTTGTACTGTTTCACTGTCACAAATCTGATGAATAATTCTTTCACCAGATTTGAAGTATGTGGCATTGTCTGACCATATAGTTTTGGGTACAGAATTGTGTGCACAAAATCGTCTGAAAGCAGCAATAAAAGCTTCTGCTGTCAGATCTTCTACTATGTCTAGACATATGGCACGTGTGGCAGCACAGGTGAAGAGTACAATGTACACTTTGTATTCCTTTGAATCCATTTTGTCTCCAAAACTCACATTTACCGCTCCAGTGTAGTCAATACCCGTGGTTTCAAATGGCCGAGTAAATGTTACTCGTTCCACAGGTAGGTCTGGAGGGCTTGGGGTCTTAAAGGGTCGTGAATGGATACGTTTACAAGGAATGCATGTGTTTAAAATTTTCTTTGTTTCAGTTCTACCCTTTGGTAGCCAGTAAGTTTTTCTCAGCTCTGTCAGGGTTTGTGGGACTCCCATGTGGTGTTTTTGTTGTGGGTATCCCTGATGATGAGTTTTGTGAAGTGATTTCTCCTTGGAAGAAGAATTGGGTGCTTAGAGTTGTAAGTCAAAGTTGACTTGTTAAGCCTTCCTTTACACCTTATCAGACCCTCTGTATCCAGGTACAGATTTAGATCCATGACAAGTGAAGGAATACCTTTGTTTAATGTGCTACTGGACCTAAGATACTTCAACTCCTTGTCAAATTCTGAAGCTTGTATCTGTTTGAGCCAGTATTTTGTTGCAGTTTCTGTTAAGTTAGAAAAGGCTTTCTGAGGACAGTGTTTGAGAAGGTAGCTATTGACAAACTTGCAGCAATAGACTGTAATTCTCAAGAGTTTGTTGAGGTCTGAATAAAGGTGATAGTCAAATATAGGTTTGTCCTCAGTGATCTTTTCAGTTGTTGTAGAGTTGAGTGTGAGGTTAACTACTTTGGCTGGCCAAAGATCCTCACATGTTAGCCATTCGGGCCCTTCATACCAGATTTTATTTGTTTTCAACAGCTTGTAAGAGAGCCCTCTTGTCAAAAAGTCTGCAGGATTCTCTTTGTTTTTATGTACCTAAATTTGATACCAAGGTTTGTGTTTGCAGTTTTGATTTCTGTTAGTCTGTTTTTCACAAATATATTTTTGCAAGAAGTTGTATCTGTGTTGGTCACCCATGTTAGACAAATTTGACTGTCTGTCCTTAAGTAAATGTTTGTTATGTCAACTTCTTTATACACTTGTGAAAGAAAGTGCTGTTTTAACTCCCAATGAGACAGCTAATAATTCAAGTTGTGGTACAGTTTTCTTTTGGTTTAAGGGTGCCACTTTTGCCTTTGAATAAACCAAGTTACTTTCATTTTCACTTGTTAAATAGGCACAACACCCGTAGGCTTGTGTGCTGGCATCTGTAAAAATGTGTAGTGTTTGAGATTTCAATCTGTAGCCAGCACATCTTGGTACGTAGATGTCTTGAACTTTGTTCAAGTCTGTGGCTAATTTTTTCCAATGAAGTTGGTCTTCCACTGAAAGTGGTTCATCCCAATCAATTTTCTTTTTCCATAAGTCTTGCAAAAGGATTTTGGATCTTATGGTTGCTGGTAAATATAATCCAATGGGGTCGAAAATTTTGGATGATTCTGAAAGCACTTGTCTTTTTGTATCGGCATTTGGATTTAAGTTATAACTCTTTGTGCAAAGAGTGTCATCGTGTTCGGAATTCTGTTTTAAAAACCAAAGCATTCCAAGTGTTTTCGTGTAATTGTTTGGTTCAATGTTCCCATTGTTGTCTTTTGTTATTTGTTCATTTAATTTAGGAGAATTAGAAAGAGTTTGTACTGTATTCAAACCTCCTACCACTTCAGACTAGTCAATACCCGTAGTTTTAGTGGAGTAAATTTACTCCTCCACAGGTAGATCTGGAGGGCTTGGGGCTTTGAATCCTGTACTGTTTTTGTGTTGTTTGGCCTATGGCCAAGGGAGGCCACAAGACCCTTTTTGTTTGGTCTGGCCAAGAGGCCGACCCTTGTTGTTTGGTCTCTGGCCAAGGGAGGCCACAAGACCAATGTTGTTTGGTCTCTGGCCAAGGGAGGCCACAAGACCAATGTTGTTTGGTCTCTGGCCAAGGGAGGCCACAAGACCAATGTTGTTTGGTCTCTGGCCAAGGGAGGCCACAAGACCTGTTGTTTGGTCTCTGGCCAAGGGAGGCCACAAGACCTTGTTGTTTGGTCTCTGGCCAAGGGAGGCCACAAGACCAATGTTGTTTGGTCTCTGGCCAAGGGAGGCCACAAGACCCTTGTTGTTTGGTCTCTGGCCAAGGGAGGCCACAAGACCCTTGTTGTTTGGTCTCTGGCCAAGGAGGCCACAAGACCCTTGATGAATATGTTGGGCTTGGCCAAGTGAGGCCATCAGCCCTTGATGAATATGTTGGGCTATGGCCAAGTGAGGACCATCAGCCCTTGATGAATTTGTTGGGCTATGGCCAAGGTAGGCCATCACCCTTTGATGAATTTGTTGGGCTATGGCCAAGGTAGGCCAAGGCCCTTTGATGATTTGTTGGGCTATGGCCAAGGTAGGCCATCACCCTTTGATGAATTTGTTGGGCTATGGCCAAGGTAGGCCATCAGCCCTTTGATGAATTTGTTGGGCTATGGCCAAGGTAGGCCAAGGCCCTTTGATGATTTGTTGGGCTATGGCCAAGGGTAGGCCATCAGCCCTTTGATGAATTTGTTGGGCTATGGCCAAGGTAGGCCAAGGCCCTTTGATGATTTGTTGGGCTATGGCCAAGGGTAGGCCATCAGCCCTTTGATGAATTTGTTGGGCTATGGCCAAGGTAGGCCAAGGCCCTTTGATGATTTGTTGGGCTATGGCCAAGGGTAGGCCATCAGCCCTTTGATGAATTTGTTGGGCTATGGCCAAGGTAGGCCAAGGCCCTTTGATGATTTGTTGGGCTATGGCCAAGGTAGGCCATCAGCCCTTTGATGAATTTGTTGGGCTATGGCCAAGGTAGGCCAAGGCCCTTTGATGATTTGTTGGGCTATGGCCAAGGGTAGGCCATCAGCCCTTTGATGAATTTGTTGGGCTATGGCCAAGGGTAGGCCATCAGCCCTTTGATGAATTTGTTGGGCTATGGCCAAGGGTAGGCCATCAGCCCTTTGATGATTTGTTGGGCTATGGCCAAGGGTAGGCCATCAGCCTTTGATGAATTTGTTGGGCTATGGCCAAGGGTAGGCCATCAGCCCTTTGATGAATTTGTTGGGCTATGGCCAAGGGTAGGCCATCAGCCGTTTGATGAATTTGTTGGGCTATGGCCAAGGGTAGGCCATCAGCCGTTTGATGAATTTGTTGGGCTATGGCCAAGGGTAGGCCATCAGCCGTTTGGAGTAGAGTAGTTTGTTTGTACGTGTTACTGTCTAACCATATAAATTTGGCACAAAATTATGTGCACAGAGTCAGAGCGCAGCAATAAAAGCTTTACTCTCCGATCCTTGGTTATGTTTAGACAGGTTGTTGTGTTTGAGACACATGAAAGAGTAGTGTGTGTGTGTGTGTATCATTCCTCCGAATCCAGTTGGTCTTCAAAACTTGGATTCACCACTCCAATGAAGTTAATACCCGTAGTTATGAATGAGTAAATGTTGTGTATCCTACAGGCAAAGCTGGGCACAAACCGTTAATCCGTTAATCGTTAATTAACGAAGTTAACTTTTTCGTTAACGATTTAACTTTTAAGTTAACTTTGAAAATCATTATCGGACTAATTAACTTCCGTTACATTTAACTTCCGTTAACTCAAGTCCGTTAACCCAAAAAATTCATAAATAAATGTTTAAAAGTTTCTATTATTTTCAGTGCTGAGCAGGTGCGCAATTAATCCGCCACTGTTAATAGTGATGAACGAATTTCCATTTCCGCAGTGCAAAATCAGGCGATATATTTGTTTCCGTCGCCACAATTTGTGTCTTACCAAATATGGTAGTTTCGCCTCATCTGGTTGGACAAGTATGACAACACCAAGGTCGCCAGGGTGAGGAAAAGCATGGAGGGTACAGTCGAGGAGGCCATGAAGCAGCAGTCCAACGAAGTGGGCAGCAACAGTGGAGGCAGCAACAACGAGGAGGAGGAGGAGGATGACTTCTTCACTGCTGTCATCCAGACAAAAGAGAGCAGCAGAAGCCACAGGTCACTCAAGGGCAAGGCCCAGAACTTGGTCAAGACCTGGCTGGAGACCAACTCCAAGGACTTGCTGACAGATGCTGCCTTCTTGGGTGAGCAAGTGTTGGTGGACTTGTTCATCAAGTTCAACACAGCCATCCCCTCCAGTGCTGCAGTGGAGCGTTTGTTCTCTATGGGCAAGGACATCCTGAGGGCCAAGAGATCATCCCTGTCTGATGAAAACTTTGATATGCTAATTTTCATGAAGGGCAACATGCATCTCATGGACAAAATGGAGAACGAGAAGAAGAGGGAAATTAAATTATATATATAATTTTGTTTTTCATTTTTTTTATAATAAAAGTTAACGTTAACGGTTTATCGGTAACTTCCGTTACATGTTTAACGAATTAACGGATTAGCGGTTAACGAAGTTAACTTTTTGGTTAACGGTGCCCACCACTGCCTACAGGTAGGTCTGGAAGTTTGGGGTTTTGAAGGAATCCAATCTGTTTGCAAGGAATGTTTGTGTCTGTTGATGAAATCTGTTGTTGTTCTTCTTTTAAAAGAAGAATTGGATGTTTGAAGTCGTATGTATATATTTATATACTGTACCGTACGTGTGTGTGTGTAAATGTGTATTTTGTTATAGGGTTTTATTTTTTGGTTTTGGGTTAGGTTAATCAATTTGGCTGAGTAAAGATCCTCAAACGTTGCATTTGAGACCCTTATATCAAGCCTTGTCTGTAATAGGTTGTGCCTATATGTCAAATAGGACTTGAAATAGGTTGGGCCTATATGTCAAATAGGACTTCGGAATAGGTTGGGCCTATATGTCAAATAGGACTTGGTATAGGTTGGGCCTATATGTCAAATAGGACTTCGGAATAGGTTGGGCCTATATGTCAAATAGGACTTGGTATGCCTATATGTCAAATAGGACTTCGGAATAGGTTGGGCCTATATGTCAATAGGACTTGAAATAGGTTGGGCCTATATGTCAAATAGGACTTCGGAATAGGTTGGGCCTATATGTCAAATAGGACTTGGTATAGGTTGGGCCTATATGTCAAATAGGACTTCGGAATAGGTTGGGCCTATATGTCAAATAGGACTTGGTATGCCTATATGTCAAATAGGACTTCGGAATAGGTTGGGCCTATATGTCAAATAGGATTTGGAATAGGGTCACGAATAGGTGTTAGGTGGGTGTAGGTTTGAATTCGTGCAATTGCTTTAGGTCTTTGTGATGTTACAGTTCGAGTCGAATTTTGTGATGTTGCAGGTTTGAGTCGAATTTTGTGATGTTACAGGTCTGAGTCGAATTTTGTGATGTTAATGAGTCTTATGAGTAAGTTAAATTGCTGAAATAAATTTTATAACCTACACCACAGGTTCAATTATAAATTTAGTGTTTTTAATTAGGATAGACCTAGAGTGTAAAGAGTAAGGCCTACTTTAAGAGGTAGGCCTATTATGTAAGGTAAAGTTAGGTGGGCCTACTAAATAGGCCTATTCGTTGGGCCTACCAAGTAGGCTTATGTTTGGGCCTATTATTTTATAGGACCTCAAATGAGTTAAGCCTGTTAAATTAACAAGGCTTAGTTTTGAGTTTGAAGAGTAGGACCTATTAAATAGGCTTAATGTTGTGGGCCTATTTTTTTATAGGACCTAAATTGAGTTATGCTTGTTAAATGAACAAGCCTTCGTTTTCGGTTAGTGTAAAGGTAAAGGGATCGGTTCCCAGTTGAATAGGCCACCATATGAAAAAACTATAGTGGGGTTACGGTTGAAATTAGGGTTAGGCCAATGTGGTAAGCCTAGCCACTGCGTGTCAGTGTAAATTGTAGAGGGGTTAGTTCCCCATACACAGGGCCACCATGTGAAAAAACTATATAGGGCTATGGGTTGATTGCCTGTGCCCTCATCCGTTGGAAATTTCCAACAGACTTCAGTGGAGGGTTACCGACAAAAGCCCTATCCTTTTTCGTTAGAGAGTTATAAATATGTAGGTTGTTAAAGGACCGTTTTATATTTAAGTGATTACGGTAATTTTAGCGCCGGGATTTGGGACACCTTATGTTAATGAAAACTGAAATTGCCTCACCTTATTTTTGCTGGGTCCTTGGTTTGCTTCGATGTAGGGCGTTACGATCATTTTCGGTGTAGGGCCGCCACGATGGAGTTACGCGGCGAATTTACTTAAGGTAATTAATATAGGCAGTCACTATATAAACCCCTGAAGGAATAGGCCTATCCTTTTATAGTCACTAGGTTTTATATTATAAGGAATTCACTCAGGACTAGAGGGAAAACTTTATACGTCTTCCCTGTTTAAAGCGTTCGCTGTAACATAAACAGCCCTGAGAGCCGTTCCTTGGTTCTGGTGTATTATTTGCCGAACTAGCAAAATTTTTGTTTGGTCTACTCCTGTGGTAGACTAAACAATAAATTGGGTTTTCTTGTTGCTATGTGAGGCTGATTCATACATACAGGTTCTTTGTACGTATGGCAATTCAATTATTTCATTCCCAATAGGCTATGTCGCCAATCCCGAGGCATTTTTGTATAGATATTTAATTCAATTAATTAATAATTTATATTTAATTATGAAATAAATGTACCACATATGATACCATGTTGTGAGTGCGTATAGTTTTTCCATATATGCTGATCGTTTGTGATCCTTAAACTTATTTCCTGTGAAAGGTAGATTGCTCCGTAATCACACAAAATGCTGATTAAATTTTCAGAATAAGATTCCAATAAAACCCAGCGATTTGTTCACCAGACGAACCCTCTCCACTACCGAGGGGCGTTTTTAAGATCGTGAATTGGTTGGGGCAAGTTATGCCACAGGGGGCCCGGGCCCCGTTTACCAGTTTTCTTTAATGGAAGTTCTCGAAAAACTCTTCAATGTTTTCACTAATGAATACATATTTAAGTAAGGTTATTTCAACCAAAGTAAAAAAAAAATACAAACCACTGGTTTTTGTAGTTTATTCAGGATGCAAATATATAGAAACAAACAAAATTAGCTATAAGACAACTGACCTGGAATTACATGTAGAATATGAATTAGAAAAAATTAAAACAGTCATTATTCCAAAAGTAGGACAAAACAAACTGGTTGTACCCAAACTAGAACAAACCATCAATCATTTGAGGAAACAGTACAATATAGCTGATAGACATATCACAAACAACACAGTAGCTAACATTGAAATGTTAATGGGGGCAGATTATATTCATCTTATTCATAAGGGCATAGTGAAGATAGGTAATGGAATAGCTTATCAGACACCATCAGGGATAGCCCCTTTGGGTGACCTATCCAGATACAACCGAGACCTAAACCAAAATAGTTCATGACTAACAAATACTATGTGCCTCAACTCAGTCCTACATAACACCTGTAAGAATAGCAACACTTTGAATAATATTATAACAACTGAGAACATTAATTCATCACTATCAAATGAAACTCTGGATGAGGCAATTCAAACTTTATGGTTGCTAGAATCTGTGGGTATACATGACACAAATCAAACTTCAGAAGATCAGCTAATGGTAGAAAGATTTGAAGACACCATTCAGTGCAAAGACAATAGTTATTTTGTTGAGTTGCCTTGGAAAATAAGTTGTCCAACTTTAAGAGATAATCTCAAAGTAGCTAAAGGACATTTATATAAAGTAATGAAAAAGCTCAAACAAGATAATAGAATTCAAATGTACAGTGATGTCTTCAAAGAACAGCTACAGAAAGGCTTCATTGAAGAAGTAACAAATAACCCCTTTTAAAAAAGATGGTTGTCATTATTTAACCCACAGGGGGGTTTATCGACAAGATTCCCCAACAACAAAACTCATAGTAGTATATAACTGTAGACTCAAAGACAATGATGAACACAGTTTGAATGATTGCCTGATTGAGGGTCCTAATCTCATTTCTGACCTTGTGAAGATCTTACTCAGGTTCAGGTTAGATAAATATGCCTTACAAAGTGACATTTCAAAGGCATTTTTGAGAATAAATCTTAAAAATGAATATGACAAGAACCAACTTAGGTTCTTTTGGTTCAGGGATCCATTTGATTTGAATAAAGGCTTCATAACCTATAGATTCAATGTTGTGTTGTTTGGAGCCAATTGCTCACCTAGCCTATTAGCATTGACAATTAGACATCATTTGAACCAGTTTAATAACTCTTTAACACTAAACTTCCTCAAGGAACATTTTTATGTAGACAATCTAATAGGCTCAACATCAACAAAATCTGAATTATCTGAGGTCTATGAAAGCTCTCAAAACATTATGCAACAAGGTAACTTTGAACTTAGAGAGTGGATTTCAAATGAGGAGGATTTAAACAAAAGGATTTTAAAGGATAAGATCAAAAATCTTGGAAGAAGTTAGCTGCTGATTTAACAAAAGTGCAGAACATTAAAATAAAAAGGTGCTGTGGGTTTAGGGATAAACCCCCAGCGTCTTCATGTGTTTGCTGATGCAAGCACACAGGCTTATGGGTGCTGTGCGTACCTTGTAAGTCCTACAGAAAGTCATCTAATTTATGCAAAAGGGAAAGTCGCACCTCTCAAACCTACCCGAACCATACCTCAATTGGAACTATTGGCTGCTGTGTTAGCCATTAAAACCATTTCATTGCTTAAGGATGCTTACTATGATGTGAACATAACTGATATCCACATCTGGCTCGACAGTCAGATTCGTCTTGCCTGGATACGGAATGATATCATTAATAGTAAGAACATCTTTGTAAGAAATAGCTGAAGCTAATGAAAGCCTACAAGTCAACTTTCACTATGTTCTAACTAAACAAAATCCAGCAGACTTTCTGACCAGAGGTTTATCCTACAAGTTGTTGAAGTCAAACAAAACTTGGTTCATGGGACCTAAGTGGCTCTGTAATACAGACCAATGGCCTGTGGAACAAGTTAACTTGACATTAAATTTAACCTGTTCGAATGAAAAGGTTGAACCAATCAATAATTATGAACATTATTCTGATTTCAGCAAACTTGTCAGGGTCACAACCTACTGTTTGAGGTTTGCTCACAACTGTTTAACTACAATTAACAAACAGCTAAATAAGAACAATCACAATTATACAGAAGTTGCAACCAAGTACTGGATAGGGCCAGGGGTGCAGTGCTGCCGGAGCGTGCCGGAGCGCCGCTCCGGCACCTCTGCAAGAGGAAGTTTGGAGGAATTACCATAACAAGCAACAAAAAAATTGTCTCCATTAATTATCAACAGTTTCTTACTAGTCTTGTGAACAATTTGCAGCACCGTATGTTCGACAACATCCATGAAAGGTTCTCAAACTTCTGAACCTCAAAGTATGTATAAATCACTGCTAAATGAAATGTATGTCCCTGAAAAAGACTACTGGCCTGATGAAATACCACCTAATTACGGAGGAGCTGAAATCTCATCTCTCTGTAAGAGGTTTAAGCTTCTTCTTACTCTGTACTAAATGCCTTTAGAGACTATGTGGAAGATCATGGGCGCCGCATCCCCAAGATTTACACCCATTACTGAGCTGTTCACAAGTTATTCCTATTAGTACTGCTGAGTGTGAGAGGGGATTCAGTCACATGAACTTGATAATAACAACAACACGCTCAAGAATTCTCATAAATCAAGTATCAGCGCTTATGTTTGTTAAACTACATGGACCTCCTCTAGTTCAGTGGAATCCTGAGCCATATGCCATATCATGGCTGCGGTACCACAGATCGGCAGATGACACCAGGACAAGAGTTGCTTCAGACCCCCGAAAACATATCACGCCTGACCCTTTGTGGAAATTATTGTGAAACTTCCCACTGGTGGTATTTGGTAAGCACTAAGTAGTTTTAACTTCTTAAATTGATAAAATACATGATTGCTCTTTTTTCTTTATTTGCTTGATAATTATATTTATTTTATGATAATTAGTGAGTGCAAACAAGAAATACTTAGTCATCGTGTGGCATATATAGAAACAGGATAGGAAATGGCAGGCTTTTGTCAGGCCCACCAGAGCTCCGGCACCTATAAAATTGGCACTGCACCCCTGGATAGGGCATGCTCAACAAAAGGAGTACAATAAAGAGTTAGAATTCTTGACTAATGGGTAACAAACAAAAGAGCCTGTACCATCAGTAGTTGTGGATCTAAACTTGTTCAGAGATGAGGAAGGTCTGAGGTGTAAAGGGAGATTAGACAAATCTAAACTGTCTTACAAAAGCAAACATCAAATCCTTTTACCAAGATTTAGCTATCTGACAACATTAATCATCAAGCACACAATGATGTACATCATATCGGGGTACCACAGACACTAACTGCATTAAGAAAAACTTATTGGATACCCAAGGGAAGGATCACTGTTAAAACAGTTCTGAATGAGTGTGTCACATGTAGGCGTATTCATGCTAGGCCCTATAGGAAACCAAATCCTCCTGCTTTGCCAGAGGAGAGAGCTACTCTCAACAGACCCTTTGAGACGAGGCATTGACTATACAGGAGCATTGACTGTAGGGGTGGTTGACACTGAACAAAAAAATGTACATGGTACTGCTTACATGTGCTGCCTCACGAGCTGTTTATCTGGATGTTGTGGAGGACCTTACAGCAGAATCTTTTGATGCTGTCTTTAAGAGATTCTGTGCACGACACTCGGTACCCAAGACAGTTTTGACTGACAATGCTACATATTTCAAGGCTGGTGAACAGGTCATTAACGACTTGTTAAGCAATGAAGTCACACAATTATATGTACAAAATTCAAACATAAAGTGGAAGTATATTCCAGTTGCCTCTCCTTGGTATGGTTCCATCTGGGAGAGGAATATACAAACAGTAAAGAATTACTTGAAGAAAGCAATTGGTAAAAAACAGATACACTTGTTTGAGTTGCTCACTCTCCTGGCTGAGATTGAGAACATCATCAACAATAGACCACTCACTTATGTGAGTGACAACATTAATGACCCGGAACCATTAACTCCAAATCATTTGATTCGGGGAGAACAAGTTAGTCTCCTGCCGGACTACAATATAGAATCTTCAGAAGACCCAAACTGGACTCAACGACATGATGAACTCCAGACTAAGTTACAACACTTAACTAGAGTTAAAGCTCATTTCATTAAACAGTGGAAAACTGAGTACTTGATGGGTCTAAGGGGAAAGACATAAACAAATGACTAAGAAGGATTGGTCTGACACAATTAAGGTAGGGGACCTTGTTCTCATACATGACAGTACTCCAAGACAATACTGGCCTCTGGCTATAGTTTTAGAACTCAGACCAGGGGCAGATGGGGTAACAAGAGTCGTCAAATTAAGGACTTCAACGGGTGACACAACAAGACACATTTCTCTTTTGTACACCCCCTAGAGGCTGGACCCAAAACAATGGACTTTGGAGAGCCCTCTCCACCGACAGTAACAACTGGAGACACTGAACTTCCAGTAACTATCCCCTTGACAGTAACGCATCCTACTACAACATTAACAGACCCAAGACCTCAGCGACAAACAGCGTTAAAGGCGCGACTAGTTTTACAACAAAAAATAGATGCTGGGGAATTGTAATTTTATCTTCTAACTTTCACTTTTCCTTTTCTTATGGTAAAGACCATGAACAGTTTCATCCTATGGATGTATATTTTCTCTTCTAATTAAATGCTACATCTTCTCCACGAGAAGGTGAGGATAGTCACTGTTAATCAGATTAACAGGCATTTACAGTCAAATAGTTAGCTAGTCTACACTCAGACATAAAAATTGGTGACAATGACACCAAGATTTTTATCTCCCGGGGCCCCCAGTATATGGAAAACTGATACGTGTGGGTAGTTGGGAGGTAACGAAAATGGTCCACTGAGTAGGTAGGTAGTTAATCTAACAATTATTAAACTCCTTTTATGTCAATAACTAGGTGGATGAAACAAATTGGTTGCTCACCAGAGTTATTCTCCACATTAGTATTTATATACTGTGTGATAGAGCGTGCTCGGTAATACACATACATTACCGATCAACCAACTGAAAAAAACCAAGAGGACGCTGGTGGAAAAAGCCCCGCGTAAAAGGAGAGGAGAACGAAAAGAGCCAACGAGAGAACAAGACGGAACGGAGAGAAGGAAGAGGCTAAACAACGGAAAAAGATCCCCACCAGCAAGTACGCTCTCAACAACGGAGAAAAGAGAAGAGGGCCTGTCTAATAACTAATAACACTCGGTAAGTGATAAGTTGTGTTTTTTTTAGCCCAGTTAATTAAGGGACATAAATTAAGCTGGGTCAGACAAATTAGATCTACAGCCTACATTGTGGTCTAAGACCTAGCATCAACTCATAGCTTAACAAAAGTGAAGTAAATTACCTAATTTGGTGAGGAATCCTACTGTGGGCCTCAATTTACTCTGTCCGCTCTATAAGGCCAGGCTTAATCTACTCTATAGTTAGATTGGATATATTAGGGGTGGGTTAATTGGGGACCAATTCATTGAGCATTTTTCACAAATGGGATACTAAACTAGGCTTTGTAGAAGCGGAATCTAGAATTTTTTTTTCTTCCTCACGGTCGACCAATTATTTCAACGGTAGATTATAGCGTTTACAGAGTTTCTTGGGGCCGGGGGCAAATGCCCCCTTTGCCCCCATTATAATCCGCTACTGCTTAAATATATCGTGATTAGTGAAAACCTGTGTTATTTCAACCAAAGTAAAAAAAAAAAAAGCACTGATTTTTGTAAACTTTATGCTCTATATATTTTTATTCTGAATGTAGGGCCAGGAATAAGGACACATCGGGGCCGTGCCCCGTTTGCCTCTGTTAAAAACGCCCCTTGTACTTCGTCTCGTATTTTATGGTCTAACACACTTAACTTATGGATTAAACTGGAAATCTTTGATTTGGTTTCTTTCCGTTCATAATTGTATGGACTCGCTCACGCCCAGTGACATATATAGGCCTACGAGTTTTTTTTTTAAGGAATGGTGTCTCGGCGCATTCCGCCTTAATAAAGATATTTGCGTCTCGATGCGTAGTGGTTACTTCCACAGGTAATTCAATGAACAGAGCATCAAGAGTGTTTACCAAATGATAATCTTCATTGGCTCGAGTTCCATAAAGCGCACTCATTATTAAGCGATGCAAGTAAATAAAAAAAATAAGGACGAAAAAAGAAATACACATAAAACTAATTATATGCGCCTCGGTGGTGTAGTGGTTAGCGTCGCCGACTACGAATCCATCGGCCCCGGGATTGAGACCTGGTGACGGCAGCCGGCTCGCAGCAAAACCCTTCATCCTTTCCCACAAACAGTGGTTGGTAGATAAATGGGTACCCTGGTAGCCTAGTGATTAAGACGCTGGGCTGCTGGTGGGGCGTAGTTCGGATTTCACGTTAAACTGTAGGTCTAAGGTGGTGAAAAGCTTGACCTTGGTCAAAATGAACAATTCGGGCGGAAGCAAACCAAGGGTATAAATTATTGTAACATCTATATACCTCAGTTTACTTTGGTTTTGCTTCCGCCCCAATTATTCATTCTGACGGTTAAGCTTGTTACCCAACCTTGAACCTACAGCTTAACGTGGAATCCAAACCACGACCAACCATGGGTGGTCAGAAATTAGAGTCCCTGCCCAGACTATCTTACGACCTCCTACCTCCTAAATCAGCAACCGAGCGTCTTAACCACTAAGCCACCCAGGGTACCCATTTATCTACGAGCATTTTCTTTTATGGCATACTCAACAGCTGGGTATGATGCGCAAAGACTGCTTTCGCCAGGAATCGAACCCGGGGCCAGCAGATTCTTAGCGATGCTAACCACTACACCAAGGCGCGTTGCAACAGAATTTATACTGGGTGTCTCAAATGAATACGACGAAAGTTCCACTATTCTGCCACACTTGTGATGTGATGAAATGTCGGAGGTCTAGCCTTTACAACGGTTCACCCTCTGTGCAGTTCTTTAACCGTTTGATATAGTATTTTCCAAAATTTATATATTGTCCGTTTTTTGTGGTCTATTTTTCTTCCTAAAGATAAACCTCCCAATAATCTCTATCTGCCATAAAAGGCTGCTGTAATTCGATGCTCTCTCCTCCCTGTAGGGATTACAGTCCAACAAGAAATGCTCCAGAACTTTTTCATATGCACACATGGGGCATTTGGTGGCCTCTCCCGTAAATCTACTCTGTTATTAAGTTATAAATTATTTGTCCTACATCTGGGTCATTCTCTGTCAGATCAACCAAAAAAAATTGAAATTAACACCCTCATCTCTCATATTTTGCTGAAATTTGGTTTATAGGGAGTTTGTGAGCCCTGAATCCATTTCTGAAATTATAAGGTCAATCCGACCAACGGTTCAAGAGATATGACCTCGGGCAATTTGAGGTCACTCGCGAGGTTACTAACATTTGGCGAGCCATAACTTGGGTAATAATTGTCATAATTATATAAAAGTATATATATTTAGAATCAGAAAACGACAAGGAATCCAAATATGCAAGTTTTAGAACTCTAGGTTGAAAAATAAAAAAGTTACACTGTAACCAAAATTTGAGGTCATGATTTGACCTCTGGGGTATCAAATGAGAATTTTTTTTTTAAATGTAAAAAATGAAGGCATAGGCATTGGCTATTAGAATCAGCAAAAAAAAGTTTGCTTATGTTAGTATTTTTCATGTAACTAACATATAAGTGAACACCATATTCATAAGTTGTGCGTCAATTCTACCTATTTTTTCACACTTAAGCTCATAATTTGACCTATAGAAATTAAAATTACATTTTTTATAGATATAAAAAACAAAGTCAGAGTTCTTGACTAATAGAAACAATCATAAAAAGTTTGTTTATGTTGGTACTTTTCATGTAACTAACTTATAAGTGAACACCATATTTATAAATTGCTTGTCATTTCAAGGAATTTTTATATCTTAGCTATCAATTTGACCTCAAGCTCCAAGAATTTAATAAAAATTGTATTTCACTGCTAATCTACACTGGCAATAATAGTTATAATAGTGAAAGGGGAAGACTAAGCTCACATGTAGCCTAAACAAACCTGTTGAAACATGTTGCTACTTGTCTAAGTGCAGAATCAACAGAGATAGTTGCAAAATTCCTTGTCTACAGGTTAGTACAGTTCCAGCCAGCACTGTGGGTGGCTGGTGGGTATGGTGTTTTAATGAGCCTCAGAGACTATCAAGGCCTAAAATATTAAGTGTGTATAGCTATATATTTTCTAAAAATATATATTACCTAATTGTAAATCCTATATCTTTACAGATCAAAATACAATGGTTCGGCACTTGAAATACTGCCAGGACCCTATTCAAAAACACAAGAAACCCATAACAATCAATCTTAGAAAGTGACTGATGTACTTGTTGAAAAATGTGCTGGAAGAGTGAAAAAAGACTCATTGTTGTGTGTGAACTGCTGGACACTGATAATGAAAAACCCCACTATACTTAGTACCAGTGAAAACAAAGAGTCTGAGCAGGATTCAAATGAATCATCTACTATCAGTGGCTTGAGTAACATCTCTTCAATTCAAGATCTGGACAATGACAGTGATTGCTTGATAAAGGAAATCCTTCAACTTCAGTTGAACCAGTTCTAGCATTTCTGGACCAAACACCAGTTAAAAAAAGTAAGTAATAAAATAATATAATAACTTATACTTTACTACAAGGTCTGTTTGATCTACTATATAGCCAATTATATAGCATTTAAGGTACTATAATTAATATTTAATTACTAATATTCAGGTGTGTGAAACCTTTTTTTCTGTTCTTTTCAGAAGGGCTGTCATTAAGCCAGAAAAAGCGCAAGGCTCGTGGTAAGCTATCATCTGCTCAGAAACACCTGAAGGAGAGGCTAGAACTCAGTTATGGTGTTCAAATTACCGAGGAGGTAAGTGATACTTCAAAACCTGAAACTAAATCTGAAAAACATCGACAAATTAATGAATGAATTGAAACAGTCATTCCTGGAGAGCAAATGTCACCATCACAAACTACAAATATTGACACACTCACCATACACAATTGAAAAAACAGCTAGTTTCTTTCAAACTACAACATACATGGTGAAAAGAAGCCATTCACTTAAATCAGAACATGGAATCCTTCCGAAGATTCCACTAATGAGCAAAGGAAAAGTGATATCTGAAGACACAAAGATATAGTTAGAAGATTCTATGAGTCAGAAGAGGTTAGTCGTATGTGTCCTGGCCAAAAGGATTGCGTGAAAGTTATCAGTGCTGAAGGTGCAATGAAGGTGCAAAAACGATTGGTCCTCGGGAATTTAAGAGAGATGTTTGAACTATATAAAAATGATGAAAAGAATCCCAAAATAGGATTTTCCACATTTGCAAAATTACGGCCATCATATTGTGTGCTTGCCGGTAGTGGTGGGACTCATTCTGTCTGTGTCTGCACATACCATCAAAATCCAAAATTGCAGCTGGCTGCATTGGGAGAAAGAGGTCTTTCATACAAGGATCTTATGGATTACAGTGTCTGCAGTACAGAAAGAGAGACTTGCATGATGCAACTTTGCAATGATTGCCCAAGAGAAGAGGGTGTCCTGGATTTTCTTGAGTTACTTGACAGTGTGAAATCAGCTCCAAATGAAATATCTTACAAGCAATGGGTGACTGTTGACCGTTGTACAATGGTTGATAAGGTGGAGCCACTTCATGAATACTTATCATCCCTAAGCATGAAAATATCCCGCATGGTTCGTCATCACTTTGTTGCTCAGCAACATCACAGTACTTCAAGCAGTTGAAAGAAACACTACCACCTCAGAGCGAGGTAGTTATAGTAGGTGATTTCTCTGAGAATTATTCTTTCATTGTCCAGGATGCTGCCCAAGGGTTTCACTGGGACAATTCAGTGTACAGTTCACCCTTTTGTCATCTATTATAGATCATCTGCAGACCAGGAACTTAGCCATTTTAGTGTCTGTTTCTTATCTGCATCACTAAAACACAACACTATAATGGTTTACTCATTCATATTGAAGCTTATGACATATGTTAAATTCAGATGCCCACAATTGAAGAAGGTGCACTATTTCTCAGATAGATGTGCTGGCCAATATAAGAACAGATACAACTTCACAAATCTCTGTTACCATGAAGAGGATTTTGGTCTGTCTTGTGAATGGCACTTCTTTGCTACATCCCATGGCAAAAATGCATGTGATGGATTGGAGGAACAGTGAAAAGAGCTACTGCTCGTGCCAGTTTGCAGAGAACTACAGAGAGGCAAATTCTTACACCAGAACACATGTTTCAGTTTTGTGAAGAAAACTTGAGCAAGAAGATAAATTTTTTCTTTGTAACTACAGCTGATTTGAAAGATGCAGAAGAACGGTTGGAACATCGATTCAAGGATAGTAGGGCTATTCCTGGAACTCAGAAATATCATAGATTTGTTCCCCTAAACAAGGAAGAACTGATGGTGTATCCCATTTCAAGTGGCATTGGAGAAAAGAAAGAATAAGGAAAAGTCATTTTACTAATGAACCTGCAATGCTTGGTAACCTAAAATGTGTCAAACCAGGAGAGTATGTTGGCTGCATTTATGACATGCAAGTTTGGTATGGAATTGTGGAGGAATATTGTGAAGAGTTTGATGATTTCACTGTGAACTTTCTACATCCCTCTGGGTCATCAGGATCAAGTGCATATTATTATCCATCAAACAAGGATTCATGTGCAGTGCCAGGACATCATATATTAACTGTAATGAGTTGTCCTACCCTAAGAGGAGGCAGCAGAATTCAATACATTTTTCCACAAAAAGAAATTGATGAGAGCATCGAGCATGCAAAAATTGTATTAGGCTAGCACATGAATCCTCTAAGTAGGTCTTCAGCTTTCACTATTATAACTATTATTGCCAGTGTAGATTAGCAGTGAAATACAATTTTACATTTTTTGCCTTTGTTTTTATATCTATAAAAAAATGTAATTTTAATTTCTATAGGTCAAATTATGAGCTTAAGTGTGAAAAAATAGGTAGAATTGACGCACAACTTATGAATATGGTGTTCACTTATATGTTAGTTACATGAAAAATACTAACATAAACAAACTTTTTTTTGCTGATTCTAATAGCCAATGCCTATGCCTTCATTTTTTACATTTAAAAAAAAAATTCTCATTTGATACCCCAAGAGGTCAAATCGTGACCTCAAATTTTGGTTACAGTGTAACTTTTTTATTTTTCAACCTAGAGTTCTAAAACTTGCATATTTGGATTCCTTGTCGTTTTCTGATTCTAAATATATATACTTTTATATAATTGTGACCATTATTACCCAAGTTATGGGTCGCCAAATGTTAGTGACCTCGCAAGTGACCTCAAATTTCCCAAGGTCATATCTCTTGAACCGTTGGTCGGATTGACCTTATAATTTCAGAAATGGATTCAGGGCCCACAACCTCCCTATAAACCAAATTTCAGCAAAATCTGAGAGATGAGGGTGTTAGGCACTGGTTGATCTGACAGAGAATGACCCATCTGTACAATATAGTTGACGCTGGAGTGTTATCATATATATCCTCTATCTCCAATGTTTGCTTTCCATTGAAGATATATTTATAAACTTTCCTTTCCATCCATATCTTTCCTCCAGTTAGCCACATCCCAGCTACGTAGTTTGTTAGCCAGTTTCTCTTTTTTGCAATCTTAGGTATTTTATATTTATTCAGTCCCTCAACCTCCTCCATCCACTTCCCTCTTGTTTCTTTTACTTTTCTGAATATTTCACATACCAACCTGCCTGTCATTTTTCAAAATACTTTTTACATAGTTGATCTTTCCTTTCATTATCCTTATCATTGATGCTCCCATTTCTCCTCAAACCACTCAGCCACGCTTCTTTCTGCCGATAGTATCGTTGTGTACTCGATTCTCATATCTCTGTAGTTGTTGAATTTGTTTTAATTATTGAATCTACCACTTTAATTCCTTCTATCTGCTCTTGTGAATCTTAGTTGAATATCAAAATTACTCATTTTTGTTCATCTCTAGGCAATATGTCCTCCCTATCTGTATTACTTGATATTTTCACTTGCCTCATCTATTTACATTGATAGCTGTAATTCATCATCCACAAAAAATGTATTTTAAATTTCTTTATAACCTATATCTTCGTTATCCAGCTTCTCCAGAATTTGGTATGCCACCAACTTGAATAGAGTTGCTGATAGAATACATCCTTGTCTTATTCCACTGCTTACTTTATTTTTTTTACATAGCTCATAATACAGGGTGTCCCATAAGACCGGCATCATAGGGGGGGGAAAAAAAAAAAAAAAAAAAAAAAACTTTTATTTACAGGACGTGCTCAATATGTCCACCATTGTTTTCAACACACAAATTCAGACGTGATACCAAGTCAGCAAGCACATGGTGAATGATGTCAGGAGTAATGGTGTTACATGCCCCAATAATGCGCTGCCTCAAAATGTTCAACACTCCTAATTTTCTGTGTGTATACCAGCGCTTTCAAGTGGCCCCAGATATAAAAATCTAGTGGCGTGAGATCCGGGCTTCTAGCTGGCCATTCCACAGGCCCTCAGGTCCTATCCAATGACCAGGGAATTGTTGGTACAGGTATTCCCTTACTTGGGTGCTGTAATGTGCGGGAGCGCCGTCTTGCTGGAACCATGTTGGGAAACTTCCTTCTTCGTTCAAGACACACGGAAATGTTTCTTCCTTGAGCATACGTAGGTAGGTGCCTCCAGTGACATGTTCATAGAGAGAGAGGGGGCCTATGATGCGATCCTTCCAAATGCCACACCATACCATCACCCGAGATGCACCTTGTTCCTTTGAAGAGGTATACCAGTGAGGGGTTGTTTTGACACCAGTAGCGGGTGTTCTGTCGATTTACCTCACCATTTCCATAAAAAACAGCCTCGTCACTGAACAGAATGGTGGACAGGAATTGGCATCCAGAGCATAAATTATGGTTTGTAGAAATAGAATAATATGAATTTCTCCTATGATGCCGGACTTATGGGACACCCTGTAGAAGTGAGGCTAAATGACGACTTATGTTTGGGTGAATTTTGTGTATCATGCGAGCTTCTACTTCCTCTTAACTGAATAAAAAAAAGCTTTAGCAAAGTCAATTCCTGCCACTATCAAGGGTTTTCTACTTCTGTAGCTACTTTCTATACAACACTTAAATATAGATACCCTCTATTCTTCTCCCTGGCGAAAATCCAGCTTGCGTATCCTTGTCCTCATTATTCCTAGTTAGATGTTCCTCTATCTTCGCTTTCATGATGGACATGAACAGCTTGGATGTTACATCAGTTAAAGCTATAGGTCTTTGGCACCATTACTGTTTTTGACATCTTCCAGTTCCTTGGTAGTGTCCCTGTTCTCACGATCTGGTTGTAGCAGTGTGCTAATGCTTAGGTGCACACTTCAATCTTTCCCAATGCCTTGAAGAATTCTGGCTTTAAACCATTTGGTCCAGCCGCAGCTCTCATCTTTTATACTTTTATCTCCTTTGTTACAAAAGGTTCATCCATATATTCCATCTCGCTTCTCACCTCTAACGCCATCTCTATATGGTATTTGGTATTCTAGTGTTCCTATTATCACTCCTTGGTCATATCTTTCTTGTATCTTAAACTCCATACACTTCTAAAGTTCACGCGGCATTCATACGTAGCAGTCGAATAAATGTCGCAGGATTATTTGCTTCCAGTTCAGCTGTTTTTAAATATTCCATAAACAGTTAAAATTCTCAAGTTGAATACCAAACTATTGATCCGTAGTTTTAAAGTATATTTAGACCGACATCACCTGGAAACCGAAGCAGAGTACTTTGAACTGCATGCAAGAGTAAATCAACAGATCCGGAAATTGAAATTCATTCGTAGAAACATTTGACTCAACTGTCTTCGTCATACAGGACACTCCTAACAATCACGAATGGTATCACTGAACACTTACCGCGGAACCAGACGAAGTTTGAAAGAAGTTAAATCGGTGTATAAAGCGATTGATAATATTTAACCTTTTTTTAGTTACCTTTACCCATCTAAATTTCATCCTTGCTCTCTGTCCATAAATGTTTAAGGACTTCCACTTTATACCCTTACACAACGAGTGGTCTCAAACCCATTCGACTTTCATAACTGTTCCAAACCAGTTTACGACAAATCCACCACCAAAGAAACTATCGACGTTATCAAGCCTTCAACAAAATTTTAGAACGTGTGTATGCAAAGCGTTTCAGGATGGACGATGGAGTCACCAAATTTACCAATAGTACAGCGAGTATTGCCGTTGACCAGTGTTGGGCACTAAAGCGTTAATCCGATAAAAGTTAATTAACGAAGTTAACTTTTTTTAACGGACTATTAACGGAAGTTAATTTCCATTTATCGTTATCGGACCAGTTAACTTCCGATAACTCGATATTTAGTCCGTTAACACGTTAACTGCGAGGAGTCATTCACGGAAGATCACCGCTCCGCGAATGAATTCAAACCGCCATAACTTCAGTCTGCCAATTCCGTCCTCTGCCGCAGTGAAACGGCTCTTCTCTCACGGCAAGGACATCCTGAGGCCCAAGAGGTCAAGACTGGCAGTTGGGCCTAACTTTGAGAAGTTGGTCTTTCTGAAGGGCAACCAGCACATTGTGTCAGTCTTTAATAAATGTGCCTAAAATTTAATTTTACCTTTCAGTTCCCGCCATAATAATTCTCTGGTAAATTAAAATTTAGTTAATGGTTAGTGGTTACAAGGGTTTCAAAACATGTAATCACTACATTTTTTATTAAAAAAAAAAAAAAAAAGTTAAGCAAAAAAGTTGCAGAACTTTATAAAAAACTTCCGTTAACTTTGTAGTAAAGTGATCGGATTACCGTTATCGGAGTTGAAGGATTATCGTTATCGAAGTTAACTTTTTGGTTAACGGTGCCCACCACTGCCGTTGACCCAGTTATTGATGATCAATCTAGTATGAGAAAAAAAGTGCTGCACGTAATTTACGTGGCTTGACCAATTCCCTTTCAATACAGTGAAAGTAGTAGTATTAAATTATCCAGTGAAGGATTTCACGGTTTTACTTTTCCTGATTGGCGGCGATACCACACATCCCAGTACCCTCTATTAGAGGGAGGGCGTAAAGCAGAACCAAACCAGTACTAATTTGTGCAATACGTTCATGCCTGACTACGGGTTAGTTTATTCGAAATATCTTTTCCCAAAACCTACTTCCCACTATCGAGAAACATGTTAAGAACAACTTCAAAATGTTCCCACCGACAACAATGGATATCAGTAGTATCGAATTAGTCTAACTCGTTTAAATAAGTCTCGATCATTTTAATTAGATTCAAGGCACTTTGGCATCGTGTGTAATCATTCCATTAAAGATTATAGTACTTTCAAAAAGTTAAATAAGCAACTAACAAGCAAAACGGGAACGGCATGGCTTAAAGTGGCATAGTCACCATAACCGATCTATAAAGTACAAAGTTAATCATTTGAAAGTGTACCAATGAAAGATTCGTAAGAGTAAGCTTTTATTCCGCAACTCAAAGAGCGAACCTGAAAACCACATTCGGTATTAACAAATTACATCAAACTAGATAACATTTGTACCCGATTTAAAATGAATCAGACAGTACGAATAATTCAATCATAAAAAAAATCATTAAATTTTTAAAATTTAATCCTAATATTTTTTGGCAAAAACTTTAAACTAATGTACTGGGTTATTTCAAAAGAATTGAAAATCTTAATACTCGACTGAACTGTCGAACCTCGTGTGTGTTATCGTCCTTCCTTCAGTCTTTAGTGAAAAGAGTCACCTGAAATAAAAAAAAATACATTCAACTATAATTCTTCAGAGATAATTCTCTAGTTCTAATTTAATGGCTCAGGATGGGATTCTCTTTCATTGTTTTCAGCAGCAGAACTGATTATTTACGTATCATTAAAATTGATTAAAAGGTTTTTCAGCCAGGAAAATTGCACGTGTCCATCTTAGAAAACGAGGACGGTGACTATTTAAAGTCTTAAAAGTTCATAAATGAACCTATATAATATAAACTAGTCCATAACTGTCAACGACAGGTTTTCAAACTGTGTTCCGCGAGGCATGTCATGAGAGAGAGACAGAGACAAGATAAATAATATCAACTGGCATGAATGAATTTAAGATATATTCTGCGAATTCAGTGATTAAGTTCTAAAAGGCGTAGGCAAAAGAGTGGGCGAGAGAATTTTAATTAAAACGATGATATCTCTAGAATAAGTGTTGCCCTCTTACCACCACAGTAAGAAACAGGAGCCCATTTTGTAAAAAACACGGCTGATAACCATAAGCACTGGTCCGATTGATTTGGCGAGTTTGTTTTTAGGTTTAGTTTCCTCAGTTCACGGAAGTTATCACATTAATGTAATATTAAACTTTTATTCAAAGAGAAATTCAATTTTTTTTTCAGTTGAACTGAACTGAATAACCTTTATTGAAAAATACATCGGCTTCACAATTTATTTATTTATATATATATATTTTTTTTTTTTTTTTTTTTTTAGCAAAAATAATAGTAGTAGTTAATGCATAAATGAAAAAACTTAATTATCGCATGTATTAATGTTAAGTTATTAAAACAAATAAAAAGTCATTATTGAAGTTATGATACTGCCCCAATACTATACAAAGAATCCAATATTAGACAAGATATGAATAACGAGTAATGTACATCCATTTCTGGATTACATATAACATATGAATAATAGTAATATACATTTAATCACAGGTTTTTTTTTCATATTCCATCATTAATTGCAACTTCAACTTGACTTTAAACAAACTTACATTCACAATATTTTTTGTATTAGCATTTAAATCATTCCATACTTTCAGCCCAATCAAAATGGGTATTTTTTGAGATGAAGACAATCTAAAATGAGGTATATAATGTGTTTTGAGCTATTTCTGGTGTGATATGAATGGATTTCATGACTAGTTTCAAAATATTTATTTACCCATTTAAGTTAATGATTTGTTCTTGCACAAAAATAAAATGTGCCAGTTTATGCCAGTTAAGCACAGGCGTGGGTGATGAACCTAGACAACATGTATCGGGAGATTATTGATGTGACTCGACAATCCTCTCGTCAAATAACTGATTAAAATTAATCTCTCAGTGAATTACCCATGTTCCATGTCAGTTCCAGTATGAACTAATGAAATGTGGGTATCTGATTAGTACATATTGCAATTAAAAGAATTGCAACAAGTATCCAGAAAATCAAATTTCATATTACAGAAAAAATAATACATCACTTCATCTTGGAAGAAAAATGTTTCTACTTATTAATTCTATGTTCAATATTCATTAACTATGACTAAAAACAATAAAGGTGTAATATAACTAAATAATTTAAAATGTCTCGTTGGTGTAATACAGGGGTGGGGAACTTTGTGTAGCAGGCAAATTTCAACTAAAATGCTCTCTACCAGGCAAATTGCAGCTTTAAAAATAGTTTGGAACAAAATTAAGATTTAAATACTGTACAACTTCAATCAAACTACTGTCCATGGGTAATTAAAAAATAGACCATGGGCACCATTATGCCTGCGGGTGGTAGGTTCCCCATCCCTGGCCTAATATAACGAGCATTATTGGCTTCATCATAGGCTGTGTGTGTTTTGTACAACGAGTTTTAAAGTACTTAGCTTGTAGCTGTAGCCTGTAGCGAGGCTGCTAACCAGGGGGGTCTCTTAGCAGTGACCAAGGCAGAGTCTCGTAATGAAGTGTCCTTCATTTTACAAATACATGTATAAAATATGCCTGAATGTTGGGGGATGGCAGTTGGAGGTTAAGTTTCCCCCCTTTTAAACACGATCAGGTGTTTGAAAGTTTCCAAATAAAAATTTAAAAAAATAAATAAAAATAAAAACTAATCATTTTTTTTTGCCACGTCTTCATTTCTGAAGGCGATATTATTTCACGACTGAGTACATTTTTGTTTGGGTTTATTACAATTATGATTTCGATTATGGATTACTTCCCATTCGCTTATGATTGTCCCTTACAGGTCTATTAAAGTACATTCTTACATTATATATAAAGTCATTACATTCAATTATAGTTTCATTGAAGTACATTACAAGTTATTATTAATTAAAGTATTAGTTAATTACAATTAAACAGTTACTATAGCTTTGTTTTGTTTTGTTTTTACAGTGTTTCATATTAATAGACAATTAAGACGTTAGAAATATAATACAAAGTACATGGCACACATGATATAGATTTATATACATAATGTTATAATATGTTTAACATGTTATAAATTTGGATCAGAGCGAAAGGGGATGTTTATCTTAGAAACGTTCGGTTCTGCTGATTCGCGAATTTGAGCATTTAACTACTGTAAGCCTAATGAATGCCTTGTGAGGGTGAACGCACTTAAAATAAAAAAATAAAAAAATACATGTGGACGTATTTTACATGTAAGTAACAGAATAGGTTGTGTGCGTAATATAGACGCGCGTAAAATATGGACTGATAGGTTGATAGGTATCAGTAGACAATAGGTAGGAAACAACATAAATAATGATGTATAGAGAATGAAGTTTTTTTTCTTTTTATTATTATTATTAAAGAATTTACCATACATTCAATACGGAAGATGTCCAAATACTAAACACGTGATTCAGTGTTCAAGGTATGGAAAACGTGGAGAATTAAGTTACTTTATGACGTCATAGTTATTGAATTTTGTACGTATAATACAAAGCATTATTAGGAAGATTTACAAGAACGAATTAGAGGCAAAGTTATATATGCAATGTGTATGCATAATCTAGGGACGAGGGTGAGATGCAAGACAATCATAATTAATTAATAACTTCTATAACAAATAAAAATGGATACGACTAAACCATAGGTATGGTAGATCGTAGGGTTTTGACACGATCAAAAATAGGAAGCCACAAGTAAAATTATTATCCAAACTCGCGTTAAGCGATTTTGGTTCTTATGTAAAAATGAATATTGATTATTCATTTCATTTTTACACATACATACATACATATCTCTCTCTCTCTCTTTAACCGATGATTAGCTCCGTCTGAATTTTTCATTCTGACGAAGGTAAAGCTTTTCACTTCACCTTAGACCTACAATTTAATGTGGAATCCAAACCACGCGCCAACAGCAGCCCAGCTTAACTTCCTGATCAACGGGAAGCGTTGTTACGAATGGCTTCGACTAGCCCATATATACAGGGCGTCCCAAAAAAATGTACACACTTTAAATAATTATAAAGGCAGTTTATTAAAATACATTTCATTTTCAAAATGTAATAGAATCTACAGACATTATTTAATTGTTTTGTCAACGCCTGTTTTCAAACTGACGTCCGTTCTGGTCCAGGCACTGCTGATAACGCGAAGCAATGGAATCGCAAACATCACGAAACATTTCGTTTGGTATTTGTGTGCATTCTCGTTCAATGGCTGCTCTCAATTCAGCGACTGTTGCAGGTTTTATAGCGTAGACTTTGTCTTTTAAGTATCCCCATAAAAAAGTCTAGTGGTGTGAGGTCTGGTGAACGCGGAGGGTATTCTACGAAACCCCTTCGTCCAATCCACATCCACATCGTGCCAAGTACCACTCGCAATACTCCACTCTTCGGTCCGGATCATCTTCATTAATAGCATGGACTAATCTTGGAATGTAACTTTTCCATTGATAGCGCTTCAAAATGCGTTGGACAGACGATTCTGAAATTCCTACCTCACAGATTTTCTTGGACTTTGGTGATACGTTTCCAGTACTCTTTCTTGCTTTGTGGGGCTTGTCGATGTCCGTGGTCTTCCGGAACGCTTCTTGTGGACATTCTGAACAGTTCCATCGGCTTCAAACTTATCTCTAATTCGAGTGATGGTAAGTCGCGTTGGTGGATCTGTTTGAAACTCCCTCCTAAACTGTCTTTGCACTTCAACTGCGTTTTCACACTTCCAGTAGCATTTTAGAATGAATTTCCTTTGTTCAAAGCTTAGTCTGACTGCCATTATTAATTCTAATGGGTTTAACTTGGAAAGAAAGAAACATCAATTGAGCTATCGGCTGTTAGTGTGTATACACATTTTTTTTGGGACGCCCTGTATATATATATACAGGGTGGGGCACGGGAATCAAGTGTTTTTTGAATAGCTAGTAATCGGCCATTAGGAATGGGAGGGGCGTGCGGTAGGTAGCATTCCATTCCTGGGTTCATAGCATTTAACTTTAACTAACACTCACCTTTATCTTTCAGGTGCCATCATGGAGCAGTGGACGTTAGAACACCGCATGTTCGCGTATGATCATTTTGTTAGGAGTGGCGAGTCAGTGACAGCAGTTCAGCGTGCGTTTCGCCGCAGATTCAACATTCATCGAAATGACTCTGTTCCCGCTCGTGACACAATCTTACGTTGGGTTAACAATCTTCGAACAGGAGGCTCAATAATGAAAACAAAACCGAAGGGGCCGCAACGCACTGTGCGTACCCCAGAGAACGTTGAAAGGGTCAGAGAAGCGATGTTGCAAAGCCCAGGCCGCTCTGCTCGGAGACATTCAGCTGCACTCGGAATCAGCAATCGTACTGTTAGACGGATTTTGCATGAAGAATTACATTTTCACCCATACAAGTTAGCGATGGTGCAGGAATTGAATGTAAACGATTGCCCCCAACGACTGAATTTTGCACAGGAAATGCTTGCACTTTATGAGCAGAATGAAAACATGATGGTGGTAATGAGTGATGAAGCCCATTTCCATCTTAATGGGGCCGTCAACAATCAAAACTGTCGGTATTGGGCTGCTGAAAATCCGCGACAACTCCATGAAAAACCGCTGCATAGCCCTAAGGTTACAGTTTGGTGCGCGGTGGGAAAGTTTGGCGTCATCGGTCCCTATTTCTTCGAACAAAATGGGGTTACCGTTACCATAACATCTGGGCGTTACATTGAGATGGTGAACACCTTTTCATCCCTGAGTTACGAAGAAGGCGTATTGCTCGTCGACATTTGTGGTTTCAGCAAGATGGGGCCACGCCACACACCGCCAGAGCGTCAATGGCTGTTCTTCGCCCCCTGTTTCCCAACCATCTCATTTCGAGATTTGGTGACATTGCATGGCCCCCTCGGTCCCCTGACTTGTCCACATGTGACTTCTTTCTATGGGGGTACCTCAAGTCACGTGTCTACGAGGACAAGCCCCGTACATTAGATGCATTGAAGGAAGCGATCCGTCAACAAATCATCCAAATCAACAGAGACCTGCTGGGAAGAGTGGAGGCCAATTTTCGTAAACGCCTTCAACAATGCGTCGACGGCCAAGGACATCATATGCCAGATATAATTTTCGGTACATGATTATTATGACATGAAATGCTATGTTCTTACGAATGTTGTTCTACCAATATATTTTCTTTACAAAAATAAATATCATTTTCCTGATTATTCCAAAAACACTTGGTTCCCGTGCCCCACCCTGTATATAGCTTGGTTGTCAGGGGGCCAAGATTTTTCAACCAGCTTCCTAAGGACCTCAGAAACGTAACGGGGGTCAAAGTTGAAGTCTTCAATAAAAGACTGGATGCCTGGCTCAGGACAGTACTAGATGAGCCGGGCGTGCCTGGCTATGTACGGTGGAGCGCGCAAGAAAGTAACTCGCTCCTCCACCCGGCCAGACCTAGAGGCGGGGCCACCAGCTTGACCTCCGTGTGAAGAGACCAACACACGAAACAAGGTTCATAAGGTATATATATATATATGTGATAAATTTCAATTAAACGTGAAATGAATGAATAATGCAAACCCACAAGAAAAAAAAATTATTCCAAGGCCTTTCGTGTACTCAGAAGTACACATCATCAGGGAGGGATGACGAGGTTCAACTTCCACCGGGTCAATCCGCTAGTTAATAGAATTGTCAAGATGATACTACTATTGATTAGGATTACTCCTTATAAAATTAAAATTCTACACCCACATTGACCCTTTCTAAACGATCAGAATGTGTTCATACATTCATTTCCTAAAAAGCGATGTGATTTGTATGATAAGTCGTCTCTAACCTCGCTTCTGTTAGAGATACATTACTTCCTGGTGAGTACAGCCGACTTGTCTCGCAACTCTTATTTTTTATATTGTTTAGAAGTTGTTTTAATATTTGTATTCTTTTTGTTTAATTATGTAATATTAATGTCTTCAATTTTTGTATATATCCTGTATTCATAATTCACATTATTTTTAAAAAGGTTCTTCCTGAATGCTGGTACTCTCCGATACCACATTGGCGAAGACATTAAAAGAACATCTTGTTAATAATTCATAAGAGACACACACACTTGGAGGCTGTCGGATACATCTCAGCATCCACCAGATTCCTAACTTGAACAATAAGCTATCCTGCCCATAGTTATACATACATTTATCTTTTGTCATTTATTTTTTGCCCATTTCATTTAGTCACTTCAACCCTTCATTTAAGTTAATGTCCTTATAGTTTAATTATATCTGATGTCATAACCATTTAATTAAATAACTTAGTTTTCATTATAAATATAATTTAAATTCTTTTGTATATTTTCTTCATCCTAACCACTGAGTGTAACTATTAAATTCCAATCATAAATTAAGAACCTGGTCTTTTTGACAAGAATATAACCCCCAAATTCCCTACAAGAATTTCTTTCAAAAACTGCATAACACTTATTTACAGTAATAAGAATAAATACAAGATAAATTGTACTGCAAATTATTTATTAATTTAACTTAATTACGGGCCAATGTAAACTAATTCCAGTATATATAAAGATTATTCAAATAAGCATCCAGTACAGTATGAATGAAAGTCAGTGGGTAAAATATATTCTGTCGAATTAATTGTACGCTCTTGGTACTGGATACTTTAATGTTGGCAGTACTTAACCCTAGCATTTAAAAATTTACTTCATACTCACTCCAGATCTCATTTTCTTAAGCCAATTTTTTGATCCCACAGAAACTACAATAAAAGTTTACAATTAAAAACTTAGAAAGACTAAAGAACACTTTAATTTAAATATTTAAATTCACAAAGACCAATCAACAATCACCACCAGTTCGTAAGATAGGGACAAAAGACTCCTATAGAGGTTTCATCATTATAAGTAGTTCTTAATACAAATCTTATTTCATACCTTAAAAACCAACAATGGCCTCGAAAATCCATCAAAATAATCTAGAAAATAAAATGCGAATATAAATTTGCGTTTACCAAACTACTTCCAAACAAATTTTAGTTACATAATTACACTGCCTCTTGGCAATTAAAATCATTGCCCTGCTCCGCCTCAGTGGGTTCTGCTATTGCTAGCTCTGAGACAATGTGAGCAAAAACTATTACGCATTACTTGACATCACGAGAGGAAGGAAACGCTATACTATCTCTGATCAAGGATACTTTTAAATTTAGTTCCATGATATTATCATCATATATGGCTGTATATGGCTCAGGTTTTCCAATTTTAAAGCTAAAATTAACATTGAAATGTTTACACGGAGCAGGAGTGCAGACTAGTCCTAGTCTATGTTCTATTGACTAAATTTAATCAATAACAGTTTGGAAGCATGAAACAAGCTAGAAATTAATGCATTGCCGAAAATAATTACAAAAAATATTTCCTAAACAAGTTGGTGTGAGAAAACACACACAAACTAAGGCACACATTCACACCCGCATCCTGGTGGATCAGCACTCTTGCACATGGTTAAATTCTACACCTGCGTGGCTTTCACTACATTAAGAGAAAAAATAATATTTACCTCTCGAGAGATCATTCATAGAAAATTGGGAAGACCTGAAAAATTTGAATTATTAAAAACTAGTAAAAAAAAAAAATTATTATTATTATTAAAGGACTTTTGAGGAGTCAGATGGCGGTTCTATTTGTCTACAACAAAGTATTTCAGAACAGGTCTGTGAACAATCATCATTTTAAGGACCAAAAAATTTTTTTAGTTGATTTTTCGAAAATGGAGATTTCACTAAGAGGGAATATTTTACCGCAACTTATAACAATGCTTACATTGAGAAGACTGACAAAATTTGAGTCATTGCTCAACCTACGCTATTAAGATACCCTCCGTTTTTTTTTTTAAGGTTCCTTTCACCACGACCCAACCAATCACTCCAGTCCTGAACGAAGTTTTTGGCAAAGCTTACAAATACTACAAAATAAAAAGGCATTGGGGAAAAGATTCTTCAATTGTCCTAAATTATTTTAATATAAAAGGCCGAAACAGAATTCACTTAAACTATTCAAAATTAATTTTACTTATATGAACGACCCATCCGAGGGCCAAGACAAACACTTCCTGAAAGCTACTCTGCTTAATTTACTTTAAATAGGCTACAAACGGCAACAACAACACTACTACTATTGCTGCATCGACAGTTTCAGACAGACCCTGTTTTCGAGTTAAACCATTAACATTAGGTATAATTAAGTCGTCTTCTATATGCTTCAAACATATGATCAGATACAGTCTAGCAAAAGAATAATCAGGGAATCATTTTGATGATCCTAATATATATTTATCATCATGAACATGAACATTGGAAACCAGCAAAAATCATCCTATTACGTTACCTTTCAAAGAGGGGCTGCCACCTCTGCTCTTGCCTATAAACATCTTCAACTAAAAATTACTGAAAATGAAAAAGAATTATTCAGTTAAAATTTGGTCAACCACAAAAAGCCGTGTAGCCAAAGACGCTTAAAATATCAGGAAATTTTATTTTTTTAAAGTTTTAAAATTAGTTATGTGGAATATCTGCAACATTGTTTCAATTTCCATCGCAAATTAGACAAATGACGCAATAAATACTAATTTTAATACAACTGGGGCAACCAAGCAGAGAGAAGCGACAGCTGGTTATAATTGTCAATAAAATTTAAGCAAAGGAAATACAGGATACTCTACATAAAGTAACGTGTATGGCTATTCAACTAAGGCTATATATAATTAGTTTCAGGTTATATCAGAAAGCGCAGTTTCCCTTCAATCCTTTTGCGTGTGGCAATAAGGTCTAAGGGCCAGTCTACATTTTGACTAGTTCAATACCCCTGCGCGACTCATCACCTATTAAGTTATACCACTTCTAGCCATACACTCGATGAATTATATAATTCAATATAGGGTAGCAGGATCAAACATTTTCCAGTAAATATACATTAACGCAGAAATTGCTTAAAATATTGAAAACTTAAGTTACAAATTACGAATGACCAAATGATAAATTAGTAATAGCATCCAGGATACCAAAACTTTAGCTCATTATAGGTCAAGCTGCAAAATCCGAATAGATTCAATTAACAGAAAAAAAAAAATATATATATATATATATACAGTATATACAGGTCGTCCGATAAGTGAGTGGCGATTCCATGTCAGTTAGCATAGTGTACTAATATCTTTGATATCTAATAAGTGTCTATGCTTTTTTCAATTAAGCTAGCTTCACATTAAATCCAAATTCTTAATTTTGCAGTAATTCATGTTTATTCCCTTTTGTTCTGGTTTTTCATTTTTATTTTTATTATTGCTAATTATTGGCGTTGCAATGGCTGAGGTAGACGCACGTGTTGATAAAATTTGTGATCAAAGTCCCTACACATATGAAGCACGGATATTAGCAGCAACATGGTAGCATGAATCTGAAAAAAACAAGTATTGCATGAAGGTAGTACGCGAAAGGTTTGAACAAAGATTTAATGATGTGCCGCCAAAGGGCGAAATTATTAGAAAATGGGAACACAAATTATTCACAACTGGGATGATAATTGATAAAAAACGCCGTGGTCGCCCCAAAGCAAGAGCAAAATTGGAAGATGATGTTCAAGTGTCAATTCGACAATCGCCAACCAAAAGTATTCGTAGGCGTGCATCTGCATTAAATGTTCCGAAATCAACACTGCATGATTTGTTGAAAAAAGACTTGCATTTTAAAGCTTTCCGCCCAACTTCCGTTCAGTTTTTATAGCCACAAGATAAAATTGTCAGAGATAATGCTTGTCAACAAATTCTTGAAGCTTTTCCAAGTAAAGCCGAGAGAGATCGTACGTTCTTCAGTGATCAATGTGCCCTTTATGGCGATGGCAAAAGCAAATTTTCGTTTTTTTGGTCGAAAGAAAATCCTAATTATTATGATCAAGTAAAACAGTATCCCCCTCGAATCATGATATGGTGTGCAATATCAGCGCATTGTTTAATTGGTCCATTTGTGTGCACTGGTCGAATTACTTCAGGAAGTTATATCGACATGTTGGAGGACAGATTTCTACCCGCTTTAAGAAATACGAATATTCGCAACCCTATTTTTCAGCAAGATGGTGCTCCAGGACACACCGCTTTCGCTGCGCGTGAGTTCCTCGACAGACATTTACCTGGCAGATGGATCGGAAAGTATGGTCCTGTACCTTGGCCTCCACGAAGTCCGAACTTGACTACCCCGGATAATACCCTCTGGGGAATCCTCAAGATGCAGATTAATGGCCGTGAAAATCAAAGTGAATCTGATCTGACAAAAATCGCAGAAGTTGTGTTAAGTGACATCAATGAGGATAAAGAACTTTTACAAAAAATGTCAGACAGGACAAGTTTACTAATAAAAAAATTCCTTCGAATAAAATTTATTATCCTTTATCTTTTATTTATAAATTGTTCCCGAATCGCAACTCACTTATCGGACGACCTGTATATATATATATATATATATATATTTTTAGTGCTTTAGCCTGAGCAGTCTTATTGTGGGTAAATGTACGATTTCCATTGGAGCCTTTTGAAATATTGAACATAGCTCACAGACCGCAGGTTGGGAACCACTGATCTAGTCTAGTTCCTCAGTTTAGAGTACTTACAGTGCGATGTCAATCTGACTGTTGCAAGAACAATGCAAACATTTTTAATTTCTTGACAATAGCCTTTATGTTTGAAGGACACTTTTTCATAGTTGCTCCGTTGTCATTTCCTTGTTTGCTCGTGCTCTAGGAATGAATCGCAGCAATACTGGGATGCTCTGACGACATTCTGTAATGGAAGAAAAATTGGTATTGTACAATACATACAAATTATAAATAGTTAACAAGTACCTTAATGGTTTTTTAAGTTATGTTGTACAGTAGGAAGATAGTCTGGAAATGGGAGAAAAGTATTAGCAAGTTCAAAGAACTTCGCAACTCAATTGGATTGTTGTTTAAGAACTATTCAGAGATCCGGATTAATATATTTCAACACTAGTGTCAGCAACTCTCAAAATTCCCATCCCCTTGAACTCCTAAAAAGCTCCAAGAACTTTCTTAAGGATTAAATTACCAAGGACAATTGTAAATATTGGTACATTTACAACCACTATTACTATAAACAAACTTTTTTTTTTTTGTTTCCTTATTTTACCACCGATTCGTACTTAGTGTGGTACATATCTCAGCGAGGCAGTGGGTGAGTGGTGTTACTGAGTTGGGGATGATATACCAGGGGTGGGTGTAGTGTTCAGTTACTGGGGAGTGGGTATGGGGGGCCTGGTCTCAGACCCGTTGAAACAGGTGGGATTAAGTGAGGAAACGGGAAATCGCTTCCTCCGAAAAGTGGGGGCCCTCAGCGAGCATGAATTGTAGATGCTCGGGTATGGGAATTTCGGCCAAGTGAGGGAAACATCTACAACGAAGAGCGGACAAGTTTGGACATTCGACAAGTAGATGTACGACAGTGATGGGAGTATGACAGGTAGGGCAGAGCGGGGCTGGCGATTTAGCCATTAGGTGACCATGAGTAATGCGTGTGTCCTATGCGGAGCCGGGCTATAATCATCACTTTATGTCGGGACCGGTGGAAGGAGGAGGCCCAGTATCCTACTTGCAGTTTGATCTTGTGAAGTTTGTTTTGTGTGGCCTGGTCCCATTCCCGTTGCCAGATGGAACGGAAATGGGAGCGGAGAGTCGGGAAGAAGTCGGTGAAAGGAAGAGGCCGGGAGGAGGCCAGTAGTAAGCAGGCCGACTTTGCCGTGCGGTCCGCCTCCTCGTTACCCTGGATGCCGACATGTGCCGGGACCCAGCAGAAGGTGATTGTCTTGTGTCGGAAGGCTGTTAAAAAATGGAAAATTTGCTGGATGGCACAGACGAGCGGATGAGGGGGATACATCTCTCTAGGGAGAGAAGTGCGCTTTGGGAATCTGAATATATGACGAAAGAGCTGGCAGAGTGAGCGCGCACTATGTCTAGGACCTCCTTAATCGCGAAAAGTTCTGCCGAGAAAACGGAGGTCTCGCGGGGCAAGCTGACGCCTCGAGAAAGTGGTTGGGTCAGTATCACCGCTGAAGCGGCCGCACCAGTCTCCGAACGGGAACCATCTGTATAAATGGTGACTGTGTCCGGATGTTGGGTTGCATGTTCACGGAAAAGTGACCTGTATACCGTAGCACTCGTTGTATTCTTCGGTAGAGCACACAGGTCCCTGCAGAACTTAATAGGGGTGAGGAGCCAAGGGGGGGGGGTAAATGTTGTATGAAATGGGGATAATTGAGGGGACAGGCATATTAGAAAAGTCAAGGAAAGAGAGGACCTCTTCAGTGAAGTGCCAGCTCCGTCCCTGGGGTGGGAGTTCAGAAATCGCCGCGCATACAAGCGAAGAGGGTAGTAATTGCAATCCACTTGAAGGCTGGAGGCTGGAGAAGAGCGGAAAGCACCAGTGGCGAGGCGGAGGCCCCTATTAAAGACTGGGTCCAAGATACGGAGGCAGGTGTTGGAGACTATACCACCTACCACATGATAGAACAGAAATGAAGCTCGGGTGACTAAACGCCTAATACAAGACAACAAAACCCTATGATATCCACATTAAATTTCCCATTAAACCCTCACATTATTTCTGAATTTTCAAAGAATAAAGAAAAAAAAACCATGATTAGATTAATGATCACAAAAATTCATTTAAATACTTTATTCATAATTTGAAATAGCATAGTAGTAAAGATATGCAAATTCATAAATTACAACTAGTTTTATCATGTAGGTAGTAGACCTGCTAAGTGACTTTTCAATGATGCAAAGGTCCCCTTTGGTATGGAAGTTCCCTAGGGCCATAGGAAAAAATTTATCAATTGAAGACAAGTTTTATCCTAAATCCAAGATGGCCACCGTCGGCAATATTGGAAAACATGGCCGACTCAAAGCCAAGGAACAGTTTGTCATAGAAACTGATATGTTTTCCAGCTAATTTGAGGTCGCTGAACTCGTCTCTGGCATCAATTTTACATTTGGAATGCATTTAAAGGTTAAATCCGGGAAATGCTACACAAAGTTGACATTTTGATAAAATTCATGAAAACAGAATTTAGAGGCATGGAAGCAAGAATTGAAAATTGAATGATAAATTTACAAGTTCTATGATATCTACATAGTATACTCGACCAATAACTAGCCGACTCAAATATATCACCACACTTTGTGACAATGTAAGCACATTCATGACACTCATTCAACACTAACCTGATTCCTCATCTGTACAAGTCTTTCAGGTTTGTTTCTCAATTTCACAGATGAAGGATTCTTAGTCGGTTTATAGCTTTTGTCTGACCGACATATGAAACACAAGCTCCAGTTGCGAGTGTCCATGATGGGAGGCGTGCTTTTAATCACTCATTTCAGATTAATCAGTGTGAATCTGAAACATTAAATTGAATTTCTAAAGGTCACAGAACTTAGAAACGTGTGATGACTCATTTTCAGCTAAATTCAGCATGAGAAAGCCATTTCTGAGGTTATTTTGGGGCGTCTCACTCCGTCAGTTTGGAAACTGGAAAATCCCCAATTTCAACATGGCGGCCAGCAGCCATATTTCATTTTGGGGTCAAAATGACCTCCAAACCGCATAACTCAGAAATGGATTTCTCATGCTAAATTTAGCTGAACATGAATCATCACACGCATTTCTAAGTTAATTGGTCCAAAAGTTAGAAATACAATGATTAGCATAATTTATGCCGATTAGGCATGAAATTAAGCATGTCTATGCTTAGATAACTTGTCTTTGGATAAATTTTTCCTATGGCCCTAAGGAACTTCCATACCAAATGGGACCTTTGCATCATGATTTGAAGTGGACACCCTACTTTGTGCACTTAACACGTCTACTAAGTAGGTGCCTACTAGGTGGTATGCCACATTTATAGTAAATATCTTAATATTTCCCAATATTTACAACTAACCTGGAAATTTTAATATTTCCATGGCAAACTATCAACCCTGATTTCAGGGCTGGGAACCAGTATCAGTACCAAATAAAAACTACCAGAGATTTTGGCACCAGTACCACTTAAAAAGTTTCAAATACAAGTAACTTAAAAGCAGGTGGTACCAGGCATGGGGCAATTTATCAATTTAATTACAATTACTGTAGATGGTAAAATAATTAATTACTTAGTAAAGTAATTAATTACAATAAGAATTGCAATTTTTTTTTCATAAATAGAGAATTTGATTTACAATGTTCTGCAAAAAAATTAGGGCACATTTACTTCTGTACTTTTTGGGTTTACTGTAATGTTAATTTACGAAAATTTCTTTAGATTAATCATTTTGAACTATATCTCATTAGAAAGCAAATTTTGTGGTCTTTTTAATGATACAGCTATATGGTTCAAAATGATGTATCTACAGTAAATCAAAAGTACAAAAGTAAACGAGATGTACTAATCTTTTAGCACAGCACTGTATGTCATGCTTTTCTACCGAGGTATTTCGATTCCATTTTCAGTTTTGGACATCATCTTTAATGAAAACTAGATATTAGGTCAGCAAGAACTGCTTGATCAAATATTATGGACAATGACATTTTTGTTTGTGACATGCTCTAATGAAACCAAAGATAGCTAAAACACCTAAAAAATGAGTACTAATTGTAAGAAAAGAACTGGCATTTATTTTATCAAAATAAGGGCAAAAAAAACTGGCACTTTAGTTAGGAACATTCGAAATAAATGGAACATTTTATTTCGAAAGAAAGCTCCCTGAGGCATGATTAGCTAATAGTTTAAACTAAGTATGACCATGAACTTCAATATTCGTGTAATTTAAAGTAATTGACTAATTATCAATTACCTTTGTTTCCTAATGTAATTAATTACACTTACAATTGCTTGAAAAAATTTAATTACAATTACGCCATGCGTAGCTAGTATTTTGTTGGTATTTTCATTTAAAACAACCCTACCTAGATTCTTTTCAAGTAACAGTCCCAAGTTCCTTGATGCTTTAGGTCCTATAAGAATTAGGTATCATTTATTACCCAATTTATAAAACCCAAAACCAAATCCTTTAGTTTAATAGAAGCTGCTCACAAATAGTTTCTGCCCTTCCTCCAACTGAAGTCAGTGTGGAGAGGCTCTTCTCACCTATGCATTTCATACTCAGTGATTTGAGATCTTTGTCAGAAACCTCAAATAACATCGTTTTTGAAATCTAATGGACTTTAACTGAAGCAGTTTTTTCCGATTTCAGTTGAATAACCAACTTTAAAAGTGATGAGGGTTATAAATGTTATTTAGTTACCGTATGCATATATATATATATATATATAAGAAACTTTCATTTTGACAATATTAAAGATAGGTAGATTCTAATAATGATGAAGGTTAAAATTTCAGTTGTGGGTCATTCCATGTCAATTCAGCCACCCGAGAACATGACCATCTCAGATTTTCATGATATTTGGTACATGATTAGGTGTGTGAAAAACTGAAATTCTCCAAATTTTAGAGCTGGCTGACCTTTGTTTGCCGAGATACGGGGTCACAAAATTTGGACCTTGACCGGATTTTTTTTTAGTTACTGTCAAATTTCAAATTGCTATAGCCACATAACTAATAAAGCTAGAGTTCTGATTCTAGGGCCATTTTGAAGTTCTTAAACGGCTTGTCATATTCTCTCTTGGGTCATTCCACATCAGTTCAACGGCGAAATAAACATGACCACCAATTTTTTTTTTAAAATTGGCACACTTACAGATCTCGGTGAGAAAAACAGAATGACGCTTGTTTCAACACTAGGTCATATTGTTCTGGAGATATGGCCCTTCGAATTTTGTAAAAAAGTTAATTTCCAAGGTCATACCATATTTCAACATGAAATATCTCGGCTCCTATTGCACTTAGAGACCATTTAAACACTATTTCAAAGCTTTTAAGCAGATCTACAACTTTGCTTCTATTCATATTTCACCTCAGTGATAAAAAAAAATATCTTATTTTTGACCTTTGACCTTGTGTAGGTCATTTGATGTCACAACCAATTTTTTCTCCTTTCACCCAATTTTGGGTACACATGTCTACCTTAACCTAAAACAAGATTTTTAGTGTTGATTAAGTTACTATAGACGCTACAGCCATTTCAGTGGACCATACCCACCTCCATTTTGACCAAGTACCTTTTTCCACCAAACTTTGGAACTGTGAGCTAAAGTATTGAGAAAAATACCATTAGAGTTTTCTTACCCGAAATATAGAATGTCTGCTAATTTAAAAAAAAAAAAATCCATAATTATCTAACGTAACCTAACCCAGTTATTTGGTCGAATAAGTATCCGGCCCTATTTTTTTTTTTTGTATATTTCAGAGAATTATATAATATAGGTAATTTAAATTACATAATTAATTTATATGGACATTCAAAAGTGTGAACTTTGAACCTACTATCCTGTTTAAAGATAAAGCTATGTACGTATATAAGTACCTTATACTAGGCTATAGGTACTACCCTATAGAATAAGTTGTTTTAAGAGTTAGACGAGTTTTAATAGAATTACTTAACTTTGTGTATTTATTTATTCATTGTGTACAACAGTATGTACCCATGTGAAAATAAGTTTATTTAAACTTTGGAGCAAGGATTTTTTTTTGGCATCTGTATTTATTCCAATCTGTAAATCAAACTGCACATTTTTTCTTGTTATAGACCTCTGAAACAAGATCAGTAGGTCCCAAATTTTATTTGTGCCATCTAAGCAAAAATAGCTTTTAACAGGGTTGGATACAATGAATATTATTATTTTGAATTAATTGATCCTAATTTCCATTAATTGTAATTAATTCAAAATAAAAAAGGTAATTGTAATGGATTTTTGAGCTATAACTGATGTAATTGATCAATTAATGTCAATTGTTAAAAATTATACCCCTAGATCTGGCAATCATATATCTAATGAAAATAAACCTTTGATAGTTTATTTAGTTATACTTAGATATAGATATATAGTTGTGTGTGTAATTGTAATTGATTCAGACAATTTATTGGAATTGATCTTGAAATTGTGAAGTACAATACTAACTAATTAATTAATTTGAAGAGAAAAAAAAAAATCTATTTCCATTTTGTGTAATTGAACCCAACCCTGGCTTTTAAGCTACATGTTTTTTTTTCTTTTAGATAAACATGGACAGGTTCTGTTGTGAGGTCACTTGTGACCCATTTAAAAAACACAAAGGAAAAGTGAAAAAAGGCATTCGTGCATTGACTAAAAATTTGATTGATCAAAATCCTGAATTGAAACTAACAAATAATCAAAGCATGTGCAACCTGTCGAAATATACTAGCAAATCGTCCATCCCCAATGCCTGAATGTGAACCACTTGAAAAATCACCATCCACCTCATCAAGTGCCCCATCTGAGCTAGAAACTGTTGGAGATGTAGTTGAAATGCAGTATGAGCTTAGTAAATTCAATGCTTCATTGGCCACACTTGATGAGACCCCAGTAAAACCATGTAAACTCTCTGACAGTGCTGGTTACGCAAAGAGAAAGTTGAGGAAAGTAGTTGTGAAAAGAAAGCTTGAACTTGCAACTAAACAACCAATTTCATGCAGTGACTCAGATGATACAGAACTGGAGATTCTTCAACAACTAAAAGAAATTTAATCAAGTGCCAAGTCGAAGTGAGAAACTGACAACTCTTACTATCCTACCAAAAAGATGGACACAAGTAAAGATCAGAGAAGAATTTAAGTGCTCAGATTACATGGCTAGGCAAGCAGAGAGTTTGGTGAGGGAGAAGCAGGGCTGTGGAGTCGGAGTCAGGAGTCGTGGAGTCGGTCAATTTTGAGTGGAGTCGGAGTCGGAGTAAATCCTTCAATTATAACCATAGCAGCCTAGGCCTAGCTCAATTTTATGACTAAAATAGATGTTTTAATATATAATAAAATATATAAATATATGAAAATAAAACCCACTCTAATAGACAGAGTTTATTTCCACTGTCGTGGAAATAAACTGTATTAGAGTGGGTTTTTATTTTCATATTTTGACCTTCACGTAGAAAAAAGTGACGTTTGCATTTATATAAATATAGTTGCTTATAATTAATAAGGATTATAATTAACATAATTAATAAGGAAATTTAAAAATTTTGTACTAGCAACGCTAAATCTTTTTCAGATTTTTAGATTTCAATTTGATAATTTTGATAAGCATCACTGAAAGATGATTTAATGGAAGCGATCCTTTTTTTAAGAACAAATTCAGTTTAGGTTGGTACATTTTGTTACGGATGTTTATATACTGGTCAAAAAAAGAAACGCAATTTTTTAGATTTATTAATAAACATGAGGACTCAATATATAGTAAATGATTCTTTAACATAACAAACAGTCAATAACGCGTATGGCCACCCCTAGCCACAATGCAGGCTTGGAGTCTGGCCCTCATCGACCTCAACAGTCTCTGCAGGAAAGCAACAGGGATGGCCCTCCACTCTTCAATAATTGCATTGGTCAGTTCCCTGATGTTCTGCGGCTGATGCTGACGTCTGCGAACTCGCCGCTCAAGTTCATCCCATGCGTGCTCTATCGGTGACATGTCTGGGCTGAAGGCTGGCCATGGTAAGGTCTGCACCTGTTGTCCTGCAGGTACGCCTGCACTATCCTGGCTGCATGAGGTCTGGCATTGTCCTGTTGCAGGAGCACCAATTCTGGATGTTGCCTCATGAATGGAAGAACATGTGGGTGAAGAATCTCATCCCTGTAGCGCTGGGCAGTCAGAGCTGATAGGCCCACGATAGGTCACGGTGCTGATAGGCCCATTGCAGGCGTCGTTGCCTTCTTGCATCAGTGAGAAAAGGACCTCTGTAAGGCCTGCGGGATCGGAGTCTTGCATTACGGAGTCAGTTTCTGACGGTCTGGTCACTAATTCTGTTGTTGTGGATACCAGGTCTCTCTGGCTGTCTGACGAGCATTCCGCTGCCGATGACGCAGGTGCTGCAGTACAATGTGGCGATCCTGGCGTTGGGTCGTCACACGAGGTCGCCCATGTCTTGGCAGGTCCTGAACACTTCCTGTGGCATTGTACCGTCTAACAAGCCTAGAGATTGTGCTGGGATGCACATGCATTCGTTGTGCAACTTGGACAGCAGACATGCCTGCATCCAACATGCCCAAGGCACGACCTCTGACCTCTGAGAGTCGTGGCATGCCTCAATCGCGGGAAAAAGTTTGGTTTTCTCAACGGGCAGTGTGTATTCTGTGAAGTCAAAGAAAAAATGCATGCCTTCATAAAGAATACATTCAATTTAATCTCTGTTTATTGTTTGTAACAAAATGGCGTCTTAGCCGGGATTAGTCAGGTTTAAAAACATGCACTAAGTGGCTTTAAAAGATTTGAACAAACATTTAACCATAATCTTAAAACTGTGATAATACCACTAACAACTTAAATTTTACACCATATGCAAGCTAATTGCGTTTCTTTTTTTGACCAGTATACTTTATAATAATACAAAAACATCTTATTAATTTGCTAAACCAATAATAATCTTATTTTGTGTGTAAGTTTCAATCAGTTTGTATTTTGGGATTTATTGTAATTTTTGAATAAAGAGAAAAAAGCCATTAAGGCATAGTTACAGCCACTAAGTAACCTGATGAGTCATGTGGTGGTGACGAAATGCCTTGTTTATGAATCTCCATAGGCCTAATAAAGCTAATCGTAATCAATTTGGCCTTAACATTCCATCGGAGTCGAGTCGTAATTATACAAGTCAGATTTTTGGAGTAGGAGTTGGAGTCGGCAAATTTTATCACCGACTCCACAGCCCTGGGGAGAAGGGAGCGCTTTCAACTCCTAATCCGCGATTGGGGAAACGCCTGAATAGTGAAACTGCTGCCAAAGTAATTGACTTCTATCATTCGCCAGATGTGAGTAGACAAATGCCAGCGTTGAAAGACACTGTTTCTGTAAAAGGAACTGATGGTAGGCGCGAAAGAAGAGAAAAATCGCTAATCTTATGCAACCTAAAAGAAGCATTTGAGCTTTTTAAAACAAACCATCCAACAATTAAAATAGGATTTTCAAATTTTGCAGAGCTTCGGCCAAAAGAATGTGTGTTGCAATATTACGTACACATATTTCATATGAAATGTCTAAGTTAGGTGAGCGGACCTTAAATTTATCATCATCATTGTTTATTAAAACAATGATGTTTATTGTACCATTTATTATCTATTAATTATATTTTGTATTTAGGTTAGTATCTTAGCATTCCTATTTAAATTTGAGTCTTATTAGGAGGACTAAAGTCTCTTATTATAGGTTTCTTTCTTGCTGTTTGCTGTTGAATAATGACCAGTTTTTGTCTAAGCTCAAATCTTTGGTAGGATAAATAATTACCTTGAAAGGCGTATACAAATACTTTATTATTATTATAATAAATGTAACAATAATGACTTCCATAAAATACATTTTAAATACCTAATAACTGCCTTTTTTTAAATATAAAGTTATGTTGATGCCTCTATTTTTCATGGTTTCACCCAGCTAAAAAAGAATCGGTTCTTATAACTCAATTGGTAAAAATAAAGGAATAGATTATCTTAATATACATATTAAAAGACAAATTGTCTTAAAAATAGCAGACATTATAGATCTCAGTGAGCCAAATCTAATGGTACTCTTCTCAACACTAGCTCAAACAGTTCCAAAGAAACGATGCTCCAAAGTTTGGTGGAAAAAGGTATTTGGTCAAAATGGAGATAAGTATGGTCCACTGAAATGGCTGTACCGTCTATACTAACTTAATCAACACTAAAAATCTTGTTCTAGGTTAAGGTAGACATGTGTACCCAAAATTTGGTGAAAGGAGAAAAAAAATTGGTTGTGACATCAAATGACCTACACAAGGTCAAAGGTAAAAAATAAGATCAACTTTTTTTTATCACCGACGTAAAATATGAATAAAAAAGTTGTTGACCGACTTAAAAGCTTTAAAATAATGTTTAAATGGTCTCTTACTTAAGTACAATAGGAGCCGAGATATTTCATGTTGAATGGCCATTCGAATGGCCATATCTCCGGAACCATATGACCTACAGTGTTGAAACAAGTGCCATTCTGTTTTTCTCACCGAGATCTATAAGTCTGCCAATTTTCCAAAAAATCGGTGATGGTCACGTTTTTTCGACCCAAAATTCCGGTCATAAGCCTCTACAATGAAAATTTAAAAAAATATCCTTGACCTTTGAACTTAAATAAAAAAATAAACCATCCCTGGTTTTCTCAATTTTTTTTACAAATGTTCACTTACCAATGTGAAACATGTTCCTAAAAGGTTAGATTAGAAGTGGCCAGGAGGGGTGTAGTGTTCAGTTATTGGGGAGTGGGTATGGGGGCCTGGTCTCAGACAAGTTGAAACAAGTGGGAATAAGTGAGGAAACGGGAAATAGCTTCCTCCGAAAAATGGGGGCCCTCAGCGAGCATGAATTGTAGACGCTCGAGTATGGGAGTTTCGGCCAAGTGAGGGACAAATCTACAACGAAGAGCGGACAAGTTTCGACATTCGACTAGTAGATGCACGACAGTGATGGGAGTATGACAGGTAGGGCAGAGCGGGGCTGGCGATTTAGCCATTAGGTGACCATGAGTAATGCGTGCGTGTCCTATGCGGAGACGGGCTATAATCACTTCTTTATGTCGGGACCGGCGGAAGGAGGACGCCCAGTATCCTACTTGCGGGTTGATCTTATGAAGTTTGTTTTGTGTGGCCTTGTCCCATTCCCGTTGCCAGATGGAACGGAAATGGGAGCGGAGAGTCGGGAAGAAGCCAATCGCTTCAATTAAAGATTCTCAATATCTGACCTGTTATTCTCTTTGCTCTGTTTACTGCTATCTTATTTTGTCTCTCAAATTTTGCATCCTGTCATTACAACCCCTAAATCTTTTGCTCTGGAATTTCTCTGAATTTCCTCTCCATTTGGGGTATAATATTTCATGGATTTTAGGTCTTCTCTTTTTCCATACTGTAATAGCTGAAATTCCTCGATGTTAAACTTCATATTATTGTCTTCCGTTCACTTGTAGATTCTGTTCATGTCAGTTTCTAGATATCCTATATCTTCTGGGTTTCTTATTTTTCTACTGATCTTTGTGTTATCAGCAAAAGATTTACTGTGCTGTCTCTGGTAACGTCCTCATCTATGTCAGTTAGCATGATTATAAAGAGTAGTGGAGCTAATACCGTTCCTTGTGGTACCGAGCTGAGGACCTCTGATTCTGATGAAGATACTCCTTGTACTGTAACGACTTGCTGCCACTCACTAAGGAAATTATATACCCATTTCCCTACTCTTCCTGTTATTCCCATATAGGGCCTATTTCAGTTTATGTATTATGATCCCGTGGTCACACTTGTTGACTGTTTTAGCAAAGTCTGTGTATAGTACATCATAGTTTTCATTACTTTCAAGTGAATCAATAATAATGTAGTGTTCCATTAGTTGTGATTGGCATGATCTGCCTGACCAAACCCATGTTGGTTATCATTGAAGTTTTCTGAGTTTCCAAAAATCAGATTTTCTGTCTGACTGTCCGTTTCAAATATTTTAGTGAGATGAGATGTATCAAACTGGCCTATAGTTTTTGGCCTCATATCAATCTCCTCCTCTATATATTGGGCCTATGTTCGTGCTCTTCAGGATGCCCAGTATTTCTCCCGTGTCTAATGATAGTCTCCATATCCAGTATAGGGGCTCAGCGATTGCATTCTTGCAGTTTTTGATGTGTGGCATTCCATTTATCCAGTCCTGCCACCGTGTGTGTTTTTAGTTTCCCTATGGCTTGTGTAATATCATCCGTCGTGAAGTCAAAATCCGTGATACTTTCCCCTTGTGGTGGTTCTTCAAAGAACGCGTTTCTATCGCATATCAATTTGTCAGTTTTTGGGATACCGAAAGATTATTTGTACTGAGCTCTTAATATTTCAGATACTTCTGTTAGATCATCAGATAAATCGCATGGTTTTTTGATTTCTTTGTGAAATTATAGAAGTACAGGGTTATTCAAAATGATTCATCCGATTTCAACTGAGAATACTTCCGTACCTATCAACCGTGCATCAATTTGGCATACACCACATGAAAGAGGAAATCTCCGCGTCTTACAAGATCACCGCGAGAGGGCTCCAAAGTCAAGCCGTGGCCTAGCCTAGCAACAAACAGTCAGTGTGAAAATGTCATCCGCACAGCAGAAGGCATTTTGTGTGTTGCAGTTTTCGAGCTGTAAATTGGTAGTCACAGTGCAGCGTGAGTTTCGTCGACGTTACAGAACAGATCCACCCAGATCCAGCCCACATCTTTGGATGAGCTCCGAACTCACATTGTTACTGCCGTAGAGTCAGTGACAACGGACATGCTGGAGCGAGTATGGGAGGAATTCGACTATCGTGTCGACGTTGCTCGTGTAACTAGGGGAAGTCACAGAGAATTTATGAGGTGAGACAAAATTTGGACAGTTTTTCTTTTGGTTGATGTATCAGAAATCATTCTGTATTTGTAACATTAAAAAATATTCTCATTTGAAATCAGGTGAATCATTTTGAATAGCCCTGTACTTTGAGTTAGCCTTTATCGCTTGTATAGTCATCTTTTTCTGTATGCTTCTCGATTAGTTCCTGTATGATATTTTTCTGATGTTATCTTTACAATTACTTAATTTTGCAGTCACTCTTTTTCTCTTTCGGAACAATGCCCTCTTTTGTCTTTCGAACCTGCTTCTCTTTCCTCTTTGTTGTATCTTTGGGACATGTTTTTCCACAATTCCTAATGTCTTCTCCTCGAAAATGGTTTTCCAATCTATTACTTCCATGCTGGATGTCACATCTTCCCAGTTTATAGCTTTGGAGTGAAAATAAAAAATTTATAATTTGCTTCTTTCTGTTGTGCGTGTTCTTTCCTTTCCTGTTGCCTTTATATTAGTTATTATTTCAATGATGTTGTGGTCTGATATCATAGTTGGGGATATTTCTACATCATCAATTAAATTACTGTTTGTAAATACCAAATCTAGGCAGTTGTTTTTTCTTGTTTTCTGTTATTTCTTGCATTAACAAATTCATCAGCTGAAGCTCTTACAATGGCAACCATGTAGAGCATATTATATAAATAAAAATGGTTGTCCATAAAAAAATGTTTATTTTTCCTATGTATAGAAACTTACGGCCCACCCTGTATATATATATATATATATATATATATATATATATATATATATATATATATATATAGAGGTTAGACAAAATAATATGAACACCCGCCAATTTCACCGGTTATCTTTACGGACTGCTCAGACAAAGTAAACGGTCAAATGATTGGCAAACCTATTTAAATGCGTAACAGAGTGTGTATACATCATGTTATAACCCTCACGTTGTTTTTACAGATCTGAGTGAATTATGAATTAGCAGTTATGAAAGACCTGTCAGACTTCCAAAGAGGGCAAATTGTCGGAGCGCGGATGGCTGGTGCATCAGTGACGAAAACCGCTCAGATGTTCAATGTATCCAGAGGAACTGTCTCTATGGTCATGTCTGCATACCAAAACCATGGAAAGACAAGCACCGACAAATGCAATAGTGGACGCAAGAAGAAGCTGTGTGATCGAGACCGCCGGGTGCTAAAGCGCAGTGACAAAGAACCATAAGACCACAGCTTAAAAGTGACTGCAGAGCTTAACCAGCATCTTGCAAGCCCGGTATCGACCAGAACTGTACGTCGCGAGCTCCATGGAGCTTGATACCATGGGAAGGCTGCAATTGCCAAACCCTTCCTTTCGCACATCAACATTGAGCGGCGCAGAAAAATGTGTAATGTCCATAAGAATTGGTCAATGGAGCAGTGGAAGAATGTAGTCTACTCCGACGAATCCTCCTTTACGCTATTTCCATGTTCCGGTCGAGTTTACATCTGGAGACAGCCTAAAGATGCTTATGACCCCGACTGCCTGACCCCAACCTTTAAGCATGGAGGCGGATCTGTGATGGTTTGGGCAGCAATATCGTGGAATACTCTTGGCCCAGCTGTAGTACTGCATGGTAGGGTTAACGCCCAGGTCTATCTGTCAATATTGGTTGACCAGGTCCATCCCATGGTCCAAACGCTGTTTCCCAGGATGATAATGCACTAATCCACACCGCTGGGGTCGTTAAAAACTGGTTTGAAGAGCATGTTAATGAAGTAGAACGCTTGGATTGGCCTCCACAATCCCGGGATCTTAACATTATCAAGCATCTGTGGTGTCAGTTGGAGCAGCAGGTCAGAAGCCAATTCCCACCGCCGGCGTCTTTGGAGGAACTGGAGCAGGGTTTGCTCGAAGAATGGCTCAGGATTCCTCTAGCCACTGTCCAAAAGCTGTATGAATCAATTCCCCGACGCATTGCAGCTGTTATTGCCGCTAAAGGAGGACCAACTCCATATTAAGAATAAAAACCGCCATTTATCAAGGTGTTCATATTATTTTGTCCAACCCCTATATATATATATATATATATATATATATATATATATATATATATATATATATATATATATATATATATATATATATATATTATATATATATATATATATATATATATATATATATATATATAATATGATGATGAATAAAACCACGAAGGAAAAGAAACACAAAGGGGTGCTCAAGCGCAGGTATATATATATATATACCTGCACACATTTCATTCAACACTGCCTTTGGGATAAACACATCACTTCCACATACATAGACACACTTTACACTGGGATTACGGAACCTCTGGGCGAGGATTGAGCGGCTGTCAGTTTTTCGACCCTGGAGATTACTAACAACATGACCCATCTTTCCTTGGGTTGATACGGGAATGCCCAGTGAAGAATATATATATATATATGCTTACTGTATATATCTACCATATAGGTATAACTTGAATGTGTAACTTACTTTTGTCTGTTGTAATTCTATGAGGGTCTTGGAGGCCTAAGCAGTTTCCTCCTTGGTGAGGTAGTACAGTCTTCCAGTTGCAGTAGATGCCTCAGAATATCTGGTTGATGAGGAAAAAAAGAATGGGTTGGGACCATGAGGATGAAAACATTTTTACTTCCCTCTTCTCAATTGTTTTGTCTAAAAAAGAATGGGTTGGGACCATGAGGATGAAAACATTTTTACTTCCCTCTTCTCAATTGTTTTGTCTAAAATGCATGTTAACCACCAAAGGTTATCATCTACAGCAGTGACAAAACCATGTAGTTTCTCTTCAGGTATAAGTTCTTCACTGACTTTCTCAATACGTGAATATCCTGATGCTGAGAAATGCTTAACCTCTAGAGAAGTTAATGAAACTGGTTTTAAATGGTGTATTTTCTGAGTACCAGCAATTATTCTTGCTTTTGAATGTCGAGTTTGAAGGAGAAATTCATTTTCATAATCTTCATGGATTGAAAAATTTGGTGTAATATCATCATCTTTGGTAAATATATACAGCTGTTGTGCAGTTAAGGATTTGTTTATCATAAGGAGGTTGCAGACTAGCTTTAGCAGCTAACCTCTTAACAATGCCTCCTACACCATCACATGGTCCCTTCCCATGGATTGTTGTGAAAAAATTCGACTTTGCATCAATTCCAAAGTTATCTTTGTGGTGGCAAAGATTCAGAAAGTTTTTGCAGTTTCATATTGTCCAGCACAGTCATCTGAAAAGTATATGATTTTGTTGATGGATGGGAGGTTCTCTTTTATGAAGTTTATGAGATGCTTTTGAAACAAATGTACTGCAACTCTTATTAATATTGCACTCGGATATGACAACAAAGCTTAGGTGAGCAATCTCATTTTGCTTGTTATATACAAAACAAATGGATGTAGAGTTGCCATCTGATTATTCCAGTGAAAACTCTGCACCTCATCTTCGAGAACAAGAGTAATTTTTGGCAAAATCGCACACTACTAGGACTTCACTTGGTTTCAGCGACATTTTAGTTTCGTTGTAATAATTAGCTTGCATCTTGGTCAGGAAATCATGGATTTGGTATTCTTGAAGTTTGCTACAGAAATGTTCAATATATTCATCCGAACTCATGTGAATTGATTCAAGATTGGACCCGTCAGTATTGGTCCACTTCTTGAACTGTACTGAATCAATGCAGTTAAAAATATTTTGGAGCTTCTCTTTCAATGCTTTTCTCTCTCCACATTGTTTATATTCCCTAAGGCAGCACTGCAATGAGGGTGGATTGCACTCAAAGAAAGAATGTCGTATATGGTTGATAGGATTTTCATTATATTCAACTTATCAAATTTAGTTCCTTCAAACATAAGTAACATTCTGATCAATGGTACATAATTATTATACATACTGAGTGAGTTCCTGATGTTCCAGCAATAATACATTGCTTTGGACGCACCTCTGCAAATTTGCTGAAGCCCACTTTTACCAAAGGATTTCTTTCTTTACAAAGCTGATAGCTTTTTAATTGCATAGCAGTAGATGTTTCTGAAAATGTTTCCCCTCCCCTGAGCTGTCCATAATGCTGACAATCCTTTTCACTGGGCATTATTCTACTGATATCTTCCGAAGATGAAAATGCTTTGAATTTTTCTATAATGTTTTGTTCAATTTTCTTTCCAGGCCAAGGATTTGCAATTGAAATGATACCCATTTCATTAGTAAGCTTTTTGGCAACTGATGCTTTGTGCTTTGTGTTGAATTCTGTAGCTATTTTTCTCACTCCAACTTTTTTGTAATACAGTTACGATTTGTATTCTTTCACTCCTCTTGGTCTGCAAGTTGCTGAATTTCTCCTTCAGTTGATTTAATATTTCATCAATCTTTTTCCATCTTAGTTTTTTCTTTTTCCTGTATTAATATATCTCTTCCAGCAATTTCTTCTAATTTTCTCTTGACTGTTCCTGTAACTTTTGTTATTTTGTGAGATGCATAAGCCTCTCTCAGCTTTCTTGTCTTTATGGGAGTTTCTCCTAATGATTTTAATGAAGGATTTAAAGTTGATAATTGAAATTGAAGTGCTGTGCTTGTTGATGCCTCATTGATTTCAAGTTCATTTTCAGATGAAGATATTTCAGGAATATTACTAGTTTCTTCTTCACAGCAAGAGCTTTTTTCATCTAAAGTTGTTTATTCCGAGAACCCACTAGGAGAATTTTTTTTAAATCATTTTAATCCTACCTATAAAAACTCTTGAAAAATTAACAATTACAATTTAAATGTTTTCATTTGGCACCGTCATTAAAAAATACCGCCCTAATTTAAGAGTGGCATTTAATTAGTGGGGAAAAAGCTGGTACAAAAACATTTCTGGGTAAAAAGGTGAAGAAATCATTGGGGCAGAAAACTAGTGTTATTTCAAAAGATCTTTAAATGTCCTAATTTGCAACTAAACTTACTTTTCGAAGCTTATGAAAAAAATCCAAATTTAGCAAAATCTCTCGTCCAAATGCAGCAAAACTTCTCCTGAAAGTGGTGTCCGTAAATGAAAAATCGTAGTAACAATAACAACCATAAAAATTTAAATTTATCAGATAGAGCTAATAAATATCCACATAATATTTGAGACAGGGATAACAAATTCATCATTGGAAGTTACATTACATAATTATGTATAGGCTGGCCGTCTTACCTATTCTCCACACAGCAACGCACAAAACTGATACCTAAAGAAAAAAAAAAAACGGACTTTAATACATGAACTTTAATAACAGAAAAAATATACTCTAAACATTAATTCAGTCTAATTTTATAATCAAAACATTTCATAATTACGTCCTTCCAAAAAGGTCATCATTTTTGAAAGGGAGCAAAATAAAGTTAAGCTTTCGCCATATATTTTTTATTTTTTATTTTTTTGCATTCCTAAAGTAATTACCGTCCGGTCATGTTCTGTAAATTCACAAGACCAAAAGGGATTCTCGTACCACTTCAAAGCATGTGCCCCCGTCCATTTTTCCTCACTCGCTTTCAAAACATGCAAAATACAAGGGCAACCATGAATACAAAGTTTAAAACCCAGTTTTAGTATTCAAAAGATGAAAAGTCAGTTCAAAGGATCGTCCCCATCACAGTAAGACATCTAAGGAAGATTTGATCATCATATAGCATTCCAAATGAAAAAAAAGGCCTTGCCGAATCAAATTTGAATAGAGTCCATTCAAACATTGTGGCACTTCCTGGAAAGAAGTTTAGCATTAATGACCCGAAGACGAGGTTATTCAAAATTCAAGTAATTTCATTTGACATTGCGTAACTTTTGTCTACAAAGTTCAATTGAAGGTAAAATTTCGTCATTTTGAGCGTGGAAGACAATTTCAGCCTGAACTGAAAATTTAAAAATTTACCGTTGCACCATGCTGCGGTAGTGATGGTTGTAAAGGATTCACCAGAGCAAAATGTGTTTCCCAATAGTGGTAAACTAATCAGCTGAATTCATTTGTCACTGCGTAACTTTATCCACAGATAATTCAGTTTGGGAAAGAAGTTCCAATTTCATCATCATTTAGACGAGTGGTTGGCAACATCTCACCCGCGGGTCAATTGTAATACGAAATATTTTAAAGTGTCCCGAAAAAAGCGTATTTTGATTTAAATTTTGGAAACCGATCCATTATCAAATTACCAATAAATCAAATTGACCCACTTTCAAAAAAGGTTGCCTACCACTAATTTAGATCAACGTTAAAAGGCTTAACTATGGCTAGTGATTGAACAATGAAGTGTTAATAGGATCGACTAGATCAGTGTCAAGATCTTTGGTTGGCGCAACCACTTATCCTACGGGGGTGTTTTTTTTTTTTTCCCGGCAAAAATCACCACTACAGGGATAAAACTACGACCCGAGAGAGTCGGGGGTCGGTACACACCGTTTGAGAAAAATTGGACTAGGATAATATTATAGATTCATATGACGTATGTACAGTGCTTACAAGAAGCACTAACAGGCTAGTCTGTTAGGTATAAAATGGGCGGTCCTTATGGCAGCGGAGGTGTGTTCGGATTGGTGCACATAATTGGGATCAAATGTAGAATTCGGACCCCAGCCTTCTTTAGTTAGCTTTATAAGGCTAACTAACGAAAATATCATGACCTAGGTTAGGTCGTGATATTTTCGTTAGTTAGCCTTATAAAGCTAACTAAAGGAGGCTGGGGTCCGAATTCTACATTTGATCCCATAATTGCTCTAACCCCATCAATGATGTCCACATTAGCTTTGTGTTGATCACACTATCTATTTATATATAGATACATACTGTATATAGATATATATAGAGTATGCAGGGGATAACGTGTCTCAGTCCCAGCTGTGGTAGTTGTCTTACAATTAACAGTCCCAAGTGCAAGTTACGTTAACACCTCCACATAAACAACCCTGGACTAAAATAACATACGTGAAGCCCTTACCCAGAAACCATTTAAAAGGTGTGATTTAAAAGCTCTCTCTCTGATCACAGCATCCCATCAGAGGTCTTCAGCATGTATCCATATAACGTTAATAATAACCGAAACTATATACTCTGTCTTCTGCTCTATCCCAAATCCTTTTCTCTTAGTAACCTCTTAATACAAACTAATCTATCATATTTTGCGACTTTTTAACTCTGGTAGGATTCAATTCCATTCCTATAGTGTAAGAGATACTTAAATTCATGTGTGTATTATGCCATATGATGTGCGTAATAAATAATCATTTTTAAATAGTTGGAGCGTTCAAGGTCATCTGTAGTAATCTATAGACTACCCCTCAAGCCGACTCTCAACACTTAGATTCCCCTAAGACACAGGCGTCTTCAAGTAACATGAATGCGTAGAGATCTAAGGTGTTAGATTCCATATTATATAATTTATGTGCTAGGTTTAAGAACGCTGGCATTGAAGGATGGAAGGAAGGGACAGTAAAAGCGATAATAGGTTTAATGAAGGAAGTGGAATGAGGATGGAGGTAAGCGTTGCTATGTCGAAGGAAACGATGTTGGGTGGGGAATTACGAAGGGGGGAGGAAAGGGAGAGAGGGGGCTAAAATGAACGCGGGGATGTGTTAAGGGAGAAGAGAGAAATTCATATGAAATGCTAAACACAAACTCAAATATTTATTTTAATGCCCTAGACCTAGAAAGACAAAGAGCAAAATAATACCTTAAACTAACAATGAATTGACAGAAACAGAAGAGTCTGGTCTTAGACGCACTGATAGGTTTAACGTATGTGGCTAGAGGCCGCCACTCAGAATTACCACTACTATCTAAGTCATAATAAGGTTATTTAATAAGGTTATTTACTACCAAATGAGGCTCCTCTGTCAGATTTCATTGACTCTAAAAATGCTCTATCTTCCTCATTCTTAATGTTTGTCATTGCATCTTTTGTCCATACACCAAAGGTCTTATCAAGACGTTCATTCATGGATTGCAACTTAGCCAAAGTGTTTGGAGATTCTCTGCGAGAAACAGGTATTTGACGCAATTTGTTATTGTCATTAAGAAGGTCAAGTATTAGTTTGCAGCATTGATGGTCTGAAAGCATAGGAATATTTGCTTTAGTGTAGAATGTTTTCAGCTGGATAAGGACTATGGTGGCAGATTTCCATTTGAGTGGCTGTGTTTGTTTGCCTTCACATATTTCTTTCTGGATGTGCCACATCACGCATCGAAGAACCTGCCGGCAAGTTGGGAGGCGGACTCCTGTCAATGTACCATCTCCTTCTGTAAGAGCATTGCCAAGACCAAAAATGGCACTTGCTAATCTGGTCTTCTTAGCTTCCATTGTTTCTGAAAGACAATAAAGGATATTATTAGACTATAAGTGAAGTTTCGTTTATGGTACATGTTTTATGTAAATCACCCCTTTAGGGTGCATCAAACGCCCTTAGGTTCTTGGATTTTAATGTCTATTCTCTCAAATGTTATGTAAATCACCCCTTAGCAACTCTATATTAAAAGAAACAATGTAAGTAGTCAACTGGTTGGTAAATAAAAAAAATTTTTACATAGCGCGGCCCCCGAAAATTGCCGCGAAAATATAAAAGTGACCGGTGGCCACCCAGGACCACCTCCGATTTAATTAATTTTTGGCATACACACTTCTAGCAACAACGGTAACATTTGAGAGAATAGACATTAAAATCCAAGAACCGAAGGGCGTTTGATGCACCCTAGTAGTTATGGAAATAAAATATGATTATACTGTTGATGGCTGACTATATTCAGTTGGGGTATAAACTATTGCTGACAATCTTTGGATCCTTGGCTTTTAAGACGAATTTTTTATGCATATGTTCAACAAAATAGGAAATTGGCTGATTTTATTATTACCATTCGAAGGGTTGGTACCCTTCACAACCGAAATCAATTTCAGAAGGGGTGCATGGTATCCTCATTTCCTTTATCGTCCCAGCACGCTTCACATAAGCCATTTACACAAAGATGGAAAGGCCGTCTGCGCACCACGAGACAACCCAGGCAATGCGGGGAGCAATGGTGACATTGCATGAATATGGTGTGCCAATAAGAGAAATATCAAGACGACTAGACGTTCATCGAAGCACTCTGGAACGGTGGATTCATCGGTATGAAACAGAAAACTCAATCGATCGCTACTTTGCCGAGGTCTGGTCCTCCGCATTCAACATCTCAAGAGGAAGATGCTGCGATTGTTATTCATGCCAGAGAGCATCCGTTTGTTCCAGCGACGCATATTTACAGACACCTGAACCTTCGTTGTAGCACAAATAAAGTGAACAGACTTCACGAGGCAGGGTATTTTTCTCGCCGTCCAGCTATAAAACCTGTATTGACGATTGAGCATAAAGAGGCGCGGATGGGATTTGCTTTGCAATACTTGCCGCAGGAGGAAGAATTCTGGAGAAAAGTTGTGTACTGTGACGAAAAAACATTTTCAACAGATAGTCGTGGTTCCCTGCATTGTTGGAGGCAGCGCGGAAAACGCTATGAAGAAGGAAATGTTTTCCCGAGCAAAAGTAGTGGTCACATCAATCTCGGTGTGTTGGGCTGGATGTCTGGCTATGGTGTCGGAGAATTGACTCAAGTAGATGGACGCTTTACGGGACAGCAGTATTGCCAGATACTGGAAGAGGTGCTGCTAGCCAGTGTTCGTGCGTATCTGGTTCCAGCGCCGGAACCATTTTACTTAATGGAAGATAACAGTCCCATTCATACGAGTAACGTTGTGAGAGCGTGGTACGAAGATCACCCAGAGATTATTAATCTAATTCTGCCACCACGTTCTCCTGATATGAATCCGATCGAAAACCTTTGGGCAATAATGATTAACGAATGGGAGCAACGCAATGAAAGAACATTTGAAGCACTTTTAGCTCACACGAGGAATAGTTGGGAGAGTTTACGCAGAACACCAAACATTCCCTATAATCTGGCCTCTTCTATGCCGCAATGATTGCAAGAAATTATTGATGCCGAAGGAAACTATACGAAATACTGATGTTAAAGCCATGACGTAAATGTGTATCGAATATATATTTATGTTAATATAGAATTTTATTATATTTTTATGTTTGACATCTATAAAAGTATATATATTGTAACCATGAAAGAACTTTACTTATCCTTAGTTAGAATCTTTTCTTGCAATGTCTACGCTCGTGGAGATGATAATACAGGGTGGGGCACGGGAACCAAGTGTTTTTGGAATAATCAGGAAAATGATATTTATTTTTGTAAAGAAAATATATTGGTAGAACAACATTCGTAAGAACATAGCATTTCATGTCATAATAATCATGTACCGAAAATTATATCTGGCATATGATGTCCTTGGCCGTCGACGCATTGTTGAAGGCGTTTACGAAAATTGGCCTCCACTCTTCCCAGCAGGTCTCTGTTGATTTGGATGATTTGTTGACGGATCGCTTCCTTCAATGCATCTAATGTACGGGGCTTGTCCTCGTAGACACGTGACTTGAGGTACCCCCATAGAAAGAAGTCACATGTGGACAAGTCAGGGGACCGAGGGGGCCATGCAATGTCACCAAATCTCGAAATGAGATGGTTGGGAAACAGGGGGCGAAGAACAGCCATTGACGCTCTGGCGGTGTGTGGCGTGGCCCCATCTTGCTGAAACCACAAATGTCGACGAGCAATACGCCTTCTTCGTAACTCAGGGATGAAAAAGGTGTTCACCATCTCAATGTAACGCCCAGATGTTATGGTAACGGTAACCCCATTTTGTTCGAAGAAATAGGGACCGATGACGCCAAACTTTCCCACCGCGCACCAAACTAACCTTAGGGCTATGCAGCGGTTTTTCATGGAGTTGTCGCGGATTTTCAGCATCCCAATACCGACAGTTTTGATTGTTGACGGCCCCATTAAGGTGGAAATGGGCTTCATCACTCATTACCACCATCATGTTTTCATTCTGCTCATAAAGTGCAAGCATTTCCTGTGCAAAATTCAGTCGTTGGGGGCAATCGTTTACATTCAATTCCTGCACCATCGCTAACTTGTATGGGTGAAAATGTAATTCTTCATGCAAAATCCGTCTAACAGTACGATTGCTGATTCCGAGTGCAGCTGAATGTCTCCGAGCAGAGCGGCCTGTGCTTTGCAACATCGCTTGTCTGACCCTTTCAACGTTCTCTGGAGTACGCACAGTGCGTTGCGGCCCCTTCGGTTTTGTTTTCATTATTGAGCCTCCTGTTCGAAGATTGTTAACCCAACGTAAGATTGTGTCACGAGCGGGAACAGTCATTTCGATGAATGTTGAATCTGCGGCGAAACGCACGCTGAACTGCTGTCACTGACTCGCCACTCCTAACAAAATGATCATACGCGAACATGCGGTGTTCTAACGTCCACTGCTCCATGATGGCACCTGAAAGATAAAGGTGAGTGTTAGTTAAAGTTAAATGCTATGAACCCAGGAATGGAATGCTACCTACCGCACGCCCCTCCCATTCCTAATGGCCGATTACTAGCTATTCAAAAAACACTTGATTCCCGTGCCCCACCCTGTATATGCATTGTTGAAACAAACTATGAGAAGGTAGTAGTTTCAGGAAAAAAATAAAAACTGGCAACATCGAGGCCATCACATGTTTATGGGAATTGTCATATGATATGCTACCATAAACTCTTATATACTACTATATACAGTATGCTATATTACGTAATAATTACGATGAACAAATCAAATGCAAATTTCTCTGATTCACGGCCCACCAGTCTTGCTTTAGACTAATGAATTTCATAAGATGGAATAGGTTTAACATAGTTCGCTTAATAGGTTACCACTTAAAACAATGGATAAACTATCTATTAGTGAGACGACCGTGACTTCCTCGAAATGCGAACGCGTGAGAGGTTCACTGAGGAATTTGGTCATTAGATTCTTCACGTAGGATATGTATCACAAACAACAATATTGACAACAATTACTTAATATCAATCATTGCATTTGAGCAAATAATTTAGACCTGCGTCAAAATAACTTAGGTATCATGCCATGATTTTGGATATTTGCCGAATTAGTCGTTCTCTATAGTCTACAGTATACACTGCGTATCAAATTATTAGCCACTTTGCAAATTTTGAAATTTCTGAGAAACCGCGCAATCAAACCTTGTACGATCCTGAATATATATTGCTCATGTGTATCAATGTTGTCTGTGTAAATTTTATGGAGTTATGTTCATAAGTATGGATATGGCAACAATTTAAATAATTTAAGCTGAAATACAGCGTCTCACATTAATAGCCAGGTATAATGAAAACACATTTAAACAAACATTAAAGTGTTTTTTAATTGGATATTCAATGTACAAAGAAAGAAATCATCATAAATATGGAAATAATGAACATAATAATATCAAAATGACCTCATAAGGTTGTTAATAATGGATGTACGATCCTCCACTTGAAAGAACTTTCCTGAGGCGCTCATCCATTGAATTCGTCAAGGTGAGGATCTCATCTGATGAAATGGTACGAGCAGCATCCACAACAGCCTCCCAGAGTGCATCCTTACTCGAAAACTGCCGTCCATCTCGATAAACCCGCCTCTTCAGGAGACCACAAGTTTTCAATCGGGTTGAGATAGGGGGAACACCCTGGCCACTTCATTAATCGAGAGCCAGAGAAGCCTAATTGCTGCAGATATTCCGTAGTTTTCTTAGCCGAGTGTGAGGGTGCATTGTCCTGCATAAACACCAGCGTTCTCTTGAATGTGACCCTCTGCTTCTTGAACCACGGTAGAAGGGTTTCCTTTAAGAAGGCAACGTAGGCATTGGCAGTCATCTTAAAGCCGTCTGGAACTCTCCATGGCCCAACCATCATACCTCCAACAATGCCTGCCCAAAACATGATGCCACCTCCCCCTTGCTGGCGTCTCAAACGATGAGGACAGTTCCCTCCAATTGTTACCCAACCCTTGCTCCATCCATCTGGTCCGTCGAGGGTAGCACGGCATTAGTCAGTGAAGAGGACTTTTGAAAAATCAATTTTCATGTAGTCCTCTGCCCATTTCAGTCGATTCTGCTTATGAACTACCTTCAGAGGAGGCCTTGTAACAGGCTTGACGTGCTTGGCTACCTTCTTCAGGATGCGACATCTGGTAGCTTTCGACACTTTTTCCTCGCCACAACATTTGAAAAGTTCATCACTGGTCAGGCACGGGTTTATCACAGCTTCACGCTTGATACGAGACAAGGTACGTCGAGAAACTGTCCTCGACACACCTTTGTCAGCCCTCGAACGGACAGCACCAGGAGCCTTGACGAATCTCTTCACTGTGTGGTGATATCTTCCCAGGATTTTTGATATTTCCAGGGTTGTCTTCCCCTTTGCCAGCTCAGAGACGATGGTGGACTTCTCATCAGAGGTTAAATCACCTTTGCGACCCATAATCACACACTTATTTGGCACCTGGCTAATAATTTGAGACACCAAGTCGTTGCTAATTCATGCAAATGGCCGCCGTTTGTTTACGTTTGCGCAGAACGAAATGATTTTAATACTGTATGCGCAGATAGGTGTCGCCATCATTCAGTGACTGAGTGACCTTGACGAATTCAATGGATGAGCGCAAAGTGGCTAATAATTTGATACGCAGTGTATATTGAGACGGTATAATGTAATGCCCAGCTAATATTATGATGACTAGGATTGCTCCATAACCATCCCAACATCCCGAAGCTTGGTCATTCTGCTTCTTAATAGTTTGTATTTTAAACACTAAAATGTAGCAGAAGTGACGTAATAATGGACGTCATTCATTGGGTTAGAGCAGTTATGTGCACCAATCCGAACACCTCCGCTGCCATAAGGACTGCCCATTTTATACCTAACAGACGAGTTTGGGACGAGACAGAGGCGTGAGACTTCTTGTAAGCACTGTACATATTAAATTACTTTCAGATTATGAGCCGAGCTTCCAATAATTTGTACGTGCCAAAATGGTATATACTAAAAGAAAAGAACAAACTTTAATTCGTTGAAAATAACATTTTATAATTTTGTAACTATTAAGAATCAGACAATTTCATTTGACACCGCGTAACTTTGTCCACAGTAAAGTTCAGTTGGGGATAGAAGCTAAAAATTGTATCATTTAAGGATTCACTCGTTTCGCAAGGAATGGACCCGATTAATTGGCAAGATGTTAATACGCCACTTGACCGATTGTCACCAACTTGGAAAGCATTTTCCAAAAAGTTAAACAAATTTAATCTTGTACCATAATTGAAGTCCACTATTTCAGCATTGGTTAAGGTTTAAGATATGATTGTTCCAAGAGCCGTGCTGAGAAACAGAACCGATGGTACTTGAACCAGCGTACCATGTTTCCAGGCAACACTCCCATTGACAACGCCATACAAAACTATCCAACTAGAAAGGGGTGAAAAGGTGAAGGGGGACAATTTAATGGTCAATGCTTAAATATTGGGCAGGCCTGCAGGAACCTCAAATTTGGGGTTCTGAGCGGCATGGTCAGTAAGAATGACTATGAAACCACTTGATGCGGGTTGGAGTTCCAGACTTTGTCGTCTTTTGCCACTTCCATCTATACTGATTTAAAGATTTTGTTACAAAATATAAACAAAATCTCACCACCACTTTCTTTTGCTGAACACCAACTAAAGGGTACGAGAATAAAAATCGCATTGGGTTGTTTAACCTCCTTTGCAACATCTATAAAGCTCGAAGGGACCTACAGCTTTACGTAGAATCCTAACCACGTGTCACTACATAATCAGGATGAGGACGAACAGTCTCCCATCCAATGTCAACTTCGCTCATCAACAAGAAGCGTTGTTACGATAAGACAAGAAAGTGATTAATGCGCGTATTTTTGACATGTTAACACAAAGTGAAGATTAATTACTTACAAGATCAGAAGATTTCACCGCCACACTGAAGTCGCCTAAGAAATAAAAATAAAAAATAAAGACTATTCCTTCGATGCGACACCCGTTTCTCAACTGATGATAAACGAATCAGACTATTTCATTTGACACAGTAACTTTTTTGTCCACAAAATGATTCAGTCGGGGAAAGAAGTTAGAATTATCATCATTTAAAAGCGTCTAAGACGCATAAACCTCGAATATCAGAACTTACATAAATCATTTCTAAGCACTTACCAAAAAAATGAAAATTTCAACGGGAGTCTCCAATTCAAACGCAGAAGAACCTAGAGAAAAAATAAAATATAACTCTTTCAAGCGATTGATTGACCTTAAATCAAATTTGTTTCTCAATGCCATGCATGCTGTCAACAGTTCATTCTGCCTCGTTATATTTCATCATAAAGGAAGAGTAGGGAAATTCTTCAACGATTTTAAAGTTGCTTAATACTCGACTAAGATGTATAAATTGAAGGGTACGACAATAAAAATAGCATTGGGTTGTTTAACCTCCTCTGCAACATCTATAAAGCTCGAAGGGACCTACAGCTTTACGTAGAAACCTAACCACGTGTCACTACATAATCAGGATGAGGACGAACAGTCTCCCATCCAATGTCAACTTCGCTGATCAACGGGAAGCGTTGTTACGATAAGACTAGAAAGTGATTAATGCGCGTATTTTTGACATGTTAACACAAAGTGAAGATTAATTACTTACAAGATCAGAAGATTTCCCCGCCACACTGAGGTCGCCTAAAAAATAAAAAAAAAAATAAAGACTATTCCTTCGAAGCGACACCCGTTTCTCAACTGATGATAAACGAATCAGACTATTTCATTTGACACAGTAACTTTTTTGTCCACAAAATGATTCAGTCGGGGAAAGAAGTTAGAATTATCATCATTTAAAAGCGTCTAAGACGCATAAACCTCGAATATCAGAACTTACATAAATCATTTCTAAGCACTTACCAAAAAAATGAAAATTTCAACGGGAGTCTCCAATTCAAAGGCAGAACCTAGAGAAAAAATAAAATATAACTCTTTCAAGCGATTGATTGACCTTAAATCAAATTTGTTTCTCAGTGCCATGCATGCTGTCAACAGTTCATTCTGCCTCGTTATATTTCATCATAAAGGAAGAGTAGGGAAATTCTTCAACGATTTTAAAGTTGCTTAATACTCGACTAAGATGTATAAATTGAAGGGTACGACAATAAAAATCGCATTGGGTTGTTTAACCTCCTCTGCAACATCTATAAAGCTCGAAGGGACCTACAGCTTTACGTAGAATCCTAACCACGTGTCACTACATAATCAGGATGAGGACGAACAGTCTCCCATCCAATGTCAACTTCGCTGATCAACGGGAAGCGTTGTTACGATAAGACAAGAAAGTGATTAATGCGCGTATTTTTGACATGTTAACACAAAGTGAAGATTAATTACTTACAAGATCAGAAGATTTCCCCGCCACACTGAAGTCGCCTAAGAAATAAAAAAAAAAAATAAAGACTATTCCTTCGATGCGACACCCGTTTCTCAACTGATGATAAACGAATCAGACTATTTCATTTGACACAGTAACTTTTTTGTCCACAAAATTATTCAGTCGGGGAAAGAAGTTAGAATTATCATCATTTAAAAGCGTCTAAGACGCATAAACCTCGAATATCAGAACTTACATAAATCATTTCTAAGCACTTACCAAAAAAATGAAAATTTCAACGGGAGTCTCCAATTCAAACGCAGAAGAACCTAGAGAAAAAATAAAATATAACTCTTTCAAGCGATTGATTGACCTTAAATCAAATTTGTTTCTCAGTGCCATGCATGCTGTCAACAGTTCATTCTGCCTCGTTATATTTCATCATAAAGGAAGAGTAGGGAAATTCTTCAACGATTTTAAAGTGCTTAACCCTTTCAGTGCGTGTGGTAAACTATGTTTACCATAAAAAAGCCCGACTCAGGACGCATGGCAAACTATGTTTACCATTAAAAATCTTCTCTCAGGACGCATGGTAAACATTGTTTTCCACATTTAATAACAGTCTATGAACCCCCTCGTTCCTATTAGACATCAATATGGTGGTATTTGGCATCTTTTTTTTTTCTGACTCTCAGCACACCAGAGGGGGAGTGAAATAGACTCCCCCAATCAGTTCAGCATGGCATCCACAAGCAGTAATAAGCGTAAAAAATCCTCTCTAGATGAGAATGAGATAAACGATATCTCTCAATGTGTTCTGAAAGTGATATAGAATGTGAAAGTGAGGATGACTGGGCGCAAGATAATGTACGGGATATTATACAAAACCGATCAAGTAGTGACGATGATGAAGAAAATGTGGTACTTTTCGAAAGAGATCTGCCTGAAGCAACAAAATCGAGCGAGAATTTTGAATGGCAGGAAATTGGTGAAAATATAGGCTGTACCAGAGGTGGGTGGCAGTTTACTGGTGAAAATAAAGTGCTCTTCAATGGTCAAACTCATACGATGTATGATGTTTTTTGTGAAGTTTTCCCAAAAGTAATTGAGCTAATGGTTACAGAAACAAACAAATATGCAACTCAATTTCTGGCTGCTACACCTAATCTGAAATCAACATCTCGGTATAGTGCATGGGTCCCAACTACGTTTACAGAAATGAAGCAATTTATAGGGCTTTTACTTCTCATGGGTATTATACAAAAACCCAAGATAGGTATGTATTGGTCAACCGACAGTTTTTATGCTACTCCAGTATTTACAGCAATCATGAAAGAGACAGATTTACCAACATTCTTTCTTTTTTGCATTTTGCTGACAATGCAGATAAGACGTTGAAGGAAAGAGGGGGGAAGATGGTGAAATTGCATAACTTTATTGAGTTGATGACATCTGCTCTTGAATCAAAATATTCAACTTCTCAGAATCTAAGTTTGGATGAATCTTTGTTGCTGTGGAAGGGCAGACTCAGTTTCCGGCAATACATAAAAACGAAAAGATCACGTTTTGGGATAAAAATTTTCAAACTTGTGGATGAAAATTGTTACTTTGAAATATGAAATATATACCGGGACCATGGAAACTGTTGCTGATTTTTCTAAGACTGAAAGTATTGTAGTAAGTATGATGGAAAAATATTTAGGAAAAGGTCACAACGTCTTCACTGATAACTTCTATACATCACCAAAACTATACAAATACCTTAGTGATAATAAAACTGGTGCCGCAGGGACTGTTAGAAGTAATCGTAAGGGCTTATGCCATGCTATGAAAACTATGATGTGGCAAAAGGAAAGAAACTTGCCTTTGAGACTCCTGAACTGCTTTCCCTTGTGTTTCATGACAAGAGAAGAGTTTGCATTCTCTCCAATTACCATTCGAACAGTGATGTGACAGTAACACGTAGATCAAAGGAAGGTCGAGTCGAAAAAACCATTCTAGCTTGCGTATATGAATACAACAAACATATGGGATATGTAGACCGAACAGACCAAATACTGCATTATTACTCTGTCCCAAGAAAGTCTCTAAAATGGTATAAAAAGCTGGCAATGCATTTGATTCAGGTCCGAGTAATAGATGCTTGTGGAATTTATAATCTCATAAAAAAGGGAAAAGTTCCCTTTCTAGACTTTTGCCATGAGATTATAAAAGGACTGACATCTGCAGATGAACCTAACTTGAAGAAATCAGTAGTTCCAAGACTAGTTGGAAAACATTTTACCAAGAAAATTACATCAAATTCTGAACGTAGCCCAAGAACAACAAAGAGATGCAGGGTATGTTATGCCCATGGGATAGAAAAACGAGTACGTTTTCAATGCGAGACATGCCCCGATACCCCAGGGTTATGCGCCGAACCATGTTTCAAAATTTATCACTCAGCATTTAACTTTTAGTTAACTAAATAAAGATAATATCTCTATTTTATTTCATTTTAACCTTTACTTTTTTGTTACCCATGAAAAAATTGAAAATATTATTGATAGAAAACCTATTTTAAAGGCAAACAAAAGACGAAGCAAAAAAATAATTCAAGTTTATTTTCTGGCGCATTTATACGCGCAGCTTTCGTTCTGGGGTATTAGCGTGACACGCACAGGGCGTATCAGAATGGGACGCAGCGAAAGGGTTAATACTCGACTAAGATGTATAAATTGAAGGGTACGACAATAAAAATCGCATTGGGTTGTTTAACCTCCTCTGCAACATCTATAAAGCTCGAAGGGACCTACAGCTTTACGTAGAATCCTAACCACGTGTCACTACATAATCAGGATGAGGACTAACAGTCTCCCATCCAATGTCAACTTCGCTGATCAACGGGAAGCGTTGTTACGATAAGACAAGAAAGTGATTAATGCGCGTATTTTGACATGTTAACACAAAGTGAAGATTAATTACTTACAAGATCAGAAGATTTCCCCGCCACACTGAAATCGCCTAAGAAAAAAAAAAAAAAAATAAAGACTATTCCTTCGAAGCGACACCCGTTTCTCAACTGATGATAAACGAATCAGACTATTTCATTTGACACAGTAACTTTTTTGTCCACAAAATTATTCAGTCGGGGAAAGAAGTTAGAATTATCATTTAAAAGCGTCTAAGACGCATAAACCTCGAATATCAGAACTTACATAAATCATTTCTAAGCACTTACCAAAAAAATGAAAATTTCAACGGGAGTCTCCAATTCAAAGGCAGAACCTAGAGAAAAAATAAAATATAACTCTTTCAAGCGATTGATTGACCTTAAATCAAATTTGTTTCTCAGTGCCATGCATGCTGTCAACAGTTCATTCTGCCTCGTTATATTTCATCATAAAGGAAGAGTAGGGAAATTCTTCAACGATTTTAAAGTTGCTTAATACTCGACTAAGATGTATAAATTGAAGGGTACGACAATAAAAATAGCATTGGGTTGTTTAACCTCCTCTGCAACATCTATAAAGCTCGAAGGGACCTACAGCTTTACGTAGAATCCTAACCACGTGTCACTACATAATCAGGATGAGGACGAACAGTCTCCCATCCAATGTCAACTTCGCTGATCAACGGGAAGCGTTGTTACGATAAGACAAGAAAGTGATTAATGCGCGTATTTTTGACATGTTAACACAAAGTGAAGATTAATTACTTACAAGATCAGAAGATTTCCCCGCCACACTGAAATCGCCTAAGAAAAAAAAAAAAAAATAAAGACTATTCCTTCGATGCGACACCCGTTTCTCAACTGATGATAAACGAATCAGACTATTTCATTTGACACAGTAACTTTTTTGTCCACAAAATTATTCAGTCGGGGAAAGAAGTTAGAATTATCATCATTTAAAAGCGTCTAAGACGCATAAACCTCGAATATCAGAACTTACATAAATCATTTCTAAGCACTTACCAAAAAAATGAAAATTTCAACGGGAGTCTCCAATTCAAACGCAGAAGAACCTAGAGAAAAATAAAATATAACTCTTTCAAGCGATTGATTGACCTTAAATCAAATTTGTTTCTCAATGCCATGCATGCTGTCAACAGTTCATTCTGCCTCGTTATATTTCATCATAAAGGAAGAGTAGGGAAATTCTTCAACGATTTTAAAGTTGCTTAATACTCGACTAAGATGTATAAATTGAAGGGTACGACAATAAAAATAGCATTGGGTTGTTTAACCTCCTCTGCAACATCTATAAAGCTCGAAGGGACCTACAGCTTTACGTAGAATCCTAACCACGTGTCACTACATAATCAGGATGAGGACTAACAGTCTCCCATCCAATGTCAACTTCGCTGATCAACGGGAAGCGTTGTTACGATAAGACAAGAAAGTGATTAATGCGCGTATTTTTGACATGTTAACACAAAGTGAAGATTAATTACTTACAAGATCAGAAGATTTCCCCGCCACACTGAGTCGCCTAAGAAATAAAAAAAAAAAATAAAGACTATTCCTTCGATGCGACACCCGTTTCTCAACTGATGATAAACGAATCAGACTATTTCATTTGACACAGTAACTTTTTTGTCCACAAAATTATTCAGTCGGGAAAGAAGTTAGAATTATCATCATTTAAAAGCGTCTAAGACGCATAAACCTCGAATATCAGAACTTACATAAATCATTTCTAAGCACTTACCAAAAAAATGAAAATTTCAACGGGAGTCTCCAATTCAAACGCAGAAGAACCTAGAGAAAAAATAAAATATAACTCTTTCAAGCGATTGATTGACCTTAAATCAAATTTGTTTCTCAGTGCCATGCATGCTGTCAACAGTTCATTCTGCCTCGTTATATTTCATCATAAAGGAAGAGTAGGGAAATTCTTCAACGATTTTAAAGTTGCTTAATACTCGACTAAGATGTATAAATTGAAGGGTACGACAATAAAAATAGCATTGGGTTGTTTAACCTCCTCTGCAACATCTATAAAGCTCGAAGGGACCTACAGCTTTACGTAGAATCCTAACCACGTGTCACTACATAATCAGGATGAGGACGAACAGTCTCCCATCCAATGTCAACTTCGCTGATCAACGGGAAGCGTTGTTACGATAAGACAAGAAAGTGATTAATGCGCGTATTTTTGACATGTTAACACAAAGTGAAGATTAATTACTTACAAGATCAGAAGATTTCCCCGCCACACTGAAGTCGCCTAAGAAAAAAAAAAAAAAATAAAGACTATTCCTTCGAAGCGACACCCGTTTCTCAACTGATGATAAACGAATCAGACTATTTCATTTGACACAGTAACTTTTTTGTCCACAAAATTATTCAGTCGGGGAAAGAAGTTAGAATTATCATCATTTAAAAGCGTCTAAGACGCATAAACCTCGAATATCAGAACTTACATAAATCATTTCTAAGCACTTACCAAAAAAATGAAAATTTCAACGGGAGTCTCCAATTCAAACGCAGAAGAACCTAGAGAAAAAATAAAATATAACTCTTTCAAGCGATTGATTGACCTTAAATCAAATTTGTTTCTCAATGCCATGCATGCTGTCAACAGTTCATTCTGCCTCGTTATATTTCATCATAAAGGAAGAGTAGGGAAATTCTTCAACGATTTTAAAGTTGCTTAACCCTTTCAGTGCGTGTGGTAAACTATGTTTACCATAAAAAAGCCCGACTCAGGACGCATGGCAAACTATGTTTACCATTAAAAATCTTCTCTCAGGACGCATGGTAAACATTGTTTTCCACATTTAATAAACAGTCTATGAACCCCCTCGTTCCTATTAGACATCAATATGGTGGTATTTGGCATCTTTTTTTATTTTCTGACTCTCAGCACACCAGAGGGGGGAGTGAAATAGACTCCCCCAATCAGTTCAGCATGGCATCCACAAGCAGTAATAAGCGTAAAAAATCCTCTCTAGATGAGAATGAGATAAACGAATATCTCTCAATGTGTTCTGAAAGTGATATAGAATGTGAAAGTGAGGATGACTGGGCGCAAGATAATGTACGGGATATTATACAAAACCGATCAAGTAGTGACGATGATGAAGAAAATGTGGTACTTTTCGAAAGAGATCTGCCTGAAGCAACAAAATCGAGCGAGAATTTTGAATGGCAGGAAATTGGTGAAAATATAGGCTGTACCAGAGGTGGGTGGCAGTTTACTGGTGAAAATAAAGTGCTCTTCAATGGTCAAACTCATACGATGTATGATGTTTTTTGTGAAGTTTTTCCCAAAGAAGTAATTGAGCTAATGGTTACAGAAACAAACAAATATGCAACTCAATTTCTGGCTGCTACACCTAATCTGAAATCAACATCTCGGTATAGTGCATGGGTCCCAACTACGTTTACAGAAATGAAGCAATTTATAGGGCTTTACTTCTCATGGGTATTATACAAAAACCCAAGATAGGTATGTATTGGTCAACCGACAGTTTTTATGCTACTCCAGTATTTACAGCAATCATGAAAAGAGACAGATTTACCAACATTCTTTCTTTTTTGCATTTTGCTGACAATGCAGATAACGTTGAAGGAAAGAGGGGGGAAGATGGTGAAATTGCATAACTTTATTGAGTTGATGACATCTGCTCTTGAATCAAAATATTCAACTTCTCAGAATCTAAGTTTGGATGAATCTTTGTTGCTGTGGAAGGGCAGACTCAGTTTCCGGCAATACATAAAAACGAAAAATCACGTTTTGGGATAAAAATTTCAAACTTGTGGATGAAAATTGTGTTACTTTGAAATATGAAATATATACCGGGACCATGGAAACTGTTGCTGATTTTTCTAAGACTGAAGTATTGTAGTAAGTATGATGGAAAAATATTTAGGAAAAGGTCACAACGTCTTCACTGATAACTTCTATACATCACCAAAACTATACAAATACCTTAGTGATAATAAAACTGGTGCCGCAGGGACTGTTAGAAGTAATCGTAAGGGCTTATGCCATGCTATGAAAACTATGAATGTGGCAAAAGGAAAGAAACTTGCCTTTGAGACTCCTGAACTGCTTTCCCTTGTGTTTCATGACAAGAGAAGAGTTTGCATTCTCTCCAATTACCATTCGAACAGTGATGTGACAGTAACACGTAGATCAAAGGAAGGTCGAGTCGAAAAAACCATTCTAGCTTGCGTATATGAATACAACAAACATATGGGATATGTAGACCGAACAGACCAAATACTGCATTATTACTCTGTCCCAAGAAAGTCTCTAAAATGGTATAAAAAGCTGGCAATGCATTTGATTCAGGTCCGAGTAATAGATGCTTGTGGAATTTATAATCTCATAAAAAAGGGAAAAGTTCCCTTCTAGACTTTTGCCATGAGATTATAAAAGGACTGACATCTGCAGATGAACCTAACTTGAAGAAATCAGTAGTTCCAAGACTAGTTGGAAAACATTTTACCAAGAAAATTACATCAAATTCTGAACGTAGCCCAAGAACAACAAAGAGATGCAGGGTATGTTATGCCCATGGGATAGAAAAACGAGTACGTTTTCAATGCAGACATGCCCCGATACCCCAGGGTTATGCGCCGAACCATGTTTCAAAATTTATCACTCAGCATTTAACTTTTAGTTAACTAAATAAAGATAATATCTCTATTTTATTTCATTTTACCTTTATTTTTTTGTTACCCATGAAAAACTGAAAATATTATTGATAGAAAACCTATTTTAAAGGCAAACAAAAGACGAAGCAAAAAAATAATTCAAGTTTATTTTCTGGCGCATTTATACGCACAGCTTTCGTTCTGGGGTATTAGCGTGGCACGCACAGGGCGTATCAGAATGGGACGCAGCGAAAGGGTTAATACTCGACTAAGATGTATAAATTGAAGGGTACGACAATAAAAATAGCATTGGGTTGTTTAACCTCCTCTGCAACATCTATAAAGCTCGAAGGGACCTACAGCTTTACGTAGAATCCTAACCACGTGTCACTACATAATCAGGATGAGGACTAACAGTCTCCCATCCAATGTCAACTTCGCTGATCAACGGGAAGCGTTGTTACGATAAGACAAGAAAGTGATTAATGCGCGTATTTTTGACATGTTAACACAAAGTGAAGATTAATTACTTACAAGATCAGAAGATTTCCCCGCCACACTGAAATCGCCTAAGAAAAAAAAAAAAAAAATAAAGACTATTCCTTCGATGCGACACCCGTTTCTCAACTGATGATAAACGAATCAGACTATTTCATTTGACACAGTAACTTTTTTGTCCACAAAATTATTCAGTCGGGGAAAGAAGTTAGAATTATCATTTAAAAGCGTCTAAGACGCATAAACCTCGAATATCAGAACTTACATAAATCATTTCTAAGCACTTACCAAAAAAATGAAAATTTCAACGGGAGTCTCCAATTCAAAGGCAGAACCTAGAGAAAAAATAAAATATAACTCTTTCAAGCGATTGATTGACCTTAAATCAAATTTGTTTCTCAGTGCCATGCATGCTGTCAACAGTTCATTCTGCCTCGTTATATTTCATCATAAAGGAAGAGTAGGGAAATTCTTCAACGATTTTAAAGTTGCTTAATACTCGACTAAGATGTATAAATTGAAGGGTACGACAATAAAAATAGCATTGCATTGGGTTGTTTAACCTCCTCTGCAACATCTATAAAGCTCGAAGGGACCTACAGCTTTACGTAGAATCCTAACCACGTGTCACTACATAATCAGGATGAGGACGAACAGTCTCCCATCCAATGTCAACTTCGCTGATCAACGGGAAGCGTTGTTACGATAAGACAAGAAAGTGATTAATGCGCGTATTTTTGACATGTTAACACAAAGTGAAGATTAATTACTTACAAGATCAGAAGATTTCCCCGCCACACTGAAGTCGCCTAAGAAAAAAAAAAAAAATAAAGACTATTCCTTCGATGCGACACCCGTTTCTCAACTGATGATAAACGAATCAGACTATTTCATTTGACACAGTAACTTTTTTGTCCACAAAATTATTCAGTCGGGGAAAGAAGTTAGAATTATCATCATTTAAAAGCGTCTAAGACGCATAAACCTCGAATATCAGAACTTACATAAATCATTTCTAAGCACTTACCAAAAAAATGAAAATTTCAACGGGAGTCTCCAATTCAAACGCAGAAGAACCTAGAGAAAAAATAAAATATAACTCTTTCAAGCGATTGATTGACCTTAAATCAAATTTGTTTCTCAATGCCATGCATGCTGTCAACAGTTCATTCTGCCTCGTTATATTTCATCATAAAGGAAGAGTAGGGAAATTCTTCAACGATTTTAAAGTTGCTTAATACTCGACTAAGATGTATAAATTGAAGGGTACGACAATAAAAATCGCATTGGGTTGTTTAACCTCCTCTGCAACATCTATAAAGCTCGAAGGGACCTACAGCTTTACGTAGAATCCTAACCACGTGTCACTACATAATCAGGATGAGGACTAACAGTCTCCCATCCAATGTCAACTTCGCTGATCAACGGGAAGCGTTGTTACGATAAGACAAGAAAGTGATTAATGCGCGTATTTTTGACATGTTAACACAAAGTGAAGATTAATTACTTACAAGATCAGAAGATTTCCCCGCCACACTGAAGTCGCCTAAGAAAAAAAAAAAAAATAAAGACTATTCCTTCGAAGCGACACCCGTTTCTCAACTGATGATAAACGAATCAGACTATTTCATTTGACACAGTAACTTTTTTGTCCACAAAATTATTCAGTCGGGGAAAGAAGTTAGAATTATCATCATTTAAAAGCGTCTAAGACGCATAAACCTCGAATATCAGAACTTACATAAATCATTTCTAAGCACTTACCAAAAAAATGAAAATTTCAACGGGAGTCTCCAATTCAAGCAGGAACCTAGAGAAAAATAAAATATAACTCTTTCAAGCGATTGATTGACCTTAAATCAAATTTGTTTCTCAGTGCCATGCATGCTGTCAACAGTTCATTCTGCCTCGTTATATTTCATCATAAAGGAAGAGTAGGGAAATTCTTCAACGATTTTAAAGTTGCTTAATACTCGACTAAGATGTATAAATTGAAGGGTACGACAATAAAAATAGCATTGGGTTGTTTAACCTCCTCTGCAACATCTATAAAGCTCGAAGGGACCTACAGCTTTACGTAGAATCCTAACCACGTGTCACTACATAATCAGGATGAGGACTAACAGTCTCCCATCCAATGTCAACTTCGCTGATCAACGGGAAGCGTTGTTACGATAAGACAAGAAAGTGATTAATGCGCGTATTTTTGACATGTTAACACAAAGTGAAGATTAATTACTTACAAGATCAGAAGATTTCCCCGCCACACTGAAGTCGCCTAAGAAAAAAAAAAAAAAATAAAGACTATTCCTTCGAAGCGACACCCGTTTCTCAACTGATGATAAACGAATCAGACTATTTCATTTGACACAGTAACTTTTTTGTCCACAAAATTATTCAGTCGGGGAAAGAAGTTAGAATTATCATCATTTAAAAGCGTCTAAGACGCATAAACCTCGAATATCAGAACTTACATAAATCATTTCTAAGCACTTACCAAAAAAATGAAAATTTCAACGGGAGTCTCCAATTCAAACGCAGAAGAACCTAGAGAAAAAATAAATATAACTCTTTCAAGCGATTGATTGACCTTAAATCAAATTTGTTTCTCAATGCCATGCATGCTGTCAACAGTTCATTCTGCCTCGTTATATTCATCATAAAGGAAGAGTAGGGAAATTCTTCAACGATTTTAAAGTTGCTTAATACTCGACTAAGATGTATAAATTGAAGGGTACGACAATAAAAATCGCATTGGGTTGTTTAACCTCCTCTGCAACATCTATAAAGCTCGAAGGGACCTACAGCTTTACGTAGAATCCTAACCACGTGTCACTACATAATCAGGATGAGGACGAACAGTTCCCATCCAATGTCAACTTCGCTGATCAACGGGAAGCGTTGTTACGATAAGACAAGAAAGTGATTAATGCGCGTATTTTTGACATGTTAACACAAAGTGAAGATTAATACTTACAAGATCAGAAGATTTCCCGCCACACTGAAGTCGCCTAAGAAATAAAAAAAAAAAAATAAAGACTATTCCTTCGATGCGACCCGTTTCTCAACTGATGATAAACGAATCAGACTATTTCATTGACACAGTAACTTTTTTGTCCACAAAATTATTCAGTCGGGGAAAGAAGTTAGAATTATCATCATTTAAAGCGTCTAAGACGCATAAACCTCGAATATCAGAACTTCACATAAATCATTTCTAAGCACTTACCAAAAAAATGAAAATTTCAACGGGAGTCTCCAATTCAAACGCAGAAGAACCTAGAGAAAAAATAAAAATATAACTCTTTCAAGCGATTGATTGACCTTAAATCAAATTTGTTTCTCAATGCCATGCATGCTGTCAACAGTTCATTCTGCCTCGTTATATTCATCATAAAGGAAGAGTAGGGAAATTCTTCAACGATTTTAAAGTTGCTAATACTCGGACTAAGATGTATAAATTGAAGGGTACGACAATAAAAATCGCATTGGGTTGTTTAACCTCCTCTGCAACATCTATATAAGCTCGAAGGGACCTACAGCTTTACGTAGAACCTAACCACGTGTCACTACAAATCAGGATGAGGACGAAACAGTCTCCCATCCAATGTCAACTTCGCTGATCAACGGGAAGCGTTGTTACGATAAGACTAGAAAGTGATAATGCGCGTTTTTGACATGTTAACACAAAGTGAAGATTAATTACTTACAAGATCAGAAGATTTCCCCGCCACACTGAGGTCGCCTAAAAAAAAAAAAAAAATAAAGACTATTCCTTCGAAGCGACACCGTTTCTCAACTGATGATAAACGAATCAGACTATTTCATTTGACACAGTAACTTTTTTGTCCACAAAATGATTCAGTCGGGGAAAGAAGTTAGAAATCATCATTTAAAAGCGTCTAAGACGCATAAACCTCGAATATCAGAACTTACATAAATCATTTCTAAGCACTTACCAAAAAAATGAAAATTTCAACGGGAGTCTCCAATTCAAAGGCAGAACCTAGAGAAAAAAATAAAATATAACTCTTTCAAGCGATTGATTGACCTTAAATCAAATTTGTTTCTCAGTGCCATGCATGCTGTCAACAGTTCATTCTGCCTCGTTATATTCATCATAAAGGAAGAGTAGGGAAATTCTTCAACGATTTTAAAGTTGCTTAATACTCGACTAAGATGTATAAATTGAAGGGTACGACAATAAAAAAGCATTGGGTTGTTTAACCTCCTCTGCAACATCTATAAAGCTCGAAGGGACCTACAGCTTTACGTAGAATCCTAACCACGTGTCACTACATAATCAGGATGAGGACGAACAGTCCATCCATGTCAACTTCGCTGATCAACGGGAAGCGTTGTTACGATAAGACAAGAAAGTGATTAATGCGCGTATTTTTGACATGTTAACACAAAGTGAAGATTAATTACTTACAAGATCAGAAGATTCCCCGCCACACTGAAGTCGTAAAAATAAAAAAAAAAAATAAAGACTATTCCTTCGATGCGACACCCGTTCTCAAATGATGATAAACGAATCAGACTATTCATTTGACACAGTAACTTTTTTGTCCACAAAATTATTCAGTCGGGGAAAGAAGTTAGAATTATCATCATTTAAAAGCGTCTAAGACGCATAAACCTCGAATATCAGAACTTACATAAATCATTTCTAAGCACTTACAAAAAAATGAAAATTTCAACGGGAGTCTCCAATTCAAACGCAGAAGAACTAGAGAAAAAATAAAATATAACTCTTTCAAGCGATTGATTGACTTAAATCAAATTTGTTTCTCAATGCCATGCATGCTGTCAACAGTTCATTCTGCCTCGTTATATTTCATCATAAAGGAAGAGTAGGAAATTCTTCAACGATTTTAAAGTTGCTTAATACTCGACTAAGATGTATAAATTGAAGGGTACGACAATAAAAATAGCATTGGGTTGTTTAACCTCCTCTGCAACATCTATAAAGCTCGAAGGGACCTACAGCTTTACGTAGAATCCTAACCACGTGTCACTACATAATCAGGATGAGGACGAACAGTCTCCCATCCAATGTCAACTTCGCTGATCAACGGGAAGCGTTGTTACGATAAGACAAGAAAGTGATTAATGCGCGTATTTTTGACATGTTAACACAAAGTGAAGATTAATTACTTACAAGATCAGAAGATTTCCCCGCCACACTGAAGTCGCCTAAGAAAAAAAAAAAAAATAAAGACTATTCCTTCGATGCGACACCCGTTTCTCAACTGATGATAAACGAATCAGACTATTTCATTTGACACTAACTTTTTTGTCCACAAAATTATTCAGTCGGGGAAAGAAGTTAGAATTATCATCATTTAAAAGCCTCTAAGACGCATAAACCTCGAATATCAGAACTTACATAAATCATTTCTAAGCACTTACCAAAAAAATGAAAATTTCAACGGGAATTTCCAATTCAAACGCAGAAGAACCTAGAGAAAAAATAAAAAATAACTCTTTCAAGCGATTGATTGACCTTAAATCAAATTTGTTTCTCAATGCCATGCATGCTGTCAACAGTTCATTCTGCCTCGTTATATTTCATCATAAAGGAAGAGTAGGGAAATTCTTCAACGATTTTAAAGTTGCTTAATACTCGACTAAGATGTATAAATTGAAGGGTACGACAATAAAAATCGCATTGGGTTGTTTAACCTCCTCTGCAACATCTATAAAGCTCGAAGGGACCTACAGCTTTACGTAGAATCCTAACCACGTGTCACTACATAATCAGGATGAGGACTAACAGTCTCCCATCCAATGTCAACTTCGCTGATCAACGGGAAGCGTTGTTACGATAAGACAAGAAAGTGATTAATGCGCGTATTTTTGACATGTTAACACAAAGTGAAGATTAATTACTTACAAGATCAGAAGATTTCCCCGCCACACTGAAATCGCCTAAGAAAATAAAAAAAAAATAAAGACTATTCCTTCGAAGCGACACCCGTTTCTCAACTGATGATAAACGAATCAGACTATTTCATTTGACACAGTAACTTTTTTGTCCACAAAATTATTCAGTCGGGGAAAGAAGTTAGAATTATCATTTAAAAGCGTCTAAGACGCATAAACCTCGAATATCAGAACTTACATAAATCAATAACATAAAGCACTTACCAAAAAAATGAAAATTTCAACGGGAGTCTCCAATTCAAAGGCAGAACCTAGAGAAAAAATAAAATATAACTCTTTCAAGCGATTGATTGACCTTAAATCAAATTTGTTTCTCAGTGCCATGCATGCTGTCAACAGTTCATTCTGCCTCGTTATATTTCATCATAAAGGAAGAGTAGGGAAATTCTTCAACGATTTTAAAGTTGCTTAATACTCGACTAAGATGTATAAATTGAAGGGTACGACAATAAAAATAGCATTGGGTTGTTTAACCTCCTCTGCAACATCTATAAAGCTCGAAGGGACCTACAGCTTTACGTAGAATCCTAACCACGTGTCACTACATAACCAGGATGAGGACGAACAGTCTCCCATCCAATGTCAACTTCGCTGATCAACGGGAAGCGTTGTTACGATAAGACAAGAAAGTGATTAATGCGCGTATTTTTGACATGTTAACACAAAGTGAAGATTAATTACTTACAAGATCAGAAGATTTCCCCGCCACACTGAAGTCGCCTAAGAAATAAAAAAAAAAAATAAAGACTATTCCTTCGATGCGACACCCGTTTCTCAACTGATGATAAACGAATCAGACTATTTCATTTGACACAGTAACTTTTTGTCCACAAAATTATTCAGTCGGGGAAAGAAGTTAGAATTATCATCATTTAAAAGCGTCTAAGACGTATAAACCTCGAATATCAGAACTTACATAAATCATTTCTAAGCACTTACCAAAAAAATGAAAATTTCAACGGGAGTCTCCAATTCAAACGCAGAAGAACCTAGAGAAAAAATAAAATATAACTCTTTCAAGCGATTGATTGACCTTAAATCAAATTTGTTTCTCAATGCCATGCATGCTGTCAACAGTTCATTCTGCCTCGTTATATTTCATCATAAAGGAAGAGTAGGGAAATTCTTCAACGATTTTAAAGTTGCTTAATACTCGACTAAGATGTATAAATTGAACAATGGAGGTTGGGGTCGAGCCAAACGAGTCAAATAATTTCACTTACCTCATCCCACTGCAAGAAACGGGTCCCCAAAGGCCTGAAATAGAAAAGTGTGTCAGACTGCATTCATCAAGCACCGTTATCAAGAAGTTCGGAAACACCGCTCAGATCTCATAATCTGAAGCTCACAGAACACTTCCTGAGCCCCATTGTGTGGCGGAGGCAGTGGGAGATAGTCTGAATTGAGTTATGGACTCTGCCACCCGGTCAATTGCACTCAACTAAGCTGGGCACAGGGGCTTACAACCGAAACCAAAGGGAATGCCTCCTCCTAACACCGCAACAACCGCGGCTTCAGGAGTCCTTGGCAGCCCCCTGGTTAGGGGTTTTCTGGTCCCCCGTCCCCCCTTCTCAGGAGGGGTCCTGCAAGAACCTCCTCGCCCTCTCTCTCAGACCTTCCCGGGGAAGACTCGTCTGACCCCCTAAACCGGCCCCCACTCCCCCAAACACATCATAGGGCAAAGGCCTTCTCGCTCGAATTTCTCATCAAAGCTTCGTTCACAATAAAAGAACCGGGAAAAATTAGAAAATTACCTTTTAAAACCTTCAGATGAAAAGGTTCGTTCCTAACGAAAGATCCAACCACGAGCAACCTAAAAAATAAATTTTTATTTAAGGCAGATAGAAAAGTTTGAATTCAAGTACTTGGGGTGAATATTAATAAAACAGTGGGGGGAAAAATTCGTTTAAGAACACTGCCAAATACAAATTTTCTTTTTTTTTTTTAAATGTTGCCGTTGCATTTAACAACTTTTACTCTCTGGCCTATTCCTTTGGTTTTTAGTCAATTATATGATACAATCTTTGATAGTAAATCAGTCCTTTTACTATTAAGGTGAATTCCATTTGTTATAGAATTTTTTTTTTTTTGTAAAATTTATTCCACAGTTCAATATATGTAATTTCCATGCTCTGACAGTGTCTTAAGCCTACTATTTATATATAATGCTTGCGAGTACCACTTATTATTCTCATGTATCCTGGGAATTATACCTGTGATAGATGTTTTAAGGTTAGGTCTCCATTCCTTTAACTTTGTTAATAGTCATTTATGACTCCATGATTTCTTCAGAGTGCTTACCCTTTATATCATTTCCACCTACATGTATAACCATATTCTTTGCTACAGTTAGGTCAATACCAGATCCTTTTTCTATAATTTTATTACTAATTCTATTTATCCCTGCACCTGAATAACAGTAAGCTATGCTACCTCTTGGTAATTTAGATCCTAGGCCCCTCACTTGTCACCAATAATGGATGCTGGTTCAAATACACCTATAGCTTCAGAGTGCCTGGGTTTATATGAGTCTAGATTATTATTGCTAACTTTGTTTTATAGGCCTACTTTCTTCAGCTTTCTCATCTTGATCCTGGACCAGTGAGAAAGTATGAAACTGATTGGTTAGTTCTATAAGGACACTTTTCCTAGGCTCTTAAATTCTAGCTTTCCAGGTTTTCCTAGGTTTAGTCCACTCATCATTTTCAGAAGTTGTCTGAGGATATCTAGGCCTTGACTCACTATGAGGTATAGAGGGGTTCCAGCACAGGTGAATCAGTCCTTAACACCCGACCATCTCAGATCTTGCTTATTTTTCGTGTATAAGGTAAATTTGTGCAAGAAAGCCAGCTGTGAAAGTTTCAGCTTTCTACGACCATTACTTCACGAGTTATGGTGGTCAGAAAAATCAAGGTTAAGGTCAAAATAGCTCAAGGTCGGCATCTTTGGATGCACCTCACACATTCACTAATTATCGTAACCATATGAAACTATATGTTTTTGGACTCAGAATGAGCTGTAGAATCCAAAAATGCAACGAAAACAGCAATAGGAGAACAAATAAAAATGTTCGCCCCTTTTTCAAGGAACGAATTGACCCTTACTTATTTTATGCCTTTCTTACAGATAAACAAGATGGGTAGAAAAGTTTGTGCTGATCCTCTTAGAAAACATAAGAAGATCGAAAAAGCACTTGTGCCAGTCCGTAATACACTGCAAGGAATTCACGGATTAATATATGGATATTAGCTACATTTGTAAAAATTGTGTTAATGATATCAATAAAATCAAAGCTGAAGACAAAGTCTCTGATATTGTCTCAGATTCGAACTCAGACACTGATGCCACTGCCACAGAAAAACATTCCTCTGCCTATGGGTGTACTACTGAAATAATGTTTGAAGATTTCCAAGGAGATTTAGACACAATTCTTCCAATGCTGAATGTGACACCAGTGAAGACAAGTAAGTTTAAGTATTTTTAAAGTGTTAATTTATGTAGATATTATAGCAACAAAACATCAATATATATAACTACATGTATGAACATTACAACCTTTATATATTTGACAAATTCAGATGTATGCATATCAATTTATATAATGAAGATCAATACAGTTGATTATATATACGGTATTTACCAAATTCATATGTAATGTACATGATCTATAGGCCTACAGTTGATTAAAAAAAGTTATAATTTATTTTATTTGTTTTTCAGAGGGTCTGTCACGAAAAGGGAGATCTTCAAAGGCTGAAACAAAATTTGAAATGGCATCAACATCCCTGAAGAGAAAGCTAGAAACTTCATATGACAAGTTTTACACAAGAAAGTGAAGAAAAGCAATCTAAAATGAATGACAATAATTTGTGAGTACTGTATATATATCTCTAGTACCTTCATTAAAGTATACTAAGCCTACAGGGTGTCCCGTAAGTCTGGACCCATAGGGATTTATAATATATTTTTTTATTATGTTGCAGGTAAACCATGTCACTGACTAGAGAGGAGAGAGTTCAAGTTATTTTGCTGGTCGGGACCCGCGGTCCCGCAGTCACCGGGAAGTGGCCGAAGAATTCAACAATATGCATCCAGACCACACACCAATCTCACACAGATGTGTTGGCAAGTTGATAGCCAAATTTAAGGAAACTGTATCCATAGCTGACTAGCCTCGCAGAGGACCTTCAAGGACTGTTACGGAAGACGAAACCAGTACCAATGTGTTGGCTAGCTTCGCTGTCAGTCCCAAGAAGTCACTTCGACGCATGTCCAGCGAAACTGGGACTATTTTGTAATTTTATTAATTTTGCCCTATGGGTCCAGACTTACGGGACACCCTGTATATATAGATCATATGTTTGCATATAAATTCACTCAAACATGTATATCATTTTCACAGGCATGCAGGAGTGATGCAAGCACTCAAGAATGCCTTCAGTGAGACGACTGACTACAAGAGGAAGATTCAAATACTAGCACTCTCACCATACACCATTCACAGAACAGCATCTTTCTTCAATGCAAGAATGGTTTCAACCAGCCACAAAATAAAGAAAGAACATGGCATATTACCAGAAGTTCCACATATTAGCAAAGGTCGGGTTATAACAAAGAAAGAGAAGGAAGCAGTGTGTACTTTCTATGAATCAGATGAAATAAGCAGAATATGTCCAGGCAAGAAGGATTCTCTATCAATTAGGAATCATGAAGGAGAGAAGCAACTACAGCAGAAACGATTGGTGCTTGGTAATTTACGCGAGATTTTTGCTGTTTTCAAGGTAAATGACACTAATCCAAAAATAGGTTTCTCATCATTTGCTGCATTGAGACCCAAGTGGTGTGTCTTGGCAGGAGCTGGAGGAACACACACTGTGTGTGTCTGTACCTACTACCAAAATCCCAAACTTCAGCCATCAGCTTTGGGGGAAAAACAACTATCATATAAAGACCTCATTCTCTATGCAGTTTGTGACAGTGAAAAGGAAGTGTGTATGCTACAAAAATGTGCATTGTGTCCAGGAGAAGAAGGTGTTATTGCATTCCTTGAAGGATTGGAATCTGTTCAGGATGCAGTCGGCACCATAATTACATACAAGCAGTGGACTTCCACGAATCGGACAACCCTTATTAACATCGGTGAATCCCTTGAAAACTTCATTAAGTCTTTGGCAACTAGAATTTGTGCACTAACAAGACACACTTATGTGGCTGATGCACAAGCAAGTTTCCTAAAAAAACAAAGCTAATCTGATGGTCACTGAAGGTATTCTCCTAGGAGACTTCTCTGAAAACTACTCATTTATTGTACAAGATGCTGCACAAGGTTACCATTGGGAAAATAGTCAGGCAACAGTTCATCCATTTGTGTTCTACTATAAAGTAAATGAAAATGATGTTGAAATTAAAGTTAAAAGTTATTGTTTCATTTCTGATGACATGAAACATAGTACAAACCTTGTCCTTGCGTTCTTAAAGCAACTGATCCCCATGATAAAAGAAGAGAGCTCAGGCCTGCGGAAGATTCATTACTTTACTGATGGTTGCGGAGGGCAGTATAAGAATAAATATAACCACCAATTTGTGTCACCACAAAGAGGACTTTGGACTGGATGCTGAATGGCACTTTTTTGCAACTTCACATGGCAAAAGTGCTTGTGATGGAGTCGGAGGCACAGCAAAAAGAATGACGGCTCGTGCCAGTCTTCAACGTACATTTAAAGACCAAATTCTGACACCACTTGACATGATGAAATTTCTGGATGAGAAAGATACCAGCACAAAATTTGTATTCTTATCGAAGCAAAATGTCCAGCAGACAACTGAATTCCTGGAAAATAGATATAAAAATTCTGTAACCATCCCAGGTACTCGTAGATTTCATAGATTTGTGCCTATTAGTCATACCCAGTTGGAGGTTAGTGGGATTTCCTCAGGTCCTACAAAAATTATGACAGTTGTGCATCCATTGTTTAAAGATAATTTACATGAGCAAAGGCACATTTCAACTGAAGATATACAAGTTGGGGTATATGTAGCTTGTAACTATGATAATAAAATTTGGTTTGGATTAGTGGTTGAAGTATCAGAAGAATTTAGTGATTATAAGGTCAATTTTATGTCTCCACATGGAAGATGTTCTAAACATAGTTTCCCTTCTCGTCCTGACTCATGTTGGATGTTATCATCTGATATTATCCAGACAATGACTGCTCCATCATTGACAGCAGGTTCAAGAATAATTCAGTATGCCTTTGATGATCATGAGATGCTAATAGCTGAGGGTAATCATGCAGACCTGTTTGCCACAGTTTCCTGTTCTTGAGTCAAAAGTGTAGAGAGCTCTAGTTTAATATGTATCTATAGAATACAGGTCTACATAATATGATACTCCTTTTTTACTCCTATTTTATATGATACTCCTATATATATATGTTTATTAATGTATTATTAATAAAAGTAATTATAAAAAAAAGTAAAATATTTCTAAGGGTGGAAAGGTGTGGTTGTAGGGGTGGAGGAGACCACAATAAAATAGAGATCTATATCATAGTTATACCTATGGTACCTAGCTTATATCTAAGTGATTTTGTATCACGTTTCTAATAATATTTATTTTTGCTTAAGTAGTTTAAATAATGAATATCTCTAGATTTTAACAGTACATATATGCATATACGGTACATATGGCAATTTTGCCAGAAATTTGAAAAATTCTTTAAGACAGTATATATAGGTGGTGAATAAGATACATTTTTATTGTTTATATTAAAAGTGCAATGATGGAACTTCATTTTGTGTAAAGAAATGTTTCCCCAAAATGTGTGAACTTCAAGGTCAAAAGGTCAATTCATTCCTTGAAAAAGGGTGAACATTTTTATTTGTTCTCCTATTGCTGATTTCGTTGCGTTTTTGGATTCTACAGCTCATTCTGAGTCCAAAAACATATAGTTTCATATGGTTACGATAATTAGTGAATGTGTGAGGTGCCTCCAAAGATGCCGACCTTGAGCTATTTTGACCTTAACCTTGATTTTTCTGACCTTCATAACTCGTGAAGTAATGGTCGTAGAAAGCTGAAACTTTCACAGCTGGCTTTCTTGCACAAACTTACCTTATACACCAAAAATAAGCAAGATCTGAGATGGTCGGGTGTCAAAATGAAAATTTTTTGCTTCACCTGTGCTGGAACCCTCCTATAGGGACATTTAAGTTTACTTGAACTGCTACTTCACTAGATTTAGGCTCAACTGCAGTATCTCTATAAGATGGTCTGGCCTCTCCCTCACTAATAAACCCTCTGGACTTATTAAAATTTTTTATTACAGTACTACACTTGTCACAAAACCACATCAAGTTTACATTAAGCTTAGAAGCATCATTTATACCTTTATATATATCATTTGTAAGGCCTCTGCAGCTTATGTGACACCAGTCATCACAGCAATAGCTTGTATCTTTACTCTTAACTTCCTTTTCACGAACTCTACAGTCACTGTCAAAACCCATTTTTGTAGGGTAGGCTATGTTCCTAAGTTATGTTCTATGCTTAGACCAAATGGAAATTAGGCAAGATTCAACACAATTCAAATAAAACTAATAAAAAACAAGAGATATGATTCCAACAATACTCAATCGCAATTTCAGAATCTATCGAAGTTTCAATTTCAAGAACAAAAATTCAATATTGTCATAAGACCAAAAGGAAAAGCCTTTACAGCCACACGTACACTTTTCCTCCTAGGTGTATATATAGTGTAATGTATATGGTTGTAAACTGTGACTTGGTCCGCAACTGATATGGACCGTGACATATTTTTGATTGGCAAGGTACTGGTATTGATGGGTATCGTAATGAAACTGACTGGATTCTTTGGATCTGATATATTTGCATGTCAGTTATAAATAGATATAGAATGTAACATTTGTGGATAGTTTGTGTCCTGTCGTTCTAGTTGGATATATAATTCAAAGGTAAGGTTATAGTTAACTTAAATGTCAATAAATTGTTTGTGTTTATATTTTATTGTATATCATTGAAATACGGTCGAAAAATTGAAAATCATAAGTTAAGCATTTGCGTTTTATAAAGATATAAAAGTTTAAAATTGGCCTCTGCAAACAAAGGCTGTGGCTTCACAGTCCAGCCAAGCTGAACTGAATGATGAATGAAACCCGCATAAAATTGTTAACCCGAAGATAGAACTCCAGGCAAAGTCAGACCTGGGTTAGGCCAAGATTCAGGTGGATCTCGGATTTGTAGTTGTAATGTATGTAATGGTTTCAAAGTTAAATTTGTTAGGCCAACCCAAAATAACCCTAGGTTACAGTTTTGAGTTAATCCGTACAGTGGTGGTGGTGATCGGACGTGTTGGCTGTGCTCTAGCGAATTGACTTATGCGCTTCTTTATTAATATTATTACCTTTCCTGCGCATTGGTAACAAGTGAGGTGTTGAAGAATTTTTTCCAGGGCTGCAGTTGAGATTGATCCTGCATTTTGGAATTGTTTTTTGACTGGTATAAGATCACTCTGGTGTTACCTGTACTTGTGTGTACAGGCCTAGCTTAGCTTATTCTGATAGCCTAGCCTAACCACAAGGTAAGACTCCCACTTGACCTAACCTGAGTAACTATTTTGATATAACTTGATAGTATCAAAGTTGGTGAGTCAACAAAAAAATTTTTAAGCCTAGGACCTAACTTAGGAACATAGCCTACCCTACAAAAATGGGTTTTGACAGCGACTGTAAAGTTTGTAAAAAGGAAGTTAAGAGTAAAGATAGGGCTATTGCATGTGATAGCCGTGATAACTGGTATCACGTAAGCTGCAAAGGCCTTACAAATGATATATATAAAGGTATAAATGCTGCTTCTAAGCTTAATGTCAACTTGATGTGGTTTTGTGACAAGTGTAGTACTGTAATAAAAAATTTTAATAAGTCCAGAGGGTCTAATAGTGAGGGAGAGGCAGACCAGCTTATAGAGATACTGCAGTTGAGCCTAAATCTAGTGAAGTAGCAGTTCAAGTAAACTTAAATGTCCCTATACCTCATAGTGAGTGGACTAAACCTAGGAAAACCTGGAAAGCTAGAATTCAAGAGCCAAGGAAAAGTGTCCTTATAGAACTAACTAATCAGTCTCATACTTTCTCGCTGGTCCAGGATCAAGATGAGAAAGCTGAAGAAAGTAGGCCTATAAACCAAAATGTTAGCAATAATAATCCAGACTTGTATAAACCCACACACACTAAAGCTATAGGTGTGTTTGAACCCAAAAATAACCATTATAGGTGACAAGTGAGCGGCCTAGGATCTAAATTACCTAGAGGTAGCATAGCTTACTGTTATTCAGGTGCAGGGATAAATAGAATTAGTAATAAAATTATAGAAAAAGGATCTGGTATTGACCTAACTGTAGCAAAGAATATGGTTATACATGTAGGTGGAAATGATATAAAGGGTAAGCACTCCGAAGAAATCATGGAGTCATATAAACAGCTATTAACAAAGTTAAAGGAATGGAGACCTAACCTTAAAACATCTATCACATGTATAATTCCCAGGATACATGAGAATAATAAGTGGCACTCACAAGCATTATATATAAATAGCAGGCTTACGACACTATGTCAGAGCATGGAAATTACATATATCAAACTGTGGAATAAATTTTACAAAAAGAGTTCTATAACAGAGATGGAATTCACCTTAATAGTAAAAGAAGATTTTACTATCAAAGATTGTATCATATAATTGACTAAAAACTAAAGGAATAGGCCAAATTAGTACAAATACCAATACTCTTGATAACAATAAACTAATAAAAAATATAATCAAAACTCAAAAGAAAAAGGTCAAAGAAAGTGAGAGAGATACAAATAATATACCATCACAGAACAAGAACCAGACTAAATTACAAGCAAAATATTCCAAGGGTTCTTTGTCATTTTTCTATGTAAATGCAAAAAGTATCCGAGATAAAATAAATGAATTCAAGGCATACATAGGTATTGAAAATCCTGATGTTATGATTGTCACTGAAACTTGGACAAAATTCAGTACGATACCAAATAGTCTATTTAGTGAGAGATACCATTATTTATGAAATTGATGGCTATGAACTTTTTTATTATAAACGTAAATATTCAGAGGGTGGCAGAGTATTTATTTATGCCAAGACAAATCTGAATCCAGTTGAAGTTACCTCCATTAAAGAGGAAATAGTTGAATCTGTATGGATAGATATTGGGCATAAAAATGCCAGGAAAATCAGGATAGGGGGTATTTATAGACCACCTGAGGGATGTTCAGTTGGAGGAATCCCCAAAAGTAAAGAAAATAAGTATGTAGAAAATCAACTTATTGATGAAATAAATAAAGCAATGACAAGCAATATTATTATTGTTGGAGATTTCAATTATAGGCATATAGACTGGGAGATATTACAAACACCAGAAAGTAATGAGATTCTTAGACTGTATAATTGAGAATGGTTTAACCCAGTTAGTAAAGGAGCCAACCAGGGCTGATGCCATTCTAGATTTAAGGTAATTTTTTACTATCACTCCGGTCTCTTCAATTCCCATAATTTATAGATCAATGGATTCGTTATTACACCAGGAATGCGATTTGGATAGTCTCAAGTGAGGGAACTGGCCCAAAACTAAGTTAGGACACGAAGTTTGTTTTGGGGTATAAGTGTGAAAAATACCCTAAAATGCGGGTAATTCCTTCAGTAGAGACTATCTAGGGCGCATTCGCGAGGTAAAAATGAATCCATTGATATATAAATTATGGAAATTGTAGAAAGCCAACATGAGTGACCTAAAAGGTATACACATTTATATATATGTAGTAAAACGAACACTATATATTTACTGTATATATTATATATACCGTAAAACTATACTAACCTAACCTTACTAACCTAACCAACCTAACCTTACTAACCTAACCTACTAACCTACCTACTACCTAATCACAATATATGCGTACTCCCCTTTTCCATTTCTTATCACGTACAGACCTATGGCAGCAACGAAATGCTTTTCTGTTTTTATCAAACACACACTTATTACCACAAACAATACCTTCCTTGTTTTTCTTAGGGCAAATAAATTCTTTTAGCAATACACCGTGTTCTACATAAAAATTAAATGCAGCCTCTTCATCATCAAAAAATTTGCATGAAGTTAAACAGTGAATAATTACAACCATCACAAACCAACGCCATCGTGACACTAAAATCTAATGATCTGGTCAAACCACCCAATTTTGTTAGCGGTACCTTCCTAACCTTTGTGGGATCAGCCATTTTATCACTCCCAAAAACATTATCTGCGATTTTATCGCTCAAAAAAATAATTTCTTAACATTAATTTTATAGCTTTAATCGGCATTTGCCTTCATATTGTACTTAGTAAAAGTTGTTTAAAAAAATGTAGAGTCTTATGGTAAACTTTATTTTCAGTTTCCAGAGACCGGACTGATAGTAAAAAATTACCAGATTTAATTCTAACAAATAATCCAGATACCTTCCAGGATATCTTTGTTTCAGAAACACTAGGTTCAGGTGATCATTGTATCCTTCGGTTTAATATTGTTTGTAATTCAAGACCTAGTGAAAATAAAGGAGAAGTTCCAGATTTTAAAAGAGGAAATATAAATGGACTAGTAAATGATCTGTGTCTAATAAATTAGAAATATATTCTACAGCCTGAACAGACAGTAACTAGTAAGTGGGAAAAATTTAAAAGTATAATAATGAACATACAAAGGAAGCATATCCCACTATGAAATCAGAACTGGAAAAAATAAAAAAACCTTGGATAAACTGTAATGTAAAAAGAGCAATCAGAGAAAAAACAATAGCGTTTCATAAATTCAAAAGAACTAAAAATGGCACAGACTCCAAAATATATATAAAAGTAAAAGAAGCATTTGCAAGAAAGTAATCAGAGATAGCAAACATGACCTGGAAAAAAGCCTAGCCAAGAATTCAAAAAACAATCCTAAGAAGTTTTTCAGTCACTTCAATTTGAAAAGTAGAGTGAAAAAGAAAATTGGCCCCCTCCATATAGATGATAAAACTATAGATGATCTTGAAATAACTGAAGAACTAAACAAATACTTCTCATCAGTATTCACAAATGAAAATTTAAATAATATTCTTGATCTTATACTACCAGGACAAGATAGAGAAATAAATGAATTAAGGGTAACAAAACTAGATATCTTAAAAGCAATAGATAAATTAAAAATGAAAAATCTCGGGCCAGATGAAATGCATACAATAGTCATAAAAGCTGCCAAAAAGAATAGCACAGGCACTAGAAATTATTTTTAATAAATCATTGATATGTACTGAAATTCCAGAGGACTGGAAGAAAGCAAATGTGGCTCCAATCTTTAAAAAAGGAAATAGAAACTTGGCAAAAAACTATAGACCCATCAGCCTCACCTCCATTATTTGCAAATTACTCGAAAGTATCATTAGAGGTAAAGTTACCGAGTTCCTTGAAGAGTGCAACCTTATAAATGATAGCCAGCATGGCTTTCAAAATGGAAGGTCCTGTCTAACCAACTTGATTGAATTTTATGATGGAGTCCTATTGCATCTGGACAATAAAGAGCCAGTAGATATAGTACAGGGTGTCCCAGAATTAACTATCTATTTCAATGAAATCTGACAAATTTTTTGAAAATACACTTTTATTTATGTTTATCATGTTTAATATGTGTTAAAAATGTATAAATTTCTAAATTTTTTTCATAATTTTATTTTCATAAATTTTTCATTATCTGGTCCAATGAAAGACTGTCTGAAGTCATAGAATGGCAGAGACACTCTCCAAAAGTTAACGTGTGGCTTGGAATGACCAAATCCAAAATTTATGGCCCATTCTTCTTTGCCGAAGCAAATGTAACAGGTACCATCTTCCTTGATATGCTTCAGCAGTTTCTCGAACCACAGCTTCTTGATGATGGCATTCTTGATAATGTTGTGTTTCAATAAGAAGCATTGATCTTTTGGCGATAAACCTTTGTTTTTATGAAACCCCATGCAAAGAAATCCAGAGAACGCAGAGGCCAAGGTCGAGGTCCTCCACGTCCAATCCACCAATTCGGAAGGCGTCTGTTGAGGTATTCTCGAACAATTAGAGCATAATGACATGGTGCTCCATCTTGTTGAAACACATTATCAAGAATGCCATCATCAAGAAGCTGTGGCTCGAGAAACTGCTGAAACATATCAAGGTAGATGGCACCTGTTACAGTTGCTTCCGCAAAGAAGAATGGGCCATAAATTTTGGATTTGGTCATTCCAAGCTACACGTTAACTTTTGGAGAGTCTCTCTGCCATTCTATGACTTCAGACGGTCTTTCATTGGACGAGATAATGAAAAAATTATGAAAAAAATTTAGAAATTTATACATTTTTAACATATTAAACATGATAAACATAAATAAAAGTGTTTTTAAAAAATTTGTCCAATTTCATTGAAATAGATAGTTAATTCTGGGACACCCTGTATACTTAGATTTTGCAAAGGCATTTGATACTGTTCCTCATGCAAGATTGTTGGTAAAAGTTAGAGCCCATGGTATAAGGTCATATAGCTGATTGGATAGAAGAATGGCTGAGAAATAGAAAACAGAGTTCACCTAAATGGAAATAAGTCTACTTGGAGACCCGTATTGAGCGGAGTCCCACAGGGGTCTGTTCTGGGACCTCTGCTTTTTGTTGTCTATATAAATGATCTAGAGAAGGGCCTATCATGTAAAACCTCAAAATTTGCTGATACAAAATTATGCCATAATGTTAAGTCAGTAGCAATGACAATACAAAAAGACTTAGAGTAACAGCCTGGGCAGATAAGTGGGAGATGAAATTGAATGTTGATAAGTGCAAGGTTATGCATACTGGGCCAAAAAATCCAGAATTTGAATACAATATGAATGGAATTTGGATTAAAAATGATGATAAAGAGAAAGACGGGTGTCACTGACAAATGAACTTAAACCCTCAAATCACTATATGGTAATCAGAAATAAAGCAAATGCTGGACTCAATCTCATGCAGACACACGTTGAATACAAATCACCCAATATTATAAAGCAACTATACATTTCATATGTGAGACCCCTCCTTGAATACTACATTCAATTTAATAATCCCTATTTGATACAAGATATTGAAAAACTGGAAAAAGTACAGAAACGCAACAAGAATGATCCCATCTTTAAGACAATTGACATATAAGGAAAGACTGGCGTATCTAAGCATGTTCTAATTAAAAAGGTGGTTAAGGGGTGATATGATAGAGGTGTATAAAATGATAAAAGGGTTGGATAAGATAGATTTTGAGTCTCTCTTCATTAAAGATCACAATAATCAGACTAGAGGTCATAGTATGAAATTATTTAAGCCAAGATGTAGAACAAATTTAAGAAAACAGGTTTACAAACAGAGTAATTAAGTTTTGGAACAGTCTGACAGAAGAAGTCGTGACTTCAGATACGCTTGATTCTTTCAAAAGAAGGTTGGATAGTTTGATGTCTGCAAGGGACATCTGGTGATGGTGTTTAAGCCCATTTTTATTGCATGAATGGTACTAGTTTATTTCATATATATTATGTGCATTTGGGTGATAGATCCCACAGCTCAACACATGTGTTGTGGGATATAGGGAGGCAGCATCTTGGGTTAGGGGATACTCTCTGTCCTTACACACCCTATTTAAATAGATTCCTCTGCCGAGCGGTGCCCCCCATAGTACTGTGAGGTATTGAAAAACTCATGATCTTCACTTGCACCACAAATACCTTTAAATGGGAGACCCAAAATGGGTGCACACACATTTCTACATTTCTGTACAGTCTTTACAGCCACACCTACACTTTTCCTCTTAAGTATATATATTGTAATGTATATGGATGTAAGTTGTGACTTGGTCCGCAATTGATATGGACTGACTTATTTTTGGTTGGCATGGTACTGGTATTGATGGGTACCATAATGAAATTGACTGGATTCTTTGGATCTGATATATTTGCATGTCAGTTATAAATAGATATAGGTGTGTAACATATTTGTGGATAGTAGCCTATTATGACTTTGATCCTCTGGATCCAGAGATTCTATCATTAGTTTTAAATTGATAATTCATTAGTTTTAAATTGATAATTCATTAGTGTACCGACTACAAAAATTTCTTGTTTTTATTAGAACATATAGCTTTGTGGTATCCAACACCATAAGCTATTATATATGGCAATGTTAATTTACCGTTTTTGATTTGGGACCCAGAAAGGTAATTAGTACCGGGCCTAGGGTAATCAACCAAAATGTTCGGCTTTTATTAACACTCCAAAGAGTTCAAGCCTTGTACTCTCGCGAGTGTTTATAAAAATCACGAGTTACTCTGGCAAGCCTAAGATAAAAACAACCAGCCTAAAAATACACCGGTCTTTCACATTTTTCTAGAATAAGAGCCTTATGCATAGGCTGACCATATTTCCTTGAGACAAAAACGGGACATTGGGATGGCAAAAAAGGGACGGGGTTATGTAATATTCTGTATTCATGAAAAAGTAAGTACATAAACCGGGGCAAAATTGACATTTTTATTAAAACGATGGGACGGCCAGGAAATATAAAACAAACGGTACTGCCCCGTTCAAAACGGTACGTGGTCAGCCTACAGTTATGCAGCACACGTAACTATAAACAATACTTCAACAACACTAAGCTAGATTACACTACACTTCCTATAAATAACACCAATGTAGGGCCTAGTCTACCCTACCACGTGTTAAAAAATTAAGGCCCTACACGAATGGCAGTGTTGTACTAAAGGACAAAATTAAGTTCATTCACTACTTACGCTTGACCAAACTCCATCTTCTATATATCAAAATAATTACCTAATTACCAGAATTATTATTATTTAAAAAAAAAAAAAAAAAAAAAACGTACTAACACAATCCTAAAAATACAACTTACCCACTAGCCGAGTTGTAGCCGATGCATGGTGGTCAGATGGTTGAGAGAGTTTATAGCAAACTTTCAGCCAGTTTTTGGCATTTTTTGGCAAAGGATTTTTCAAAAATAGCATTTTTTTTTGCATCATCATTTTGGAAGGATATGTTACCATTTTGAAACCTGATATTAAAATTCGATAAAAAAAATAAAATAAAAACACCTTCCCATTTCAATCAGCGTGAAGAATTCAAATACGACCTCCAAATTGGAGGTCGTATTTGATGGTTGAGAGAGTTTATAGCAAACTTTCAGCCAGTTTTTGGCAAAGGGTTTTCAAAAAATAGCATTTTTTTTGGCATTATCATTTTGGAAGGATATGTTACCATTTTGAAATATTAAAATTCGACAAAAAGAAAATAAAAATACCTTCCCATTTCAATCAGCGTGAAGAATTCAAATACGATGATTTGAATTCTTCACGCTCGCTGATTGGAGATCGTATTTGAATTCTTCACTCTGATTGGAGGAGGTAACCTGTATACATGTAACCTGGATTTGCTATGTTCACACCCTAAGTCATTAAGCATTGGTATTTTGCTAATGTTGGGCCGTTTAATATAACGAGCATTATTGGCTTCATCATAGCCTAAGAGTTTTGTACAACGAGTTTTAAAATACTTTCAAAAACTCAAGCCAACCCGCGTACCATACTTGATAAATGATAACCCTTTAAGTGTTAATAATGCATTAGGGGGTAAATGGTTTCCGAGTGAAACTACATTTTTGAAGTTGTTTTTGTAATATCTTAATCCCTGACAGTGGCAAGTTATAGAAATATCATTAACATCTACAGGGTGTTCCACTTAAATGGAAGCATAGAGAGCAATTAATGTATTCTTTCTCCACACTCACGAGGGCAAATGCAATAAAGGTAAAAGGTACCAACATCCTTTCCAATCCTATCCCAAGTCATTGAACATTTGTTTGATTAACTTAAAGTTACTCAATAACAAATTCCAATTATTTTCCATTGAAAACTGACAACCATTTTTTATACTTATTTCTTTTATGCTGACAGTAATGTGGGGAGAGAAATTTAAAATAAATACATCGAGAAGTAAATTCTTTTCTCTTGTAAACTTCTAAAATATGTGTGTGTGTGTGTGCTTTGTATAACTGTATATGTAAATTACAAACTGCAGTGAGCATAAGTTGTTCGACCACCATTTGCTTTATATCATTAAAATTTTACCTGTTGGTCAAGGTTTCGTGAATATTTTTTTAAATAAAAGTTGCGTGGCTTTAAAAAGTTTAAAAAACTTATCTATGGTACACTTTAGGAAGCAATATTTTACATGGATTAAATTTTTTACCAAGAGGATTTTCACGTTATTAGCAGCAGTTGTGTACCACCACCACCACCTATATATATATATATATTTTAACTGCAAACAACACACATTATAATTAATGTAAAGAACGATGTTTGTGTTGAACGTTCCGCACATGAGGGACAACGAACAAATGAAAAATGAGGTACCCACTCGGGAATCGAACCCGGGATCTTCCGATTGCCGGTCAGATATGCTATCCTCTACACCATGGGCCTCCATACATACGAGAAGAAACCAATATATACACATATACACACAATATATATACACACAGGGTGTACATAAAGTCAGGATCTATTTGTGAAAAAATTATTTTTCTATTTTTCTTTTCAGAAGCCCTTAGAATGAATACAGAAGAGCGTGTGGCAATAGTAATTTGGCGAATCGAGGGAAAGAAATACAATGACATCAGAGAGAAGTTTAGGAGATTTCATAAGCTAGGGCCAATAGACAAGACAATACAAAAATTGGTGAACAAATTTAAACGAACGGGATCTGTAAATGATGAAGCAAGATCAGGACGACCGTGTATGTCAGATCTTACCGTGAATGCAGTACGCGGAATTATCACTGAGTAGCCACGTACGTCCGTTCGTGCTGCATCACGCAGACTCGGCCTCCCGACGTCATCTGTGCACAAAATTCTGAAAGTTAATTTGCAGAAAAGCTATCATTTGCAGGTTTTACACGATTTACACGAGGAAGATTTCCCTCGTGCTGATCTCGTAGAACAAGTCTGGAGTGATAATTTAATGGACAACATTCTCTTTAGTGATGAAGCCACTTTCACGTGTGGAAAAGTAAATCGCCATAACTGTCGAATTTGAGCAGATGAAAGACCGAATGATTTCGTCCAAAGTTGGGATGGGTTTAACAAAATCTAAGGTTTATGGTCCTTTTTTCTTTGCTGAAGCTACAGTTACGGGGCTTATTTATCTGGATTATGTTGCAGCAATTCCTTGAACTTCAGCTGATTGGGGATAGGATTGTTAGTACCGTCGTCTATCAACATGGTGGTGCTCCTTGTCACTATGCCAAAATTGTTCAGGATTATCTAAATGGACGTTTTCCAAATCGCTGGATCGGACGCGGAAGCAACAGACCTTGGCCAGCGAGATCACCAGATTTAACCCCTTTAGATTTCTTTGCATGGGGCTTTATCAAATCGCACGGCTATCAGACGAAGATTACGAGTCTTGAAAACTTACGTACACGAACTGCTGCAGATAACACAACCCCGCAAATGCTCCAGAATGTGTTTAGAAATGCTGCGGAACGATTTGAGCTGTGCAGGGATACTGATGGGCGTCACGTCGAATCCTACTCTTAATTATTTAATAAATGTTACCACTATTATTTTATGATTGAATTCCATATAATTTCCAAGTGCTTCACAAGAATAGATCCTGACTTTATGTACACCCTGTATATATATCATTAATCCTGTATACACCATCAGTTCACACTTCTATAAAAATTCACACTTACGCGAGCCATGCAGCCAGTAGATCAGAAGCTGCATTAAAAATTTTAGTCGCTTTAGCAGTGTTGAACAGAACCGACTTAGCTTCATAGTTTAAAATTTCAAATCTTAGGGAAACTAATGTCTTGGTCTCCAGACTAATTTGATCCAAGGCTTTGGGTACTCCGACGCCTTTTCAACCCGATTTAAAAAGTGTGCAGGAATTAATGTAATTTTATTTTACGCTGGCAAAAATGAAAAATATGTTAAGCATGGCCAATTGGCCATTACTTTTATTCGAGGTAGATTTACAAATAGACGCAAGAACGAAAATTGTTTAAAAGGTGCCTCGTTTATTCCGAGAACCCACTACGAGAATTATTTAATAATAATTTTAATCCTACCTATAAAAATTCTTGAAAAAGTAACAATTGCAATTTAAATGTTTTCATTTGGCACCGTCATTAAAAAATACCGCCCTAATTTAAGAGTGGCATTCAATTAGAGGAAAAAAAGCTCTTACAAAAACATTTCTGGGACAAAAAACCAAAGTTATTTCAAAAGATCTTTAAATGTCCTAATTTGCAACTAAACTTACTTTTTGAAGCTTATGAAAAAAATCCAAATTTAGCAAAACATCTCGTCCAAATGCAGCAAAACTTCTCCTGAAAGTGGTGTCCGTTAATGAAAAATCTTAGTAACAATAATAACTATAAAAATTAAAATTTATCAGATAGAGCTAATAAATATCCACATAATATTTGAGACAGGGATAACAAATTCATCATTGAAAGTTACATTACATAATTATCTATAGACTGTCCGTCTTACCTATTCTCCACACAGCAACGCACAAAACTGGTACCTAAAAAAAAATTCAGTAATTTTATAATCAAACATTCCATAATTACGTCCTTCCGAAAACGCATTATTTTTGAAAGGGTGCAAAACAAAGTTTAAAGGTTTCGTGAAATTTTGTTTTTTGGTAAAAAATTGCATTCTTAAAGTAATTACCGTCCGGCCCAGGAGCAGCTCGCAGGTAGGCACTGTGGAACTGCAGCACCCCCATGATCTTATGATCTTTATATTTAAATATTTAAAATAGCCTCAGATTGTTTTTTTTTATTTCAATGAACGAGTTTTTAAATCAGATTATATCCTTTTTCCCTTTAACTGTTTCAATGCCGAACGAAAGAATCATGAAAGTAGCTTCAGCCTTCCCGTGGAACTGCGTACTTAACAGTTCCAGATTTTGTTCGAAACGCTCGAAACCTCGGTGGCGGACGTACGAAGTACGAGTCAGAATCGCGGGTTTAAGAGGATCCAAAGCACTGTGGACAGAGCAGTGCCGATTTGTTTGTTTGACGTGGTAGTTGTGTTGCTGTATCGTTTGCTAATTCGAAATTTAATTTTCGAATTGCATTTATCAATGATTTATTTATTTATTTTTTGTCGTGAGATTGAAGTTGATTATATAATAATTGGATTATTTACAATATGTAGCTTTCATTTCTTAGAATATTTTTTCACTCAGAATAAAAACAGAAGAATGGAATTTGTTTATAAGTAAAATTTTTGGCAAATTCGAAATTACCCGTTAAGCGTAAGTACACTATAATTGATTTTATGATACTATTTTACTTACTTTTGACTGAGTAGTTATCTATTTATCTATTCGACTCTCATACATACATACATATATATATATATTTTTGACAATTTTTCGCAATTTCTGAGGCAGCACCCCCATAACAGTCACGAGCCGCCACTGGTCCGGTCATGTTCTGTAAATTCAGAAGACCAAAAGGGATTTTCGTACCACTTCAAAGCATGTCCCCTCCCTCCGCCACGAGGTGCCTCGTCCATTTTTCCTCACTCGCTTTCGAAACAGCTGCAAAATACAAAGGCAACCATGAATACAGAGTTTAAAACCCAGTTTTAGTATTCAGGGGATGAAAAGTCAGTTCAAAGGATCGTCCCCATCACAGTAAGACATCTAAGGAAGATTTTATCATCATATATCATTCCAAATTAAAAAAGGGACCTCTTGCCAAATCAAATTTGAATAGATTCCGTTCAAACATAGTGGCACTTCTTGGAAAGAATTTTGGCATTAATGACCCGAAGACGCGGTTATTCAAAATTCAAATAATTTCATTTGACATTGCGTAACTTTTGTCTACAAAATTCAATTGAAGGTAAAATTTTGTCATTTCGAATGTGGAAGACTTCCATTTTAGCCTGAACTGAAAACTTAAAAATTTACCGTGTTGCACCATACTGCAGTAGTGGTGGTTGTAAAGGATTCACCACAGCAACTCCAGCGAGTTATGCCTCGGCAAAAGCTAATTCGAATTAAGTCAATTCATTGTTTGGTTTATCGCCCAACTTCCAAATCAGTGTGTTTCCCATAGTTGAAATCAAATCCTTTCATTTATACATCCTTAATCATCACAAGACGAATCTTAATCATGGACAAATTAATGTAGACGATTGTCCATATACAAATACACGAACAGTAGTAAATACTAACATTAGAAGGGTAACGCGCTGAAACGTGAATATAGATGTTAAAGATAATAGAAGCCGATTAGCGTGTATTAAAAATTTAAAAAAAATTTAATTACTTACAATGTCAATTTCCAAAAGACTGTTCGCAAGAACTCTAAAGATTCTGGGAAAAAAAAAAAAAAAAAAAAAAAAAAGCGCCAATTCGTTCAAAGCAAAGCGTGTTTCTCAATAGTAGTAAACTGATCAGATGAATTCATTTGACACTGCGTAACTTTATCCACAGATAATTCAGTTTGGGAAAGAAGTTCCAATTTTATCATCATTTAGACGAGTGGTCGGCAACATCTCACCCGCGGGTCAATTGTAATACGAAATATTACAAGTTATTTTAGTGTCCGGAAAATAGTGTATTTTGATTTAAATTTTGGAAAACGATCCATTATCAAATTACGAAATCAAATTGACCCAGTTTCAAAAAAGGTTGCCTACCACTAATTTAGATCAACGTTAAAAGGCTTAACTATGGCTAGTGATTGAACAATGAAGGGTTAATAAGATCGACTAGGGCACGTGCCCAATTTTTTTTTTTTTTTTCTTCACACAAATCACCACTACCGGAGTAAAACTACGACCCGAGGGGGTCGGGGGTCGCTACCCACCGTGTGAGAAACATTGGACTATTATAGATTCATATGACGTATGTACAGATTAAATTACTTACAGATTACGAGCTGAGCTTCCAATAATTTGTACGTGCCAAAATGGGACATCCTAAAAGAAAAAAAAACCTTAATTCGTTGAAAACTATTCGTTGTAACTACTAAGAACCAGACAATTTCATTTGACACTGCCTAACTTTGTCCACGGAAAAGTTCAGTTGGGGAAAGAAGCTCAAAATTGTATCATTTAAGGAATCACTCGTTTCACAAGGAATGGACCCGATTAATTGGCAAGCTGTTAATACGCCACTTAGCCGATTGCCACCAACTTGGAAAGCATTTTTCCAAAAAAAAAAAAACAATTTTAATCTTGTACCATAATTGAAGTCCACTATTTTAACATTGGTTAAGGTTTAAGATAATATGATTGGTTCAAGAGGGAATGAGCAACTGTTTGAAATTTGAACTAGACCTTTCTGAATACGATCTAACTTAGAGAGAGTCACACTAACAAAACCCAATTGAAGAGCAGAATTATTTTATTGAAGTCTAATCATTAATCATAGTACAAAAATACAATAATTCGGAAGGAAGAGTACCACATTTCCTTGCCAGGGACCACACATTAAGACTGCCCATTCTTTATCATCATTACCCAAGACTATAAAACTAAATATGAAGCAAGCTAAAGACTATTATAAAGCTTACCTCATTAAATGCATCATCTTGGATATGAATTAAATGAATTAAACAGCAATCGGCCCTGCGGGTTAAAATAAATTTTTTTAAAACCACTAACATACATCAATGAATAAGGAAATCGGAATCTATATTCAACATTTTGCTATAAGCAATCTTAAGGTGCCCCAAGATACTTTTCATCCTTTGGTATCAATTTAAGAATTATAAACTTTCTGAACCATTTCGGAACTTGCCTTTTGCAAATGGGCAGTGCTTTTTCAACATGGAAAGAATTCCAGTCTAAACAAATGTAAGAAAATGCAGTATTTTTTTTTTCTTTAAGAACCAAACCATCTTCGTTAATAAGATGTAAAAGCCTTCACAATCTAATCGGGTCGAGACAGGAAATGTTTTAAGGTGAATCATCACACGTGTAACGACCCAACTTTGCGCTGAATTAAAATAACTTTAAACCACTTTTTTTTTTTAAATCTTTAAAAGAGCAGAGAAAATATTCTTGGGAAGCTTCGAAAAGTCGAAAATATTCCCGAAACAAATAAATAATAAACTCCAATTAAATCAGTCCCTCAGCCATTTAAAGAACTATTTCGGCCAAAGTAATTTATCCTCAATGAGAATCGGACATATGTTTGTCAAAATCATCATTCAGAGCTATGAACTATCAATATTGTATGGACAATGTTCATCAACTTACCAAATACAGCGGGAATTTCAAATTTCATTGGATGGTCAAAATCTATTCTGAAAGAAGGAAAAGGAGAGGGAGGTGAATAATCAAGACCGTCAGTGTCGCAAAAAGCTTCGATGCAATGAATTTCAGACGCACATAAGCCATCACAATATTCAGGTGGAAACCGCAAATGTTTTTCTTTGTAATAATCATCATTAGAGATCTCAACCAATATAACGAAGTGTAAAACAAAGTTACCTGAAAAGTTGAACTACTGGTATATCTTGAAACACCAAGAATGAACCTGCAGGAAAATAAAAAATTAGATTTGATGCAGTTAGAGCAGTGCTTTCGAGAGCGCCTAAAAATCAGAGCGCTTAAATGTAACTCAAGTACCATCATAAGTAGCAAGCAAAGTGCATCATTCATAGGTTAAATTTTTAAAAATTATACCAAAATATTAACCAACCTGGCAATTCTCAGCAACACAGTCCATAAATCCATGGGTGGTGATATCTGCAAAGATTTTTTTTTTTTAAATAAGTCCAAAACTTAACTTTCTATGTAATTCAACCCTTTATACCCTACAGTACTTTTAAGTACCATAAATTTAAAAATTCATATATAGTCTGTACTCTCAATCCTGACAGTACTTTACAGTACCAGTCCAAAATAGTATTTTTACCACCACGAGATGGCAGTCTATATTTGTCCTTGAAATTAGAATCCTCTCCAGTCGGGTCTATTCCATGACAGGCGTTGCATTAGGCAAAAGTGATTAGTGCAATTTTTGCTGTAAAACTCCTCACAAAAGGTCGTAAGTATTAAATATAATTTTTTTTTATCTGAATATAGTTAACATTATTATTACCTTACTATAAAATAATATACTAAAGTGGATATAATAGTAAATTGATAGTTTATATGGTGGTACTTTGCAGTACCGTCAGGTCAGATGCGCTCATTCTTTGTTTTCTATTGAAACAAATAGGGCTCACGAAAATAGCTACACTTCTGGGGGCAGGGCATCTTTCTCTGGTTGATTCAAAATGTAACGTTGAACGACCTTATGAGGCTAGTTCATTTGATGACTAAACCTATTGGGAAAACATGAAATCTTTTGAATAATAAATATTTGCTGAAAATAAGAGCTCTCCCCCCTCTCCAAGTCTGGGCTGTGGAGGCTTTTGATCTCTCATATATACATTATATATATAAGTATTATTATTATTATTTTGCAGCATGATGGAAAAGTGAAGTGTGTTATCAAATGAAGATATAGTCGCTGTCCTGGAAGACATTCCAACTGGAGTTGACACCAGTTGAAGATAGCAGCTCAGATTATGACAGTCCTGCAGGCACATCTTTAGCTTCCTGTGGTCTAGTTGGCAACTCATCCACAGCACAAATTTCTGCACTGCAAAATACTGATTGCGAGGATAGTTCAGAAGACGAGCAGGTTCTGGGTACACAGAAAAGTGGAAGAAACGCAATGTGACTATTGTACCAGAATTTGCTTCAGAAACATGGGTGGTTGAGCATATTTTTAGAGATAAAAGCACTTGCTCTGATATTTCCTTGCAATTTGTAGGTAAAAATATTTTAGACAATTCAGTATTTCAGACAAATTTATACGCTAACCAGGGGCAGAGAAACATCCTCCCTTCAAATCTGTGGCAAGGGAGGAACTATATGGGTTCTTAGGAATACAATTTTTGTTTGATTACCACCGCTTACCGGAAACAAGAAACTACTGGTCAAGTGATGTAGACTTTTCTGCGAATGTTGTTCCACAAACTATAACCCGTGACCAGTTTTTGCAGGTTCTATCCAATTTGCATGTCGCTGACAATTCTCGTACTGATAGGTCATACAAGATTAGACCATTGATCAATGATTTGAATGAGAAATTTCAGTCTCACAGGTTACCTGACCAGAACCAATGTATCGATGAAAGTATGGTATTGTTCAAAAGCCGTTCATCTTTGAAATAGTACAACCCAATGAAACCCATAAAAAGAGGTTACAAATTGTGGTGTAGGTCAGATATGTCATGTTATATTTATCAGTTTGATGTCTATCAGAGTAGATCTAACATATCTGAAAACTCTAAAAAACGATTTGGCTTTGGTGGCAGTGTGGTGGAGCAACTTACTAAATCACTGATAGGGAAAAACCACATTGTATTTATGGATTTTTTTTTCATCTGTTGAACTCGAGTATTTGAAGTCTGTAGGTATATGTGCATGTGGTACAGTATGTGCCAACCGCAGGGGCTTACCAAAACTTTGTAATGACAAAGAATTGAAGCTCAATCAAGGTATATCCTTTTTCAAGTGGAGACACAATCGATGTGTTCATTTTTTATCCAATTATCATGGAATAGAAAAATGTACTGTTAGCAGGACTCACAAAGATGGATCTAAATTAGAAGTCATGGCTCCAACAATTGCTAGAGATTACAATAAGTACATGGGTGGGGTTGATAAGGGAGATATGTTGAGAGCACTATTACCGAAATCGAAAAGCAAAAAAATGGTGGCACCGTATATTCTTTGTACTGCTTGAAATGGCCTTAGTAAACTCATACATTGTATTCTGTGAATTGTATAGAAAAATTTCTGTGCTACAATACAAGAGTCAAGTTACTCAAGGGCTTCTAACAAAAGCGAGGGTGCCGCCCAAAAAAAGAGGTAGACCACGAGGATCTACAGAAACTCGTACAGAGTTCGTACAAACTAGAGGCTGGTGAGTTTTGTGCCTCAAAGAAAATTCAGTCAAGTCCACATTCTAAATGTAGTCTATGTAAAGTGTTTTTATGTATAAATGAAAAGAAACTGTTTCTATGATTACCATTATGCTTAGTATTATAATTCTAGCATTACGACTTTTCATATGCATGAATAAATAATTCCTCAGTTATATGGCCTTGTGACCTATCGGTACTTTCAAGTACCAGATATACAGGGCGTTGAAAGTGATGTCCTTTAACAGCAATACAGGCCTAGACCCGCCTTATTTTATTTTGAAACACCTTTGTCAGTTCTTTTGAAATATAAAAAAACATTAATTATACAAGTGCACAGTGACTTTCCGAACACCCTGTATATTATGCCAATAAAACGCAATAAAATTTTTTTTTTATGAACAACCATTATTATAGCAATAAAACACCTTCACGATGTATAAAAATCTCAAAAAAAAAAAAATTAATTTTAAAATTCCGGATATAAGGGAATTAAGTCAGTCAGTCCTCTTGAGCTTAATAGAAAGTATCATGTTCAATCCACAAATTTAATCAATTCTCATCAAATGCTCAAGTGAAAAGCTTAGAGTTCCTAACCTTTCTTTCGACGGAAGTTTCCTCACCAAATTTTATTCAGGATCAAGGTTAAAAGGCGGGGACTTATTTCCATCCAATTCAAGACTACTCATCCTACCACTATTCCTGAAATTAACCAATAGCAATAGTAAAAAACTTCACAAATTTACTACAGTAGATTAAAATTTAAAGCTCAGAAAAATGGCATTTGTCGGTAATCATGCACTCATAGTAGCAAGCACCAAGATATCAAGCATAAATTTAAGGATTAAAAAGGTTAAAAACTTATAAATTCGACTAACATCCTTAATGTTACAGTAAAGCAAAATGTGAATCTTTCAAAAGATACTAACCTTCGGCTTGCACTTTTAGAGAAACTGTTCCTTCATATTCACGTACAGAACCATGGTGCAAGAGCCTAAATCTATGAAAATGAACAATTAGTGATGAAAACTTAATAAAATGTTTTTCCCTCCTTTTTTACATACTTTCACAGAATTTCAAGATGCAAATTATCATCACCACAAATGTCTGATATATTTTAAACTATTACAATTAAATACCTCCAATCTGAAGTCCTGCCATATAGCAACATCTGAAAATGAGAAGGAAAAAAACTTAGGAAACGGCACACTACAGCCTTCAGAAGAGATTAATAGGAATCTAAACTCAGTCAAATGCCTCGTTTGTCACCAGAAAAAGCACGCGGGTTGTGTGCTCTGACTCGTCATCGATCATCATAGTAAAATCCCAAAGTAAATTACTTTCTTACACATTTACTTAATATAAGCACTAATCACACTGAAAAAGGTTTCGGCTATTAAATCTGCATTTCAAAATCTTTGAAATAAATCTATACTAATAATTGTGACGGTCGAACTGCGAACTTCGCGTCTACTATGACCGGCCAGATTTGGAATATCACGACTTAACCTAATCAATCTTCAAGGGCGTACAATTAACATAACCGGATACATACATCTCTGATTGGGGTTGTTTAACCTCCTTCACATCTCTAACATCATGACAGGGGGACCTACAGTTTTACGTGCGATCCGAACCACGGGTCGCTACATAATCTGAACACGGAGGACGGTCTCGCATCCAACTACTACCCAGACCCAATGTCGCTTAACTTCCTGATCAACGGGAAGCGGTGTTACGAATGGCTTCGACTAGCCCATATATTATATATACAAGGCGTCCCAAAAAAATGTACACACACTTTAAATAATTATAAAGGCAGTGTTTATTAAAATACATTTCATTTTCAAAATGTAATAGAATCTACACACATTTAATTGTTTTGTCAACGCCTGTTTTCAAACTGACGTCCGTTCTGGTCCAGGCACTGCTGATAACGCGAAGCAATGGAATCGCAAACATCACGAAACATTTCGTTTGGTATTTGTGTGCATTCTCGTTCAATGGCTGCTCTCAATTCAGCGACTGTTGCAGGTTTTATAGCGTAGACTTTGTCTTTTAAGTATCCCCATAAAAAAGAGTCTAGTGGTGTGAGGTCTGGTGAACGCGGAGGGTATTCTACGAAACCCCTTCGTCCAATCCACATCCACATCGTGCCAAGTACCACTCGCAATACTCCTCTTCGGTCCGGATCATCTTCATTAATAGCATGGACTAATCTTGGAATGTAACTTTTCCATTGACAGCACTTCAAAATGCGTTGGACAGACGATTCTAAAATTCCTACCTCACGACTCGCTTGCCGCACAGATTTTCTTGGACTTTGGTGATACGTTTCCAGTACTCTTTCTTGCTTTGTGGGGCTTGTCGATGTCCGTGGTCTTCCGGAACGCTTCTTGTGGACATTCTGAACAGTTCCATCGGCTTCAAACTTCTCTAATTCGAGTGATGGTAAGTCGCGTTGGTGGATCTGTTTGAAACTCCCTCCTAAACTGTCTTTGCACTTCAACTGCGTTTTCACACTTCCAGTAGCATTTTAGAATGAATTTCCTTTGTTCAAAGCTTAGTCTGACTGCCATTATTAATTCTAATGGGTTTAACTTGGAAAGAAAGAAACATCAATTGAGCTATCAGCTGTTAAAGTGTGTATACATTTTTTTTGGACACCCTGTATATATATATATATGATAAATTTCAATTAAACGTGAAATGAATGAATAATGCAAACCCACAAGAAAAAAAAATTATTCCAAGTCCTTTCGTGTACTCAGAAGTACACCTCATCAGGGAGGGATGACGAGGTTCAACTTCCACCGGGTCAATCCGCTAGTTAATAGAATTGTCAAGATGATACTACTATTGATTAGGATTACTCCTTATAAAATTAAAATTCTACACCCACATTGACCCTTTCTAAACGATCAGAATGTGTTCATACATTCATTTCCTAAAAAGCGATGTGATTTGTATGATAAGTCGTCTCTAACCTCGCTTCTGTTAGAGATACATTACTTCCTGGTGAGTACAGCCCGACTTGTCTTGTAACTCTTATTTTTTATAGTTTAGTTTTAATATTTGTATTCTTTTTGTTTAATTATGTAATATTAATGTCTTCAATTTTAGTATATATCCTGTATTCATAATTCACATTATTTTTAAAAAGGTTCTTCTGAATGCTGGTACTCTCCGATACCACATTGGCGAAGACATTAAAAGAACATTTTGTTAATAATTCATAAGACACACACTTGGAGGCTGTCGGATACATCTCAGCATCCACCAGATTCCTAACTTGAACAATAAGCTATCCTGACCATAGTTATACATCATTTATCTTTTGTCATTTATTTTTTGCCCATTTCATTTAGTCACTTCAACCCTTCATTTAAGTTAATGTCCTTATAGTTTAATTATATATCTGATGTCATAACCATTTAATTAAATAACTTAGTTTTCATTATAAATATAATTTAAATTCTTTTTGTATATTTTCTTCATCCTAACCACTGAGTGTAACTTTTAAATTCCAATCATAAATTAAGAACCTGGTCTTTTTGACAAGAATATAACCCCCAAATTCCCTACAAGAATTTCTTTCAAAAACTGCATAACACTTATTTACAGTAATAAGAATAAATACAAGATAAATTGCACTGCAAATTATTTATTAATTTAACTTAATTACGGGCCAATGTAAACTAATTCCAGTATATATAAAGATTATTGAAATAAGCATCCAGTACAGTATGAAAGAAAGTCAGTGGGTAAAATATATTCTGTCGAATTAATTGTACGCTCTTGGTACTGGATACTTTAATGTTGGCAGTACTTAACCCTACATTTAAAAATTTACTTCATACTCACTCCAGATCTCATTTTCTTAAGCCAATTTTTTGATCCCACAGAAACTACAATAAAAGTTTACAATTAAAAACTTAGAAAGACTAAAGAAAATTTTTATTTAAATATTTAAATTCACAAAGACCAATCAACAATCACCACCAGTTCGTAAGATAGGGACAAAAGACTCCTATAGAGGTTTCATCATTATAAGTAGTTCTTAATACAAATCTTATTTCATACCTTAAAAACCAACAATGGCCTCGAAAATCCATCAAAATAATCTAGAAAATAAAATGCGAATATAAATTTGCGTTTACCAAACTGCTTCCAAACAAATTTTAGTTACATAATCACACTGCCTCTTGGCAATTAAAATCATTGCCCTGCTCCGCCTCAGTGGGTTCTGCTATTGCTAGCTCTGAGACAATGTGAGCAAAAACTATTACGCATTACTTGACATCACGAGAGGAAGGAAACGCTATACTATCTCTGATCAAGGATACTTTTAAATTTAGTTCCATATCATATATATGGCTGTATATGGCTCAGGTTTTCCAGTTTTAAAGCTAAAATTAACATTGAAATGTTTACACGGAGCAGTAGTGCAGACTAGTCCTAGTCTATGTTCTATTGACTAAATTTAGTCAATAACAGTTTGGAAGCATGAAAGAAGCTAGAAATTAAGGCATCGCCGAAAATAATTACAAAAAATATTTCCTAAACAAGTTGGTGTGAGAAAACATACATAAAAACTAAGGCACACATTCACACCCGCATCCTGATGGATCAGCACTCTTGCACATGGTTAAATTCTACACCTGCGTGGCTTTCACTACATTAAGAGAAAAAAAATATTTACCTCTCGAGAGATCATTCATAGAAAATTGGGAAGACCTGAAAAATTTGAATTATTAAAAACTAGTAAAAAAAATAAATTATTATTATTAAAGGACTTTTGAGGAGTCAGATGGCGGTTCTATTTGTCTACAACAAAGTATTTCAGAACAGGTCTGTGAACAATCATCATTTTAAGGACCAAAAAAAATTTTTTAGTTGATTTTTCGAAAATGGAGATTTCACTAAGAGGGAATATTTTACCCGCAACTTATAACAATGCTTACATTGAGAAGACTGACAAAATTTGAGTCATTGCTCAACCTACGCTATTAAGATAGCCTCCGCTTTTATTTTTTAAGGTTCCTTTCACCACGACCCAACCAATCACTCCAGAACAAAGTTTTTGGCAAAGCCTACAAATACTACAAAATAAAAAGGCATTGGGGAAAAGATTCTTCAATTGTCCTAAATTATTTTAATATAAAAGGCCGAAACAGAATTCACAAACTATTCAAAATTAACTTTACTTATATGAACGACTCATCCGCAGGCCAAGACAAACATTTCCTGAAAGCTACTCTGCTTAATTTACTTTAAATAGGCTACAAACGGCAACAATGTAATGGCGGGGGGGGGGGGGGGGGTTACCCCTTCGCACCATCCGAAATCATATGACGGAGGGGGATCCGAACCAGGGGTTGCTACACGATACCCAACTTTAACCCGACTCATGACTTTACTTCTCTGATCGACGGGAAGTGGTTACAAACAGCCACAGCCACGTTAATGCGTTTATTAATTATCAAACTACAGTTCTTTGTCAGACACTTAAAATTACAGTTGACAGTGATGCGAGAAAATTTCAACTTACCAAAGGCAACAACAACACTACTTCTATTGCTGCATCGACAGTTTCAGACAGACCCTGTTTTTGAGTTAAACCATTAACATTAGGTATAATTAAGTCGTCTTCTATATGCTTCCAAACATATGATCAGATACAGTCTAGCAAAAGAATAATCAGAAAATCATTTTGATGATCCTAATATATATTTATCATCATGAACATGAACATTGGAAACTAGCAAAAATCCTCCTATTACGTTACCTTTCAAAGAGGGGCTGCCACCTCTGCTCTTGCCTATAAACATCTTCAACTAAAAATTACTGAAAATGAAAAAGAATTATGCAGTTAAAATTTGGTCAACCACAAAAAGCCGTGTAGCCAAAGACGCTTAAAATATCAGGAAATTTTATTTTTTTAAAGTTTTAAAATTAGTTATGTGGAATATCTGCAACATTGTTTCAATTTCCATCGCAAATTAGACAAATGACGCAATAAATACTAATTTTAATACAACTGGGGGCAACCAAGCAAGAGAGAAGCGACAGCTGGTTATAATTGTCAATAAAATTTAAGCAAAGGAAATACAGGATACTCTACATAAAGTAACGTGTATGGCTATTCAACTAAGGCTATATATAATTAGTTTCAGGTTATATCAGAAAGCGCAGTTTCCCTTCAATCCTTTTGCGTGTGGCAATAAGGTCTAAGGGCCAGTCTACATTTTGACTAGTTCAATACCCATGCGCGACTCATCACCTATTAAGTTATACCACTTACTAGCCATACACACTATGAATTATATAATTCAATATAGGGTAGCAGGATCAAACATTTTCCAGTAAATATACATTAACGCAGAAATTGCTTAAAATATTGAAAACTTAAGTTACAAATTACGAATGACCAAATGATAAATTAGTAATAGCATCCAGGATACCAAAACTTTAGCTCATTATAGGTCAAACTGCAAAATCCGACTAGATGCAATTAACCAGAAAAAAAAAAATATATATACACATATATATATGATGAATAAAACCACGAAGGAAAGGAAACACAAAATGGTGCTCAAGCGCTTTCGTCTAATGACATCCTCAGGAACACTGAAGTATATAAAAAAAGGTTAAGCCTATATATAGGTTACAGAAAGAAAAAAAGAAAAATAAATACACACACACACACACACATATATATATATATATACATACATATCTATATATACAAATACATACATACATACATATATATACAATAAACAGAGAAGTAAAAATAATAAAAAATTAAAAATTAAAACCTTAAAGGATTACCAATGAGGCGTACAGATTGTAAGGAAAAATATCGATTTTTAGCACAAGATCAAATGGATTATAAAAATACAAATTTATACTGGGACTCTGCCGGGTTTTAACACAATGCTGCCTATGGTCAGGTTTCGATATATATAAAAAAAAAAAAAAATGCAAATTAAAAGTTAATCGATTTTTAGCACAAGATCAAATGGATTATAAAAATACAAATTTATACTAGAACTCTGTCCGGGTTTTAACACATTTCTGCCTATGGTCAGGTTTCGATATATATAAAAAAATAAAATGCAAATTAAAAGTTAATACAGTAGAAGACAAGTTTACCAAAGATTTAATGTTTTACACTTCTTATCTAAGTCTGCTTTAAAGGAATTCAACATAACAGGATCGAGTTGAAAAAGACCTTTGCTTATGTTGAAGTTATTTGAAAGTTGGATAATGGCAGACTCAAGAATATTTCTATTAACAATGTTGCTTGAATGGAATAAAACTGAAGCATTATTCCAATCAATACAGTGGGCTAACTCTGACAAATGGACAAAAAGGGCACTGGACAACTGTCCTGTTCTAACGGAATATTGATGCTGTTTTATACGTGTGTGCAAATCCTTTCCCGTCTGACCTATGTAAAAGGAATCACATTGTTTACAACCAATTTTATAGATAATGCCTGAATTATTGGTAGGGCTATTTTTTACTATGATATTTTTCACAATATTGTTATATGAAAATACTACATTAATATCCAAAAGTTTAAGTACATTAGCAATGCCTAAAAAGCCCGGGAAAAATGGAAGTACTAAAATATTTTTTGACAAAGTACGAGTGTTAATATTGACACGATAGAAAGTTCGTTTTGCCTTGTTGAGACAAGATTCCATAAACGCAGATGGATAACACAAATCACTTCCAATACCGTTGATTTTTTCCAATTCGGCATCGATGTATTCCGGACTGGCGATCCTAAGGGCGCGGAGAAACATTGATGAAAATATGGCCTTCTTAATGGGGGTATCATGTCCCGAGTAAAAGTGTACGTAGGACAAATTGTTTGTCGTTTTCCGAGATACTAAACTTAAAACCTGGGCTTTCCCTATGTACACACACATCCAAAAATGGGATTGAATTGTCTTGCTCAACTTCTAAAGTAAACTTAATGGAGGGGACTTGATCATTTAACTGAAGGAGGAAGCTATCCAGGTCACGATTCATGGGCCAGATACACAAAATATCGTCGACGTACCGCAACCAAGGGATGTTATTAGCTCGGTGGGCTCTATTACTTATAAACTCTCCAAATGGCTTGTCAAAGTCTTGTCCCCCATTCTCGGAACTATCTCTGATTCACATGTAAAAAATTCCATGGATCTTACGGAAAAATTGAATAATGTACGTACTGAAACTAACGATAAATTGATTAGTTTTGATGTTTGTTCATTGTTTACAAAAGTGCCGATTGACGATATGCTTGACTTTCTCTCCCAAGAATTACATAAGTATGACCTGCCACTACCTTCACACATTGTTTTGGAACTCATTAAGCTTTGCATCAAAGACTGTAAATTCACTTTCAATAACGAGTATTATAAACAAGTTTTTGGGATGGCTATGGGCAACCCCTTATCGCCCCTCCTCTCCAATATTTATATGGAGTTTTTCGAAATTACCTATATTCCGAGAATCCTGGGGGTTGGCATCCCTTGGTTGCGGTACGTCGACGATATTTTGTGTATCTGGCCCATGAATCGTGACCTGGATAACTTCCTCCTTCAGTTAAATGATCAAGTCCCCTCCATTAAGTTTACTTTAGAAGTTGAGCAAGACAATTCAATCCCATTTTTGGATGTGCGTGTACATAGGGAAAGCCCAGGTTTTAAGTTTAGTATCTATCGGAAAACGACAAACAATTTGTCCTACGTACACTTTTACTCGGGACATGATACCCCCATTAAGAAGGCCATATTTTCATCAATGTTTCTCCGCCCTTAGGATCGCCAGTCCGGAATACATCGATGCCGAATTGGAAAAAATCAACGGTATTGGAAGTGATTTGTGTTATCCATCTGCGTTTATGGAATCTTGTCTCAACAAGGCAAAACGAACTTTCTATCGTGTCAATATTAACACTCGTACTTTGTCAAAAAATATTTTAGTACTTCCATTTTTCCCGGGCTTTTTAGGCATTGCTAATGTACTTAAACTTTTGGATATTAATGTAGTATTTTCATATAACAATATTGTGAAAAATATCATAGTAAAAAATAGCCCTACCAATAATTCAGGCATTATCTATAAAATTGGTTGTAAACAATGTGATTCCTTTTACATAGGTCAGACGGGAAAGGATTTGCACACACGTATAAAACAGCATCAATATTCCGTTAGAACAGGACAGTTGTCCAGTGCCCTTTTTGTCCATTTGTCAGAGTTAGCCCACTGTATTGATTGGAATAATGCTTCAGTTTTATTCCATTCAAGCAACATTGTTAATAGAAATATTCTTGAGTCTGCCATTATCCAACTTTCAAATAACTTCAACATAAGCAAAGGTCTTTTTCAACTCGATCCTGTTATGTTGAATTCCTTTAAAGCAGACTTAGATAAGAAGTGTAAAACATTAAATCTTTGGTAAACTTGTCTTCTACTGTATTAACTTTTAATTTGCATTTTATTTTTTTATATATATCGAAACCTGACCATAGGCAGAAATGTGTTAAAACCTGGACAGAGTTCTAGTATAAATTTGTATTTTTATAATCCATTTGATCTTGTGCTAAAAATCGATTAACTTTTAATTTGCATTTTTTTTTTTTTTTTTATATATATCGAAACCTGACCATAGGCAGCATTGTGTTAAAACCCGCAGAGTCCCAGTATAAATTTGTATTTTTATAATCCATTTGATCTTGTGCTAAAAATCGATATTTTTCCTTACAATCTGTACGCCTCATTGGTAATCCTTTAAGGTTTTAATTTTTAATTTTTTATTATTTTTACTTCTCTGTTTATTGTATATATATGTATGTATGTATGTATGTATGTATTTGTATATATAGATATGTATATATATATATATATATATATATATATATATATATATATGTGTGTGTGTGTGTGTGTGTGTGTATTTATTTTTCTTTTTTTCTTTCTGTAACCTATATATAGGCTTAACCTTTTTTTATATACTTCAGTGTTCCTGAGGATGTCATTAGACGAAAGCGCTTGAGCACCATTTTGTTTCCTTTCCTTCGTGGTTTTATTCATCATAAATATTTTTCACGTGTTACCTTCGTGAAATAATTTTCACATATATATATATATATATATATATATACACACTTTTTTTTTTTGTATTGGGGCGTTTACCGCCACTTCCCGCTATATGGTAGCGGATATCATGGCGAGGCGGAATACGAGAAAGAGAAACGGAGACGGAGCAAAGGCACTAGAAAAGGGAGAACAGCGGACTACAGGTGAAGTGTGTGTATATATATACAGTATATACAGGTCGTCCGATAAGTGAGTGGCGATTCCATGTCAGTTAGCAGTGTACTAATATCTTTGATATCTAGTAAGTGTATGCTTTTTTCAATTAAGCTAGCTTCACATTAAATCCAAATTTTTTATTTTGCAGTAATTCATGTTTATTCCCGTTTGTTTTGGTTTTTCATTTTTATTTTTATTATTGCTAATTATTGGGGTTGCAATGGCTGAGGTAGACGCACGTGTTGATAAAATTTATGATGAAAGTGCCTACACATATGAAGCACGGATATTAGCAGCAACATGGTAGCATGAATCTGGAAAACCAAGCATTGCATGAAGGTAGTACGCGAAAGGTTTGAACAAAGATTTAATGATGTGCCGCCAAAGGGCGAAATTACTAGAAAATGGGAACACAAATTATTCACAACTGGGATGATAACTGATAAAAAACGCCGTGGTCGCCCCAAAGCAAGAGCAAGATTGGAAGATGATGTTCAAGTGTCAATTCGACAATCGCCAACCAAAAGTATTCGTAGGCGTGCATCTGCATTAAATGTTCCGAAATCAACACTGCATGATTTGTTGAAAAAAGACTTGCATTTTAAAGCTTTCCGCCCAACTTCCGTTCAGTTTTTATAGCCACAAGATAAAATTGTCAGAGATAATGCTTGTCAACAAATTCTTGAAGCTTTTCCAAGTAAAGCCGAGAGAGATCGTACGTTCTTCAGTGATGAATGTGCCCTTTATGGCAATGGCAAAAGCAAATTTTCGTTTTTTTGGTCGAAAGAAAATCCTAATTATTATGATCAAGTAAAACAGTATCCCCCTCGAATCATGATATGGTGTGCAATATCAGCGCATTGTTTAATTGGTCCATTTGTGTGCACTGGTCGAATTACTTCAGGAAGTTATATCGACATGTTGGAGGACAGATTTCTACCCGCTTTAAGAAATACGAATATTCGCAACCCTATTTTTCAGCAAGATGGTGCTCCAGGACACACCGCTTTCGCTGCGCGCGAGTTCCTAGACAACATTTTCCTGGCAGATGGATCGGAAAGTATGGTCCTGTACCTTGGCCTCCACGAAGTCCGAACTTGACTACCCCGGATAATACCCTCTGGGGAATCCTCAAGATGCAGATTAATGGCCGTGAAAATCAAAGTGAATCTGATCTGACAAAAATCGCAGAAGTTGTGTTAAGTGACATCAATGAGGATAAAGAACTTTTACAAAAAATGTCAGACAGGACATGGAGACGCATACAGCTTGTTGTTCGTGTAAATGGCAATCAGGTTGATCCCTATGACAATTAATTATCGAATTAATTGTAAGTTTAATAATAATAAAATTCCTTCGAATAAAATTTATTATCCTTTATCTTTTATTTATAAATTGTTCCCGAATCGCAACTCACTTCTCGGACGACCTGTGTATATATATATATTTTTAGTGCTTTAGCCTGAGCAGTCTTATTGTGGGTAAATGTACGATTTCCATTGGAGCCTTTTGAAATATTGAACATAGCTCACAGACCCCAGGTTGGGAATCACTGATCTAGACCACCGATTCGTACTTAGTGTGGTACATATCTCAGCGAGGCAGTGGGTGAGTGGTGTTACTGAGTTGGGGATGATATACCAGGGGTGGGTGTAGCGTTCAGTTACTGGGGAGTGGGTATGGGGGGCCTGGTCTCAAACCCGTTGAAACAGGTGGGAATAAGTGAGGAAACAGGAAATCGCTTCCTCCGAAAAATGTGGGCCCTCAGCGAGCATGAATTGTAGACGCTCAGGTATGGGAGTTTCGGCCAAGTGAGGGAAAAAGCTACAACGAAGAGGGGACAAGTTTGGACATTCGACCAGTAGATGTACGACAGTGATGGGAGTATGACAGGTAGGGCAGAGCGGGGCTGGCGATTTAGCCATTAGGTGACCATGAGTAATGCGTGTGTGTCCTATGCGAAGATGGGCTATAATCACTTCTTTATGTCGGGACCGGTGGAAGGAGGAGGCCCAGTATCCTACTTGCGGTTTGATCTTATGAAGTTTGTTTTGTGTGGCCTTGTCCCATTCCCGTTGCCAGATGGAACGGAAATGGGAGCGGAGAGTCGGGAAAAAGCCTATCCCTTCAATTAAAGGTTCTCAATATCTGACCTGTTATTCTCTTTGCTCTGTTTACTGCCATCTTATTTTATGTCTCAAATTTCGCATCCTGTCATTACAACCCCTAAATCTTTCGCTCTGGAATTTCTCTGAATTTCCTCTTCATTTGGGGTATAATATTTCATGGATTTTAGGTCTTCTCTTTTTCCATACTGTAATAGCTGAAATTTTTCGATGTTAAACTTCATATTATTGTCTTCCGTTCACTTGTAGATTCTGTTCGTCGGTTTCTAGATATCCTATATCTTCTGGGTTTCTTATTTTTCTACTGATCTTTGTGTTATCAGCAAAAGATTTACTGTGCTCTCTCTGGTAACGTCCTCATCTATGTCAGTTAGCATGATTATGAATAGTAGTGGAGCTAATACCGTTCCTTGTGGTACCGAGCTGAGGACCTCTGATTCTGAAGAAGATACTCCTTGTACTGTAACGACTTGCTGCCACTGCCACTCACTAAGGAAATTATATACCCATTTCCCTACTCTTCCTGTTATTCCCATATAGGGCCTATTTCAGTTTGTATTATGATCCCATGGTCACACTTGTTGAATGCTTTAGCAAAGTCTGTGTATAGTACATCATAGTTTTCATTACTTTCAAGTGAATCAATAATAATGTAGTGTTCCATTAGTTGTGATAGGCATGATCTGCCTGACCAAAACCCGTGTTGGTTATCATTGAAGTTTTCTGAGTTTCCAAAAAATCAGATTTTCTGTCTAACTGTCCTTTCAAATATTTTAGTGAGATGAGATGTAAGCAATACTGGCCTATAGTTTTTGGCCTCAGATCAATCTCCTCCTCTATATATTGGGCCTATGTTCGTGCTCTTCAGGATGCCCAGTATTTCTCCCGTGTCTAATGATAGTCTCCATATCCAGTATAGGGGCTCAGCGATTGCATTCTTGCAGTTTTTGATGTGTGGCATTCCATTTATCCAGTCCTGCCACCGTGTGTGTTTTTAGTTTCCCTATGGCTTGTGTAATATCATCGGTCGTGAAGTCAAAATCCGTGATACTTTCCCCTTGTGGTGGTTCTTCAAAGAACGCGTTTCTATCGCATATCAATTTGTCAGTTTTTGGGATACCGAAAGATTATTTGTACTGAGCTCTTAATATTTCAGATACTTCTGTTAGATCATCAGATAAATCGCATGGTTTTTCGATTTCTTTATGAAATTATAGAAGTACAGGGCTATTCAAAATGATTAATCCGATTTCAACTGAGAATACTTCCGTACCTATCAACCGTGCATCAACTGGGCATACACCACATGAAAGAGGAAATATCCGAGTTTTACAAGATCACCGCGAGGGCTCCAAAGTCACGCCGTGGCCTAGCCTAGCAACAAACAGTGTGAAAATGTCATCCGCACAGCAGAAGGCGTTTTGTGTGTTGCAGTTTTCGAGCTGTAAATTGGTAGTCAAAATGCAGCGAGTGTTTCGTCGACGTTACAGAACAGATCCACCCAGATCCAGCCCACATCTTTGGATGAGCTCCGAACTCACATTGTTACTGCCGTAGAGTCAGTGACAACGGACATGCTGGAGCGAGTATGGGAGGAATTCGACTATCGTGTCGACGTTGCTCGTGTAACTAGGGGAAGTCACAGAGCATTTATGAGGAGAAAATTTGGACAGTTTTTCTTTTGGTTGATGTATCAGAAATCATTCTGTATTTGTAACATTAAAAAATATTCTCATTTGAAATCAGGTGAATCATTTTGAATAGCCCTGTACTTTGAGTTAGCCTTTATCGCTTGTATAGTCATCTTTTTCTGTATGCTTCTCGATTAGTTCCTGTATGATATTTATGTGATGTTATCTTTACAATTACTTAATTTTGCAGTCAATTTCGGAACAATGCCCTCTTCTGTCTTTCGAACCTGCTTCTCTTTCCTCTTTGTTGTATCTTTGGGACATGTTTTTCCACAATTCCTAATGTCTTCTCGAAAATGGTTTTCCAATCTATTACTTCCATGCTGGATGTCACATCTTCCCAGTTTATAGCTTTGGAGTGAAAATTAAAAATTTATAATTTGCTTCTTTCTGTTGTGCGTGTTCTTTCCTTTCCTGTTGCCTTTATATTAGTTATTATTTCAATGATGTTGTGGTCTGATATCATAGTTGGGGATATTTCTACATCAATTAAATTAGTTTGTAAATACCAAATCTAGGCAGTTGTTTTTTCTTGTTTTCTGTTATTTCTTGCATTAACAAATTCATCAGCTAAAGCTCTTAACAGACACTGCTCAGACAAAGTAAACGGTCAAATGACTGGCAAACCTATTTAAATGCGTAACAGAGTGTACAAGTCATGTTATAACCCTCACGTTGTTTTTACAGATCTGAGTGAATTATGAATTAGCAGTTATGAAAGACCTGTCAGACTTCCAAAGAGGGCAAATTGTCGGAGCGCGGATGGCTGGTGCATCAGTGACGAAAACCGCTCAGATGTTCAATGTATCCAGAGGAACTGTCTCTATGGTCATGTCTGCATACCAAAACCATGGAAAGACAAGCACCGACAAATGCAATAGTGGACGCAAGAAGAAGCTGTGTGATCGAGACCGCCGGGTGCTAAAGCGCAGTGACAAAGAACCATAAGACCACAGCTTAACCAGCATCTTGCAAGCCCGGTATCGACCAGAACTGTACGTCACGAGCTCCATGGAGCTTGATACCATGGGAAGGCTGCAATTGCCAAACCCTTCCTTTCGCACATCAACATTGAGCGGCGCAGAAAAATGTGTAATGTCCAGAAGAATTGGTCAATGGAGCAGTGGAAGAATGTAGTCTACTCCGACGAATCCTCCTTCACGCTATTTCCATGTTCCGGTCGAGTTTACATCTGGAGACAGCCTAAAGATGCTTATGACCCCGACTGCCTGACCCCAACCTTTAAGCATGGAGGCGGATCTGTGATGGTTTGGGCAGCAATATCGTGGAATACTCTTGGCCCAGCTGTAGTACTGCATGGTAGGGTTAACGCCCAGGTCTATCTGTCAATATTGGCTGACCAGGTCCATCCCATGGTCCAAACGCTGTTTCCCAATGGCGGCGCGGTCTTCCAGGATGATAATGCACTAATCGACACAACTGGGGTCGTTAAAAACTGGCTTGAAGAGCATGTTAGTGAAGTAGAACGCTTGGATTGGCCTCCACAATCCCGGGATCTTAACATTATCAAGCATCTGTGGTGTTAGTTGGAGCAGCAGGTCAGAAGCCGATTCCCACCGCCGGCGTCTTTGGAGGAACTGGAGCAGGGTTTGCTCGAATGGCTCAGGATTCCTCTAGCCACTGTCCAAAAGCTGTATGAATCAATTCCCCGACGCATTTCAGCTGTTATGCCGCTAAAGGAGGACCAACTCCATATTAAGAATAAAAACCGCCATTTATCAAGGTGTTCATATTATTTTGTCCAACCCCTATATATATTTATATATATATTTATATATATATATATATATATACCTGCACACATTTCATTCAACACTGCCTTTGGGATAAACACATCACTTCCACATACATAGACACACTTTACACTGGGATTAGGGAACCTCTGGGCGAGGATTGAGCGGCTGTCAGTTTTTCAACCCTGGAGGTTACTAACAACATGACCCATCTTTCCTTGGGTTGATACGGGAATGCCCAGTGAAAAATATATATATATATATGCTTACTGTATATATCTACCATATAGGTATAACTTGAATGTGTAACTTATTTTTGTCTGTTGTAATTCTATGAGGGTCTTGGAGGCCTTAGCAGTTTCCTCCTTGGTGAGGTAGTACAGTCTTCCAGTTGCAGTAGATGCCTCAGAATATCTGGTTGATGAGGAAAAAAAATGGGTTGGGACCATGAGGATGAAAACATTTTTACTTCCCTCTTCTCAATTGTTTTGTCTAAAATGCATGCTAACCACCAAAGGTTATCATATACAGCAGTGACAAAACCATGTAGTTTCTCTTCATGTATAAGTTCTTCACTGACTTTCTCAATACGTGAATATCCTGATGCTGAGAAATGCTTAACCTCTAGAGAAGTTAATGAAACTGGTTTTAAATGGTGTATTTTCTGAGTAGCAGCAATTATTCTTGCTTTTGAATGTAGAGTTTGAAGGAGAAATTCATTTTCATAATCTTCATTGATTGAAAAATTTGGTGCAATATCATCATCTTTGGTAAATATATACAGCTGTTATGCAGTTAAGGATTTGTTTATCATAAGGAGGTTGCAGACTAGCTTTAGCAGCTAACCTCTCAACAATGCCTCCTACACCATCACATGGTCCCTTCCCATGGATTGTTGTGAAAAAATTCCACTTTGCATCAATTCCAGTCATCTTTGTGGTGGCAAAGATTCAGAAAGTTTTTGCAGTTTCTATATTGTCCAGCACAGTCATCTGAAAAGTATATGATTTTGTTGATGGATGGGAGGTTCTCTTTTATGAAGTTTATGAGATATTTTGAAACAAATGTACTGCAACTCTTATTAATATTGCACTCGGATATGACAACAAAGCTTAGGTGAGCAATCTCATTTTGCTTTTTATATACAAAACAAATGGATGTAGAGTTGCCATCTGATTATTCCAGTGAAAACTCTGCACCTCATCTTCGAGAACAAGAGTAATTTTTGGAAAAATCGCACACTACTAGGACTTCACTTGGTTTCAGCGACATTTTAGTTTCGTTGTAATAATTAGCTTGCATCTTGGTCAGGAAATCATGGATTTGGTATTCTTGAAGTTTGCTACAGAAATGTTCAATATATTCATCCGAACTCATGTGAATTGATTCAAGATTGGACCCGTCAGTATTGGTCCACTTCTTGAACTGTACTGAATCAATGCAGTTAAAAATATTTTGGAGCTTCTCTTTCAATGCTTTTCTCTCTCCACATTGTTTATATTCCCTAAGGCAGCACTGCAATGAGGGTGGATTGCACTCAAAGAAAGAATGTCGTATATGGTTGATAGGATTTTCATTATATTCAACTTATCAAATTTAGTTCCTTCAAACATAAGTTTAACATTCTGATCAATGGTACATAATTATTATACATACTGAGTGAGTTCCTGATGTTCCAGCAATAATACATTACTTTGGATGCACCTCTGCAAATTTGCTGAAGCCCACTTTTACCAAAGGATTTCTTTCTTTACAAAGCTGATAGCTTTTTAATTGCATAGCAGTAGATGTTTCTGAAAATGTTTCCCCTCCCCTGAGCTGTCCATAATGCTGACAATCCTTTTCACCGGGCATTATTCTACTGATATCTTCCGAAGATGAAAATGCTTTGAATTTTTCTATAATGTTTTGTTCAATTTTCTTTCCAGGCCAAGGATTTGCAATTGAAATGATACCCATTTCATTAGTAAGCTTTTTGGCAACTGATGCTTTGTGCTTTGTGTTGAATTCTGTAGCTATTTTTCTCACTCCAACTTTTTTGTAATACAGTTACAATTTGTATTCTTTCACTCCTCTTGGTCTGCAAGTTGCTGAATTTCTCCTTCAGTTGATTTAATATTTCATCAATCTTTTTCCATCTTAGTTTTTTCTTTTTCCTGTATTAATATATCTCTTCCAGCAATTTCTTCTAATTTTCTCTTGACTGTTCCTGTAACTTTTGTTATTTTGTGAGATGCATAAGCCTCTCTCAGCTTTCTTGTCTTTATGGGAGTTTCTCCTAATGATTTTAATGAAGGATTTAAAGTTGATAATTGAAATTGAAGTGCTGTGCTTGTTGATGCCTCATTGATTTCAAGTTCATTTTCAGATGAAGATATTTCAGGAATATTACTAGTTTCTTCACAGCAAGAGCTTTTTTCATCTAAAGTTGTTTATTCCGAGAACCCACTAGGAGAATTTTTTTTAAATCCTTTTAATCCTACCTATAAAAACTCTTGAAAAATTAACAATTACAATTTAAATGTTTTCATTTGGCACCGTCATTAAAAAATACCGCCCTAATTTAAGAGTGGCATTCAATTAGTGGGGAAAAAGCTGGTACAAAAACATTTCTGGGTAAAAAGGTGAAGAAATCATTGGGGCAGAAAACTAAAGTTATTTCAAAAGATCTTTAAATGTCCTAATTTGCAACTAAACTTACTTTTCGAAGCTTATGAAAAAAATCCAAATTTAGCAAAATCTCTCGTCCAAATGCAGCAAAACTTCTCCTGAAAGTGGTGTCCGTAAATGAAAAATCGTAGTAACAATAACAAACATAAAAATTTAAATTTATCAGATAGAGCTAATAAATATCCACATAATATTTGAGACAGGGATAACAAATTCATCATTGAAAGTTACATTACATAATTATGTATAGGCTGGCCGTCTTACCTATTCTCCACACAGCAACGCACAAAACTGATACCTAAAAAAAAAAAAAAAAAACATACATGAACTTCAATAACAGAAAAATATACTCTAAACATTAATTCAGTCTAATTTTATAATCAAAACATTTCATAATTACGTCCTTTCAAAAAGGTCATTTTTGAAAGGGAGCAAAATAAAGTTAAATATTCGCCATTTTTTTTTTTTTTTTTTTGTAAAAAATTGCATTCCTAAAGTAATTACCGTCTGGTCATGTTCTGTAAATTCACAAGACCAAAAGGGATTCTCGTACCACTTCAAAGCATGTGCCCCCGTCCCCCTGCCATGAGGTGCCACGTCCATTTTTCCTCACTCGCTTTCAAAACATGCAAAATACAAGGGCAACCATGAATACAAAGTTTAAAACCCAGTTTTAGTATTCAGGGGATGAAAAGTCAGTTCAAAGGATCGTCCCCATCACAGTAAGACATCTAAGGAAGATATGATCATCATATAACATTCCAAATGAAAAAAGGGCCTTCTTGCCGAATCAAATTTGAATAGAGTCCATTCAAACATTGTGGCACTTCCTGGAAAGAAGTTTGGCATTAATGACCCGAAGACGAGGTTATTCAAAATTCAAGTAATTTCATTTGACATTGCGTAACTTTTGTCTACAAATTTCAATTGAAGGTAAAATTTCGTCATTTTGAGCGTGTAAGACTTCAATTTCAGCCTGAACTGAAAATTTAAAAATTTACCGTTGCACCATGCTGCGGTAGTGATGGTTGTAAAGGATTCACCAGAGCAAAATGTGTTTCCCAATAGTGGTAAACTAATCAGATGAATTCATTTGTCACTGCGTAACTTTATCACAGATAAAGTTTGGGAAAGAATTTCCAATTTTATCATTTAGACGAGTGGTTGGCAACATCTCACCCGCGGGTCAATTGTAATACGAAATATTAAAAGTTATTTAAAGTGTCCCGAAAATAGCGTATTTTGATTTAAATTTTGGAAACCGATCCATTATCAAATTACCAATAAATCAAATTGACCCACTTTCAAAAAAGGTTGCCTACCACTAATTTAGATCAACGTTAAAAGGCTTAACTATGGCTAGTGATTGAACAATGAAGTGTTAATAGGATCGACTAGATCAGTGTCAAGATCTTTGGTTGGCGCAACCACTTATCCTACGAGGGTAAGTTTTTTTTTTTTCCGGCAAAAATCACCACTACAGGGATAAAACTACGACCCGAGAGAGTCGGGGGTTGGTACCCACCGTTTGAGAAACATTGGACTAGGATAATATTATAGATTCATATGACGTATGTACATATTAAATTACTTTCAGATTATGAGCTGAGCTTCCAATAATTTGTACGTGCCAAAATGGTATATACTAAAAGAAAAAAACAAACATTAATTCGTTGAAAATAACATTTTATAATTTTGTAACTACGTATTAAGAATCAGACAATTTCATTTGACACTGCATAACTTTGTCCACAGTAAAGTTCAGTTGGGAATAGAAGCTCAAAATTGTATCATTTAAGGATTCACTCGTTTCGCAAGGAATGGACCTGATTAACTGGCAAGCTGTTAATACGCCACTTGACCGATTGTCACCAACTTGGAAAGCATTTTCCAAAAAGTTAAACAAATTTAATCTTTTACCATAATTGAAGTCCACTATTTCAGCACTGGTTAAGGTTTAAGATATGATTGTTCCAAGAGCCGTGCTGAGAAACAGAACCAATGGTACTTGAACCAGCGTACCATGTTTCCAGGCAACACTCCCATTGACAACGCCATACAAAACTATCCAACGAGAAAGGGGTGAAAAGGTGAATGGGGACAATTTAATGGTCAATGCTTAAATATTGGGCAGGCCTGCAGGAACCTCAAATTTGGGGTTCTGAGCGGCATGGTCAGTAAGAATGACTATGAAACCACTTGATGCGGGTTGGAGTTCCAGACTTTATTGTCTTTTGCCACTTCCATCAATACTGATTTAAAGATTTTTAGTTACAAAATATAAACTAAAAATCTCACCACCACTTTCTTTTGCTGAACACCAACTAAAGGGTACGAGAATAAAAATCGCATTGGGTTGTTTAACCTCCTCTGCAACATCTATAAAGCTCGAAGGGACCTACAGCTTTACGTAGAAACCTAACCACGTGTCACTACATAATCAGGATGAGGACGAACAGTCTCCCATCCAATGTCAACTTCACTGATCAACGGGAAGCGTTGTTACGATAAGACTAGAAAGTGATTAATGCGCGTATTTTTGACATGTTAACACAAAGTGAAGATTAATTACTTACAAGATCAGAAGATTTCCCCGCCACACTGAAGTCGCCTAAAAAAAAAAATAAAAAATAAAGACTATTCCTTCGATGCGACACCCGTTTCTCAACTGATGATAAACGAATCAGACTATTTCATTTGACACTAACTTTTTTGTCCACAAAATTATTCAGTCGGGAAAGAAGTTAGAATTATCATCATTTAAAAGCGTCTAAGACGCATAAACCTCGAATATCAGAACTTACATAAATCATTTCTAAGCACTTACCAAAAAAATGAAAATTTCAACGGGTCTCCAATTCAAACGCAGAACCTAGAGAGAAAATAAAATATAACTCTTTCAAGCGATTGATTGACCTTAAATCAAATTTGTTTCTCAGTGCCATGCATGTTGTCAACAGTTCATTCTGCCTCGTTATATTTCATCATAAAGGAAGAGTAGGGAAATTCTTCAACTATTTTAAAGTTGCTTAATACTCGACTAAGCTGTATAAATTGAACAATGGAGGTTGGGGTCGAGCCAAACGAGTCAAATAATTTCACTTACCTCATCCCACCGCAAGAAATGGGTCCCCAAAGGCCTGAAATAGAAAAGTGTGTCAGACTGCATTCATCAAGTACCGTTATCAAGAAGTTCGGAAACACCGCTCAGATCTCATAATCTGAAGCTCACAGAACACTTCCTGAGCCCCATTGTGTGGCGGAGGCAGTGGGAGATAGTCTGAATTGAGTTATGGACTCTGCCACCCGGTCAATTGCACTCAACTAAGCTGGGCACAGGGGCTTACAACCGAAACCAAAGGGAACGCCTCCTCCTAACACCGCAACACCCGCGGCTTTCAGGAGTCCTTGGCAGCCCCCTGGTTAGGGGTTTTCTGGTCCCCCATCCCCCCTTCTCAGGAGGGGTCCTGCAAGAACCTCCTCGCCCTCTCTCTCAGACCTTCCCGGGGAAGACTCGTCTGACCCCCTAAACCGGCCCCCACTCCCCCAAACACATCATAGGGCAAAGGCCTTCTCGCTCGAATTTGTCTCATCAAAGCTTCGTTCACAATAAAAGAACCGGGAAAAATGAGAGAATTACCTTTTAAAACCTTCAATGAAAAGTTCGTTCCTAACGAAAGATCCAACCACGAGCAACCTAAAAAATAAATTTTTATTTAAGGCAGATAGAAAAGTTTGAATTCAAGTACTTGGGGTGAATATTAATAAAACAGTGGGGGAAAAAATTCGTTTAAGAACACTGCCAAATACAAATATTCTTATTTTTTTTTTTTAAATGTTGCTGATGCATGAAACAACTTTTACATAGCTGAGAGGGATTATAAAAGCATTTTTATCTAGCCAAGCAAGATTGAAAAACTGGAGAAATGTAGTTTCCTGCCCAGAAATGCATTGGCTTTAAAATGAATAAATTTATAAGTACCAATCGGGAATAACTTTCCAACAATTTACCCTATTTTGACAAACAACCTATAATATTTACCGGTAAAAATGGTTCAAAGCGCGAATATGGAAGTTCTGCAACAGAAAAATCGTAATTAAGCATTCGTTTGTATCGGTGACAAACTCTCCTCTTATATTTACTTCAGATGGTGATGCATGAAAGTTTAAATCAGGTCTCATACAAGTGGTGTGAAAATATCATCATTGCAATTATTGATTGATACGCGACAATAAATCGAAACGGATTCGATTCAACACTTACCTTAATTGAGGATGTGCACCCATTGCTTTTCCGCCACTGAGCAAATAACGAATCTGTGGACTATGCAAAGGTATAAACATCGCTGAAGAGAAATTCAAAAGCTGAGAAATATTCGAAACTATTAGATATATCCCACAAGGTTCTTAAGATCATGGATAATCATATGTCCCTATAGTTTCATCATCATTTAACGTGAAGAGCAAGTTCGACAGTTTAAGACTTCAAATGAAGAATGTAACATACTGTAGCGCAAGGGTGTACTCCCCCCTGGAACTTGCATTAAATTTTCGCAAAATTTAAATGAAAAAATTTTGAATTACCAATTTCAGCGAGCACAGTACCCGATATAAATGAACATCAGTCTCTGTGCACGGACAATACACTATTAACAGGTAAAGTTATTTGAAAACAAGTTTAGGACATCTGTACGACTACAAGACGTACGCTTCTCAAATTCGATGAAAGTGACTACAGTCAACCCTCGCTATAACAGACCCCATTAGTGCAGATATCGGATAAACCAGACACACCACTGGCGACGTTAACCAGGAAAAGAAGAAGCGTGTGACCCTGTTGATGACCCAGAAACTGGAATTAATCAAGAAGTTAGAGGCGGGTGCTTCGGTGGCCAAGGTGTGCGCGGAGTATGGCGTGAAAAAGCACTGTTTCTGACATTCGTAAGGCCAAGGACAAGCTAACTTTTATATTTTTATTATATTTCATTATTTTCTGTATCATTTATCATGTATCGTGTTCAGCAGTGCACAGTACTGTATATAATATCTCCATTACCGTATCGTATACCGTAGGTTACCAGTACCGTCAGTTATATCGGACAATCGGCTATAACGGACACCTTTTCACCCTATTAGTCCATTATAACGAGGGTTGACTGTAATGGTATCAAATCCTACGTATAAAATTTTATATTCATAACAATTCTTTACTGAAGTCTAATCATTAATCATAGTACAAAAATACAATAATTCGGAAGGAAGAGTAACCCATTTCCATGCCAGGGTCCACACATTAAGACTGCCCATTCTAAATATAAAGCAAGCTAAAGACTATAAAGCTTACCTCATTAAATGCATCATCTTGGATATGAATTAAACAGCAAACAGCACTGCGGGTAAAAATAAACTTTATAAAAACCATTCCATCATTAACATACATCAATGAATATGGAAATTAGAATCTTAATTTAACATTTTGCTGTAAGCAATCTTAAGGTGTCCCAAAATACTTTCATCCTTTGATATCAATTTAAGAATTAATTATAACATTAAACTTTCTGAACCATTTTGGAACTTGCCTTTTGCAAAAGTGGCAGTGCTCTTTCATCATGGAAGGAATTCCAGTCTAAACAAATATGGAAGAAAATGCATTTTTTTTTTTTTTTTTTTTTTAAACCGCCAAACCATCTCTGTTAATTCACATTTGTTTTCTGAATTTGTTCACAATCTAATCGGGTCGGGACAGGAAATGTTTTAAGGTGAATCATCACTTGCATAATAAACCAACTTTGCGCTCAATTAAAAACCTTAAACCACTTTTTTTTAAATCTCTAAAAGAGCAGAGAAAATATTCTTGAAACAAGAAATTAAGACTACAATTAAATCAGTCCCTCAGCCATTTAAAGAATTATTTCAGCCAAAATAATTTATCCTCAAGTCCAAAACTTAACTTTCTATGTAATCCATTTTAAGTCAGTCCTGTTGAGCTTAATAGAAAGTATGTTCAATCCACATAAATTTAATCACAATTCTCATCAAATGCTCGAGTGAAAAGCTTCGAGTTCCTTCCTACCTTTCTTTCAACGGAAGTTTCCTCACCAAATTTTATTCAGGGTCAAGGTTAAAAAGCAGGGACTTCTTTCATCCAATTCAAGACTCGAATCATCCTACCACTATTCCTGAAATTAACCAATGACAATAGTAAAACACTTCACAAACTTACTACATTAGATTAAAATTTAAAACTCAGAAAAATGGCATTTGTTGGTAATTATGCACTCATAGTAGCGAGCACCAAGATTATTAGCATAAATTTAAGGATTAAAAAGGTTAAAAACTTATAAATTCGACTAATATCCTTAATGTTACAGTAAAGCAAAATGTGAATCTTTCAAAAGATACTAACCTTTGGCTTGTACTTTTAGAGAAAATATCCCTTCATAATCACTGCAGAACCATGGTGCAAATGCCTAAATCTATGAAAATGAGCAATTAGTGATGAAAACCTAAGAAAATGTCCCCCCCCCCCCCCTTTTGACATACTCTCACAGAATTTCAAGATGCAAATTATCATTACAAATGTATGATATATTTTAAACCATCACAATTAGATACCTCCAATCTGAAGTCCTGCCATATATCATCATCTGAAAATGAGAAGGAAAAAACTTAGGAAATGGCACACTACAGCCTTCAGAAGAGATTAATAGGAATCTAAACTCAGTCAAATGCCTCGTTTGTCACCAGAAAAAGCACGCGGGTTGTGGTGCTCTGACTCGTCATCGATCATCATAGTAAATCCTACTAAAGTAAATTACTTTCTTACACACTTACTTAATATAAGCACTAATCACTCTTAAAAAGCTTCTCAGCTATTAAATCTGCATTTCAAAATCTTAGAAATAAATCTATAGGGTCATTCTCTGTCAGATCAACCAGGTCCTAACACCCTCATCTCTCAGATTTTGCTGAAATTTGGTTTATAGGGAGTTTGTGGGCCCTGAATCCATTTCTGAAATTATAAGGTCAATCTGACCAACGGTTCAAGAGATGACCTCGGGAAATTTGAGGTCACTTGCGAGGTCACTAACATTTGGCGACCCATAACTTGGGTAATAATGGTCACAATTATATAAAAGTATATATTTAGAATCAGAAAACGACAAGGAATCCAAATATGCAAGTTTTAGAACTCTAGGTTGAAAAATAAAAAAGTTACACTGTAACCAAAATTTGAGGTCATGATTTGACCTCTGGGGTATCAAATGAGAATTTTTTTTTTAAATGTAAAAAATGAAGGCATAGGCATTGGCTATTAGAATCAGCAAAAAAAGTTTGTTTATGTTAGTATTTTTCATGTAACTAACATATAAGTGAACACCATATTCATAAGTTGTGCGTCAATTCTACCTATTTTTTCACACAAGCTCATAATTTGACCTATAGAAATTAAAATTACATTTTTTTTATAGATATAAAAACAAAGGCAAAAAATGTAAAATTGTATTTCACTGCTAATCTACACTGGCAATAATAGTTATAATAGTGAAAGGGGAAGACCTACTTAGAGGATTCATGTGCTAGCCTAATACAATTTTTGCATGCTCGATGCTCTCATCAATTTCTTTTTGTGGAAAAATGTATTGAATTCTGCTGCCTCCTCTTAGGGTAGGACAACTCATTACAGTTAATATATGATGTCCTGGCACTGCACATGAATCCTTGTTTGATGGATAATAATATGCACTTGATCCTGATGACCCAGAGGGATGTAGAAAGTTCACAGTGAAATCATCAAACTCTTCACAATATTCCTCCACAATTCCATACCAAACTTGCATGTCATAAATGCGGCCAACATACTCTCCTGGTTTGACACATTTTAGGTTACCAAGCATTGCAGGTTCATTAGTAAAATGACTTTTCCTTATTCTTTTCTTTTCTCCAATGCCACTTGAAATGGGATACACCATCAGTTCTTCCTTGTTTAGGGGAACAAATCTATGATATTTCTGAGTTCCAGGAATAGCCCTACTATCCTTGAATCGATGTTCCAACCGTTCTTCTGCATCTTTCAAATCAGCTGTAGTTACAAAGAAAAAATTTATCTTCTTGCTCAAGTTTTCTTCACAAAACTGAAACATGTGTTCTGGTGTAAGAATTTGCCTCTCTGTAGTTCTCTGCAAACTGGCACGAGCAGTAGCTCTTTTCACTGTTCCTCCAATCCCATCACATGCATTTTTGCCATGGATGTAGCAAAGAAGTGCCATTCACAAGACAGACCAAAATCCTCTTCATGGTAACAGAGATTTGTGAAGTTGTATCTGTTCTTATATTGGCCAGCACATCCATCTGAGAAACAGTGCACCTTCTTCAATTGTGGGCATCTGAATTTAACATATGTCATAAGCTTCAATATGAATGAGTAAACCATTATAGTGTTGTGTTTTAGTGATGCAGATAAGAAACAGACACTAAAATGGCTAAGTTCCTGGTCTGCAGATGATCTATAATAGATGACAAAAGGGTGAACTGTACACTGTGAATTGTCCCAGTGAAACCCTTGGGCAGCATCCTGGACAATGAAAGAATAATTCTCAGAGAAATCACCTACTATAACTACCTCACTCTGAGGTGGTAGTGTTTCTTTCAACTGCTTGAAGTACTGTGATTGTTGCTGAGCAACAAAGTGATGACGAACCATGCGGGATATTTTCATGCTTAGGGATGATAAGTATTCATGAAGTGGCTCCACCTTATCAACCATTGTACAATGGTCAAAAGTCACCCATTGCTTGTAAGATATTTCATTTGGAGCTGATTTCACACTGTCAAGTAACTCAAGAAAATCCAGGACACCCTCTTCTCTTGGGCAATCATTGCAAAGTTGCATCATGCAAGTCTCTCTTTCTGTACTGCAGACACTGTAATCCATAAGATCCTTGTATGAAAGGCCTCTTTCTCCCAATGCAGCCAGCTGCAATTTTGGATTTTGATGGTATGTGCAGACACAGACAGAATGAGTCCCACCACTACCGGCAAGCACACAATATGATGGCCGTAATTTTGCAAATGTGGAAAATCCTATTTTGGGATTCTTTTCATCATTTTTATATAGTTCAAACATCTCTCTTAAATTCCCGAGGACCAATCGTTTTTGCACCTTCATTGCACCTTCAGCACTGATAACTTTCATGCAATCCTTTTGGCCAGGACACATACGACTAACCTCTTCTGACTCATAGAATCTTCTAACTATATCTTTGTGTTCTTCAGATATCACTTTTCCTTTGCTCATTAGTGGAATCTTGGAAGGATTCCATGTTCTGATTTAAGTGAACGGCTTCTTTTCACCATGTATGTTGTAGTTTGAAAGAAACTAGCTGTTTTTTCAATTGTGTATGGTGAGTGTGTCAATATTTGTAGTTTGTGATGGTGACATTTGCTCTCCAGGAATGACTGTTTCAATTCATTCATTAATTTGTCTAGATGTTTTTCAGATTTAGTTTCAGGTTTTGAAGTATCACTTACCTCCTCAGTAATTTGAACACCATAACTGAGTTCTAGCCTCTCCTTCAGGTGTTTCTGAGCAGATGATAGCTTACCACGAGCCTTGCGCTTTTTCTGGCTTAATGACAGCCCTTCTGAAAAGAACAGAAAAAAAGGTTTCACACACCTGAATATTAGTAATTAAATATTAATTATAGTACCTTAAATGCTATATAATTGGCTATATAGTAGATCAAACAGACCTTGTAGTAAAGTATAAGTTATTATATTAATTTATTACTTACTTTTTTAACTGGTGTTTGGTCCAGAAATGCTAGAACTGGTTCAACTGAAGTTGAAGGATTTTCCTTTATCAAGCAATCACTGTCATTGTCCAGATCTTGAATTGAAGAGATGTTACTCAAGCCACTGATAGTAGATGATTCATTTGAATCCTGCTCAGACTCGTTGTTTTCAGTGGTACTAAGTATAGTGTGGTTTTTCATTATCAGTGTCCAGCAGTTCACACAACAATGAGTCTTTTTTCACTCTTCCAGCACATTTTTCAACAAGTACATCAGTCACTTTTCTAAGATTGATTGTTATGCATTTCTTGTGTTTTTGAATAGGGTCCTGGCAGTATTTCAAGTGCCGAACCATTGTATTTTGATCTGTAAAGATATAGGATTTACAATTAGGTAATATATATTTTTTAGAAAATATATAGCTATACACACTTAATATTTTAGGCCTTTATAGTCTCTGAGGCTCATTAAAACACCATACCCACCAGCCACCCACAGTGCTGGCTGGAACTGTACTAACCTGTAGACAAGGAATTTTGCAACTATCTGTGTTGATTCTGCACTTAGACAAGTAGCAATATGTTTCAACAGGTTTGTTTAGGCTACATGTGAACTTAGTCTTCCCCTTTCACTATTATAACTATTATTGCCAGTGTAGATTAGCAGTGAAATACAATTTTTATTAAATTCTTGGAGCTTGAGGTCAAATTGATAGCTAAGATATAAAAATTCCTTGAAATGACAAGCAATTTATAAATATGGTGTTCACTTATAAGTTAGTTACATGAAAAGTACCAACATAAACAAACTTTTTATGATTGTTTCTATTAGTCAAGAACTCTGACTGTTTTTTATATCTATAAAAAATGTAATTTTAATTTCTATAGGTCAAATTATGAGCTTAAGTGTGAAAAAATAGGTAGAATTGACGCACAACTTATGAATATGGTGTTCACTTATATGTTAGTTACATGAAAAATACTAAAACTTTTTTTTGCTGATTCTAATAGCCAATGCCTTCATTTTTTACATTTAAAAAAAATTCTCATTTGATACCCCAGAGGTCAAATCGTGACCTCAAATTTTGGTTACAGTGTAACTTTTTTATTTTTCAACCTAGAGTTCTAAAACTTACATATTTGGATTCCTTGTCATTTTCTGATTCTAAATATATATACTTTTATATAATTATGACAATTATTACCCAAGTTATGGCTCGCCAAATGTTAGTAGCCTCGCGAGTGACCTCAAATTGCCAGAGGTCATATCTCTTGAACCGTTGGTCGGATTGACCTTATAATTTCAGAAATGGATTCAGGGCTCACAAACTCCCTATAAACCAAATTTCAGCAAAATATGAGAGAGGGTGTTAATTTCAATTTTTTTTGGTTGATCTGACAGAGAATGACCCCTCCATTAAAGAGGAAATAGTTGAATCTGTATGGATAGATATTGGGCATAAAAATGCCAGGAAAATCAGGATAGGGGGTATTTATAGACTACCTGAGGGATGTTCAGTTGGAGGAATCCCCAAAAGTAAAGAAAATAAGTATGTAGAAAATCAACTTATTGATGAAATAAATAAAGCAATGACAAGCAATATTATTATTGTTGGAGATTTCAATTATAGGCATATAGACTGGGAGATATTACAAACACCAGAAAGTAATGAGAGATTCTTAGACTGTATAACTGAGAATGGTTAACCCAGTTAGTAAAGGAGCCAACCAGGGCTGATGCCATTCTAGATTTAAGGTAATTTTTTACTATCACTCAGGTCTCTTCAATTCCCATAATTTATAGATCAATGGATTCGTTATTACACCAGGAATGCGATTTGGATAGTCTCAAGTGAGGGAACTGGCCCAAAACTAAGTTAGGACACGAAGTTTGTTTTGGGGTATAAGTGTGAAAAATACCCTAAAATGCGGGTAATTCCTTCAGTAGAGACTATCTAGGGCGCATTCGCGAGGTAAAACCAAATCCATTGATATAAAATTATGGAAATTGTAGAAACAGCCAACATGAGTGACCTAAAAGGTATATATATACACATTTATATATATGTAGTAAAACGAACACTGTATATATTATATATACCGTAAAACTATACTAACCTAACCTTACTAACCTACCTAACCTAACCTAATCACAATATATGCGTGTTCCCCTTTTCCGTTTCTTATCACGTACAGGCCTATGGCAGCAACGAAATGCTTTTCTGTTTTTATCACACACACACTTATTACCACAAACAATACCTTCCTTGTTTTTCTTAGGGCAAATAAATTCTTTTAGCAATACACCATGTTCTACATAAAAATTAAATGCAGCCTCTTCATCATCAAAAAATTTGCATGAAGTTAAACACAGTGAATAATTACAACCATCACAAACCAACGCCATCGTGACACTAAAATCTTGTGAGTTCTGGTCAAACCACCCAATTTTGTTAGCAGTACCTTCCTAACCTTTGTGGGATCAGCCATTTTATCACTCCCAAAAACATGATCTGTGATTTTATCGCTCAAAAAAATAATTTCTTAACATTAATTTTATAGCTTTAATCGGCATTTGCCTTCATATTGTACTTAGTAAAAGTTATTTAAAAAAATGTAAAGTCTTATGGTAAAATTTATTTTCAGTTTCCAGAGACCGGACTGATAGTAAAAAATTACCAGATTTAATTCTAACAAATAATCCAGATACCTTCCAGGATATCTTTGTTTCAGAAACACTAGGTTCAGGTGATCATTGTATCCTTCGGTTTAATATTGTTTGTAATTCAAGACCTAGTGAAAATAGAGAAGAAGTTCCAGATTTTAAAAGAGGAAATATAAATGGACTAGTAAATGATCTGTGTCTAATAAATTAGAAATATATTCTACAGCCTGAACAGACAGTAACTAGTATGTGGGAAAAATTTAAAAGTATAATAATGAACATACAAAGGAAGCATATCCCACTGTGAAATCAGAACTGGAAAAAATAAAAAAACCTTGGATAAACTGTAATGTAAAAAGAGCAATCAGAGAAAAAACAAGAGCGTTTCATAAATTCAAAAGAACTAAAAATGGCACAGACTCAAAAATATATATAAAAGTAAAAGAAGCATTTGCAAGAAAGTAATCAGAGATAGCAAACGTGACCTGGAAAAAAGCCTAGCCAAGAATTCAAAAAACAATCCTAAGAAGTTTTTCAGTCACTTCAATTTGAAAAGTAGAGTGAAAAAGAAAATTGGCCCCCTCCATATAGATGATAAAACTATAGATGATCTTGAAATAACTGAAGAACTAAACAAATACTTCTCATCAGTATTCACAAATGAAAATTTAAATAATATTCTTGATCTTATACTACCAGGACAAGATAGAGAAATAAATGAATTAAGGGTAACAAAACTAGATATCTTAAAAGCAATAGATAAAATTAAAAATAGAAAAATCTCGAAGGCCAGATGAAATGCATACAATAGTCATAAAAGCTGCCAAAAAGAATATAGCACAGGCACTAGAAATTATTTTTAATAAATCATTGATATGTACTGAAATTCCAGAGGACTGGAAGAAAGCAAATGTGGCTCCAATCTTTAAAAAAGGAAATAGAAACTTGGCAAAAAACTACAGACCCATCAGCCTCACCTCCATTATTTGCAAATTACTCGAAAGTATCATTAGAGGTAAAGTTACCAAGTTCCTTGAAGAGTGCAACCTTATAAATGATAGCCAGCATGGCTTTCGAAATGGAAGGTCCTGTCTAACCAACTTGATTGAATTTTATGATGGAGTCCTATTGCATCTGGACAATAAAGAGCCAGTAGATATAGTACAGGGTGTCCCAGAATTAACTATCTATTTCAATGAAATCTGACAAATTTTTTGAAAATACACTTTTATTTATGTTTATCATGTTTAATATGTTAAAAATATATAAATTTCTAAATTTTTTTCATAATTTTATTTTCATAAATTTTTCATTATCTGGTCCAATGAAAGACTGTCTGAAGTCATAGAATGGCAGACACACTCTCCAAAAGTTAATGTGTGGCTTGGAATGACCAAATCCAAAATTTATTGCCCATTCTTCTTTGCCGAAGCAAATGTAACGGGTACCGTCTACCTTGATATGCTTCAGTAGTTTCTCGAACCACAGCTTCTTGATGATGGCATTCTTGATAATGTTGTGTTTCAATAAGAAGCATTGATCTTTTGGCGATAAACCTTTGTTTTTATGAAACCCCATGCAAAGAAATCCAGGGGTGTCAAATCCGGAGAACGCAGAGGCCAAGGTCAAGGTCCTCCACGTCCAATCCACCAATTCGAAGGCGTCTGTTGAGGTATTCTCGAACAATTAGAGCATAATGACATGGTGCTCCATCTTGTTGAAACACATTATCAAGAATGCCATCATCAAGAAGCTGTGGCTCGAGAAACTGCTGAAACATATCAAGGTAGATGGCACCTGTTACAGTTGCTTCCGCAAAGAAGAATGGGCCATAAATTTTGGATTTGGTCATTCCAAGCTACACGTTAACTTTTGGAGAGTCTCTCTGCCATTCTATGACTTCAGACGGTCTTTCATTGGACGAGATAATGAAAAAATTATGAAAAAAATTTAGAAATTTATACATTTTTAACATATTAAACATGATAAACATAAATAAAAGTGTTTTTAAAAAATTTGTCCAATTTCATTGAAATAGATAGTTAATTCTGGGACACCCTGTATACTTAGATTTTGCAAAGGCATTTGATACTGTTCCTCATGCAAGATTGTTGGTAAAAGTTAGAGCCCATGGTATAAGGTCATATAGCTGATTGGATAGAAGAATGGCTGAGAAATAGAAAACAGAGTTCACCTAAATGGAAATAAGTCTACTTGGAGACCCGTATTGAGCGGAGTCCCACAGGGGTCTGTTCTGGGACCTCTGCTTTTTGTTGTCTATATAAATGATCTAGAGAAGGGCCTATCATGTAAAACCTCAAAATTTGCTGATACAAAATTATGCCATAATGTTAAGTCAGTAGCAATGACAATACAAAAAGACTTAGAGTAACAGCCTGGGCAGATAAGTGGGAGATGAAATTGAATGTTGATAAGTGCAAGGTTATGCATACTGGGCCAAAAAATCCAGAATTTGAATACAATATGAATGGAATTTGGATTAAAAATGATGATAAAGAGAAAGACGGGTGTCACTGACAAATGAACTTAAACCCTCAAATCACTATATGGTAATCAGAAATAAAGCAAATGCTGGACTCAATCTCATGCAGACACACGTTGAATACAAATCACCCAATATTATAAAGCAACTATACATTTCATATGTGAGACCCCTCCTTGAATACTACATTCAATTTAATAATCCCTATTTGATACAAGATATTGAAAAACTGGAAAAAGTACAGAAACGAGCAACAAGAATGATCCCATCTTTAAGACAATTGACATATAAGGAAAGACTGGCGTATCTAAGCATGTTCTAATTAAAAAGGTGGTTAAGGGGTGATATGATAGAGGTGTATAAAATGATAAAAGGGTTGGATAAGATAGATTTTGAGTCTCTCTTCATTAAAGATCACAATAATCAGACTAGAGGTCATAGTATGAAATTATTTAAGCCAAGATGTAGAACAAATTTAAGAAAACAGGTTTACAAACAGAGTAATTAAGTTTTGGAACAGTCTGACAGAAGAAGTCGTGACTTCAGATACGCTTGATTCTTTCAAAAGAAGGTTGGATAGTTTGATGTCTGCAAGGGACATCTGGTGATGGTGTTTAAGCCCATTTTTATTGCATGAATGGTACTAGTTTATTTCATATATATTATGTGCATTTGGGTGATAGATCCCACAGCTCAACACATGTGTTGTGGGATATAGGGAGGCAGCATCTTGGGTTAGGGGATACTCTCTGTCCTTACACACCCTATTTAAATAGATTCCTCTGCTGAGCGGTGCCCCCATAGTACTGTGAGGTATTGAAAAACTCATGATCTTCACTTGCACCACAAATACCTTTAAATGGGAGACCCAAAATGGGTGCACACACATTTCTACATTTCTGTACAGTCTTTACAGCCACACCTACACTTTTCCTCTTAAGTATATATATTGTAATGAATATAGATGTAAGTTGTGACTTGGTCCGCAATTGATATGGACTGACTTATTTTTGGTTGGCATGGTACTGGTATTGATGGGTACCATAATGAAATTGACTGGATTCTTTGGATCTGATATATTTGCATGTCAGTTATAAATAGATATGGTTATTATGTATTTTATCACACTCAGTCATTTTACACACCAAAATACATTTTTCTAGTAGTATTTGATGTGATTTGTTCAAATATGACCTCCAACAAAGTTATAGTACTTTGAAGTTTGGCTCATTTTCAAGGGAAATGGAAGTCAAAATCTAAGCAAAACATCAAATATTACTAGAAAAATGTATTTTGGTATTAATTAACCTAACCTAACCTAACCGTGGCTAAACGAGCCTAACCCTGGCTAAACGAGCTCTCGTCTGTATCCACCACCTAATCCATAATAAGGTAATACTCTAGGCCCGTTTAGCCAGGGTTAGGCTCGGTAATATTAGGTTAGGTTAGGTTAATTAATACCAAAATACATTTTTCTAGTAATATTTGATGTGTTTTGCTTAGATTTTGACTTCCATTTCCCTTGAAAATGAGCCAAACTTCAAAGTACTATAACTTTGTTGGATCTCATTTCCGACGGAAATGGAGGTCATATTTGAACAAATCACATCAAATACTACTAGAAAAATGTATTTTGGTGTGTAAAATGACTGAGTGGATAAAATACATAATAACCATAGTTGTGTGTAACATATTTGTGGATAGTAGCCTATTATGACTTTGATCCTTTGGATCCAGAGATTCTATCATTAGTTTTAAATTGATAATTCATTAGTTTTAAATTGATAATTCATTAGTTTTAAATTGATAATTCATTAGTGTACCCACTACAAAAATTTCTTGTTTTTATTAGAACATATAGCTTTGTGGTATCCAACCCCATAAGCTATTATATGGCAATGTTAATTTACCGTTTTTGATTTGGGACCCGGAAAGGTAATTAGTACCGGGCCTAGGGTAATCAACCAAAATGTTCGGCTTTTATTAACACTCCAAAGAGTTCAAGCCTTGTACTCTCGCGAGTGTTTATAAAAATCACGAGTTACTCTGGCAAGCCTAAGATAAAAACAACCAGCCTAAAAATACACCGGTCTTTCACATTTTTCTAGAATAAGAGCCTTATGCATAGGCTGACCATATTTCCTCGAGACAAAAACGGGACATTGGGATGGCAAAAAAGGGACGGGGTTATGTAATATTCTGTATTCATGAAAAAGTAAGTACATAAACGGGGACAAAATTGACATTTTTATTAAAACGACGGGACGGCCAGGAAATATAAAACACAAACGATACTGCCCCGTTCAAAACGGTACGTATGGTCAGCCTACAGTTATGCAGCACACGTAACTATAAACAATACTTCAACAATACTAGGCTAGACTACACTACACTTCCTATAAATAACACCAATGTAGGGCCTAGTCTACCCTACCACGTGTTAAATATAATTACTAAAAATTAAGGCCCTACACGAATGGCAGTGTTGTACTAAAGGACAAAATTAAGTTCATTCACTACTTACGCTTGACCAAACTCCATCTTCTATATATCAAAATAATTACCTAACTACCAGAATTATAAAAAAAAAAAAAAACGTACTAACACAATTCTAAAAACACAACTTACCCACTAGCCGAGTTGTAGCCGAATGTTGTTTTTTCTGTTTAAGGTGCTTCAACCCTGCTGGATTATTGACACCATTTTTTTTTTTTGTAGAGAAAGGTGGTGAAAGAAAAGTAGTAAAAGTGAAATATAATAATTTGTTTGTTTGTTTTTTTCTGTTTAAGGTGCTTTCAACCCTGCTGGATTATTGACACCATTTTTTTTTTTGTAGAGAAAGGTGGTGAAAGAAGTAGTAGAAGAAAGGGATGGTGAATAATACAAAAAATATAATAATGTATGGTGGCCAGATGGTTGAGAGAGTTTATAGCAAACTTTCAGCCAGTTTTTGGCATTTTTGGCAAAGGATTTTTCAAAAATAGCATTTTTTTTGGCATTATCATTTTGGAAGGATATGTTACCATTTTGAAATATTAAAATTCGACAAAAAGAAAATAAAAACACCTTCCCATTTCAATCAGCGTGAAGAATTCAAATACGATGATTTGAATTCTTCACGCTCGCTGATTGGAGATCGTATTTGAATTCTTCACGCTGATTGGAGGAGGTAACCTGTATACATGTAACCTGGATTTGCTATGTTCACACCCTAAGTCATTAAGCGTTGGTATTTTGCTAATGTTGGGCCGTTAGCTGTTTTTGTCATTTTTGGCAAAGGATATTTAAAAAATGGCATTTTTTTTTTGGCAAAAAAAATTTTGCCAATAAAAAAATAGCAAATTAAAAAAAAAATACTTTTTTGGCAATATTTGCCAAATTTAGCACGGTCTGGCAACCCTGGCCGAATGATGCTATTTATGAAAAGGGTGGAACTGGAACACCCGTGTAAAGGTGACAGAGTAGTTTAAAATAATTTAGCCAAGTTTGAATTCGACCATCAAAATATTTAACGGACGGAATTTATTATGTATTAGGTATTTTTGGTTAAAGTGCGTTCTATGCATTTAACTGAATTGAATTATCTAAGTTTAATTTTAAGAAGAATTTGGACACTTTCATGAATGAGAGGTATAGTTTGTAGATTGTAAATAGTGTATATTCTTAGCAGTGGCGTAATAAAAAGCATGATAGGATTGGCCCAATTGAACATGATGATAGGATGTTTGAAAAAGATCAGGATATTGTTGGTATTTTTAATGATTATTTTAGCTATGTTTTTACTGGAGAAAATTTAAATAACTTTGATTTTAATTCTTAGATCCTGTAAATTCAGACATTATTGATCATATTCATATAAGGAAGGGTGATGTTAGGCAAGTGATTCATACATTGAAGTCAAATAAGGCTGCTGGACTTGATAATATATTTGCTAGGATTCTCAGAGAAGGGAAAGAAAGCTTATCTGGGGCACTAACTATTTTGTTTGCTAGGTCAATTAATTGTGCAGAAGTACCAGATGAATGGAAAAAAGCTAATGTAGTACCTATTTACAGAAAGGGTAGTAAGAAGGAAGTAGGAAACTATAGGCCTGTTAGTTTGACATCATTGGTAGGAAAGATACGAGAAACTAGAAAGAATTATAAAAAATAATATTCAAGATCATTTGAAGAATTTTAATCCTATTTCAAGTTCACAACATGGATTTAGATCAGGAAGGTTTTGTTTGTCTAATCTCTTAGATTTTTTACAATTTGTAACTGATCAGGTAGATAATGGAAATGATGTAAATGTTATTTATTTGGATTTTAGTAAAGCATTTCACAAGGTTCCACAAGGAGATTTCTATATAAATTAAGAACTCATAGTATATTGGGGTCAGTTTTAAACTGGGTAGAAAAATAGTTAGAAGACAGAGAACAACCAAATTCTAAATCGTCATGAATCTGGGTGGCAGAAAGTGAAAAGTGGGGTACCACAGGGATCAGTTTTAGGTCCATTACTCTTTAATTTATATCTCAATGATTTAGACTTTAGAGAAAGGAGTAGGTTGTAAAATTTCTAAATTTGCAGATGATACAAAAGTAGTTGCTGCAGTTACAAATATAGAAAATTCTTGTGAAAAAAATATATAGGGCTATGGGTTGATTGCCTGATACCCTCATCCGTTGGAAATTTCCAGCAGACTTCAGTGGAGAGTTACCGACAAAAGCCCTTTTTTTTTCGTTAGAGAGTTATGTATGTGTAGGTCTTCAAAGGACCTCTTTATGTTTAATTGTCTACGGTAATTCTAGCCTCAGGATTTTACATGCCTATATGTGAACGAAAGAAAGTGTCCCACCTTATTTTCGCTGGGCCTTAGTTTGCTTCGATGTAGGGCCGTTACGATCAGTGGCGGTCCTAGCTTACATGACGCCCTGGGCGACCCTCACCTTCAGCGCCCCCCCTGTTCGCCAACACACACACATTCGAATCCCCCAAAAAAATAAAGGACAGACATAACCTCTTTCACAAAATACTTTTTATTGGACTAATTGTTGGAACTTCAGAACCAAAACAAAGACTCAAATTTCTGAATTTTACAAATCCTTCATCACGTAAATAGAATAACTCACTTAAGAGAATGTAATTATGATACTATGAACAGGAAAAATACAAATTAAATTGCACAACTGCCATAAATAAACTAGAGAATCAAATTTCTAAATTGTACAAATGCTCTATCACATAAATAGAATAAGACACTTAAGAGAGGGTAATTATTATGCTACACTTTGAACAAGAAACAAAATAAATTGCACCACAGCACAACTGCCATCTAAAGCCTGACTCTTCTTACCTTCCTTGATGCAAAGTCATGAATTAAATCATCATATGAAATCTGCTCAGCAATTGTATGATTTATACTGATGATGGCCAGACCGGTAAGGCGTTCCTGTGACATAGTTGACCTCAGGTAGGATTTGATGAGCTTCAGCTTTGAAAAGCTCCTCTCTGCTTCAGCAACAGTGACTGGAAGAGTAAGACCAATTCTGAGAGCAGTCCACAAATTTGGATATATTTCAGAGAGCTCCCTTTCATGGATAAATGTCAGCAGTTCAAGCAAGGATATGGTCTTTGATGGCAAGTCAGGCAAGTTCTTCAGCTCCTGTGCAAGCTCTCTGCCATCCAAGTCAGATTGTCCCTTAAAGTGTAGTGTAGTACTAAGGTTCACACATTGTTCTGTCAGCTCCTCAAATGTGAGATTTTGGAAATGTGTCAGCACTCCAAACTTCTCTCCCACAATTTCCAACGTGGAAAATCTTTCCTGAATGGCTGATGTTGCAGCATCAACCACTGCATTGAAAAATGTCACCTCCAGCTTCTTCAAAGCATCAATCAAGGGCTCATCAGATGCTTCATAGGAGAAGTGCCGCTTTGTGGACCTCAGCCGTTTTTGTTTTAACACAGCCTCCACATTCATTTGTTCACAGATATCTGTGGCTGCCATTTGTGCAGCCACAAAACCTGTTGCCCTGTAATTGCGGAGACCTCTCTCTGTTTTTTTTAGGAGATTTACTGCAACATCAACGTGCATGCTAGGAGACTGCATCTGCTTGCTCACATGCTGAATTTGGCACAACAGGTCATGCCACACCACTGAACAAATGGCGAAGCGGTATGACCCAACCTCCTCTGACAGAGATTGAGCCTCGACCTTTATTACAGAGTCTTTGGTGTGGTCCCTCACCTCGATCAGTGCATCTCTCACTGCAGCTTAGTGTGAAGATTCGTTCTGTAATAAATAATATACATTTCACTATTTAACCAAACCCAGAAAAATAACATTACATATGTTAAAGTATGGGCCTTTATTCCCAATAATATTAATCTGGAAGCATTTTGCATTGTTTAGGTCTTTTATGGGAAGGTTTATGGAAAATGCAATAGATGGTTTTTTATTAATAAAAATATATTTATTGATCTTTTATTATTTATTTTATTTTATTTTTTATTTTTATTTATTTCTTTATTTATTTATTCTTATTTTTATTTTTATTTTTTTTGCAGGCGCTCATGCCGCCCCTCCACAAATGCCGCCCTGTGCGGCTGCCCATATTGCCCATATGAGGAACCGCCACTGGTTACGATGGAGCCTACACAATGAGTTCACTCGGTGTAACTAATACAGGCAGTCACTATTTAAACCCCTGAAGGAATAGGCCTATCCTTTTTATAGTTATTAGGTTTTATATTATAAGGAATTCACTCAGAACTTTAGGGAAGACAAAAGCACATCTCCCCTGTTTAAAGCATTCGCTGTAACATAAAGAGCTCCGAGCCAGAGCCGCTATAATATATCTTCATATTTTAGTATAAATTGCTGATTTGGCGAAGGTTGTTGACCCTTGCCTTGATGTAATCTCATGAGTTAGCAATGGAAAATTTGAAGACGAGATCATAATTTGGTTTCTGTTGTTATGCAGGCCTGACGCCTACATATGGGTTTTATGTATGTATGGCAATCATTTCATTCCCATTAGGCTATGTCGCCAATCCCGAGGCAATTTTGCATAGATATTTAATTCAGTTAATTAATAATTTATATTTAATTATGAAGTAAAGGTATCACATACGGTAACATGTTGTAAGCGCGTATAGTTTTTCCATAATTCTTATAAATTGCAAAAGGATCTTGATAGACTAATTGCTTGGGGTAATAAATGGCAGATGGAATTCAATGTTCAGAAATGGAAAGTCATGCATTTTGGTAGAAATAATGAAAACTTTAGTTATGAGGTGCAAGGGAATTGGTTGGAGGATCTTAGAAAGGAAAGGAATCTTGGCATTATAGTTTGTAGTGATCTAAAATTTTCTAAGCAGTGCTTAGAGGCTAAGAATAAAGCAAATAAAATGTTAGGTATTATTAGGAGGAATGTTAGTTACAAGAGTAAGGAAGTCATCTGTAAATTATATGATTCTTATGTTAGGCCTCACTTACAATACTGCATTCAAGCTTGGTCCCCTTACCTTAGACATAATATTGATATGCTTGAAGGTGTGCAACATAGGGCAACCAAGCTTATCCCTATAATACTGTAGATATTAATAAAGCGAGAATAAAATGTCGCAAATGACATGGTCTGAAGTTGAAATAAAAAATACATTTTTCAAGTGTAGTTTGGTGTGCTCCGTTCAAATATGACCTTCATTTCTTGTGCAAATGAACAGAAATACATGTTTGGGCCATGCAATGACAACTGTATTTCTGTTCATTTGCGCAAGAAATGAAGGTCATATTCGAACAAAGCACACCAAAATACACTTGAAAAATGTATTTTTGACTACATTTTATACAATAAAGCATAACCTAACATTTTCATGCTACGAGATTTCGTAAACGACGCATTACCACAGGAAACGTGCAAAACCCCTCAGAATTAACCAGAAAAGTTTGCTCTCATCATTTTCGTTTAAACTAACGAAAATATCACGACTTAACCTAACCAATCATCCAGGGCGTACAGTTGACCTAACCGGGCATTCAATTAACCTAACCGGGCATTCAATTAACCTAACCGGGCATTCAATTAACCTAACAGGTTAATATTGGTTATTTCACCTAAATATCTTCTGATCTTTTCGTATTATCATCTAGAGCAGTGTTTCCCAACCGGGGGCCATATGGCCCCCTGGGGGCCATGGCACATTTGAAGGGGGCCACAGGAAAATGTTAAGATTTAGAGGGGCCACAGACTCCATGAAGGGGGCCACAGGACTCAACCTATTGAAGCCTAAATTATAGTTAGGCCAATAGATAATTTTAATTTATGTAGTTGAATTACATTTTAAAAAATTATTAATACATATATTTTCCTTTTTTTTAGATATTTTATAATAGAATTTGAATTTATCCGTAAACAAATATTTTGCATCTTACAAGCTTATTGTGCGGCGCACTCCATTGTGCGCTTGATCGTTATGCGCCTGGCAGCGTTGTTGACTTGATAAAAATACTTCAGGTTGAAATCCTTACAGTCTGTTTACCACGTGGATCGTCGCTGTAGTGTGTAAGTAGCTCTTATTTGTTTACCCTAATATTGCGAAGTTGTAGTAATTTTACTAGTTTTTTTAATTTATAATAGATTGCTATAAGTACAGTATTTCTTTTGATTATATTTTTTTATAATTAATACATAATATAAGTAAATAACTGCAAATTTTTGTTAGCCACTGTTTAGTTTTTGTTATGTTTATAGTCCTATGTGACAAATAATATTGTACCTGAATACAAATAGTTGTTTTAATATCCTTTATATATATTTGTTTTTGTAAAATAGAGTTAATCTGCATATTACCTACTGAAAATAATGCTTATGGGGGCCACAGGAAAAAATAAGGTTCCTAAGGGGGCCATAAGCCAAAACCGGTTGGGAACCACTGATCTAGAGCACATGACGAATCAAGTTCTCAAAGTCAAAACCACACGAACGGCACGTCATAATTCTATCACAAACACTACCAAACTGAATCGAATTAGAAAAAAAAATAGCCAGAACGGAAACCAACAAACTAATTAAGTTGCTGAGTAACATGACGTCATACCACTAAAATTACCTCATAAAAAGTTATTTTGATTTACAGGTCCAGCCATTGTCATTTAAAACATATTAACCTTGATATTCCTTAATAGCACAGATGAAGTTCAATATTGTTAGAAAATCTAGAAGAGGAAGAACCATTGTTGTCCCAAGGCGATATGATGACTAAGCTGATTGATGCAGCATTGCTTGTATATATTAAGTTAAGGTGTATATATATCCATCTCATAATTGTAAGGTTAGTGAAAAATTCACTTAATTTAGAGCTAGCATTTTTGGGCTCTTGTGGCATCATTGTTTGGGCACTCTTGTGGCATCATTTTTTGGGGGGCACTGCGCGTCCTTCCTACTCGTTTGTTAAATGCGGCACTTACAGGGCGTGGTCTTATAGAGAGCTCTCTTGCAATTCAGTTTGATTGTTTAGATACAAGATTGTTGCATCGTGCAATGTTGCAGTTTGTGTTGTTGTTGCAAGGTTTAGAAAGACCATAAATAGTGCCCCTTTTGTTTTTTTGTCTTAATTTTATGCAACTGAGGCCTAAGGTAGGCCCACATCGAGTCAGCAACCCTGAGGTAGGACCTAATAGGACCTCCAAGTCCGTAAGTTTTTAGTCTACTTTAACTTGGGCTGTAGGTTAAACTGGCCCTTCAGAGCTTGGCGGTTCACGGCTCAGCTGGGATTCTGAACCCAATAGAATAAAAAAAATAACAAATATAGGTAAACAAGTAATCACGAATAATAATAATAAATCTATAATAAACTAGATATAAATTAAAATGAATAAAAACCTTACTTAAACAGATATAACTTAGATTGAATAAAAATGCTTAAAATTTCTTCCTCCGAGATTTCATTGTTGAAACATTCACGTTTTCTGCCATTTTCGCTTCTATACCTAAGAGGGCTAGTTTTGACAACCGTTCTTGATCCATTGAATTCCGTAAGTAGTTTTTTATTATCTTTAACTTCGAAAACGTTCGTTCCGCTATTGCCACCGTAATCGACTCAGGCACGGACCCTGATGCCACTGCATCGGCTGCGTCAGCATAGTTACGCCACTGATTCTTAGCTTAGGTTATGTCGGCTACTTTTGGTAGTAGTAAATAGTTGTACATTAATTAACTGCCTTGAGATTAATGTTTTGCAAGAGTTTATTATTTTTATTAAAATATAGCTCATGGCTTGTAGAACCTCGATAGACCCCAGTGGCTTCATGTTTTCCAAATGAAATGTAATGTAATGTAACCTTTATTGATAAAATAAATAAAATTTTACAATTTTTGTTGTTACAATAATTTTAACATGAATAATTGTGAAATTTAACTATTTATTTTGTTTAATTTGGCCCTTAAGCTTTAGGCTTCGTGAATAATATATACTGTAATAATTAATAATTCTTAATCTTAAGTTATTATTACAGACATGAAACAAACAGTCACTATTGAATATTGAAGGTATCAGGGGCGTCCACAGGCGGATGCACAGACGCACGTGCGTCCACCAAATTTTAATTTCTTAGAAAAGATGGAGACCAAATTTTAATTTCTTGGAAAACCTGTGGGATAGGAGCACAGATGGCCTACTTATTTTACTTATTTATTGCGCTGCGTCCTCCAGAATTATATAGTTTATTTCACATATTTTTTTTAAAGATAAGCTTAAAATAGTTATGCAATAGTTGTTCGATAATATACCATGTTCTCTCTCTCTCTCTCTCTCTCTCTCTCTGCACATTTCTTCTGGATGTAGTAAACTTTATACTTGGGGTGTGACAGCCCTCCGGTCCCGAGTCGTGGGATTCTAGAGGAACTGGCTGCTAGTTCCTTTAGGTTCTCTCTCTTTCGGGAGGGCGGGTGAAGTATTTTGCACAATCCCGTCCCGTGGGTTACTAGGACCCCATCCCATCCCTACTCTGTCCTTTTAGCTTATGTTAAGGTTGTTCTCCTCTGAAAAAAAAAAAAAAAAAAACTTTTCTTTTAGTATTAAGTCTTTTTCTCTTCTTTTACTATTAGGACCCTACTGCTACCTCATGCGTGGGAAGAGAGGCTTTGGAACCTCTATAAATAACACCATTTAACGCTCGTAGGTTGTGAGAGACTGGATGGAGGGGTCCCAGGCAGGGCCGGATTTTCCAATAGGCAACATAGGCCATTGGCCTAGGGCCCACCAGTAACTGGGGGCCCACTGGGGACCTCCTACAATCCCTTGACACAAACAGTATCATTGACAAATTTGCCATAGAAAAAAGCAGGAAAAAGTCATTTTGAACTTCACATAGTTGTGCTTGCAAAATTTATTATGCTTCAGTTTCATTGTATTTTTCCATTATTCCTATGTGTAAGATGTACATGATATGGAACTTGATTTACTTTGATGTACTTGATATGGAACTAATTTGATTAAAAATTATTAATGTGTAATGTATTACATTATGTTGTAATTCTTATTGCAAAATTTATTATGCTTCAATTTGACTATTTTTTTCCATTATTCCTTTGTGTAAGAATAAGTTGTACATGATATAAACTAATTTGAATAAAATTATTGATGTGTTACATTATGTTGTAATTCTTTTTTTTTTTACATTACAATATTACGATATATATATATATATATATATTTTTGTGGGGGGGCACTGATAAGGTTTGGCCTAGGGCCCACAAGCAAGTAAATCCGGCCCTGGTCCCAGGCGTAGGGGCGCGATGAATGGAGTGTGGCTAGTGCCCCGTTAAGCCCATTCCTAACGCGTAATGGCCTGACCAGCCCCCTGCGACCGTTCTTTGGTGACCAATTGATGGTGCTTGGCTGTACTGCTCTGAGGTGAGAGAGCTTTACTGCCCAGCTGGCTGCCAGGCCAGCGTAAAGTCTCGGGCGTAGCCTCTGGGTCTGGTGGGATATCCCTTGAACACTGGATTCTAAGAGTCTGGCCGCTTGTGAGTGACTAGTAAGACTTAGTAAGGGGCTGCATCTCGCTGTCGCTCCTGGCGGAAAATCCGTGACGCCTGCGTCGCGAGTGTTTGTCAGTTGGTAGCTGCGACACGTTTGGGACTGTCCGGCCCTGGGGAGACCTTTGGTCGGTGCGGCAGCAGGAGAGGTGTAGTCTTCTGGAAGGGATGAACGTCACTTGCAAATAGGTGGATGCGTCTACGCGCAGAGATGGGCACGATCTTGATCTTCAAGATCAGATCGTGATCTTGAAGATCAAGATCGTGATCTGATCTTGATCTTGAAGATCACTTTTATTATGGTGATCTTGATCTAAGATCACTTTATTTCTTGTGATCTTGATCTTGAAGATCACTTTAGACTTCAAGATCACTTTTAATTTCAGATTCTTAAATATGCCGCTATGCGAATGTCATTTGTTTTTTGTCCAAGCGACATCTGGTGGCAACTTTGTTCAACACCGACTGTTTATGTTTTCTGTTAGTTGGGTGACTTGCGTCATGCGTGGGCTCATGGAAGGTGTAGTTGCTGTGGAATTTAGGCTCGTAAAAAGTGTAATTTACTGTGCAATTATGTTAAAAGTGTTCTATTAATATATTATTATATATAGGCATAAAATATAGCCTATAGGTCCGTATTCATAATAAATTAATTCTAAACATATTTTATTTACAGATTGAATTTTTTAATAATGAGTGCAATTTTACAACTTCAACAGGCTCCCAAGGGAACCAAATATTCTAGGTTGTCACCAGAACAGTATTCAATATATTTAGATAACAATGTTGGTAATAAGGATCAATCTGTGCTATTGAACGGAAAATATTTTCAAATTGTCGAAAAAACTGGAAACAGTATCAAAGTTATTTGTAGGCAGTGTACAAAGAAAACTACAATTCTGTCTGCTGGCCTCGACTCAACAAGCAATCTTCTGAGGCACCTCAGGGTTAGTACTACTTAGTAACTAAGTAGTAAGTAGCAACATTAACATAATGGTTCAAGTCATATTTTAAGTGACTGGTGCCATACAAGACTAATGCTACATTTACATAGACGTCCATTTGAATATATTGTGCACTTCAGATATTAATAGATTATGGACTAGTAACTACATTAAAAACTGCCGATATCCAACTATAATAAAACGCCAGGTGTATCTGTCTTTCTCTGTCTGATCCATGTCTGTAATTTCTCCTATTTAGTTACTGAAGGACGAAATTCGGCTTTCAATTTAACATAGGATAAAAATGCACTGATCATGGTGAAAATAATTTTAGTTAAAGATAACAAAATTTTAGAATCTTGTTAAGTATTAATTTCAACTAGAAGTTTGATACTCTGATAAATATTATACAGGGTGTTCAAGAAGTCTCTCCGCATGATAATAATTTATTTTCTTGTGCAGAAACTACATTCGGATCTTTTGGGTGAATATGAATCGGAGAAGAAATCTCGCAAGCGTTCAGCTAAAGAAGAAGATGCCAGCAGCAGCAATGCTGGCCCTGCCAAAATTGCCAAGCAGTCAACACTAAGCATGTTCCACATTTCCAAGCAAAAACCAGGACCACCAATATGCAAGGATATCCTTGAAAAGAAGATTCTCTCGCTTGTGGCTAATGGGCTCCTACCATTGAGCCTAGTTGAACTACATGAATTTAAGGATCTTCTTTCATGTTAGTATAACTCAAATATTTTGCTATTTTTTCCATAGCTAATATCTGATTAAAATAATTAATCATATTATTTGTATGAACATTAGACTATCGCTAGCCTAGCTAAATATTTTGATATTTTTTCCATAGCTAATCTATTGTATTTGTTTTAATTTTTAAATATTTTTTTCAGACGTCAACCCGGCTGTTCAGGTGCCATCTAGACGCACCCTGGCTAGATCTCTTGCAACAACAACCAGTACAATGAAGGAAGACATACAAGCAAAACTGGCAGCAGTTGACCATGTGTGTGTCACATGCGACATATGGTCAACTAATCACCGCAGTTTCATGGGAGTCACTGCGCATTGGGTATGCTATTGATTTAGTGTATTATTTTTATATAATTGATAAATTGACCATTGGTGATAGACTGATAGTCTGATAGACTTATAGTATAATCTTTTCAATTATTCGACATGTGTTCCTCATTCATTAATTTGGTGAGTCTTCATTTTGCTGTGATTCACAGTAATTTCACACTAATTCACTGATTCTGTCATCTGTCATTGTGTCTGATTCACAGCAAAATGTGGAAGAGTCCATATTCACAGGCTGTGAATATGGACTCTTCCACATTTTGCTCTTATGGGATGGGTCACTGATGTGGTGGTATGGTAGGCGACTCATCGCTGAATTGCCTCCTTTATATCACATAGTTCTTCTCTTCAATGTTTGGTGGCGCAGTTTAGCTGGTGCGTATCTAACCAATATTATTAAATTAAGCTTAAAAAAATGTTCATACAAACATTGATTTTATATTCTTACATTACAGATCAATGATGACTTGTCGCGAGGATCAGCTGCACTGGCATGCCGAAGATTTCGTGGAACACATAGCTTTGATAAAATTGCTGGAATATTGGACAGGATCAACTCGGAGCATGGTTTATCTTATAGAAAAGTTGTATCTACAGTCACCGACAATGCATCGAACATGGTGAAATGCTTTAAAGAGTTCGGTGTTCGTGTTCAGAATCGTACTGACGACATTGATGAAGATGATGCAGATGAAGATGATGATGAAAAAGATTCAGATGAAGAGGTTATCATCAGCAACTTTCCTGAACATTCAGGAGAGCATGGAGAGGAGTCAGTGAAACTATCATCCCATATTCGATGTGCCTCCCACACATTGAACTTGGTAGCAACAACTGATGCAGATAAAGGACTGAATTCACCTGACTAAAGAAGATAAAGCATTCTGCAATGGGAAAATGTTCGGCGCTGTGGAATGCTGCTGGTAAACCCAAGTCAGCAGAAAAAATACAGGAAATAACTGGCGTCCAATTTAGGTACCCATGCGTCACCCGATGGAACTCAATGTACGACTCATTAAGCCAAATATAAAACATAAGAACGACGTGAATGTAGCTCTTGAAGAACTGAATCTACCCATCCTCAAAGACAATGAATTGGAATTTATTTCAGAATATTTGTCTGTTCTAAAACCAATTGCAGCAGCCCTCAACAAATTACAGGCAGAGAAAGAATGCTACTACAGTTGTCTTCTTCCAACAGTCCTAGTGACTCAAGATGCCCTCGCAAGATTGGAGCCTATCCAACCAAACGACCTGCGCTTGAGACACTGCATGCCATTACTGGCAGCAGTCGTCTCTGGCTTCAATGCCAGATTTGGTCATTTTTTGTCGTTGAGCCCCGAGGTAACTGATGCCGTTTTGGCCTCAGTATCTCATCCGTATTTCAAACTTAGATGGATATCATTGTTGCAAGGGCCTAATTTCGGCGATCATGAAGCAATCAAGTCTCAAGTAAAAGACAAGCTGCAAATGGCTGTAAGAAATTGTAATTCTGACAGCAGTGGTAATAGTTCGGTGAACTCAGACTCATCATCTGAAGACGATTTCTTCAGAACTATGGACGGCTCATTCTCTGCTCCTAACAACAAGGAAGACTTGGAAGTCCTTAATTATTTGCAGGACACCAGTAAGGCACTCGACTCTTTAGATAGGTATCCTGCTATAAAGAAGATCTTCAAGAGGTATAACACCACGCTACCTTCCTCTGCACCAGTGGAACGGTTGTTTTCGTTTGCTGGCATGGTTCATAGCCCCAAACGAAGTCGTCTCTCGGATGGTAACTTTGAACAATTGGTTTTGCTGAAAGCAAATGTTTACAGCGGTTGAACATTAAATTAACACTCTTAACTTGCGGTTTTTACCCTTATATTGTCAGTAATTGCGTACTGCAGTAAAACTGTAAAATTAAATTCTATGTAAAAAATGTTTACTTATATATGCTGACCATTCATTGATATGGGTTATGGACCTGGTGAAATGAGAATTGAGAAAAATAGAACTAAAAACTATATGTAGGTCATTTAATAGTTTTTTCTTTGCTGATAAGTTATGATAATCCTAAGTTTTAAGTTTACCACCTGAAAAACTGAAAGGGGAATCGTCAATCCCCGTGGTTTAGATCAGGTGACATGGGTAGGATGCGATGCTTGTATTGCCTCAGCCCTCAGGGGAGTATTAGGAGTGATACTTTTCAGGAGTGATTAACAAAATAATTTGTTTTTGTTTACTCTACAAGAGTACAACTTTTTTCAATTCATATAAAAGTGATCTTAAAAAGTGATCTTGAAAAGTGATCTTCAAGATCACGATCTTGATCTGATCTTCAAGATCACATTTTTCTGGTGATCTGATCTTGATCTTCAAGATCACATTTTTCTGGTGATCTGATCTTGATCTTCAAGATCACCAAAGTTGGTGATCTTGCCAATCTCTGTCTACGCGCGGGATGAATTCACCCCCCCCCCCCTTTTTTATACACTGGTCAGAACGTTTTTGGATAGTTTTCATTGCTAGAACGCTTTATCTTATTTAGAGTATTCAGAGACAAAAACAAATATAAAAAGAGAAAATATGGCAGGGCCAGCTAAATTGAAAGCAGAATGCTTTAAATGTAAAGTTAATCATTGGTGCGTTGACTTCCCTGAGGGTAGTATCAGCGATATCACATCCCTTAGTGTATGTTTGTTTTGTAAACTTAGAGACAACCACGAAAAGGAAGTTAAAGAGCTAAAGGAATTAGTAAAAAAGCTTGAAGCTAGGGTCGTAGCACTGGAAATCCAACCCAGTGGACAAGATCAAACTAAAAACACACCAGCAGATTTAAACTGTAAGATTAAGTATCTTGAACAAAGGGAGGCGCAAAGAAGGGGCTGATAGAGAAGGGTGGGAAGGGATCGATAGAGAAGGGTGGGAAGGGGCCTACTGATGGCCCAAAGAAACCGAAGGATGTAGCTACCGGTCGGGGTGGGTCGGGTGGTGTAAGTGCGTGTATGGGTGGCGACGGGTTTCGAAAGGTCTCGGGCAAGAAGGCTGCGAAGCCGAAGCCTGAGACCCCAGTTGCCCCTGTCAGGACCTCTAACCGCTTTAGTCTCCTGTGCTCGAAGGAGGAAGACACCGTTTTGATTGGGGACTCACAGATCAGGGGCCAGGAGAAGTACTTTGCTTCTGCAAACCGGGATGGGAGGAAGGTAAGGTGCTTACCTGGGCGGGGAACGGCGCACTTAAGGAAGGAGGTAGAGAAGGTGCGCGTGGCTAGTCGGAGGACTGCGATCGTTGTCCACGCTGGTGGCAACGACCTGTTCCTCAAAGGCGGTAGGGTAGGTCTTTCAGAGGGGATCATCACCGAGATCATGTCTCTTGCGGATGATCTAAAACTGAAGACAGACAGGGGAATGTTAATGGGGATTTTACCGCGAATGAATGCCAGTGACCACGCACTCAGTAAGGTCATTGGCATCAACGAGAGGGTGCAAGACTTGTACGTCCCGCTGGGCGTGAGGTTTATTGACCCCTTCGACGCATTTTCAGGTAGGTGGGACCTTTACCAGAGGGATGGTGTCCACCTCAATAACAAGGGTAAAGGTGTGCTAGGCGCGCTGCTCGACCGGCACCTATACAGAATGGTGAGGTCGAGTCCGGGGAGAGATGATGGAGCCCCACCTGGGAGAGACAATGATGAGCCGGTGGCGGACGTAGTTTTAACTGAAGGGTGCGTCCAGGTACAGGTGGGTGACCCTCCTTCTACGTTGGAGGGGGCTCAGGCTCCTGCGGAAGTTGTCCCCTCGTTAGTGAGGGGCTCTTCAACTCCCGACAGCTCTGGCTGTTCGGGAAACGGGTCGTGCTAGGGGGCGGTCAGAATAGGGGTGGCTCCCTTCGTGCAATGCTTTTTAATGCTAGGTCGATTAGGAACAAGTTTTGCGAGCTACGGGCGCTCTTAGCATCAGAATAGCAGGATATCGTTGCTATCACCGAGTCCTGGATTCATACTGATCGTAGGGACTACGTTGGGGAGTTCGAAATTCCCGGGTATAGAATGTTTCGCAAAGACCGCACCCATGGGGAGGGGGGTGGGGTACTAATATACGTCAGAGACACGTTGAGTCCGGTTGACTGCCAGTTCCGGTCGGAACGGGAGCTGCTTGGCGTCGATCTGAATGTGGGAGGGACGAGCTATAGGTTAATCTTGGTGTACAGACCTCCGCATCTCCTCCTCGAGGAGGATACAGCCTTGTACACCGAACTCAGTAGCCTGCTAGGGGACAGGGTGTGTGTAGTTTTAGGAGACTTCAACTGTCGCGGCATAAAGTGGGAAACAGGACTTCTGATGCTGAAGAGAGGAGGCTAGTTGACTTTGCTGATGAGAACTTCCTCACTCAGTGGGTCAACGAGCCTACACGAGGCGAAAGCGTTCTAGACTTAGTATTCACGACCGAAGACAACCTCGTCACTGGCCTCACCGTTGACGAATCGTTGGGCGGGAGTGATCACGGTCTTATTAGGTTCCGTGTGTGCGTCCCTCGGGTGAAGCGTAGTAACTCGAGAGGCAGTAAGCTCGATCTCCGGCGGGCGAACTTTGTTAGCCTCAGGGATAGCGTAGGAGAGATGGGGTTAGAGGTCGGCGGCGATGTTGAGGGAGTGTGGAGTGCATTCCGGGACGAGTTTATGGTGCTGCAGTCTGCTGCCATACCCTCAAAACCGGTCACCCCTGCTTCAACGCAGCCTAAGTGGTTCAATCGTGACATCGCTTCGGCTATCCGAAATAGGAAAGTAGCGTATAGGAGGGCGAAGGCCAATCGTTCCCACGAGAACACTGAAGCGTATGTCCGCCTGTGTAGGGAAGTGAAGGCGAAGGTTAGGCTAGCGAAACGTAACGAAGAACTACGGGTGGCAAGCCGCATCATCCCCGAGCCAGGCGTGAGGCACGAAGGTGCTGGCCTGGATAGTGTTCGATGTACCGCGACAGTCGTTGCCGATAGAATAGACAAACTGAGCGCGTTTAAGGCTCCTGGGCCAGACCAGTTTCTCCCCAGAGTGTTGCGGGAGGTGCAAGACCAGGTGGCTCCCCACCTGGCTACAGTCTTCAACAAATCGTTGGAAACGGGCCAGGTGCCTGGTGACTGGAGGGAAGCCAACGTGACCCCTATCTTTAAGAAAGGGGATCACGAAAGTCCAGGGAACTATCGTCCCATTAGTCTCACTTCAGTTGTAGGTAAATTATTAGAGGGGATAATAGCGGATAGGATCGTTGACCATTTGGATTCCTACAAGCTGCTTGTGGACTCCCAACATGGGTTTAGACGGCATAGGTCGTGTCTCACCAACTTGCTCGAGTTTTTCCACGTCATGTTGGGTGAGTATGATAAGAGTAGGGCGATTGATATACTTTATCTCGACTTTCAGAAAGCCTTTGATAAGGTACCTCACCGCCGGCTAATGGCGAAAGTGCGCGCGCTGGGTATCGGTGGGGAAATAGGTAGGTGGGTAGAAAACTGGCTGAAGAATAGGCGGCAGAGGGTTGTAATTAAAGGGGCTAGTTCGGGTTGGGCCTCGGTCACTAGTGGGGTTCCTCAGGGTTCCGTTTTGGGGCCGCTGTTGTTTATCATTTACATAAATGATATCGACGGTGGCATCGTCAGTCGGATCGCCAAATTCGCTGATGACACCAAGCTTGGGGCCAATGTTGGGACGCCCGAAGCGATCGAGGAACTGCGTGCGGACCTAGGTAGGATAGGAGAGTGGTCCGAAAAATGGCAAATGCCGTTTAACTTGGGTAAATGCAAAGTGATGCACATTGGCTACGCCAATCCCAAGTCGGACTACTCGATGTTGGGGAGTCATATCGAGGTGACTGATTTAGAAAAGGACTTGGGTGTGGTAATTAGCAGCGACCTTAAGTTTACGAAACAGTGCGTAGAGGTGGAAAAGAAAGCCCAGAAACTATTGGGTTATATCAGGAGGCAATTTCAGTTTCGGAACAAGGAGATTGTGTGCTCTCTCTGTACAATTCCCTTGTTCGGCCGCACCTGGAATATGCTGTGCAGTTCTGGTCGCCCACCCTCAGGAAAGATATTGAGAGGCTGGAGCGAGTGCAGGCGAGGGCCACAAAGTTAATCCCTTCCGTTAGGCATATGGGCTACAATCGACGGTTACGCGCCCTGAACTTGTTTTCGCTTGAAACTCGGAGGCTGCGCGGTCAACTGATCGAGGTTTTCAAGCTCTTACGCGGGTTCAACGATGTCGATTTTAGAAGCATGTTTAGTTTAAATGATAACCCAACTCGCAACAATGGTTGGAAGTTGGATTTGAAACGGTTTAGGACTAGTGTGTGTGGGAATTACTTTACTTATAAAAGCTGTGACACGTGGAACAGGTTACCTCCAGAAGTTGTAAACAGTTCCTCTGTGGATCAGTTCAAGAAAAGGGTAGACGAAATCTTGCACACTATTTGAGTGTGTAAAGACATTTAGGACCTCAGTCTGCGGAAATTTCTTTTCCTATAAAATAGTTAATATCTGGAACCAACTTCCCTCAGAGGTTGTTTCCAGTCAAAGTGTAAATGTGTTTAAAAATAGGCTAGACAAAGTACTGAATACTCTCATAGTTCAAGACAAAAACATAAGAAAACTCTGCAGGAGATCGCTTGCACGGTGTCTCTGTGAGCAAGCTAAATATAGAGCTATTTATATATTCTCCACTTTCCTGTAAAATTTCCTTGGCTACTTTTCCAGGGTCAAGGTATTTTCTTCAACCTTTTTCCGTACCTGCCTCTGGCAGGGAGGGAGCGGAGGGTGGGGAGAGAGCCTTCTACTTTTCTATCCAGTTTTCTACTACTGCTAGGATAGTTGAAAGAAAAATAAACTTTTACAAAATTTTCCCTGGCACCCGTTGCCATTGGTACCTCCTCGGTATGGGCCGCAAGGCCTTTTGAGGTACTTCTTTTCCTTGTAACTCCTTGTAACTCTCTCTCTCTCTCTCTCTCTCTATATATATATATATATATATATATATATATATATATATATATACACACACACACGTTTTTTACAGGTTGGTTGCTGAGATTTGACACCGCAGAATTGCCACATCATTTGATTAATGTCTTAGACCTTTTCAAGTATTGAATGTCAATAATAATGTGTAATCACTTTAACATGTGCTCTTAATTTCCTCATTTCTTATTCCATTCTCCAGATGTCAACAAAATGCATGTACGAGTACGTACAACTTCTTAAATTTTGAAAACATACTTGAAAATAACTTCTACGTACATATAACTAGCAGATCGCATCTCAACCTAAAAAAAAACGTGCATCCAATTTTTTAAAGGATGTGGGCGCCCCTGAAAGGTATGACACCAATATTATACAAAGAAGTCAGTATTAGACACGAAAATGAACAATAACAACTAATGTACATTTAATCCGAGATTAGACACTAGAAATTAATAAGTAATAGAGTAATGGACATTTAATAGACCCCGCTTAATAGAATCACTGATAATAGGATGGGACCGATTCATTCCTAACTAAAACTGTACAAAATTACCCGCTTATTAGAATCACAATCGGGAAAACTGAAAGTGAAATTTCGAAAGATGACTGGGAAGCCTGGCTCGAAATGGACGTCGTGGCTCCTCCAGAGAAACTGGTCACGAATGACGACATTATCGCGGAGGTTACAATAGAATTCGCGCCAGAAGTGGAGGAGGAAAAAGAAACAGAGATGATAGCTATCAAGCTATCAAGGAGAGGATAGCTGCGCCGCGTACGCTATGAAATCAAATGATGATTCGTGAGTACGAGAACATCGGGTTTCTACAAAGAAATTGAGTCGGAGGTCCACAAAACTGTTAGCAATTCGATGCGCCAAGCCACGATCAAAGAACTCTTTAAGGATTGACGTTCTGTTCATTTCAGGCTGACTGTGACGTTTGTAACTATTTGCTTGTTGCATATTTTGCCTAACTACTTACTTGATTTACTATTCGCAATGAAATGCAATTACAAGACATGTTTCTACTTCCTTGTTTGACTATTAGCAATAAAATGCAATTGCAAGACGTGTTTCTGAGATAAAAAAAAGAGGGCCCCGCGTATTAGAATTAAAAGCTGTTGGCCCGATGTGGTTCTGTTAAGCGGGTTCCATTGTATTCCATTATTAATCGAAATTTCAACTTTTTCTTTTTAAATTAATTTACTGTCACAATATTTTTTATATTAGCACTTGTATTATTCCATAGATTCAGAACAATGAAAATGAATAATTTTTTAGTTGAAGAAAATTTAAATTAAGGAATAACATACTGTGATCTACTTCTTGTTTGAGGGACCGTTCAGAAATTACATAACGCTCGGGGGATGAGGGGTGGGGGGTGTATGTCCAAACGTCACGGAATGTTACAGGTGGGTGGGTGGGTGAAATGTAATGTAATGAGCAAGTCGTAGCAGCAGTGCTAAGCAAATATGGGGTCAGCGTACTAACAAGGTCTCCGTACGTAGTTCATCACTGAAAGCAACACTGCTCCGTGTTATTCCATTTCAAAGAATATTCAAATCTGTTTCCGTTTTCGCTCAACTCGTTAGTTTTTATTGCAGATACCTTCGGTTATCAGTTTCCAAGTTGTGGCCACTCCACAATATTATGTGAATATTTGTTTTAGAACGAAGTCCTTAGTGACGGATCTACTACTGTGAGGCTGTGGTATAGAGGTAGATACACTAAAATAAGTGAGCATCTTGCCTCTGTTGACTGGGACTTTGAGTTCCAGAATTGTAATGTTAACCAGATGTCTAGTTTGATTTGTAATAGTCTTCAACCACTAACTGAAAGGTATGTACAATGTACCCCTGAGAGAGTCTTCAAAGCCATCTGTGCCTTGGGCTATTAGGCCACCTATATCTCTTCGTAACTCTAGAAGAGATTTGTGTTGTGAAACCTTTACAAAACACAGCGTTCTCTCTTTGGGAGGTGTTCTGGTGAAGCCGTGGCGGCCCAACAGCACTTCCAGATTGTTCTCTCTCAATTTAGATCATTTACTATCAATAGTCAGTTGGAGTGTGAGGAATCTTTGATCAGGAGACTTAATGTCATGCCCATGCTTTTTCACTCATATATTAGAAATAAAAAAGTTGACAGATTTAGTATTGGGCTGCTTAGGCTTCCATCAGGCTAGTTAAGCCATGTCAGTAGTATAGCCGCAAAAGGGGAGAGTGCAAGAATGTTGCAGGTTATTATGTAATGTTGCAAAGGGGGTGGGGGTTGTTGCAAAGGGGGGAAGGGGTGTTGTTGCAAAGGGGGGTGGGGGTTGTTGCAAAGGGGGTGGGGGAAAGGGGGGTGGGGGGAAACTTGGAGGCGGCGTTATCCCCCAAGAGAAAGGAGGAGGAGGAGGAGAGAAAGGAGGAGAGGTGTTCACCTGGCAGGAGCCAAGTGCACACTAAGACTTCCAGCCGGGCTGGCGTTGTTTTATAGGCTCCGAATCAGCCAGAATCAGCCAGTTGGCTGAGCCAAGGGGGGAGAGACGCCTGAAGGAGAGAGAGAGACAGCTGAAGGAGAGAGAGCTGAAGAAGAGAGAGATGCCTGTAGGAGGGAGAGACGCCTGAAGAAGAGAGAGAGAGACGCCTGTAGGAGGGAGAGAGGATAGGTACACATGCAGGAGTACACATGCTGGAGGTACACACATACGTATACATGCAGGAGTACACATGCAGTAGGTACACATGCTGGAGGTACACACATAAGCACACATGCAGGAGTACACATGCTGGATGTACACATGCAGTACACATGCTGGAGGCAAACATGCAGGAGAGAGAGACACCTGAAGGAGGAAGATACATGCAGGAGAGAGAGACACACCTGAAGGAGGGAGAGAGACACCTGAAGGACAGAGTGGAGTTCTCCCCCAATTTATTTTCGTTTCCCTAACCTAAGAGGCCACTAAGGGGTTTACCAAAGGGCCAGAAATAGAAGGAGCAGAGCTCCTTACTCGGCCGGAGCCGAGGGGGGAATGGTTCTTCACCAGCCTCGCGATCTTTTATAATCCTCTATTCTGGCTGAGTTGCCAGATAGCGCAAGGTATTCCAGATAGCGCCATGTGTCCCATTAATCGTGTAACACATATATAACGGCTGTTATTCCAAATGTACTTGTATATATAATAAACTAATGAACCATATAAAATACCACAATATATATTTATATGGTTATACAAGATTCAACCGTATAAAATAACACAAGCGCCTCTTTCATTACGCTTTAATAGAATTAACAAAGTTACCCTATTTCGTTAGACAGAAAACGAATTTTTATAAGGGATACCCAACTAATTATCCAGAGATGCCTGTAGGAGGGAGAGACGCCTGAAGAAGAGAGAGATGCCTGTAGGAGGGAGAGACGCCTGAAGGAGAGAGGATAGGTACACATGCAGGAGTACTCATGCTGGAGGTACACACACACACACACATACGCACACATGCAGGAGTACACATGCAGTAGGTACACATGCTGGAGGTACACACATACGCACACATGCAGGAGTACACATGCTGGATGTACACATGCAGTACACATGCTGGAGGCAAACATGCAGGAGAGAGAGAGAGACACCTGAAGGAGAAGATACATGCAGAGAGAGAGAGAGAGAGAGAGAGAGACACCTGAAGGAGGAAGAGAGACACCTGAAGGACAGAGTGGAGTTCTCCCCCAATTTATTTTCGTTTCCCTAACCTAAGAGGCCTCCTTCAGGTGTCTCTCTCTCTCTCTCTCTCTCCTGCATGACGTAATTCACTGTCCTACATGCCAGGAGGAATATAAGGCGTAAACTGCACGCGAAGGAGTTTAAATAGATCCAGCAAATAAAGCCTTTGAACAATGATTTCATGTTTCAGAAAGATTTACGCGTTAATAGAATTAGTAAAGTTACCCAATAAATAAATCGTTAGACAGAAATGATTTTTATAAGGGATACCCAACTAATTATCCACCATTCAATAAATAATAGCAAACGTGAATAAAGAGTTCCAATTCAATGGGTAACTATATCGACATAAGCTTATTATTGTAACGTTTGCTCCCAATATAAATTTTCCTAAATAACAGTAAAACCAATTAATTTAATTATGAAACTTCATTTAAATAATTTACGATACAATTCCACCAAACGAGATGAAAACTTATGAAACATATAGCCTCATTCCTGCGACGAAAAAATGAAAAAATGACGAAAATAAAGAAATTATTCATTTGGATTTGCCCAAGCCACTATAGCGGGGTCGAGAATATCTGTTCTTTTAAACATCTTATTTCTGCTTATTAAATAACTTTTTAGACACTTGATTTTTATTATAAATATTTAAGTCACGATTAACAGTGGGAAAAACGTCCGGAAAAGAAAATTATGAAACATCTCCTCCCAGACCACTCTTGATATATATATATATATATATATATATATATATATATATATAATAAACAACTCATGCACACACACACACACACACACACATACATGAGGAAGGGGTATCCGACAAGCTGGGTCAATTCAAAGAACACCTGTTGGAGGATACTTCCCCCACCCCCCAATTTTGGAGCGAACCTTTTGCACTTCTAGTCATCCATGCCTTTGAATTGTATTTAAAAATGATTTTATTAAAGGCAGTGGTTATTTCTCTTGCAATCTTGTATGGTATCAGTTTCCTAGTTTATTGAAATGAATGAATAATAATAATAATAGCGATTTGCCTTTCCATTTTTAACGTGCATTTTCAAAATTAGCACACACAGACCGGAAACCAATGCATTTTTCATCTCTCCTGGCTACCTTTTGAAGGATTATCGAACCACAGTTTAATGTGGAAACGATTCCTCTTTTAAAATAATTAGAGGGTGTATATATATATATATGAATATGAAGAACTGTAGTATCTCGTTTCACCGAAATAAACCAAAACAAGCGATCGTGTTCGGATCATCGATTCGTCCCCAGAGACCATTTTCGGGCCCAGGGCCTGATAAATCTCTCTACATTCGTCAAAATATTACCCTGCCCCATACCCCATGTGTGTGTGTGTGTGTGTGTGGTGTATATATATATATATATATACAGTACTGGCCAAATTATTAGGAATTTTTTAAAAATTTCATTTTTTGGTATAAAATGTTAAATTAAACCAATTTTAAACGTTGAAAAGTTATTTATTTCTACACAAGAATACATGGTCATTATTTAGCAATAGTTTAGTACTTAGTTTGACCCCCTTAGCTGCCTTAAGGGCTGCGACACGCTTCGGCATGCCATGAATCAATTTTTTGCATAATTCCTTAATACGTGTAGAGTGAAACCAGACTTGAATAAGTCGCTCTATGAGTTGGTGTTTTGTTGTTATCGGCGTTTCATGGATTACGTCCTTTAAAATACACCATAAACTTTCGATTGGGTTCATGTCTGGAGAATTTCCAGCCCATGGGAGCAACCGAACACTATTTTTATGACACCATTTTTTAACCGACTTTGCCGTGTGGCATGGAGCTGAGTCTTGTTGAAAAATCCAACGTCTATTACCATACCATTCCCTTATTTGAGGCAGTAGACGTCTTCTTAGTACTTCTATATACTTGACTTGGTTCATATTCCCCTCAACAATGCTCAAACGACTAGTTCCATGCACAGAAATTGCTCCCCAAACCATGATCTTTTGTGGAAATTTCACCGTTTTCATCAGACACTCAGGCAAAAATTCTTCTCCAGGCCTCCTTCTTACACTTTGAACACGATCGTCAAGCACGGCAATCGTTGACTCATCGGAGAACACCACCTGCAATCAAAGAAAGCCCTGTGAAAGAGTCAGTGCATAGCGTATGAAGTACAGCTAAAACGAAGTACAGTATGACTTGCTGCTTTACAGATATTTTTACTGCAGTTTTATCACGTACTGTAAATACACTTCTATGCATACTGTATTTACTGTATTAACATTCTATTTAATGTTAAATATTATTCTTACCTGTTCCCAATCCTCACTAGTCCAGTTAATGTGTTCCTTTGCCCATGCAAAACGTGCCTTCTTCATAGCCTCAGTGAGCCTGGGCTTCTTCCTTGGGCGGTAGGCTTTGAAGCCGGCAGTTAGAAGCCTCCTGTTGACTGTTCTACGACTAATATTGATGCCATCAGCCGCTAGACTACTGGAAATGTTTTTGCAAGTAGCTCTTCTATTTCTAAGAGACAAAATTGCAATCTGTCTATCAGTTCTTGGAGTCGTTACCCTTTTTCTGCCGCATCTTCCAACCCTTTTGGGGCCTACATTTTCTCCAAATACCATTTTTTTCTTAATACGAAGTACTGACTGTGGTGAAACATGGAGTTTGGCAGCGATTTCCTTTGTTTAAATGTAGAAGAAGTTAATAAAACCTGTATTTGCCCAATTTTCCGTGGACTCAAGTCATTCTTTCGCCCCATTTTCAAATTCACTTAAAAACTGTAACAAATAATTGCCGAAATTGGGTAAATACACTATTTAAATTAAACGGTAGTTACAATGACACGTAAAAGAAAGAGAAACACCCGCATCGCACGACAACCAAACGACAACTGACGAACAAACACGCTTCGTTCGACTAAAGAATTATGCAAAAAATTGATTCATGGCATGCCGAAGCGTGTCGCAGCCATTATGGCAGCTAAGGTGGGTCAAACTAAGTACTAAACTATTGCTAAATAATGACCATGTATTCTTGTGTAGAAATAAATAACTTTTCAACGTTTAAAATTGGTTTAATTTAACATTTTATACCAAAAAATGAAATTTAAAAAAAATTCCTAATAATTTGGCCAGTACTGTATATTGAATTTACCGTGGCAAACCATGTTTGGCAAACGCTTTAGTGGTGCAAGCCTCATTTACTGATGCATATTATATCTATCGGGCAAATAACTTTTAATTCAGTCACTGATTGACCCTCTAATACCGCAACAGCACAAATTATTGAGTAGAATGTTGTGTTCTATTACATCAAGCACCTTACTCATATCTATATAAATTGAATTTACCGTGGCACACCATGTTTGGCAAACGCTTTAGTGGTGCAAGCCTCATTTACTGATGCATATTATATCTATCGGGCAAATAACTTTTAATTCAGTCACTGATTGACCCTCTAATACCGCAACAGCACAAATTATTGAGTAGAATGTTGTGTTCTATTACATCAAACAACTTACTCATACCCACTGCCATAATTTTCTTTTATCATAACTCAGCCGAGCAACTAAGCGACGTTGGATCTGAGTGGTAGTTGGATGGGGAGTCATCCACCGCAGCAGATAATTTACATTCGATAAATGTAATGAAATAATTAAATAAAATATGCATTTATTTTTATATCACGGATGGAGCCGATGTAGACAATGCAGGTCCTGAGCTTAAATTATCTAAAACCATAACAATACAAATTATTTCAATAGCTTGCCCAGATCCATTACCAATAACCTCAATTTAGTAATAATAACAATTATCTCTCATACACTATATATATATAATATATATATATATATATATATATATATATATAGAAAGAGAGCGAGAGTTTTGTTCAAATAAAGGATTCCATTTATAATGAACCCACTGCCATAATTTTCTTTTATCATAACTCAGCCGAGCAACTAAGCGACGTTGGATCTGAGTGGTAGTTGGATGGGGAGTCATCCACCGCAGCAGATAATTTACATTCGATAAATGTAATGAAATAATTAAATAAAATATGCATTTATTTTTATATCACGGATGGAGTCGATGTAGACAATGCAGGTCCTGAGCTTAAATTATCTAAAACCATAACAATACAAATTATTTCAATAGAATATTATGGTCTATTACATTATTACACCTTGTCCAGATCCATTACCAATAACCTCAATTTAGTAATAATAACAATTATCTCTCATACACTATATATATATATATATATATATTATATAATATATATAGAAAGAGAGCGAGAGTTTTGTTCAAATAAAGGATTCAATTTATAATGAAAAGGTACGACTTGGGATGTCATTCGATTACTGAGAGTTATTAGCAATGAAGTTCAGTAGAGATTACCCATAGGACACGTAGGGTGCCCATTTATCTGCCAACCACTTTATTTTATTATGTGTAATGACCACCTTAGACCTACAGTTTAACGTTGAAACCGAATGTTATTTTTAAAATATAATTATGATATATTTCTTTATAACCTCTCGATTACATTAGTGACTAATGATGCGGGAAATTGAGTAAATGGAAATATTTTTCTCGAAAACTATGGGTGATAGAAAACTTCTGAAACCATATTTGGATTCATATCAAAAGTTCTATACGAATCACCAAATAATTTTCAAAGGAGAATAAGAGCATTAATTCTATTAGTGAAAATATAAAGATGCAATTACTCGTCCGTGCCCGTTATAGCGGAATGGCACACGTCATAGCTCCACCCAGCTACATCGGCAGCCAATCACGACGAACATCTGGTCTTTTGGGCGGAGCTTGAACTATCTGTGAAGTGTAAAAGGCTCTTTATTTCAAGAAATCGATTCGGGACAATGCTCTTTTACTTTACTTTACTTTTTTCTGTTTAAGGTGCTTGCAACCCTGCTGGATTATTGACACCAGTGCTCTTTTTTTTACAATATCAATGCCCAAGTCTTCTTCTTCATTTGACCAATAATGTCCTTCAGAGGGCAATCGATGGTATCCTGTGAATAACAGTATTCCAAAAAAATTGCTTTCATTTCATCCATGGACACAGTAATACAGCACTGAATAGAAGCTAATTATAAAAGAAAATGGGCTTTTGGTACAACTTGCATAATTATGATAGAGTCCTAGTCCAAACGTATTTGTCACGCAGTTTACAAATTAGTTGACAAATTTATGAAAAAAGTGTGTGGAAACCATTCATGTGCAAAAGTCTTAGTTTGATAAAATATGGTAAATGTGGTACACAGTAGCTCTTTAGTTAATTTCAAGAAAAATTTAGACACTTTCATGAGTGAAAGAGATAGTTTGTAGATTGTATATCGTGTATATCCTTAGTTTCAGTTTGTAGGCTCTTTTGGTGGATGTAAATAGTTGTATATTAATTAGCTAGTTTGAGGGTCTTCCGGAACGCTTCTTGTGGGCATTCTGAACAGTTCCATCGGCTTCAAACTTATCTCTAATTCGAGTGATGGTAAGTCGCGTTGGTGGATCTGTTTGTCTCGTCATGATATACATTAATATAGTGATAAAAATACTTAAGATTGTCCATGATCACGAGATTCACATTTTCAGTCGTAGGGTATGAGTAATCGACATGGTGTAGCATGACGTAATGCCGCTTGTCACACCACCCATCCGCAAGACTCATTATCCATACCTGCTGCTTCTCTTCTGCACGCGTTGTTTCTTTTACTTTACGGTATATGTGAGACTTTATAAAGTTTAGCTCTGCAGCATACTTCAGCACATCGTCAGTGCAACGAAAGCCTTCAATGGTCTCACCAGAACATCCGTAGAGTATTTGTACATCTTGGAACTTCACACAATCCAATGTGGTTTTAAAAGAGGCATAGGAGTGGGGAATAGGAAGTTTTTCGGTATCCACCACATCCTGGCACTTTGCTGAATACCATTTCATAAACGTTGTACAAGCAATATTAAAGGTAGCCATTTGAATACACGTCTGATTTTTCTTCTGAATACACGTCTGCTCTCGGTCTTACTGCAGACGACTGACCACGCAGGGAATCACAGATAGTAGCATGACTCACGGTCTTACAGGGCGGAGCTTAGAATTTTCGCCTGTGCACACACAAAGGAGAAAGTGAAACGTTAATTGAAACATGAGTTATTTAATAAACGAGATATTCAGTTAACACAAGAAATAACAGAAAACACAAGAAAAAACAAATGCTTAGATTTGGTGATCACAAACAACAGAAACCTAAAGAAACCTGTACTCGATATGAAGGGCTTTCATATCGTTCAGTAGTATTTTTGTTCCCACTTTACAACCGGATGGTAAGTCATCTTTAAATACGTCTAGAATACAATCAAAAGCACGCACAAAGAGTTCATCGTTAGTTACATTATTAAACACAAGTTTATAAACACGCTTTTCCAATCGAGGGTTTATTTCTACCGACCCGAGCTTTTCAATCGTGAACACGTCTTCCTCAACATAGCGGCAATTGAAATAATCTTCTAAATCGTTACGACAACTGCGCGTTAATAAAGAAATAGTTCTTCAGGATAATTTTCACGAACTAGGCATATTTTATAATGTTTTACTAAAATCTTCATACACCGGCGCATTATTTTGAGAGGAACATATGCTCATATTTTTCCTTTGCCCGTCAAACTATACTCATCTCTAAAGTCTGTTAAAAACTCACGCAGGACACTAGCCACAACCTCACTACGAACCTCGTCATGATATACATTAATATAGTGATAAAAATACTTAAGATTGTCCATGATCACGAGATTCACATTTTCAGTCGTAGGGTATGAGTAATCGACATGGTGTAGCATGACGTAATGCGGCTTGTCACACCACCCATCCGCAAGACTCATTATCCATACCTGCTGCTTCTCTTCTGCACGCGTTGTTTCTTTTACTTTAGACTTTATAAAGTTTAGATCTGCAGCATACTTCAGCACATCGTCAGTGCAACGAAAGCCTTCAATGGTCTCACCAGAACATCCGTAGAGTATTTGTACATCTTGGAACTTCACACAATCCAATGTGGTTTTAAAAGAGGCATAGGAGGGGGGGAATAGGAAGTTTTTCGGTATCCACCACATCCTGGCACTTTGCTGAATACCATTTCATAAACGTTGTACAAACAATATTAAAGGTAGCCATTTGAATACACGTCTGATTTTTCTTCTGAATACACGTCTGATCTCTCGGTCTTACTGCAGTCGACTGATCACGCAGGGAATCACAGATAGCAACATGACTCACGGTCTTACAGTGGGCGGAGCTTAGAATTTTCGCCTGTGCACACACAAAGGAGAAAGTGAAACGCTAATTGAAACATGAGTTATTTAATAAACGTGATATTCAGTTAACACAAGAAATAACAGAAAACACAAGAAAAAACAAATGCTTAGATTTGGTGATCACAAACAACAGAAACCTAATACTTTAAAGAAAGCATTCTATTAAATACTTTTAGCCTATGTTCACGAATTAATACCGGTTTTAAAATAGATTCGACAAGAAGACCGGCTGGACTGATTTTATAGAAATTCAAGGATTCCAAGTTGATCACGAGAGAAGTTATGTAGTCATCTTCCATGCTGCAAAATCTCGTCGTTAGCCTGCCTGCTCAGAGCACCGACAAGAGGTAAAATCGAATCCACATCAACACAAAATTTTAGTCGCTAAAATAACAGCCTGAGTATTGTTCATGTTCTAAATTATCTTTGATTCGTTTTGATAAAATTGAGTAAACTGCAGCCTTTGTTTCCTGATCAGAAACTCTCCGTCTTTTTCTGGTATGGTGCAAGGCTTCGTTGCAACCATATTCACTGCACGAGTCTACTTCACAGTCGTTGCCTTCTAATCTAGATTTACACTCTTCACTAATGCATTCGATGGGTGAATAATCATCTTGGTTGATATTATTGACACCACATTCGAGAGGGCTCACTGGGGTAACGGACACTTCAGGTAATGGCGCGGACGCTTGAGGTGGGTCGGGGACAATCTCCTCAGGTTGCCCTTGTGGCGGGGCAAATATTGTGTGGGGGTAATTATGTGTTGCTTCTAAGTAAACAAAACGGGCCTTATGTAACACAGTGGCAATTAATAATGATTTATGCAAAGATGCACCAGCTCTTCTGGAACGTCTGGATGCAATTTTACCGAGCGATATATTTATCAACTTGTATGCTTCAAACCCGTTTGGAACGTCAGATATCATGTTCACCACCTAGGAATTGGTCAAGGCACAGAGAGCTAACTAACACGACTCTATCCTCTATTACCAATCTTGTAATGAGTTAAAGTGAAAGTTTCGCCTGCCTTTATACAATGTCGTTCTGACGTCGTTATCAAGCTCCACACAGGGAATTCCAGGAAGTAACATGAATCACGTTGCTGTTCTTTCACCTGTACACCGCACGCACACACACACACACACACACACACACACACACACACAAAGGAGAAAGTGATACGTTGGTTGAAACATGATTTATTTAATAAATATTCAAGCTATATATATATATTTACAAACACGTGTAATAAATAAGTTAACAACAGACACATCAATGATATATTCAAGACATATATATAAAACATGTGTATAAACAAGTTAACAAATGAATTATGTTAACCCGAGAGACGACGGACGGAGTCATTACAAGCTCGGCTCCGCCGTGCTTGTAATGACTCCGTCCGTCGTCTCTCGGGTTACATAATTCATTGTTAACTTGTTTATTACACATGTTTTAAATATATGTCTTGAATATAGTCATTGATGTGTCTGTTGTTAACTTATTTATTACACGTGTTTGTAAATATATATATATAGCTTGAATATTTATTTTATTAAATAAATCATGTTTCAACCAACGTATCACTTTCTCCTTTGTGTGTGTGTGTGTGTGTGTGTGTGTGTGTGTGTGTGTGTGTACAGGTGAAAGAACAGCAACGTGATTCATGTTACTTCCTGGAAGTTCCCTGTGTGGAGCTTGATAACGACGTCAGAACGACATTGTATAAAGGCAGGCGAAACTTTCACTTTAACTCATTACAAGATTGGTAATAGAGGATAGAGTCGTGTTAGTTAGCTCTCTGTGCCTTGACCAATTCCTAGGTGGTGAACATGATATCTGACGTTCCAAACGGGTTTGAAGCATACAAGTTGATAAATATATCGCTCGGTAAAATTGCATCCAGACGTTCCAGAAGAGCTGGTGCATCTTTGCATAAATCATTATTAATTGCCACTGTGTTACATAAGGCCCGTTTTGTTTACTTAGAAGCAACACATAATTACCCCCACACAATATTTGCCCCGCCACAAGGGCAACCTGAGGAGATTGTCCCCGACCCACCTCAAGCGTCCGCGCCATTACCTGAAGTGTCCGTTACCCCAGTGAGCCCTCTCGAATGTGGTGTCAATAATATCAACCAAGATGATTATTCACCCATCGAATGCATTAGTGAAGAGTGTAAATCTAGATTAGAAGGCAACGACTGTGAAGTAGACTCGTGCAGTGAATATGGTTGCAACGAAGCCTTGCACCATACCAGAAAAAGACGGAGAGTTTCTGATCAGGAAACAAAGGCTGCAGTTTACTCAATTTTATCAAAACGAATCAAAGATAATTTAGAACATGAACAATACTCAGGCTGTTATTTTAGCGACTAAAATTTTGTGTTGATGTGGATTCGATTTTACCTCTTGTCGGTGCTCTGAGCAGGCAGGCTAACGACGAGATTTTGCAGCATGGAAGATGACTACATAACTTCTCTCGTGATCAACTTGGAATCCTTGAATTTCTATAAAATCAGTCCAGCCGGTCTTCTTGTCGAATCTATTTTAAAACCGGTATTAATTCGTGAACATAGGCTAAAAGTATTTAATAGAATGCTTTCTTTAAAGTATTAGGTTTCTGTTGTTTGTGATCACCAAATCTAAGCATTTGTTTTTTCTTGTGTTTTCTGTTATTTCTTGTGTTAACTGAATATCACGTTTATTAAATAACTCATGTTTCAATTAGCGTTTCACTTTCTCCTTTGTGTGTGCACAGGCGAAAATTCTAAGCTCCGCCCACTGTAAGACCGTGAGTCATGTTGCTATCTGTGATTCCCTGCGTGATCAGTCGACTGCAGTAAGACCGAGAGATCAGACGTGTATTCAGAAGAAAAATCAGACGTGTATTCAAATGGCTACCTTTAATATTGTTTGTACAACGTTTATGAAATGGTATTCAGCAAAGTGCCAGGATGTGGTGGATACCGAAAAACTTCCTATTCCCCCCCTCCTATGCCTCTTTTAAAACCACATTGGATTGTGTGAAGTTCCAAGATGTACAAATACTCTACGGATGTTCTGGTGAGACCATTGAAGGCTTTCGTTGCACTGACGATGTGCTGAAGTATGCTGCAGATCTAAACTTTATAAAGTCTAAAGTAAAAGAAACAACGCGTGCAGAAGAGAAGCAGCAGGTATGGATAATGAGTCTTGCGGATGGGTGGTGTGACAAGCCGCATTACGTCATGCTACACCATGTCGATTACTCATACCCTACGACTGAAAATGTGAATCTCGTGATCATGGACAATCTTAAGTATTTTTATCACTATATTAATGTATATCATGACGAGGTTCGTAGTGAGGTTGTGGCTAGTGTCCTGCGTGAGTTTTTAACAGACTTTAGAGATGAGTATCGTTTGACGGGCAGAAAGGAAAAATATGAGCATATGTTCCTCTCAAATAATGCGCCGGTGTATGAAGATGTTTAGTAAAACATTATAAAATATGCCTAGTTCGTGAAAATTATCCTGAAGAACTATTTCTTTATATAACGCGCAGTTGTCGTAACGATTTAGAAGATTATTTCAATTGCCGCTATGTTGAGTGAAGACGTGTTCACGATTGAAAAGCTCGGGTCGGTAGAAATAAACCCTCGATTGGAAAAGCGTGTTTATAAACTTGTGTTTAATAATGTAACTAACGATGAACTCTTTGTGCGTGCTTTTGATTGTATTCTAGACGTATTTAAAGATGACTTACCATCCGGTTGTAAAGTGGGAACAAAAATACTACTGAACGATATGAAAGCCCTTCATATCGAGTACAGGTTTCTTTAGGTTTCTGTTGTTTGTGATCACCAAATCTAAGCATTTGTTTTTTCTTGTGTTTTCTGTTATTTCTTGTGTTAACTGAATATCTCGTTTATTAAATAACTCATGTTTCAATTAGCGTTTCACTTTCTCCTTTGTGTGTGCACAGGCGAAAATTCTAAGCTCCGCCCACTGTAAGACCGTGAGTCATGCTACTATCTGTGATTCCCTGCGTGGTCAGTCGACTGCAGTAAGACCGAGAGATCAGACGTGTATTCAGAAGAAAAATCAGACGTGTATTCAATGGCTACCTTTAATATTGCTTGTACAACGTTTATGAAATGGTATTCAGCAAAGTGCCAGGATGTGGTGGATACCGAAAAACTTCCTATTCCCCCTCCTATGCCTCTTTTAAAACCACATTGGATTGTGTGAAGTTCCAAGATGTACAAATACTCTACGGATGTTCTGGTGAGACCATTGAAGGCTTTCGTTGCACTGACGATGTGCTGAAGTATGCTGCAGAGCTAAACTTTATAAAGTCTCACATATACCGTAAAGTAAAAGAAACAACGCGTGCAGAAGAGAAGCAGCAGGTATGGATAATGAGTCTTGCGGATGGGTGGTGTGACAAGCGGCATTACGTCATGCTACACCATGTCGATTACTCATACCCTACGACTGAAAATGTGAATCTCGTGATCATGGACAATCTTAAGTATTTTTATCACTATATTAATGTATATCATGACGAGACAAACAGATCCACCAACGCGACTTACCATCACTCGAATTAGAGATAAGTTTGAAGCCGATGGAACTGTTCAGAATGCCCACAAGAAGCGTTCCGGAAGACCCTCAAACTAGCTAATTAATATACAACTATTTACATCCACCAAAAGAGCCTACAAAACTGAAACTAAGGATATACACGATATACAATCTACAAACTATCTCTTTCACTCATGAAAGTGTCTAAATTTTTCTTGAAATTAACTAAAGAGCTACTGTGTACCACATTTACCATATTTTATCAAACTAAGACTTTTGCACATGAATGGTTTCCACACACTTTTTTCATAAATTTGTCAACTAATTTGTAAACTGCGTGACAAATACGTTTGGACTAGGACTCTATCATAATTATGCAAGTTGTACCAAAGCCCATTTTCTTTTATAATTAGCTTCTATTCAGTGCTGTATTACTGTGTCCATGGATGAAATGAAAGCAATTTTTTGGAATACTGTTATTCACAGGATACCATCGATTGCCCTCTGAAGGACATTATTGGTCAAATGAAGAAGACTTGGGCATTGATATTGTAAAAAGAGCATTGTCCCGAATCGATTTCTTGAAATAAAGAGCCTTTTACACTTCACAGATAGTTCAAGCTCCGCCCAAAAGACCAGATGTTCGTCGTGATTGGCTGCCGATGTAGCTGGGTGGAGCTATGACGTGTACCATTCCGCTATAACGGGTACGGACGAGTAATTGCATCTTTATATTTTCACTAATAGAATTAATGCTCTTATTCTCCTTTGAAAATTATTTGGTGATTCGTATAGAACTTTTGATATTGATCCAAATATGGTTTCAGAAGTTTTCTATCACCCATAGTTTTCGAGAAAATAATATTTCCATTTACTCAATTTCCCGCATCATTAGTCACTAATGTAATCGAGAGGTTATAAAGAAATATATCATAATTATATTTTAAAAATAACATTCGGTTTCAACGTTAAACTGTAGGTCTAAGGTGGTCATTACACATAATAAAATAAAGTGGTTGGCAGATAAATGGGCACCCTACGTGTCCTATGGGGTAATCTCTACTGAACTTCATTGCTAATAACTCTCAGTAATCGAATGACATCCCAAGTCGTACCTTTTCATTATAAATTGAATCCTTTATTTGAACAAAACTCTCGCTCTCTTTCTATATATATATATATATATATATATATATGTTAACCCCTCCGTCTATGGCCCTGGGGTGGTTCGGATTGACGGGGGTTCTGGTTTAGGAGGCAAGCAACGGATAGGTGCCTTGAAGTGGTTTTTCTTCTATGTTACTCTCCGAGTTCTTCTATAGTGGCTCGGAGGACTCTGGTAGATTTGCAATCTAAATGCTGAAGGTTCCGGATTCTTCTTATAGCGTATCCGGAAAGTTTTTCTAAGTTTTTCTGAAGAGAGCAAGGCTCGAAGGATAAGGTAAAAACTAGCTTCAACTGTAATTTTACTGCTAAAAAAATACAGGTAGTGCTCAGCCTCTGAATTAGCTTCTGAATGACAATGGCTGAATTTGAATGGGTTTATATACCCAAAAACTGCTAACATTATTATTATTAAATGATAAGAAGGCTGTATTATTTTTGCACAATATTTAAAAATAAGTAAATTTTTTAGCTGTGGTAAGGCTTGAACGAGTAAACAAAATATTTGAAGACGAAACCATATTTTTATCTTAAACCGCGACTTTTCAGATCTGATGTTATCATGATCTGCCAAGTTAACTAAAGTGGAAATCGGACTATGCATCTTTACACTAAAATATGCATATGAGTGAAATTTTAAGGTTTAAGATGTACAATTTTAATGCTTAGGCAAGATATGATCTCCTTGTTTATAACGAAAGAGAGTGTATACAAAATGTGAACATTGCAAAGCTTAACAGGATTCCTTATTAAGCGAAATCTAAAAAATGATTATGAGATTTTAAAAAACACAGGTCACCAATTATTTAGCAAAGTTGAAAGTGAATCAAATATTTTTATCCAAACTCGCGTTGGGCGATTTTGGTCCTTATGTAAAAATGAATACACACACGTACATACATAGGAGTATAGGCATTATATAAAGTTAAATATATAAGATTATACATGAACCATATAACACATGAATTTTTAAAATGGATACTTTTTCTTACAATGGATACAGAGACTATATAAATGAATACAAGAATTACATGAAGGATAAGATAATATAAGGAATATGGGAATTATTTATGGTTCATTTTTACAGGGCTCTTCCCTCTAGAATGATATTAATAATAATACGTAACATCCTAACTAAGGCTAACTAGATGATAACTATTGGTTTTATAATACAGATTTATATATACAAATAAGTCGGGTGGTTTAAGTCTAGTTCACGTGGTCTGGGTACGCACTCTTGGTCGTGCATAAATAGTTTCATGTTCCGTGTCACTGGGTTTTCTTTGTTCCCAGAATGATCTTTTCATCACAAATACACCGAGGATAATAGCACACACAATAATGATACTAACGGCAGATGTTGAGAAATGGTTACCGGTTGTAGTATTTGTAAGAGGTTGTTTTGGTTATCATCCGAAAGTTTAAACCGGCTCAATTGATCATTCCATTCAGGGGCATGCAGTTCGGGTAGGATGGTTACAGGTTTTTATGGAGAGATTTAAGATCTCTATGACGGGTTTAAATTTAATTTGCGACGGAAATGGGTATGAGTTATTAAGGGTAACCTTATACGGGTTGTATATTTGGAGGGCTTTTGAACGCAAGGAGCAACCAATTGGTAGCCGAATAATCATAGGGATTGTAATGAGAGAATAATTTGATGGACACTCGAGGGTAGCGGCAGTCCTGTTCGCGAAGGAAACCCAGATGTCTGGTCCAATTCGTAGTTGGATGGTTTTAGGGGAATGAAATTTTTTAAATGAACATACGGGGGCATGCCGGTCACGAATTAAATCGACAAAGCAAGACCTAGTAGTGGGAAGAATAACTGGTTTGAGTGGAGGGCAGATGAGTTGTTTATTTCGTTGCGGGAATCGGCAATGCCGGACGTCGCTATCTGACATCATAGAATAAGCTGATAGATCTTTGGTGAGGAAAAGGTAAGGTGGTACGGTGGGTAAATACAATCGATAGACATTAGAGTTATTTTGGTAGGGTGTTGGGAAAGGGTGAAATCTATATACGTCATAAGTGAGGAAATCGAAAAATGGTATAATTATGAGGTATGTGTAGGGGCGTGGTCCATGTACAGTCCAGGTGTATTCTAGAAATTGAGGGTAATTAGTGTGGTTGAGTGGGAATATGGGTGATAATTTTAATTGTGACTGGGCGGTGTGAATCAAGGACTGGAGTATTTCCCATGGTATTAGGGTGGAAAGAGTGATTTTTCCATGGGCTAGCTGGGTTGCACGCAAAACCTTGGAATGAATCGTAGTTATTCGTTGTAAGTATTTATCGATTAGGGTTACTTGTATGTTCATTATTTCTATTAATTCTAGATATCGTTTGTGTTCTTTGTATTGAGCTAACATGGATTCAAGGTATGTGAATCTGTCCGTAAATACAATGATGTACTGATTTCCCTTTGATGTTTTGGGAAATGGTCCCAGTATATCCATTCCAGTTCTTTGCCAGGGCCTCTGGCATACTGGATATTTATGCATTGGAGCGGTGGATGGTACGTTGCCCTTATGCTTTAAACACGACGGACATTCGGCGATGTATTCATGTACCGTTCTGTTCATCTCGGGAAAATGGTATCGCTCCAAAAGACTTTTGATGGTGCGATCCGGCCCCATGTGTCCATAAAAAGGTGAGTCGTGACAAAGTCCAATGGCTATATCAACGAGATCCTTTGGTATCTCCACGAGGTCGTTTCCATCTTCGTTCCTGAAATGTACGAGCCCATCTTTGAGGTTATACTGTTCTTTTACCTTCGATGGTTCCTTTTGTTCCAGGCGCGCCCGAAGGTTTTGGGTGTGTTTGTCCTGTTGTTGGGAGTATTGCAGACACTCGTAGTCGAACACAGGAAGAAGTCCTATTTTATTCACTCGGGCGTCGGGCTTGAGTCTCGACAATCCGTCTGGAATAACTTGCAGTTTTCCCGGTTTGTATACGATTTTCGCTGCAAAATCCTGAATCAACAGAGCCCATCTACTCAATCGTCCTTCAAGTAGCTTGTCCTTGAAGAGGTACGTGAGTGGCTTATGATCAGTCTTGATGGTTACATCGTAGCCATAGACGATATTTCGGAATTTTTTCAAAGCCCAATATACCGCTAGGGCCTCTCGGTCCGTAGTGGAATAATTCCGTTGAGGTGCAGAGAGAAGTTGACTGGCATAAGCAATGGGTAATTCCACACCGTCTACGTCCTGTAACAGGACGGCTCCTAGTCCATAGGAGGAAGCATCTGTGGCTATGATGAAGGGTCTTGTATAATCAGGATATTGTAAAATGGGATGACAGGTTAGTTTATTAATTAAAGTTTCAAAGGCATGTTGGTGATCGGATTCCCAGTTAAATTTCGAATTTTTCTGGAACAAATTAGTAATAGGTTTAGCAATATTCGAAAATTGGGAGATAAAGTTCCGATAGAATCCGACAAAACCAATAAATGCACGGGCGTCGTCGATGGTCTTGGGTACAGGGTACCTTTCCAGGGCTTCGAGTTTGGCTGGATCAGGTTTAATTCCTGTGGACGAGAGTAGGAATCCTAGGTATACCAGGGATTCTTGTAAAAAATTGCACTTTGCAAGCTTCAGTTTAAGGTGTGCTTTTCTCAAATGTGATAGCACATTATGAAGGCGTTGAAAGTGTGTTTTTATGTCCGAACTATAGACGATAATATCGTCAAGATACACAGAGCTTCGACACCTAATAGGTCGGAAAGGACTATATTCATCAACCTAGAGAAATTAGCAGGCCCATTTCGGACTCCGAAAGGTAAAACCTGGAATTCGTAATGGCCTCGGTTAGTGGAGAAAGCAGTCACTGCCCGAGATTCGGGACTGACCTCCATTTGCCAATAACCTGATGCTAAATCGAGGGATGAAAAAAAATTCGCTTTCCCTACGTTCAGAATTGTTTCCTGCATGTTTGGAATCGGGAAACGGTCTGGGATGGTAATGTTATTCAGGCGTCTAAAATCTATACAAGGGCGAGATGTTCCGTCCTTTTTGGAGACGAGAATCATAGGAGCGGACCAGGGACTAGCTGAAGGCTGAATGACATCCTGCTCCAACATGTCCTTGATGTGTCCCTCAATAGTGACTAACTGAGAATGTGGAACCCGATAGGGGGAATGAAAATGGGTTTGGAATTGGGTTCCAACTTGATTTCAAAAGGGACCAAATTAGTTCGGCCCAGAGGATCTCCGGTTAGGGCAATCACATCTTTATTTCTTATCAGGAAATCGAGAAGTGATTCCATTAGTTTGGGATCCTGTAAAGCTGGTGACTCCTGAAGGGAGTGCTTCAGACATCTCTTATATTCTTCTTTTAATATTGAAGGCTTTAATTCTAAGGAACTGGAAACACGATTTATCGTACTGATGGGGAAATCTGAATCTATTTCTACTGTGGAAACAGTTCCTATTTTCTGATTTGAATTTAATTCTATAGATCTTTCTCCTTTGTTTAAACAAACAACAGGGATAGCTGAATTCTGACTCTGACTAAGGACTTGGGCAATAAGAACATCTCTTTTGAAATTACTTTTCTCTGTAATCAGAGTACGCTCTGACTCTAATAATTTTCCTTGACCGTTAACTACTTTTGCTAGGAAACAAATCTTCTCATAAGGTGCTACTGTTATATGCTCGGTAGGGCATATGAAAAATTGTGAATCTGATTCTGGTTCGGCGACTAAAATTTGCCTTATTGGCTGACTGGAAACTGGCTGACTGGAAACTGGCTGACTGGAAACTGGCTGACTGGAAACTGGCTGACTGGAAACTGGCTGACTGGAAACTGACTGTCTGGAAACTGACTGTCTGGAAACTGACTGTCTGGAAACTGCCTGGGTTGATCCAACTGGATTCAACAACTGGAACTGATTACCCTGGGGTCTGATTTCTGGAGCGGTTGTCCCTCTGGATGCAACCGGCCGACTTGATCTGCTATCAAGTAGAGGGGGTTTCCTATTTATTTCGGAAATCTGAACTGAGCTAAGTCTATTAGCATTAAGTTGTCTGTCATCCTCGCGGAGATGGTGTGTCCTATTTCGACACTTTACTAACTTTCCGGCTGGGTAAATCTCCCATTGATTCCGGTTAAAAAAATCCATCCCTAGTAGGATGTCTGTCTGAAAGGTGGCGACTGTGTCCACTATACAACATTTCGCGGGGTATACCGCGTTTCCAATTTCTAAATATAACTCAATTTCTCCATATGTGGGTATGGGTGTGCCCGTAACTCCTCTAAGTTGGCAGGATGGTGCCTTAAGTTCATATTTATAATTGGTACTCTCTAGTAATTCATCTACGCATTGTTTCTTAATTAACGTTGCGTGTGCTCCTGTATCTAGGAGAGCAGTTAAATCTTGGTTATCCGTACTACAATTTATTATTAAATCTAAGAAGTCCGCACCTATTATCCTGATGGGGAGTTTGTGTGCGTATCTGGGCTTACTACTGTAATTTAGGAGGGAGGAGGTTGAACTGCTGCCTCCAATGTAGGGTCTAAAAAAGGGATCACATGGTCTTCTATGGGAGGACCTGGATCATATTCTACGGGGATATCATACGCTGAAGGGTGTTCTTGAAAACTGTTCTCTGGGGAAAATGATTCCTCCCCGGGTACTTCTACGTACCGAACTAGTTGACCTTGCTGGTTGTATTGGGGTTTATACATGGGGTAAGAGTGTGGGTGACCCTGTGGTCGTGATTTATTGGGTTGGTAGTTCGACTGAGGCTGGGAATGGACTGGTTTCTGGGGATTGGTTGACTTTTGGGATACGTTTTGGGGACGTGGTTGGTTTGTTTCTGAAAGTGGGGTCTATACCCTGAAGGGGCTTTATCAGCACACTTTTGGCGATCGCCACGGCGATGACCATGTTCGTGACAGTGGGAGCAATACGAGGGGTAATTACATTGACTTATCATATGCCCGAAACTATCACAGTTAAAACACTGTGGAGGAGGGCGTGTATTCTGGGTTTGGGGGGCTTGTTTCTGGGGTGTTCCCTGTATTTGCCTTGGTTTATATTGTTGTTGTTGTTGCTGTTGGTATTGGTGTTGTGGCTGCTGCTGAATATACTGTACAGGGGTTTCTCTACCCTTTCGGTAGGTTTGGTTTGCTAAATCGGGGTGATGTTCCCGTGTTTTGTTTATGGCTACACTGACAGGTTTGTCAACATTTAAAAACTCCTGAAACTTTTTTTTAGGCGCTCCGGGTAAGTTTTGGTAAATGGTTGTGGCTACTATTAAATTTCTTTGTTTCGAAGTAAAAGTTATGCCACATGCATTTTCTGCGGCCCGGAGGGCTTCTCCTACAAGTTTGTGTGTACGTGTAATAAAATTGTTTAAATCCTCGTGTTCCTCTTTCTTCCATTTAACTTGGAAGACTGCTTCTAATGTGGCTAAGGGTTGTGCAAGGGTTATTTCTTTAAAAAATTCTAATAGGTTTTGTTTAAAATCGTCCCATGTTATAGCTTCGCTAATTGATGGGACGTAAGTGACTGTGTCATGGGCATTTCCCTCTTTAGGGTCAATAAATCTTTTTGCTTCTCTGATTTTTATATCATCATCGGTAATATTCTCGCGTAAGAAATGTTGCTCTAAAGACTCAACCCAAGGTCTTACGCGCGGTTCAACAAAACGATTATCTATGGTCCCCTTAAAAATTAAAACAGTATGAGGGAGATTTACTAATCTGCCTAAGTTAATATATGCTGGGGCGGGGGTTTGAGACTGAGACATACTGACTTGTGTGTTTGGAAATATGTTTGAAGGGCGCGGGGTAGGTGGAAAAATGGGTGTAGGTAATTCTTCGATGTCAGAAAGCGCACCGTCTGAATCGCTCATATGTGAAGGTACTTATTAATGTTCTAATTAGGTCTGCTTGACCGATCTTAATTCATGGAATGATCACTTAAGGGGTTTTCCTAACTACACTATCTAAAAAAAATAATGCACAACAATTTGCCTAACTCGGGGAAATTTTAAAAGATTGCAAACAAAAATAAAAATGTAAACAAAATTTCACTCAAATGTACGTGATGGTATGGTAATACTACGTTTGGTACATTAAATAAAATTATAATATACTAACTAGAATAGTAAAAATAACTGAAAATAACTGTGACAATACTGTTTTCAATAACAAGAGTGTATCACTGGTGTCTGTAGTGTTCACTGTGTTTTTTGTTAATTCTGGCTCAGTACTAAATATTAATTGTTAATAATAATTACTTTTCAAATGTTTAGAAATTATTTTAAAAAAGAGTTTTGTACTTAACAAGATTCCTATGGCGAAATCCTTTTGAGGTGTGTCCTGAAGACGTGTCTGGCTGGCCACTTGTTCCTAGATGACAAGTAGGCGTGAAGAACTTGGAGTCGTAACGCACCGGTTCACGGGTGGATGTGACGAACTCGAAGTCGTGACACGCCGGTCAACTGGGTGTTGGTTCTGGTTCCAGAGTCTGGAAGACTGGAAGAATCCTGGAGTCGTGGAGATCCTGGTTAAAGGGTCTGGAGGACTGGAAGAATCCTGGAGTCGTGAAGATCCTGGTTAAAGGGTCTGGAGGACTGGAAGAATCCTGGAGTCGTGAAGATCCTGGTTAAAGGGTCTGGAGGACTGGAAGAATCCTGGAGTCGTGAAGATCCTGGTTAAAGGGTCGCCAGTTGTTAACCCCTCCGTCTATGGCCCTGGGGTGGTTCGGATTGACGGGGGTTCTGGTTTAGGAGGCAAGCAACGGATAGGTGCCTTGAAGTGGTTTTTCTTCTATGTTACTCTCCGAGTTCTTCTATAGTGGCTCGGAGGACTCTGGTAGATTTGCAATCTAAATGCTGAAGGTTCCGGATTCTTCTTATAGCGTATCCGGAAAGTTTTTCTAAGTTTTTCTGAAGAGAGCAAGGCTCGAAGGATAAGGTAAAAACTAGCTTCAACTGTAATTTTACTGCTAAAAAAATACAGGTAGTGCTCAGCCTCTGAATTAGCTTCTGAATGACAATGGCTGAATTTGAATGGGTTTATATACCCAAAAACTGCTAACATTATTATTATTAAATGATAAGAAGGCTGTATTATTTTTGCACAATATTTAAAATAAGTAAATTTTTTAGCTGTGGTAAGGCTTGAACGAGTAAACAAAATATTTGAAGACGAAACCATATTTTTATCTTAAACCGCGACTTTTCAGATCTGATGTTATCATGATCTGCCAAGTTAACTAAAGTGGAAATCGGACTATGCATCTTTACACTAAAATATGCATATGAGTGAAATTTTAAGGTTTAAGATGTACAATTTTAATGCTTAGGCAAGATATGATCTCCTTGTTTATAACGAAAGAGAGTGTATACAAAATGTGAACATTGCAAAGCTTAACAGGATTCCTTATTAAGCGAAATCTAAAAAAATGATTATGAGATTTTAAAAAAACACAGGTCACCAATTATTTAGCAAAGTTGAAAGTGAATCAAATATTTTTATCCAAACTCGCGTTGGGCGATTTTGGTCCTTATGTAAAAATGAATACACACACGTACATACATAGGAGTATAGGCATTATATAAAGTTAAATATATAAGATTATACATGAACCATATAACACATGAATTTTTAAAATGGATACTTTTTCTTACAATGGATACAGAGACTATATAAATGAATACAAGAATTACATGAAGGATAAGATAATATAGGAATATGGGAATTATTTATGGTTCATTTTTACATATATATATATATATATATATATATATATATATATATATATATATATATATATATAGTGTATGAGAGATAATTGTTATTATTACTAAATTGAGGTTATTGGTAATGGATCTGGACAAGGTGTAATAATGTAATAGACCATAATATTCTATTGAAATAATTTGTATTGTTATGGTTTTAGATAATTTAAGCTCAGGACCTGCATTGTCTACATCGACTCCATCCGTGATATAAAAATAAATGCATATTTTATTTATTATTTCATTACATTTATCGAATGTAAATTATCTGCTGCGGTGGATGACTCCCCATCCAACTACCACTCAGATCCAACGTCGCTTAGTTGCTTAGTGGGTATGAGTAAGTTGTTTGATGTAATAGAACACAACATTCTACTCAATAATTTGTGCTGTTGCGGTATTAGAGGGTCAATCAGTGACTGAATTAAAAGTTATTTGCCCGATAGATATAATATGCATCAGTAAATGAGGCTTGCACCACTAAAGCGTTTGCCAAACATGGTGTGCCACGGTAAATTCAATTTATATAGATATGAGTAAGGTGCTTGATGTAATAGAACACAACATTCTACTCAATAATTTGTGCTGTTGCGGTATTAGAGGGTCAATCAGTGACTGAATTAAAAGTTATTTGCCCGATAGATATAATATGCATCAGTAAATGAGGCTTGCACCACTAAAGCGTTTGCCAAACATGGTGTGCCACGGTAAATTCAATTTATATAGATATGAGTAAGGTGCTTGATGTAATAGAACACAACATTCTACTCAATAATTTGTGCTGTTGCGGTATTAGAGGGTCAATCAGTGACTGAATTAAAAGTTATTTGCCCGATAGATATAATATGCATCAGTAAATGAGGCTTGCACCACTAAAGCGTTTGCCAAACATGGTGTGCCACGGTAAATTCAATATATATATATATATATATATATATATATATATATATATATATATATATATAAGCACACACACACACACATGGGGTATGGGGCAGGGTAATATTTTGACGAATGTAGAGAGATTTATCAGGCCCTGGGCCCGAAAATGGTCTCTGGGGACGAATCGATGATCCGAACACGATCGCTTGTTTTGGTTTATTTCGGTGAAACGAGATACTACAGTTCTTCATATTCATATATATATATATACACCCTCTAATTATATTTTAAAAGAGGAATCGTTTCCACATTAAACTGTGGTTCGATAATCCTTCAAAAGGTAGCCAGGAGAGATGAAAAATGCATTGGTTTCCGGTCTGTGTGTGCTAATTTTGAAAATGCACGTTAAAAATGGAAAGGCAAATCGCTATTATTATTATTATTATTCATTCATTTCAATAAACTAGGAAACTGATACCATACAAGATTGCAAGAGAAATAACCACTGCCTTTAATAAAATCATTTTTAAATACAATTCAAAGGCATGGATGACTAGAAGTGCAAAAGGTTCGCTCCAAAATTGGGGGTGGGGGGTATCATCCAACAGGTGTTCTTTGAATTGACCCAGCTTGTCGGATACCCCTTCCTCATGTATGTGTGTGTGTGTGTGTGTGTGTGTGTGTGTGTGTGTGTGCATGAGTTGTTTATTATATATATATATATATATATATATATATCAAGAGTGGTCTGGGAGGAGATGTTTCATAATTTTCTTTTCCGGACGTTTTTCCCACTGTTAATCGTGACTTAAATATTTATAATAAAAATCAAGTGTCTAAAAAGTTATTTAATAAGCAGAAATAAGATGTTTAAAAGAACAGATATTCTCGACCCCGCTATAGTGGCTTGGGCAAATCCAAATGAATAATTTCTTTATTTTCGTCATTTTTTCATTTTTTCGTCGCAGGAATGAGGCTATATGTTTCATAAGTTTTCATCTCGTTTGGTGGAATTGTATCGTAAATTATTTAAATGAAGTTTCATAATTAAATTAATTGGTTTTACTGTTATTTAGGAAAATTTATATTGGGAGCAAACGTTACAATAATAAGCTTATGTCGATATAGTTACCCATTGAATTGGAACTCTTTATTCACGTTTGCTATTATTTATTGAATGGTGGATAATTAGTTGGGTATCCCTTATAAAAATCATTTCTGTCTAACGATTTATTTATTGGGTAACTTTACTAATTCTATTAACGCGTAAATCTTTCTGAAACATGAAATCATTGTTCAAAGGCTTTATTTGCTGGATCTATTTAAACTCCTTCGCGTGCAGTTTACGCCTTATATTCCTCCTGGCATGTAGGACAGTGAATTACGTCATGCAGGAGAGAGAGAGAGAGAGAGAGAGACACCTGAAGGAGGCCTCTTAGGTTAGGGAAACGAAAATAAATTGGGGGAGAACTCCACTCTGTCCTTCAGGTGTCTCTCTTCCTCCTTCAGGTGTCTCTCTCTCTCTCTCTCTCTCTCCTGCATGTATCTTCCTCCTTCAGGTGTCTCTCTCTCTCTCCTGCATGTTTGCCTCCAGCATGTGTACTGCATGTGTACATCCAGCATGTGTACTCCTGCATGTGTGCGTACCTCCAGCATGTGTACTCCTGCATGTGTGCGTATGTGTGTGTGTGTGTGTACCTCCAGCATGAGTACTCCTGCATGTGTACCTATCCTCTCTCCTTCAGGCGTCTCTCCCTCCTACAGGCATCTCTCTCTTCTTCAGGCGTCTCTCCCTCCTACAGGCATCTCTGGATAATTAGTTGGGTATCCCTTATAAAAATTCGTTTTCTGTCTAACGAAATAGGGTAACTTTGTTAATTCTATTAAAGCGTAATGAAAGAGGCGCTTGTGTTATTTTATACGGTTGAATCTTGTATAACCATATAAATATATATTGTGGTATTTTATATGGTTCATTAGTTTATTATATATACAAGTACATTTGGAATAACAGCCGTTATATATGTGTTACACGATTAATGGGACACATGGCGCTATCTGGAATACCTTGCGCTATCTGGCAACTCAGCCAGAATAGAGGATTATAAAAGATCGCGAGGCTGGTGAAGAACCATTCCCCCCTCGGCTCCGGCCGAGTAAGGAGCTCTGCTCCTTCTATTTCTGGCCCTTTGGTAAACCCCTTAGTGGCCTCTTAGGTTAGGGAAACGAAAGTAAATTGGGGGAGAACTCCACTCTGTCCTTCAGGTGTCTCTCTCCCTCCTTCAGGTGTGTCTCTCTCTCCTGCATGTATCTTCCTCCTTCAGGTGTCTCTCTCTCTCTCTCTCCTGCATGTTTGCCTCCAGCATGTGTACTGCATGTGTACATCCAGCATGTGTACTCCTGCATGTGTGCGTATGTGTGTACCCCCAGCATGTGTACCTACTGCATGTGTACTCCTGCATGTATACGTATGTGTGTACCTCCAGCATGTGTACTCCTGCATGTGTACCTATCCTCTCTCCTTCAGTCGTCTCTCCCTCCTACAGGCGTCTCTCTCTCTCTTCTTCAGGCGTCTCTCCCTCCTACAGGCATCTCTCTCTTCTTCAGCTCTCTCTCCTTCAGCTGTCTCTCTCTCTCCTTCAGGCGTCTCTCCCCCCTTGGCTCAGCCAACTGGCTGATTCGGAGCCTATAAAACAACGCCAGCCCGGCTGGAAGTCTTAGTGTGCACTTGGCTCCTGCCAGGTGAACACCTCTCCTCCTCCTCCTCCTTTCTCTTGGGGGATAACGCCGCCTCCAAGTCCCCCCCCCCCACCCCCTTTCCCCCACCCCCCTTTGCAACAACCCCCACCCACCTTTGCAACAACCCCACCCCATTTGCAACATTACATAATAACCTGCAACATTCTTGCACTCTCCCCTTTTGCGGCTATACTACTCATGACCCTTTAGAAATGGCAAAATGTTTTGCTGAATCATTCTAATTTATCTTGTGGTTGATGTGCCAGACTCACCTGCTGCCCATTAGTCTTTTAGAGGCGAACTGAGGGATATTACATTTATAATTGATTCTGTCAGGAAGACGCTGCTGGATCTGGATGTATCTTCTTCTATGGGTCCTGATAACATGCATCCCCAGCTTCTGAACTTTTTTTATCCTTTATGTAAAAGTTTTCGCAGATCCCTGGACGAAGAAACCCTGCCTAAAGTTTGGAAGAAGTTAGTTGTAGTACCAATTTTTAAAAAGGGTTCAAGATATGACCATTTGAATTACAGACCTGTAGGCTTGACTTCGATGTGTTGCAAATCTTTGGAAAGGATTACAATGGTATTCCTTAGTCAGAGCTGGGCAATAAATACATTGAATGTATTTAAATACTAAATACTAAATACATGGGAGAAATGTATTTAAATACTAAATACTAAATACATTTTACGAATGTATTTAGATACTAAATACAAAATACATCAATTGTATTTAAATACATTTGTAAATACATTTTAAATACATACAAATTTTAACATATGCATTCACTAATTCACTAAGCCATGACACGCACACGATAAAGAAATCAACCGCTTTCGACTAAGAGTGGCACACAACTGATTGAACTGACACGTTGAAACATGAACCATGCTGTACTACACTGTCGACGCGTCGTACTGTGCTAGTACAGAACGTGTATTAAACCAGTAAAAGTATTTACATTTTTATATTTTGAGTATTTAAATACATTGTATTTAAATACTCATTAAAGTATTTAAATACTGTATTTAAATACATGAAAAACAATGTATTTATAAATACAGTTCTAAATACACAAATGTATTTAAATACGTATTTAAATACAAATGTATTTAAATACTGCCCAGCTCTGTCCTTAGTCATCATCTAGAATCTAATTTTCTGTTACCAGAGAATCAGTTTGGGTTCAGATCAGGCAGGTCGAGTGAAAATCAACTTCTACTCACGTATAATCAGTGTTGGAAGTAACGCCGTTACTTTTTAGTAGCTGTAGCGGTAACACCGTTACTTTTGAGATGTTGTAACGAAAATGGTAACGGCACTACTTTTTAGAACTATTTCAATCGTTACTCGCTACTTTCAAACTGATCATTTAACTAGTATCGTTTATTAACTGTTAATTAGCTGTCAGCTCCTCCAAACGAAGAGGGCTATTAGATGCCAATTTTGAAAAACTAGTGTTCCTGAAATCGAACAACACACTCCTAAGAAATCTGCAAGATTAGTTTTTTTTGGACAGGCCATTTTTTTATTTGAGTTTTTGATTTTTTGTCATATAGAGTATAATTTGGTATTATTAAGGCTTTTTTTACTCTTTAGTCTTTTCTTAAAAGTAACGGTAGCGGTAACGCGTTATTTTCATAGAAGTAACTGAAGCGGTAACAGCGTTACTTTTTATCACTGTAACGGTAACACCGTTACTTATAGAAAGTAACGTGCCCAACTCTGTGTATAATAATGTAACAAACTGCTGGTTGACGGCTATATCGTTGATGTATTGTTGATGTTATTTTATTCGACTTCGCAAAGGCTTTTGGTGTTGTTTGTCATGTCATCTTGCTCGGGAAATTAGAAGAGATTCGAGTGTGTGGTAAATTGCTGGGATGGATTCGAGACTTTCTCACTGGGAGAGTGATGTATGCTTCTCTTTCAGGTTGTACAGTACCAGCAGAGAAATGAATGTTCCTCAGGGGTCAGTTTTGGGGCCTATTCTGTTTTTAATTTCTGTAAATTTCCTTATCCATGGTATAACAGTCCATTGCAAAATTTTTGCAGATAATTTAAAAATATATCTAAAGGTCAGATCAAGCAATGTCTCTTCATGCCAGCGGGGTATAGACTTCATATCAAGTACTTCTCAGTCATGGGGATTAAATATGAACATTGGTGACATAATTCCTTTGTCTTTTCAGGTTATTTTGCCCCAGGTTATAATCTGAATCATTCGTGGTGGTGTTATTTCATTCATGGTTGTGTTGTGTTGTGTTGTGTTGTGTTATTAAACTTGCGTTGCACCTACGGGTTTATATAAGGTATAGTAGCAATTACTTAGCTAGTAGTACTTATTTACTAATAATTATATACTGTACTGTTCTACATTGCCTTGTCCCGCTTTTGTATTTCTATTGCCTTCTATGTAATTTTAATTATATTCATCTGCTATGTTATACGTACCTTAATTTTGAATTATGCGCACTTGTTGCCTAATATTAATTTGTTTAATACTATACTTTAATGCTAAAATGTAAATACTGTTATATCTATTTGTATTACTTATCTATTATTATATTTCTTATTGTATTTTCAGTGTTCAGTTGTCAGTGAAATAAAGCCTGAATCGAGTCTCTCCTTTTCCGGCATTACAATTGGTGAATGTTTTGCATTACGTTTTCATAGGGGGAACCCCCAACTGGGAAGAACTTGGTCCTCAGACCCATTAGTACTTGAATAATGTTCCAATAAACATGGTGAATTCTTGTATAGCTTTGGGAATCGCCATAGATACTTCTTTGAAGTTCCACAGGCATATCCGGACTGCTGTGAATAAAGCGGGGGGGAATTGTGTCAAACCTATTAAAGCCAACATTAATCGTGAGACAAATATTATGCTGAAACTGTACATAGGTATCCAATATCGGCCCTCTTTTAGAATATTGTTCTTGTATGTGGAATACGGGATACATTGGGGATTTGAAACAGCTTGAATCAGTCCAGCGGCGGTAGACGAGAAATATCTTTGGTCTTGGTGATCTTAACTATGCTGATCGTTTGTGATCCTTAAACTTATTTCCTGTGAAAGGTAGATTGCTCCGTAATCACACAAAATGCTGATTAAATTTTCAGAATAAGATTCCAATAAAACCCAGCGATTTGTTGCTTGCCCCTATGTTAAAAACGCCCCTGCCACGACGAGAGGACACCAATTCAAAATTGCACATATTAGGGTTAACATGGACTGCACAAGTAGATTTTTCAGTGTTCGATGCATTCCTCATTGGAATGCATTGCCAGCTCATGTTGTTTCCCTTACAGACTTGTCAGAGTTTAAAAGAGCCCTTGCATCAGCACTTGGTGACAAATTGAGTACTGTGAATGGTGGAATTGTGGGCTGGTTTTGTGATGCCTTTTGTTTTGACTGTGTGAAAGTTGTGTGTTCTTTTATCTGAATACTAATTGCTGCACATGGTGCACTATCCGGCTCTACTGCATAGTTGACATATCTCTCAGGCATTTCTTTTGAACTGGCGCACCAGCAGACGGAGGCTTCCTTTTGCGCGTCCAGAGCCTTTCTGAAACTTGCTGGTTTTCGTTGTCGGAGGAAACCCGCCAGCAGTGGCATAGCATGGGTCTCCGGCGCCCGGGGACCATTCTCCCATTTGTGCCCCCCCTTCCCCATCCTCGTAATAATAATAATGATAATAATTAGTAGTAGTAGTAGTATGGTCTGAAAAACTGAACTGACTGCATTGGTCGTAATTAAATTTATCCAATTTTATTTTAATGTTTATTACAGGTACTGACCCAAGTCTATATTACAACCAGTGATGGGCATCGATACATGAAAATCGCTAAAGCGATACCGATACATCGATACATGAACGTCTTACGCGATACCGATACGCCGATACTTTCTAGATGTCTTAAGCGATACCGATACCGATACATGTATCGCCGGTACATTTTTATAATTATTCATTTAATATGTAGAGATATTATTGTTTATACTAATAATTTGTACGCACTGTAAGTAAAATCAACGACATTTTAATGGGTTTTATAGATGTAAATAAAAACAATTGCTTTATTTAATGAAAGTATCTTTTAATTATGTAGGATACATGAATGACTGAAAATATTACAATAACAATTAAAAGTAATTACTATTACCCTTCAAAAATACCAGCTGGCTAAACATCTGGTCAGACAATCTATTCCTTTTTGGAGCGTGAATGTGACTGTTAGAAAATCTAGAAGAGGAAGAACCATTGTTGTCCCAAGGCGATATGATGACTAAGCTGATTGATGCAGCATTGCTTGTATATATTAAGTTAAGGTGTATATATATCCATCTCATAATTGTAAGGTTAGTGAAAAATTAACTTGATTTAGAGCTAGCATTTTTGGGCTCTTGTGGCATCAGTATTTGGCCACTCTGGTGGCATCATTTTGGGGCGCTGCGCGTCCTTTCTACTCGTTTGTGGGATGTCGTACGTACAGGGTGTGGTCTGATAGAGAGCTCTCTTGCAATTCAGTTTGGTTGTTTCGATACAAGATTGTTGCATCGTGCAATAGTCCAGGTTGCGTTGTTGTTGCAAGGTTGAGAAAGAAGACCATAAATAGTACCCCTTTTGTTTTTATCTTAAATTCATACATCTAAAGCCTAAGGTAGGCCCACATCGAGTCAGCAACCCTGAGGTAGGACCTAATAGAATCTCAAGTCCGTAAGTTTTAATTTTAGCTTAACTTGCGCTGTAGGTAGAACTGGCCCTTTAGAATTTGGCCGTTCACGGCTCAGCTGGGATTTTGAACCCAACAAATAAATAAAATAACATGGTCCTTCAGAACCGGATTCTAGCCCAAGACTGAGTCAGTGACTATTTTTCGGCAAAGTTCTGATTGTGCAAATTGTAGCCCAAGTTAGGCCTAGACGGGTTGAGCATTATTGAGTTAAGGTCCCAGGGTAGAAAGTTTGGTCGCCCAATTGCAAAACTTGGCCACTCCTCTGTCGTTGTTTTTGGCCTACATTTTACTTGTTTGGTTAATTTTGGTTCATTATTGAATTAAGGTCCCAGGGTAGAAAGTTTGGTCGCCCAATTGCGAAACTTGGCCACTCGTCTGTCGTTGTTTTTGGCCTACATTTTACCTGTTTGGTTAAATTTGGTTTATTATTCGAAGGCGAAGGTTGCAGACTTCAGTGCGCGTTACTTGGGTGGAAAAATTGGTATTCCATACTGGTGGTTGGTTAGTACCCCATCCAGCAATTCAGTTTATTTGAAAAAAGCAAAATTTACGTTTGATCAGTTTGGTTAAGTATTTCCGCCAATTCAGCTCATTTGGCATTGAGCCCAATTGTTGTTTGCATTGAAGATAAGTGCATCTGAATTGAACAAGTTTAAAAAAAGGAGAAGCGCCTACAAAAGTCTAATTACAAAGGTCATTGCCACAATAGATTCTGCCATAGAGCAAGAGGATTTACGCTTAGTGACTGCGCAGCTTTCCATATTAGAAACTAAAAAGGTTGCTCTAAGTGAAGTAAATGTTAAAATTGAGGCTCTTATAGAAGAGGATGAAATAGAAAATAACATAATTTATTTTGAAGAGATTATTGATGATATAATTAAAGTAGGCCACCGAGCAAAAGAGTTTAGCAGCTCATTACAGTTAGAGACCAGGTCTAATAATGAAACACAACACTCAACAAATGATGTTTGTGAAGTTAAGGTTAACAGATCTGCAGTTCAATTACCGAGGCTTGTACTCAAAACATTTTCTGGGAGTATTCAGGAATGGCAAGGATGGGCAGACAGTTTTCAATCAGCAGTTCATTCTAGTCAAGTGTTAAGTGCGGTGGAGAAGTTTAATTATTTGCAGTCCCTCTTGGAAGGGGAGGCAGCAAAGACAATAGCAGGATTAGCATTAACAGAGGCTAATTATAATGTAGCTTGGGATATATTAAAGAAACGGTTTGGTAAGCCAGAGATCTTAATTAAAAGCCACCTCCGCGAACTTTTAGCTATACCTCCTGTTAATAATCCCAATAGTGTCAAGGAGTTACGGCAGTTATATGATGAATTTGAAGTTAGAACTAGGTCCCTGGACAACTTGGGTGTAGGAATGGAAAGGTATGGTATAATGTTGGTTACTATACTGGAGTCTAAATTGCCTAGCTCAATTTTGCTTGAATTAAGTAGGGGACACTCTACAGAACATGTGTACAATTTAGGGTTATGACTTTTTAATTTTTTGTCATAAATATTGTTTCCTGTATCATCAATCGATGAACATTTGCTTGAAAACAATAAAAAAGGGCCTAATTCCTCAGAATTAAAAAAAAATGTCACCCCGAAAGCAAATATAGTAAGGGTGTCAGGAAATGATTGCCCCCCCCCTGTACAGAAGAAACTGAAAGGAATAGAAAAAAACAGACAAAACCACGCGAAAGAGCGTTTAATTTTGAATAAAAAACACTTGTTTTAATATCGGGTGTTGCCCCCATTTGCAGCTCTGACGGCCATTAATCGACGGGGGTATGATCCCAGAAGTGTCTCAAAGTGTCTCTGAATCGTTCAAAATAGATGATGCCATGGTTTCTGTGGGGAAAAAAATGGTAAGAATTAAAATCACAGGAATAGAATATAATGGTTTTTATTCAGATTTTAACGCTCTTTCAAGTGGTCTCGCCGGTTTTTATCTATCTCTTCTAGTTTTTTGCTCTACAGGGGGGGCAATAATTTCCTGACACCCTTTACTATATTTGCTTTCGGGGTGACATTTTTTTTTAATTCTGAGGAATTAGGCACTTTTTTATTGTTTTCAAGCAAATGTTCATCGATTGATGATACAGGAAACAATATTTATGACAAAAAATTAAAAAGTCATAACCCTAGTGTACATCCCCCTTCAGCAGATGTTACGTCTTTTAGGCACAGAATTAGCAAGACGAGAGGGAATTGAGTTTGCACAGTGGGATGGTAAACAAGGGGACAAAGGCAGGCACAGCACCAAAGTTTCCACAAAAAGGAATAGCCCAGGTACAGTGTCAGCTCTACATGCATCCTCTGAGAATAAATTAAAGGGAATCAAGGAATGCATATTTTGCGAAGGCAACCACAAGTCATATAAATGTGAGGTGGCCGAGGCTTTACCTTTTGAGGAGAGAAAGGACAGGGTAACTAAGTCCACAGCATGTTTTAAATGTTTTTTGAAAGGTCATAGAGCAAGGTTTTGTAAGTTTAAAATTTTGTGCAAAAAATGTCATGGTAGGCATCAGCCATTATTGTGTGAAAACACTCCTAGTACACCTACCCCAGCAGTAGAGACATCAGTGGCACATGCCACTGCTATGAAAGGGAGTAAAAGTAAAGGGGGATTATTGCAAACAACTGCAGCCTTATTAATTGGGAATGGTGGAGAAGCGACGGTAAGAGTGTTGTTTGATAGTGGTAGCCAGTGTAGCTTTGTTAAGACCAGGGGCGGATTAACATTTTCTGGGCCTTAGGCTTAGTATGTATGATCGGGCCCTTTTATTCATATACTATAAAAATTTAATTTTCATTGAGGGAGTAATGCATAATAGCGCACAAAACAAGAACTACCTAAGGTCAACAATGAAAGACGAAAGGTTGAACTACTTGTCATTGATGCACATCGAGTGGGAGCATTTGCATAAAATTGACTGTCAGGATATTATTAATGAATTCGCAGGCAAAAAATGTCGCAAATTACAATTTTAAATATTTCTATTATTATATATGTATTTCAATTTTTATGTATCTCATTTTCCGAAATAAATACTTTTGTTTGATTGTTTTTTTTACTTATACACATATTTTTGGCGGGCCCCTAAGACATCCGGGCCTTAGGCTTCAGCCTGTGCAGCCTATAGGGCTATCCGCCACTGGTTAAGACCAGAATTTCCAGAAAATTGAAGTTTAAAGAGCTTAAGAGGGAAAATTTAAGAATTTCTAGGTTTGGGGGTTCCATTCAAAACCGAACCAAATTCAAGAAGGTAGAAGTTCTGGTTAAGGGGTTGTTACCACAAAGTCCCACTATCAAGGTCCAAGCTGTAGAGATTGAGGAACTTTGTGCTCCAGTCACTACTTGTTTAGATATGGCATGTGTCCAAGAATTGCAAGTTAAAGGAATTAATTTGGGCAATAATAAGTTTGAAGGAACAGAAGATATTAGTCTTTTGATTGGAGCTGACTATTATTGGGACTTCATCACTGGTAATATTGTCCGTACATCTCAAGGCTCGGTAGCTATTGAAAGTAAGCTAGGCTGGATGCTACATGGTAGCTATTGCAATGAAATGGAAATTAAGGCTCTTTTTTTAAGATTGAGGAGAACAGCCATGGTTTGGAAAGGCATTTGAAAGCGTTTTGGGAACTTGAATCCATTGGCATAAAGGACAAACAGGCAAGTACAGTGAACAATGATGTTTTAGAGCAATTTGAAAAAGGGATTGGGTTTAGAGATGGTTGCTATGAAGTTGGCCTCCCGTGGAAGGATTCGCGCAAACCCGGTTCAAACCTTCAGCTAGCTAATCGGAGGTTGGAGACTTCATTGTACAGGCTAAGAAAGAATGAGGAGTTGTTAATTGAATACAATGAGGCCATCCTAAGCTATGTAAGGGAGGGCTATGCTGAAAGGGTGCAAGGTGAGCTGGTGAACCAGGAGGCACATTAACTGCCACACCATGCAGTGGTACGGCGAGACAAAACTACCACCAAACTGAGGGTAGTTTTTGATGGCTCAGCCAAGGACAAAGGTGGTGTGTCCTTGAATGACTGTTTGGATGCTGGGCCAAATTTAAATGCAGATTTATTTTCCTTGTTACTGAGATTCAGGTTTGGTAGAGTAGCATTGACTGCAGATGTGAAGCAAGCCTTTTTGCGGATAAAGTTAAAACCAGAGGACAGAGATGCAGTAAGGTATCTGTGGGTGGATACGAAAGACTTGTTGGAAAATGAACCTAAGGTTCAAGCCTATAGAATGAAATCAGTGTTGTTTGGCCTCAGCTCTAGTCCATTTCTGTTGGCAGCTACTATGCAGTACCATTTAAAAAAATATTCTGAAGTCTATCCTAATACTATTGAACACAAGGAAAAATTTTTATGTTGATGATTTGCTGTGTTCCGTGGATAATACAGAAACGGCTAAACAGATATTCATGGAGGCTAGAGGTATAATGAGGGAGGCTGGCATGGAACATAGAAAATGGCAGACCAATCATTCTCAATTACAAGAGTTTATGAGTCAGTCCTGTGTAGTACCCGATGCAGCAGAAAGTATTGAGGATTCTGGTATTAAGGAGTTGTGGGCAATAGATGCAAAGGTGCTAGGCATTGTTTGGCAGCAAGGAAATGATTTGTTTACCTTCAATGGGAAATCTTTAGTAGAGCTGGCTGCGAATGAGACAAGGTGGACAAAACGTACAGCTCTTAGTTTGGCTTCAAAGGTCTTTGATCCTCTTGGATTCCTGGCTCCATTTGTGATAAAGTCAAAATTTGGTTCAGAGCCTCTGGGAAATTGGACTTGGTTGGGACCAAGAGTTACCTGATCATATGGTGGTAAGGTGGAAATATTGGTTCAAAGAATTGGCACATCTTGGAGACATTGAAATCCCAAGATGGTACATTGGGGAGTTGAACAATAGTCCAGGCAATTTGGAGCTGCACATCTTTTGTGATGCAAGTGAGGAAGCCTATGCAACTTGTATTTATATAAGAGGCGCATTGCAAGAGGAAGTAAGTTGCAAGTTGGTTGCTACAAAGAGCAGAGTAGCACCTTTGAAAAGGCTTTCTGTTCCAAGGTTGGAATTGATGGGTGCCGTTATTGCTAGTCGGCTTGCAGTTACAGTGCAAAAGTCTTTGGCCCTCTATGAAATTCCAAGCTATTATTGGACAGACTCCACTATAGTTGGGCACTGGTTAAGAAGTCAGGCAAGGAAATGGAAACCATTTGTTGCCAATAGGGTGGAGGAAATTCAAGCGCACACAGATCCCAAGCAATGGAAGCATTGTCCAGGCACCCAAAACCCCGCTGATTTACCAACACGAGGAATTTCGGTGAAAGATCTTGCAGAGTCAAGTTTGTGGTGTAATGGGCCAGAGTGGCTAAAACTTGGAAGTGAAAACTGGCCGCCTAATCAGCCTATTGTAGGAGAATGCCAGGCTGAAGAAGCATGGGTGAGTGAGGTGAGAAAATGCGCTGTGAACAGTTGTCAAGTTATACAGCAGGACCCCATATTGAGGCTTGAGGACATTAGCAGTCTGAAAAGATTGTTAAGAGTGACAGCATGGGTATATAGATTTACCAACAATATTAAGGGAGAAACAAGAAGGGAAGGAATTCTGAACAGTAATGAGATTCAGCAAGCCAGGAAATACTGGGTGGAATATGTGCAGAAGGAAAAATTTGGTGGGGGGAGAGGGAATTGCTCACCAGCCATCCATTACAGATTCTACCAACACATTCTGCTCTCAAGGATTTGGATGTGTTTTTGGATCAAGATTTATTGAGAGTAGGAGGTAGACTACAGTTTTCTGGGCTTCCAGAGGAGAAAAGACATCCAATTTTGCTACCTTCTGGGGGGCACTTTGTGGACCTTTTGATCCTGGATACTCATCATAAGCTGTTACATGCTGGAGTTAGAGAAGTGATAATAGAGATCAGACAACAGTTTTGGATTCCCAAAATTAGACAAGTAGTAAAAAAGGTCGTGCATAAATGTGTGGTTTGCAAGCGTTGGAGTGCAAAGCCTTATTATGAAAAGGTGGCTCCACTTCCAAGAGAACGGTGTGTCTATACTGCCCCATTTGATGTAGTGGGAGTAGACTTTGCAGGGCCAGTCTATGTGTATGAGCGAGGGAAGTCTAACAAAGGTTATATATGTCTTTTCACCTGTGCTACCACCAGAGCAATCCATTTGGAGTTGGTAAGCAACTTAAGTAGTGATGTATTTCTTTTGGCCTTTAAAAGGTTTGTGAACAGAAGGGGTTTCACCAAATAAAATCATATCGGATAATGCAAAAACCTTCAAAAAGGCTGCAAAGGAACTCCAAGAAATTTGGTCCTTGCTAAAAGAGGAAGGATTCCAATCCTACTTTTCACACCAAGGGGTACAGTGGGAGTTTATTGTTGAGAGAGCACCATGGTGGGGAGGATTTTGGGAAAGGCTAGTGAGAAGTGTAAAGTGTCCATTAAAGAAACTTTTAGCTAATGCTCATTTGAGCAAAGAAGAATTCTGCACTGTTTTATGTGAAGTAGAAGCAATGGTGAACAGTAGGCCTATCACTTTTGTTTATAACAGTATGCAGGATGCAGAGCCATTGACACCAAATCATTTTCTTTGTGGTAACGATTAACATCAAGGCCCAGTGTGTTATTTTATTTATTTGTCGGGTTCGAAATCCCAGCTGAGCCGTGAACGGCCAAATTCTAAAGGGCAAGTTCTACCTAAAGCCCAAGTTAAGCTAAATTAAAACTTACGGATTTGAGATCCTATTAGGCACTACCTCAGGGTAACCTCAGGGTTGCTGACTCGATGCGGGCCTACCTTAGACCTTAAATTACATGAACTTAAAGTAAACAAAAGGGTACTATTTGTGGTCTTCTTTCTGAACCTTGCAACAACCACGCAACCTGGACTATTGCACGATGCAACAATCATGTATCTAGACAACCAAACTGAATTGCAAGAGAGCTCTCTATCAAACCACACCTTTACGTACGACCTTCCACAAACGAGTAGAAAAGACGCGCAGCGTCTCAAAATGATGCCAACAGTGTGACCAAACAATGATGCCACAAGAGCTCAAAAATGCTAGCTCTAAATTAAGTTAATTTTTCACTAACCTTACAATTATGAGATGGATATATACACACACCTTAACTTAATATATATACAAGCAATGCTGCATCAATCAGCTTAGTCATCGTATCGCCTTGGGACAACAATGGTTCTTCCTCTTCTAGATTTTCTAACACTCCCCACCGAAGAGGCATTGTTGTCATTACCTTCTGCAAGGTTAGCCAAGCCTTCTTCATGAGGCTGTAACTCAAATGTTTCATCTTGACTATCTGTGTTTTTGCTGATTTCTAAAGCATAGAGTTTTTGTATAGGTCTCTTTAACTTTCCTCCTGAAGTCTTTACCAGTGCAGACCTAACTAAATTGTCTTTGCCAACAAACAACTCTTCAATTATGCCAAGCTTCCAGCATTGCCTTGGTCTTTCATCCCCAATCATTACCACTTCTCCCACCTTGATACAATTTGCATTGGAGCCCTTTACCTTGCCTGATGGGTAATAATTGAGTTCTGGCAAGTATTCCATCTGCCACCTCTTCCATAACTGATCTTGTAGCTCTTCAAGGTACCTGAACCGTCTGGTTAACTCTCCTTGAGTGCTCTGGATAGGCTGCAAGTCTTCTGGCACACTGGGGGTTGATGTTAATCGTTTACCACAATACCACAAAGAAAATGATTTGGTGTCAATGGCTCTGCATCCTGCCTACTGTTGTAAACAAAAGTGATAGGCCTACTGTTCACCATTGCTTCTACTTCACATAAAACAGTAGAGAATTCTTCTTTGCTCAAATGAGCATTAGCTAAAAGTTTCTTTAATGGACACTTTACACTTCTCACTAGCCTTTCCCAAAATCCTCCCCACCATGGTGCTCTCTCAACAATAAACTCCCACTGTACCCCTTGGTGTGAAAAGTAGGATTGGAATCCTTCCTCTTTTAGCAAGGACCAAATTTCTTGGAGTTCCTTTGCAGCCTTTTTGAAGGTTTTTGCATTATCTGATATGATTTTATTTGGGAAACCCCTTCTGTTCACAAACCTTTTAAAGGCCAAAAGAAATACATCACTACTTAAGTTGCTTACCAACTCCAAATGGATTGCTCTGGTGGTAGCACAGGTGAAAAGACATATATAACCTTTGTTAGACTCCCCTCGCTCATACACATAGACTGGCCCTGCAAAGTCTACTCCCACTACATCAAATGGGGTAGTATAGACACACCGTTCTCTTGGAAGTGGAGCCACCTTTTCATAATAAGGCTTTGCACTCCAACGCTTGCAAACCACACATTTATGCAAGACCTTTTTTACTACTTGTCTAATTTTGGGAATCCAAAATTGTTGTCTAATCTCTATTATCACTTCTCTAACTCCAGCATGTAACAGCTTATGATGAGTATCCAGGATCAAAAGGTCCACAAAGTGCCCCCCAGAAGGTAGCAAAATTGGATGTCTTTTCTCCTCTGGAAGCCCAGAAAACTGTAGTCTACCTCCTACTCTCAATAAATCCTGATCCAAAAACACATCCAAACCCTTGAGCGCAGAATGTGTTGGTAGAACCTGTAATGGATGGCTGGTGAGCAATTCTCTCTCTTCACCAAATTTTTTCTTCTGTATATATACCACCCAGTATTTCCTGGCTTGCTGAATCTCCTTACTGTTCAGAATTCCTTCCCTTCTTGTTTCTCCCTTAATGTTGTTGGTAAATCTATATACCCATGCTGTCACTCTTAACAATCTTTTCAGACTGCTAATGTCCTCAAGCCTCAATATGGGGTCCTGCTGCATAACTTGACAACTGTTCACAGCGCATTTTCTCACCTCACTCACCCATGCTTCTTCAGCCTGGTATTCTCCTACAATAGGCTGATTAGGCGGCCAGTTTTCACTTCCAAGTTTTAGCCACTCTGGCCCATTCCACCACAAACTTGATTGTGAAAGATCTTTCACCGAAATTCCTCGTGTTGGTAAATCAGCGGGGTTTTGGATGCCTGGACAATGCTTCCATTGCTTGGGATCTGTGTGCGCTTGAATTTCCTCCACCCTATTGGCAACAAATGGTTTCCATTTCCTTGCCTGACTTCTTAACCAGTGCCAAACTATAGTGGAGTCTGTCCAATAATAGCTTGGAATTTCATAGAGGGCCAAAGACTTTCGCACTGTAATTGCAAGCCGACTAGCAATAACGGCACCCATCAATTCCAACCTTGGAACAGAAAGCCTTTTCAAAGGTGCTACTCTACTCTTTGCAGCAACCAACCTGCAACTTACTTCCTCTTGCAATGCGCCTCTTATATAAATACAAGTTGCATAGGCTTCCTCACTTGCATCACAAAAGATGTGCAGCTCCAAATTGTCTGGACTATTGTTCAACTCTCCAAAGTACCATCTTGGGATTTCAATGTCTCCAAGATGTGCCAATTCTTTGAACCAATATTTCCACCTTACCACCATATGATCAGGTAACTCTTGGTCCCAACCAAGTCCAATTTCCCAGAGGCTCCGAAACCAAATTTTTGACTTTATTACAAATGGAGCCAGGAATCCAAGAGGATCAAAGACCTTCGAAGCCAAACTAAGAGCTGTACGTTTTGTCCACCTTGTCTCATTCTCGGCCAGCTCTACTAAAGATTTCCCATTGAAGGTAAACAAATCATCATCTTGCTGCCAAACGATGCCTAGCACCTTTGCGTCTATTGCCCACAACTCCTTAATACCAGAATCCTCAATACTTTCTGCTGCATCAGGTACTACAGAGGAATGACTCATAAACTCTTGTAATTGCGAATGATTGGTCTGCCATTTTCTGAGCTCCATGCCAGCCTCCCTCATTATAGCTCTAGCCTCCATGAATATCTGTTTAGCCATTTCTGTATTATCCACGGAACATAGCAAATCATCAACATAAAAATTTTTCCTTATGTGTTCAATAGTGTTAGGATAGACTTCAGAATATTTTTAAAATGGTACTGCATAGTAGCTGCCAACAGAAATGGACTAGAGCTGAGGCCAAAAACACTGACTTCATTCTATATGCTTGAACCTTAGGTTCATTTTCCAACAAGTCTTTCGTATCCACCCACAGATACCTTACTGCATCTCTGTCCTCTGGTTTTAACTTTATCCACAAAAAGGCTTGCTTCACATCTGCAGTCAATGCTACTCTACCAAACCTGAATCTCAGTAACAAGGAAAATAAATCTGCATTTAAATTTGGCCCAGCATCCAAACAGTCATTCAAGGACACACCACCTTTGTCCTTGGCTGAGCCATCAAAAACTACCCTCAGTTTGGTGGTAGTTTTGTCTCGCCGTACCACTGCATGGTGTGGCAGACAATGTGCCTCCTGGCTCACCAGCTCACCTTGCACCCTTTCAGCATAGCCCTCCCTTACATAACTTAGGATGGCCTCATCGTATTCAATTAACAACTCCTCATTTTTTCTTAGCTTGTACAATGAAGTCTCCAACCTCCGATTAGCTAGCTGAAGGTTTGAACCGGGTTTGCAAGAATCCTTCCATGGTAGGCCAACTTCATAGCAACCATCTCTAAACCCAATCCCTTTTTCAAATTGCTCTAAACATCATTGTTCACTGTACTTGCCTGGTTGTCCTTTATACCAATAGATTCAAGTTCCCAAAACGCTTTCAAATGCCTTTCCAGACCATGGCTGTTCTCCTCAATCTTAACAAAGAGAGCCTTAACTTCCATTTCATTGCAATAACTACCATGTAGCATCCAGCCTAGCTTACTTTCAATAGCTACTGGGCCTTGAGATGTACGGACAATATTACCAGTGATGAAGTCCCAATAATAGTCAGCTCCAATCAAAAGACTAATATCTTCTGTTCCCTCAAACTTATTATTGCCCAAATTAATTCCTTTAACTTGCAATTCTTGGACACATGCCATATCTAAACAAGTAGTGACTGGAGCACAAAGTTCCTCAATCTCTACAGCTTGGACCTTGAGAGTGGGACTTTGCGGTAACAACCCTTTAACCAGAACTTCTACCTTCTTAAATTTGGTTCGGTTTTGAACGGAACCCCCAAACCCAGAAATTCTTAAATTTTCCCTCTTAAGTTCTTTAAACTTCAATTTTCTGGAAATTTTGGATTTAATAAAACTACACTGGCTACCACTATCAAACAACACTCTTACAGTAGCTTCTCCCTCATTCCCAATTAATAAGGCTGCAGTTGTTTGCAATAATCCCCCTTTACTTTTACTCCCTTGCATAGTAGTGGCATGTGCCACTGATGTCTCTACTTCTGGGGTAGGCCTACTAAGAGTGTTTTCACACAATAATGGCTGATGCCTACCATGACATTTTTTGCACAAAATTTTAAACTTACAAAACCTTGCTCTATGACCTTTCAAAAAACATTTAAAACATGCTGTGGACTTAGTTACCCTGTCCTTTCTCTCCTCAAAGGGTAAGGCCTCAGCCACCTCACATTTATATGACTTGTGGTTGCCTTCGCAAAATATGCATTCCTTGATTCCCTTTAATTTATTCTCAGAGGAGGCATGTAGAGCTGACACTGTACCTGGGCTATTCCTTTTTGTGGAAACTTTGGTGCTGTGCCTGCCTTTGTCCCCTTGTTTACCATCCCACTGTGCAAACTCAACTCCCTCTCGTCTTGCTAATTCTGTGCCTAAAAGACTTAACATCTGCTGAAGGGGGATGTACACATGTTCTGCAGAGTGTCCCCTACTTAATTCAAGCAAAATTGAGCTAGGCAATTTAGACTCCAGTGTAGGAACCAACATTATACCATACTTTTCCATTCCTACACCCAAGTTGTCCAGGGACCTAGTTCTAATTTCAAATTCATCATATAACTGCTGTAACTCCTTGACACTATTAGGATTATTAACAGGAGGTATAGCTAAAAGTGCACGGAGGTGGCTTTTAATTAAGATCTCTGGCTTACCAAACCGTTTCTTTAATATATCCCAAGCCACATTATAATTAGCCTCTGTTAATGCTAATCCTGCTATAGTCTTTGCTGCCTCCCCTTCCAAGAGGGACCGCAAATAATTAAACTTCTCCATGGCACTTAACACTTGACTAGAATGAACTGCTGATTGAAAACTGTCTGCCCATCCTTGCCATTCCTGAATACTCCCAGAAAATGTTTTGAGTACAAGCCTCGGTAATTGAACTACAGATCTGTTAACCTTAACTTCACAAGCATCATTTGTTGAGTGTTGTGTTTCATTATTAGACCTGGTCTCTAACTGTACTGAGCTGCTAAACTCTTTTGCTCGAGGCCTACGTTAATCATATCATCAATAATCTCTTCAAAGTAAATTATGTTATTTTCTATTTCATCCTCTTCTATAAGAGCCTCAATTTTAACATTTACCTCACTTAGAGCAACCTTTTTAGTTTCTAATATGGCAAGCTTCGCAGTCACTAAGCGTAAATCCTCTTGCTCTATGGCAGAATCTATAGTGGCAATGACCTTTGTAATTAGACCTTTGTAGGCACTTCTCCTTTTTATAAATTTGTTCAATTCAGATGCACTCATCTTCAATATAAACAACCCTTGGGCTCAATACCAAATGAGCTGAATTGGCAGAAATACTTACCAAACTGATCAAACGCAAATTTTACTTTCAAATAAACTGAATTGCTGGGTGGGGTACTAACCAAACACCAGTATGGAATACCAAATTTTCCACCCCAGGACCTTAATTCAATAATGACCCAAAATTAACCAAACCGGAAAAAATGTAGGCCAAAAAACGACAGACGACTGGCCAAGTTTCGCAATTGGGCGACCAAACTTTACCCTGGGACCTTAATTCAATAATAACCCAAAATTAACCAAACCGGAAAAAAGTAGGCCAAAAAACGACAGACGACTGGCCAAGTTTCGCAATGGGCGACAAAACTTTACCCTGGGACCTTAATTCAATAATAACCCAAAATTAACCAAACCGGAAAAAAAGTAGGCCAAAAAACGACAGACGACTGGCCAAGTTTCGCAATTGGGCGACCAAACTTTACCCTGGGACCTTAATTCAATAATAACCCAAAATTAACCAAACCGGAAAAAATGTAGGCCAAAAAACGACAGACGACTGGCCAAGTTTCGCAATTGGGCGACCAAACTTTACCCTGGGACCTTAATTCAATAATAACCCAAAATTAACCAAACCGGAAAAAAAGTAGGCCAAAAAACGACAGACGACTGGCCAAGTTTCGCAATTGGGCGACCAAACTTTTTACCCTGGGACCTTAACTCAATAATACTCAACCCGTCTAGGCCTAACTTGGGATACAATTTGCACAATCAGAACTTTGCCGAAAAATGGTCACTGACTCAGTCTTGGGGTAGAAATCCGGTTCGAAGGACCATGTTATTTTATTTATTTGTCGGGTTCGAAATCCCAGCTGAGCCGTGAACGGCCAAATTCTAAAGGGCAAGTTCTACCTAAAGCCCAAGTTAAGCTAAATTAAAACTTACGGATTTGAGATCCTATTAGGTCCTACCTCAGGGTAACCTCAGGGTTGCTGACTCGATGCGGGCCTACCTTAGACCTTAAATTACATGAACTTAAAGTAAACAAAAGGGTACTATTTGTGGTGGTCTTTCTGAACCTTGCAACAACCACGCAACCTGGACTATTGCACGATGCAACAATCATGTATCTAGACAACCAAACTGAATTGCAAGAGAGCTCTCTATCAAACCACACCTTTACGTACGACCTTCCACAAACGAGTAGAAAAGACGCGCAGCGTCTCAAAATGATGCCAACAGTGTGACCAAACAATGATGCCACAAGAGCTCAAAAATGCTAGCTCTAAATTAAGTTAATTTTTCACTAACCTTACAATTATGAGATGGATATATATACACACACCTTAACTTAATATATATACAAGCAATGCTGCATCAATCAGCTTAGTCATCGTATCGCCTTGGGACAACAATGGTTCTTCCTCTTCTAGATTTTCTAACACAGTGTGCCAGAAGACTTGCAGCCTATCCAGAGCACTCAAGGAGAGTTAACTAGACGGTTCAGGTACCTTGAAGAGCTACAAGATCAGTAATGGAAGAGGTGGCAGATGGAATACTTGCCAGAACTCAATTATTACCCATCAGGCAAGGTAAAGGGCTCCAATGCAAATTGTATCAAGGTCGGAGAAGTGGTAATGAAAAACCAAGGCAATGCTGGAAGCTTGGCATAATTGAAGAGTTGTTTGTTGGCAAAGACAATTTAGTTAGGTCTGCACTGGTAGAGACTTCAGGAGGAAAGTTAGAGACCTATACAAAAACTCTATTCTTTAGAAACCAGCAAAAACACAGATAGCCAAGATGAAACATTTGAGTTACAGCCTCATGGAGAAGGCTTGGCTAACCTTGCCGAAGGTAATGACAACAATGCCTCTTCGGTGGGGTGTTAGAAAATCTAGAAGAGGAAGAACCATTGTTGTCCCAAGGCGATATGATGACTAAGCTGATTGATGCAGCATTGCTTGTATATATTAAGTTAAGGTGTATATATATCCATCTCATAATTGTAAGGTTAGTGAAAAATTAACTTAATTTAGAGCTAGCATTTTTGGGCTCTTGTGGCTCATCATTTGGGGCGCTGCGCGTCCTTTCTACTCGTTTGTGGGATGTCGTACGTACAGGGTGTGGTCTGATAGAGAGCTCTCTTGCAATTCAGTTTGGTTGTTTAGATACAAGATTGTTGCATCGTGCAATAGTCCAGGTTGCGTTGCTGTTGCAAGGTTGAGAAAGAAGACCATAAATAGTACCCCTTTTGTTTTTATCTTAAATTCATACAACTAAGGCCTAAGGTAGGCCCACATCGAGTCAGCAACCTGAGGTAGGACCTAATAGAATCTCAAGTCCGTAAGTTTTAATTTTAGCTTAACTTGGGCTGTAGGTAGAACTGGCCCTTTAGAATTTGGCCGTTCACGGCTCAGCTGGGATTTTGAACCCAACAAATAAATAAAATAACAGTGACCAGCCAAACTAAACAACCATTCTACAGGAGCAGAGGATGGTAGTGGTGTGTTATACTTCAGGAAGACCCGTAGAATTCCTGGGTACTGCCTCAGAGATTGGAGAGAATGACTTCCGTCACCCAGATACTGTAAAACTTCCATCTCAATGGAATCTTGGGTTGCAGAGACATTAGTGGAAGCAGACTCATAACAGAGATAATCATCTGCACTTCCGTCAGATGCAGCATCACTTAGTTGTTGCTGGGGGGTCTGCTCGCCGAGGCTCTTAACAGCATTAACCAACATTTCTTGAACCCTCTTTTTGACAATGTTAGTATTAAATTTGCCTTTTATTGTCATCCACTTTATAACATCTATTTAAATATTTAAAAATTCTTATTCATGTATCGATTTTTTCGATACGTTTAAGAAAATTGACCTTAGCGATACCGATAAATCGATACTTTTGTCAAGTAGCTAAAGCGATACCGATGCATGTAATCTAGATACTGCCCATCACTGATTAGAACACAGCAAACTAGACAAAATTACAAAAACTTTTCGTGCCTTGATTTCAGCGAACTTATCTATTACACTGTCAACATTGACACTCCCTAACAAACAAACAAACAAACAAACAAACTTTATTTCAGACGCAACAGGTACGAACATTATACAAGTGGTCCACAGAAGATTAAGAGATTGTTGTCTGAAGCACTGACAAAGTAGACCAGTGAATCACTGTGCATAATGAACATAAAGTTGCCTACGCCAATGCTTCCAGATTTGAGATTTATAAAATATATCGGAGACCAGTCCACTAACCACGGTTTTTATTATCTTATTGACTGACTCGCCAAGCCTAGTGATAAATCTAAATACAAAATTGCGAATGACACTGGCACAGTTAGGCACCTTATTGACTACAAACAGCATATTGAACACTCGAAGGAGCACCATTTATAAATCTTGGAGTTCTTAATAAACTCCTAAAAATATTATTATATACAACATATAATTTTCTCAAATTATACATCCTGTAGTTCCATTACAAATGAGCTGCATACATTGGAGTACAAAAAGTTTTGAACAAAATCAACTTAACATCTAATGTACACATATGAAATCTTCTAACCAAAGTATTTCCCTGAGCATATAATTGTCTACATTGCCTTAGAACAGTGGTTCTCAACCCAGGGGGTAATGACAACTATTCTGTGGGATAATGACATGCGATCCAGAAGTTATAAAAAATAATAATGTGATAATCCAGAAGTTATAAAAAAAAATATCTAATGATGAGTAATGGAGTTGGATTAAAAATGGGTTTTGGGTAACCATACAAAAGAGGTTGGGAACCACTGCCTTAAAATATCACAGTCATCTGAAAGACTATCAGTTAGTTTGTGGCCAAGATACTTAGTCTGAGTTACTTCTGACAGGACCATACCATTCAACTGAAATTCAGGAAATTTTATATATTTGTAGGCCTTGGTCCTCATAATCATAACATGATTTTTAGCGGGATTATACGTATTTTATGTGGTTATCCTTCCCATACCTTTCATACAACTTCAAAAGTGTGCTCAGCCCTTTTGCAGATGGTGAAATAAGAACTAGATCATCTGCATACATCAGATGATTAACAATCATTGTACCAATATAGCAGCCTATTTTACAGGTGTTCAGCACAACAGATTGATTATCCATATAAAGATTGAATAAACAGGGGGATAATATCCCTCCCTGCCTGACACCATTGGTCACAGAGAATGGTTCCGAATTAACCCCATCTCATCTCACAATCATTGTCTGGTGATTATACCAGAATATTAATATACGGACCAAGTAACCAGGTACATTACGATTTACAAATTTCATGAATAATTTGTCATGATTAACACGATCAAATGCCTTAGAGGCATCCAGGAAACACAAAAATACATTAGCATCTAGAGTTTGGTATTTACAGACCATTTCCTTCAAGGCATACACACATATGAGATGTTTTTTTAAAACCAAATTGGTTATCACTAGTATGGAAAACTGATGAGTGGGTAGTTGGGAGGTAACGAAAATGGTTCACTGAGTAGGTAGGTAGTTAATTTAACAATCATTAAATCCTTTTATGTCAATAACTGGGTGGATGAAACCAATTGGTTGCTCACCAGAGTTATTCTCCACACTAGTATTTATATACTGTGTGGGAGGAGCGTGCTCGGTAATAAGGATACATTACCGCTCAACCAACCGAGGAATAAACCAAGACAACGCTGGTACGAGAAGCCCCGCGAAGAGGAGAACAAAGGGAGAACGAAAACGAAGAACGGGGCGAGAGGACGTACCAGCAAAGTACGCTCTCGAATGAGACAACCGGAGAAGGGAGAGACTGTAATAACTAAAAGTAAGTGACTAATATGAGTTTTAACACCAAACAGTTAAGAACATTAAATTAAGCTGGGTCAAACAAGTTAGGCCTACATTGTGACCTAAGACCCAGCATCAACTCATAGCTTAACAAAGGTGAAGGTAGATTGCCCTAACTAATCTTGTGAGGAATCCTACTGTGGACCTCAATTTATCTGCCCGCTCTGGACCATTTCCGGAATCTCTAGGCTGACCCCTCTAGGCTAGACTTGATCTACTCTATAGTTAGACTGGAGATATAAGGGGTGGGTTAATTGTGGACCAATTCATACAGAGCATTTTTCGCAACTAGTATAGAGGTAACATTCAAGTCTATTAATCTCTATTAGTCTATTCGTCTCTAAAACAGTTTATTCGATAAAAAGCAGGCTCGTAGCCGGGGGGGGGGGGGGGGGGGGGATCAGGGCTCAGGAGACCAGCAGGAAGCTGATGTCCAAGTCTGAGTCAAAGCAGGATTTGTGCAACCTGGCAAAGTTCAAGATGTCAGGAGAATGATCTTTGTAATTATATCCAGTGATATACATGCAATTCACCTATTAATAAATATATGTAAAGTTGATTTGGCCTTGTCAATATAAATGATTTACCTTATATCTTTTAATATATTATAAAGGGGTTCAAAATGGTAAAATTGGCAATTTAGAAATACAAAATGATGTAGGTTAGTTATATCCTATCCAAAAAAGCAGCTCATATTTGAATTCCCCATGTAAAAACATAATTTAGACACCCCTGATGGTAGGATTTCCTTCAGATTCATGTTGTCACCTGAGTACGACCCGCCCTATTGGTGCAATCTAAGCTATATTATGATGTAATTACTTGTATTTCCTGAAATTTGAAATCGGGTATTGATCCTATAGTTTTCATATTTAGCAAAGAAAGTAACTATTTTATTCACACATTTATTGATTTCATGCATACAATTATTTAGTGTATACACGTTTAACAGTATAACATATCTATGAATAACGAAATCATTAGAAGAGATCCAAATGAAACTCTCACGTATAAGGCAAGTCATACGGCACCTCAAACTGTACTTGCTTGCTGACACACGCATTTTCATTGCTTAGTTCTGGTTGGTGTGCATCGTCTTCCGCTTGTCTAATAATTTTACGGGAGGGTTTTGCTGAATCACTTTCACTGTGTTCTTCAACTGACTCAACTGATTTTCTTTTGAAATATTTTCGTATATCCATCGCAATATTGTATAACGAATTAACGAAGCTTGACCAGCATGCAATGATGCAACACGCCTCACTCGTCACACTATACCATGCTGCAGTGCATGCAAAACTAACTGACGCCGAGCTGTGTTGTTTCCCCGCGCTTCATATTTCAGTAGTTCAGTACGATACGCGCCCGGGGGACTATGGCCCTCTATCGCCCCCCTTCGCTACAACACTACCCACCAGGTGAGATAACTATGTGAGATCAGTCCAGGTACATGATTCTTCAATGGGATTTGCATTTTGCTTATCTCACTTCAGAGGGCGCTTCAAGTCAATTTTTGTATGAACATTTGCCAATTAAAGAATTAAACTTTATGATTGGCTTTGTCACAATTGTGTGGACTGTTCTCAAGGAGTTTTGTGGTGGGAGTTCAAAGTTAAACAAATATTTGGAGCAAATGACTTGTAAATTCTGATGAATACAAATTTTGTTGCCTCATTCTATTCTTATGAATAAAAATTTTGTTGCTTCATTCTATTTTTATTCAGTCTGTTAATGATATACCCTCGGCCAGTGGGCCTAAGCTAGCCTACATAGCCATGGCATCAATCCCTGCAGCTGCACAACTTTTTGATGAACTAGATAGTAAGTATCCTAAGTAAAGGGCAAACCTTGATTATAGGCTTGGTAACATGGTAAAAATTTTATAGTGGGTACACTAGTGGTCCACTGTTAATATAAACAAACCATAAATACAGTTACATGCAAAATCAAGATCCAATTGATCTCTGCAGATTGTCACATATCTAGTAGCTGTACATAAGGTGACCAGAGTCCCGATTTGGAGAAGTGTGTCCCGCTAACGTATGGTGTCCCGAAATTGTCCTGCTTTTGGAGATATTGAGCAAAAATGTCACGCTTTATTAAAATTACTACTAATAATGTTTTTATTGGTGTTTTCAAGCATTACGTATGTTTAAGAAAAAAAAAAAAAAAAAAAGAAGTTGGGTAGAAATAACCACATATATTTCCAAATAAAATATAACAAAACAAATATTTACCACAAAATAAATATAGAATAAAAATAATAACCCTCGTTTCTAACCAACCAACTAGTGAAGTTGGGTTTTCCTAATTAACAAAAAAAAGAAAGAAAAAGTTTCTGAGACAAAGAAAAACGGAGCTCTTTGTTCGACATCGAAAATTTTTGACTGCTGAATGAAGTGGGCTAGTTTTTTCATAAAAAATTCTCGTAGTTCCCCAACTAACCGGGCAACTTAAAGTAGGCTGACCATATTTCCTTGAGACAAAAATGGGACATTGGGATGGCAAAAAAGGGACGGGGGTTATGTAATATTCTGTATTCATGAAAAAGTAAGTACATAAACATATTGAGCTTACAATTATTCTTCAGTGTCAGAACCCATAAAAAAAACGGTACTGTCCCGTTCAAAACGGTACGTATGGTCAGCCTAACTTAAAGTCAACCTTTAAACCTCAATACTAACCACTGTAATTAAACTAAAAACTAAAACCCTGTTTAACTAAATAGTGGCCTACCAGAACTAGGTGTAAGTAGCTTAATTAAAATACATAACTAAGGTAAGAGATTAAAACTAGGTACCTAGGAGAAACTCCAACCGGGCTACAACAGCCCTAACTAAATAATTAAATGGCTGTTATAGCCCCTATTAAAACTTAAGGGCAATACAGCCCTAGCCTAACTTAAACTGCAAAACCTAGGTCTGGGAAATAGCCCCTATAAATAAATAACTTAGCAGTGTGCCAAATAGTGACTTAACAAATAAAATTCAAAATCTGGAAACTAAATGAAATTTATGGACTAGTTAGAAACAGAAAGGGTAACGTTGAACTGGCAACTTCATTTTTGGTAAGTAAATTAATTTTAATGAATTTAGCTTGACCATAGTTAGCAATCTGGCTGCCGACCAAATTTTAACTTTAAAACCACTGCAGCCTACAGTGAAAAAGTCTGTAGCTATGTTGACAGTGTCTAAATGGGCCATTATTATTTCTATAATTACTGTGTCTATTTAAAGTAAACTTAGCCTTAATATTGCACCTAAATGAAAATAATCTCTCAAAATAAAATAATGTTTCAATAAATTTTTCAATAACGTAATACAAGACGAAAGCTGTCAGTTTGCACTGGTGGAAAAGTGGTAATTTGACTCTGACTGTTTCGTTATTTTCTCTTATTTGATTTTTGTTAGTACTGTATATATATTTGGTACAACAGAGAATGGAGCATATATGTATGTCATATGGGGGCTTGTTTTTTGCTGAAATTAACATAGAAATATCTGCTTATGATGCCACCAAAACATGTTTTTTGAGTATTGCAATTTCAAAATTTTCTCAACCACGGCAGGGGAACCCACCCTCCACTCACTGGACCCCCCAGTTGGGGGGGTTCAGGATATGTCCCGCTTTTACTTAAAAAAATCTGGTCACTTTAGTTGTACATGAACTTCAAAACTTTGGATCTTGTGGATCATTCATCAATACCACTACTGTACTAATTTTAGACGTCATATGGTAAAATGGGAACATGAAGTAGAAAACCCAGAACCTAGATGGAGGGTGTGATCTTGTAAAATTCGATAGAAATATGAATAAGACGCCGAACCCCAAAATTCTGGTTCAGCACGCACTACATGTACAGCAATACTCAACAGTGCTTATTTGGGGTAGGAGGAGCAGATTGGGAGGATCCAAGAGCTGGTTTCCACCACATTCTCTTGAGCTAAACCTGTGACCCTCACTGAACATTTGTGGAAATTTGTGGAAACTAAAAAAAAGTTTCAAAAGTGAAGCCAAGAAGCCTACATGAACGCTAACTTGCTGTCCATTGAAAAATAGCAAGAAATTGTTACGGAAAGGCTACATACTGACTATGGTTGATTCGATGCCATTATCCGTGGTCGACGAGATCTCGCTGAATATTTAGTACTTACCAGTCTTTGTACATTAAAAGTCATTTGCTATGATTTATTCTTACTGTACACGAAATTAAGAGGAACTCTAAAGCAAAATATGTATGTAGTTGTAATGACTGAAGACACGAAATTTGAAACAATAAGATAGCAGGAAACAGGACAAAAGAATAACTGGACAGACACCGAGAACCTTCAAAAGAAGGGATAGAAATATAATGATTCCTCGGTTGAAAACGCTGATCATACCCAAGTTGGAGTACTGTTCGGTCTTAACATCCTCATATAAAAAGACCTTAGTTAGCTAGAAGAAATTCGAAGATTCACAGCAAAGATCAATAGATACGAAGAACTAAATTACTGGGAGGTTATGTTCGCTGGAAGCAAGAAAAGATAGGTCCACCTTATTTGCACTTGGGAAATAATGGAGGAACTAGTCCTTAATCTTACTTTGAACTCTACAGCCACTCAAACAACAGTGGAAAGTAGGAAAGAAAATCTTTCGCTTTTCCAAATTAAAGGCTAGACAAGGAACATCCTCAACTCTGAATGAAAATAGTGAAATGAAGCGGAGCGCAAGAAACTAACTCCTCTCCTTCAAGGCAACTCGAGAGGGACAAACATCCTGACCTCCATGAAATGAAAGGTTGTATTATGCAGGGGCGTTTTAAAGGTTTTGAATTGATTGGGGAAAGTTATGCCACAGGGGGTCCCAGGGCCCGTTTACTAGTCTTCCTTAATGGAAGTTCTCGAAAAACTACTTAAGTACAGGGCCGGATTAAGCATTGTTAGGGCCGGGGACAATGAATATTTTCGGGCCGGTGTCACTAGAAAAACAATTCTTTACCTGATACATCATACATGAGTGATGTGATCAGCTGACTGGGATCGATCAACAGAAAACGAAACAAAACAAAGATGTGACTACAGAAAATGTATACTTTGTTCACATAAATGGTATGGAAAACTGATACGTGTGGGTAGTTGGGAGGTAATGAAAATGGTCCACTGAGTAGGTAGGTAGTTGATCTAACAATTATTAAATTCCTTTTATGTCAATAACTGGGTGGATGAAACCAATTGGTTGCTCACCAGAGTTATTCTCCACATTAGTATTTATATACTGTGTGATAGAGCGTGCTCGGTAATGCACATACATTACCGATCAACCAACTGAAAAAACCAAGAGGACGTTGGTGGAAAAAGCCCCGCGAAAAAGGAGAGGAGAACGAAAAGAGCCAACGAGAGAACAAGACGGAACGGAGAAAAGGAAGAGGCTAAACAACGAAAAAAGATCCCCACCAGCAAATACGCTCTCGACAACGGAGAAAAGAGAAGAGGAACTGTCTAATAACACTCGGGTAAGTGATCAGCTGTGTTTTTTAGCCCAGTTAATTAAGGGACATAAATTAAGCTGGGTCAGACAAATTAGGCCTACATTGTGGTTTAAGACCTAGCATCAACTCATAGCTTAAAGGTGAAGGTAAATTACCCTAACCTAATTTGGTGAGGAATCCTACTGTGGGCCTCACTCAATTTACTCTGCCCGCTCTGGACCATTTCCGGAATCTCTAGGCTGACCCCTATAAGGCTAGGCTTAATCTACTTTATAGTTAGATTGGATATATTATGGGTGGGTTAATTGGGGACCAATTCATAGAGCATTTTTCACAAATGGGATACTAAACTAGGCTTTGTAGAAACGGAATCTAGAATTTTTTTTTCTTCTCACGGTCGACCAATTATTTCAACGGTAGATTATAGCGTTTACAGAGTTTCTTGGGGCCGGGGGCAAATTCCGCCTTTGCCCCCAATTATTATCCGCTACTGCTTAAATATGTCATGATTAGTGAAAACCTGTTATTTCAACGTTTAAAAAAAAAAAATATATATATATATATATATATTTTTATTCTGAATGTAGGGCCAGGAATAAGGACACATCGGGGCTGTGCCCAGTTTGCCTCTGTTAAAAACGCCCCTTGTACATCGTCTCGTATTTTATGGTCTAACACGCTAACTTGTGGATTAAACTGGATATCTTTGATTTGGTTTCTTTCCGTTCATAGTTGTATGGACTCGCTCACGCCCAGTGACATATATAGGCCTATGAGTTTTTTTTTTAAGGAATGGTGTCTCGGCGCATTCCGCCTTAAAAAAGATATTTGCGTCTCGATGCGTAGTGGTTACTTCCACAGGTAATTCAGTGAACAGAGCATCAAGAGAGTTTACCAAGTGATAATGATAATCTTCATTGGCTCGAGTTCCATAAAGCGCACTCATTATTAAGCGATGAAAGTAAATAAAAAAATGAAAAAAAAGAAACACGTAATAAAACTAATTATATGCGCCTCGGTGTAATGGTTAGCGTCGCCGACTACGAATCCATCGGCCCGGGATCGAGACCTGGTGACGGCAGCCGGCTCGCAGCAAACCCTTCATCCTTCCCCACAAAAAGTGGTTGGTAGATAAATGGGTACCCTGGTAGCATAGTGATTAAGACGCTGGGCTGCTGGTGGGGCGTAGTTCGGATTTCACGTTAAACTGTAGGTCTAAGGTGGAGTGAAAAGCTTGACCTTGGTCAAAATGAACAATTCGGGCGGAAGCAAACCAAGGGTATAAATTATTGTAACATCGATATACCTTAGTTTACTTTGGTTTTGCTTCCGCCCCAATTATTCATTCTGACGGTTAAGCTTGTTACCCAACCTTGAACCTACAGCTTAACGTGGAATCCAAACCACGACCAACCATGGGTGGTCATAAATTATAGTTAACCACTAAGCCACCCAGGGTACCCATTTATCTACGAACATTTTCTTATGGAATAAACAGCTGGGTATGATGCGCAGACTGCTTTCGCCAGGAATCGAACCCGGGGCCAGCAGATTCTTAGCGATGCTAACCACTACACCAAGGCGCGTTGCAACAGAATTTATACTGGGTGTCTCAAATGAATACGACGAAAGTTCCACTATTGTGCCACACTTGTGATGTGATGAAATGTCGGAGGTGTAGCCTTTACAACGGTTCACCCTGTGCTGTGCTTTAACCGTTTGATATAGTATTTTCCAGAATTTATATAGTCCGTTTTTTGTGGTCTATTTTCCTTCCTAAAGATAAACCTCCCAATAATATCTATCTGCCATAAAAGGCTGTAATTCGATGCTCTCTCCTCCCTGTAGGCACTACAGTCCAACAAGAAATGCTCCAGAACTTTTTCATATGCACCCATGGGGCATTTGGTGGCCTCCCGTAAATCTACTTCTGTCATTAAGTTCTAAATTATTTGTCCTACATCTGTACAATATAGTTAGAGGATATATATGATAACATTCCAGCTTCATCTCCAATGTTTGCTTTCCATTTCCGATATATTTATAAACTTTCCTTTCCATCCATATCTTTCCTCCAGTTATCCACATCCCAGCTACGTAGTTTGTTCGCCAGTTCCTCTTTTTTGCAGTCTTAGGTATTTTATATTAATTCAGTCCCTCAACCTCCTCCATCCACTTCCCTCTTGTTTCTTTCACTTTTCTGAATATTTCACATACCAACCTGCCTGTCATTTTTCAAATTACTTCTTACATAGTTGAGATTTCCTTTCATTATCCTTATCATTCATGCTCCTATTTCTCCTCAAACCACTCAGCCACGCTTCTTTCTGCTGATAGTATCGTTGTGTACTCCACTCTCATATCTCCCTAGTTGTTGAATTGGTTTTATTTATTGAATCTACCACTTTAATTCCTTCTATCTGCTCTTGCGAATCTTAGTTGAATATCAAAATTACTCATTTTTGTTCATCTCTAGGCAATATGTCCTCCCTATCTGTATTACTTGATATTTTCACTTGCCTCATATTTTTACATTTTTAGCTGTAATTCATCATCCACAAAAAATGTATTTTAAATTTCTTTATATCGTATATCTTCGTTATCCAGCTTCTCCAGAATTTGGTATGTCACCAGCTTGAATATAGTTGCTGATAGAATACATCCTTGTCTTATTCCACTGCTTGCTTTATTTTTTTTACATAGCTCATAATACAGGGTGTCCCATAAGTCCGCATTATAGGAAAAAATAAAAATAAAGGCAAAACAAGCTTTTATTTACAGAACGTGTTCAATATGTCCACCATTGTTTTCAATACACAAATTCAGACGTGATACCCAGACAGCAAGCACATGGTGAAATGTCAGGAGTAATGGTGTTACATGCCCCAATAATGCGCTGCCGCAAAATGTTCAACACTCCTAATTTTCTCTGCGTATACCAGCGCTTTCAAGTGGCCCCAGAGATAAAAATCTAGTGGCGTGAGATCCGGCTTCTAGTGGCTATACCACAGCTCCTCGACGTCCCATCCAATGACCAGGGAATTGTTGGTACAGGTATTGCCTTACTTGGGTGCTGTAATGTGCAGGAGCTCCGTCTTGCTGGAACCATGTTGGGAAATTTCCTTCTTCGTTCAAGACACTGGGAAATGCCACACCATACCATCACTCGAGATGCACCTTGTTCCTTTGAAAAGGTATACCATTGAGCGTTGTTTTGAGACCAGTAGCGGGTGTTCTGTCGATTTACCTCATCATTTCCATAAAAAAGTCTCGTCACTGAATAGAATGGACAGGAAATTGGCATCCAGAGCATAAATTATGGTTTGTAGAAATAGAAAAATATGAATTTCCTATGATGCCGGACTTATGGGACACCCTGTAGAAGTGAGGCTAAATGACGACTTACGTTTGGGTGAATCTTGTGTATCAAGCGAGCTTCCTCTAGTTCCTCTTTGCTGAAGCTTTTTTTTATTCAGTCAAGTTAATTCCTGCCACTATCAAGGGTTTTCTATTTCTGTAGCTACTTTCTATACAACACTTAGATATAGATATCCTCCATTCTTCTCCCTGGCGAAAATCCAGCTTGCGTATCCTTGTCCTCATTATTCCTAGTTAGATGTTCCTCTATCTTCGCTTTTATGATGGACATGAACAGCTTGTATGTTACATCAGTTAAAGCTATAGGTCTTAGGTATTTCTAAGTTTCTTGTTCTTTGGCACTATTACTGTTTTTGACATCTTCCAGTTCCTTGGTAGTCTCCCTGTTGTCAGGATCTGGTTGTAGCAGTGTGCTAATGCTTAGGTGCACACTTCAATCTTTCCCAATGCCTTGAAGAATTCTGGCTTTAAACCATTTGGTCCAGCAGCTTTCTCATTTTTATACTTTTTAATCCTTTTATCTGTTACAAAAGGTTCATCCATATATTCCATCTCGCTTCTCACCTAACGCCATATCTATATGGTATTTGGTATTCTAGTGTTCCTATTATCACTTCTTGTATCTTAAACTCCATACACTTCTAAAGTTCACGCAGCATTCATACGGAACAGTCGAATAAATGTCGCAGGATTATTTGCTTCCAGTTCAGCCGTTCTTAAATATTCAATAAATAGTTAAAATTCTCAAGTTCAATACCAAACTATTGATCCGTAGTTTTAAAGTATTTAGAGCGACATCACCTGGAAACCGAAGCAGAGTACTTTGAACTGCATGCAAGAGTAAATCAACAGATCCGGAAATTGAACTTCATTCGTAGAAAAATTTGACTCAACTGTCTTCGTCATACAGGACACTCCTAACAATCACGAATGGTATCACTGAACACTTACCGCGGAACCAGACGAAGTTTGAAAGAAGTTAAATCGGTGTATAAAGCGATTGATAATATTTAACCTTTTTTTAGTTACCTTTACCCATCTAAATTTCATCCTTGCTCTGTCCATAAATGTTTAAGGACTCCCGCTTTATACCCTTACGCAACGAGTGGTCTCAAACACATTCGACTTTCATAACTGTTCCAAACCAGTTTACGACAAATCCACCACCAAAGAAACTATCGACGTCATCAAGCCTTCAACAAAATTTTAGAACGTGTGTATGCAAAGCGTTTCAGGATGGACGATGGAGTCACCAAATTTACCAATAGTACAGCGAGTATTGCCGTTGACCCAGTTATTGATGATCAATCTAGTATGAGAAAAAAAGTGCTGCACGTAATTTACGTGGCTTGACCCATTCCCTTTCAATACAGTGAAAGTAGTAGTATTAAATTATCCGCAGTGAAGGATTTCACGGTTTTACTTTTCCTGATTGGCGGCGATACCACACATCCCAGTACCCTCTATTAGAGGGAGGGCGTAAAACAGAACCAAACGAGTACTAATTTGTGCAATACGTTCATGCCTGACTACGGGTTAGTTTATTCGAAATATCTTTTCCCAAAACCTACTTCCCCACTATCGAGAAACACGTTAACAACAACTTCAAAATGTTCCCACCGACAACAATGGATATCAGTAGTATCGAATTAGTGTAACTCGTTTAAATAAGTGCGAGATCATTTTAATTAGATTCAAGGCACTTTGGCATCGTGTGTAATCATTCCATTAAAGATTATAGTACTTTCAAAAAGTTAAATAAGCAACTAACAAGCAAAACGGGAACGGCATGGCTTAAAGTGGCATAGTCACCATAACCGATCTATAAAGTACAAAGTTAATCATTTGAAAGTGTACCAATGAAAGACTCTTAAGAGTAAGCTTTTATTCCGCAACTCAAAGAGCGAACCTGAAAACCACATTCGGTATTAAATGACATCAAAGTAGATAACATTTGTACCCGATTTAAAATGAATCAGACAGTACGAATAATTCAATCATAAAAAAATCATTAAATTTTTAAAATTTCATCCTAATATTTTTTGGCAAAAACTTTAAAACTAATGTACTGGGTTATTTCAAAAGAATTGCAAATCTTAATACTCGACTGAACTGTCGAACCTCGTGTGTGTTATCGTCCTTCCTTCCGTCTTTAGTGAAGAGTGTGTCACCTGAAATAAAAAAAATACATTCAACTATAATTCTTCAGAGATAATTCTCTAGTTCTAATTTAATGGCTCAGGATGGGATTCTCTTTCATTGTTTTCAGCAGCAGAACTGATTATTTACGCATCATCATTAAAATTGATTAAAAGGTTTTTCAGCCAGGAAAATTGCACGTGTCCATCTTAGAAAACGAGGACGGTGACTATTTAAAGTCTTAAAAGTTCATAAATGAACCTATATAATATAAACTAGTCCATAATTGTCTGACAGGTTTTAAAACTGTTCCGCGAGGCATGTCATGGGAGAGAGGCAAGATAAAATAATAAACTTGCATGGATGAATTTAAGATATATTCTGCGAATTCAGTGATTAAGTTTTAAAAGGCGTAGGCAAAGAGTGGGCGAGAGAATTATAATTAAAACGATGATATCTCCAGAATAAGTGTTGCCCTCTTACAGCCACAGTAAGAAACAGGAGCCCATTTTGTAAAAACACGGTTGATAACCAGAAGCACTGGTCCGATTGATTTGCCGAGTTTCTGTTTTTAGGTTTAGTTTCCTCAGTTCACGGAAGTTATCACGGTAATGTAATATTAAACTTTAATCCAGTTACAATTTTTTTTTTTTTTTTTTTTTAAATTTAGCCGAATTGAATAACCTTCATTGAAAAATATATCGGCTTCACAATTTTTTTTTTCTTTTAACAAATAAATGTGAAATCGGATTCTTCATTTTATCATTTAATTTGGCCCTTAAGCTTTAGGCTTTACTGGGCTCTTAAATAAAAATAAAAGTAGTTATTAATGCATTAATGAAAAACAACTATTAATTATGGCATGTATTAATGTTAAATTATTAAAACATAAAAAGTCATTATTGAAGTTATGATGCTGCCCCAATATTAGACAAGATACGAATAACGAGTAATGTACATTCATTTCTGGATTACGTATAACAGATGAATAATAGTAATGTACATTTAATCCCAGGGTTTTTTTTAATATTCCATCATTAATTGCAACTTCAACTTAGCTTTAAACAAACTTACATTCACTATTTTTTGTATTAGCATTTAAATCATTCCATACTTTCAGCCCAATCAAAATGGGTATTTTTTGAGATGACAATCTAAAATGAGGTGTGTGTGTTTTGAGCTATTTCTGGTCTGATATGAATGGATTTCATGAGTTTCAAAATATTTATTTACCCATTTAAGTTAATGATTTGTTCTTGCACAAAAATAAAATGTGCCAGTTTATGCCAGTTAAGCACGGGCGTGGGTGATGAACCTAGACAACATGTATCGCCATTGTATCGGGAGATTATTGATGCGACTGGACAATCCTCTCGTCAAATAACTGATTAAAATTAATCTCTCAGTGAATTACCCATGTTCCATGTCAGTTACAGTATGAACTAATGAAATGTGGGTATCTGATTAGTACATATTGCAATTAAAAGAATTGCAACAAGTATCCAGAAAATCAAGTTTCATATTACAGAAAAAATCAATACATCACTTCATTTCGGAAGAAAAATGTTTACTTATTAATTCTATGTTCAATACAGTACTCATTAACTATGATTAAAAACAATAAAGGTGTAATAATATAACTAAATACTTTAAAATGTCTTCTTGGTGTAATACATACAGGGGTGGTGAACTTTCTGTGGCAGGCAAATTTCGACTAAAATGATCTCTACCAGGCAAATTGCAGCTTTAAAAACAGTTTGGAACAAAATTAAGATTTAAATACTGTACAACTTTAATCAAACTACTACTGTCCATGGGTAATTGAAAAATAGACCATGGGCACCATCATGCCTGCGGGTGGTAGGTTCCCCATCCCTGGCCAAATATAACGAGCATTGTTGGCTTCATCATAGGCTAGGAGTGTTTTGTGCAACGAGTTTTGAAATACTGTACTTTCAAAAACTCAAGCCTACCTGCGTACCATACTCGATAAATGATACCCCCTAATGCATTATTAATACTTAAAGGGTTAAGTGGTTTCCGAGTGAAACTACATTTTTGAAGTTGTTTTTGTAATATCTTAATCCCTGACAGTGGCAAGTTATAGAAATATCATTAACATCTACAGGGTGTTCCACTTAAATGGAAGCATAGAGAGCAATTAATGTATTCTTTCTCCACACTCACGAGGGCAAATGCAATAAAGGTAAAAGGTACCAACATCCTTTCCAATCCTATCCCAAGTCATTGAACATTTGTTTGATTAACTTAAAGTTACTCAATAACAAATTCCAATTATTTTCCATTGAAAACTGACAACCATTTTTTATACTTATTTCTTTTATGCTGACAGTAATGTGGGGAGAGAAATTTAAAATAAATACATCGAGAAGTAAATTCTTTTCTCTTGTAAACTTCTAAAATATGTGTGTGTGTGTGTGCTTTGTATAACTGTATATGTAAATTACAAACTGCAGTGAGCATAAGTTGTTCGACCACCATTTGCTTTATATCATTAAAATTTTACCTGTTGGTCAAGGTTTCGTGAATATTTTTTTAAATAAAAGTTGCGTGGCTTTAAAAAGTTTAAAAAACTTATCTATGGTACACTTTAGGAAGCAATATTTTACATGGATTAAATTTTTTACCAAGAGGATTTTCACGTTATTAGCAGCAGTTGTGTACCACCACCACCACCTATATATATATATATATTTTAACTGCAAACAACACACATTATAATTAATGTAAAGAACGATGTTTGTGTTGAACGTTCCGCACATGAGGGACAACGAACAAATGAAAAATGAGGTACCCACTCGGGAATCGAACCCGGGATCTTCCGATTGCCGGTCAGATATGCTATCCTCTACACCATGGGCCTCCATACATACGAGAAGAAACCAATATATACACATATACACACAATATATATACACACAGGGTGTACATAAAGTCAGGATCTATTTGTGAAAAAATTATTTTTTCTATTTTTCTTTTCAGAAGCCCTTAGAATGAATACAGAAGAGCGTGTGGCAATAGTAATTTGGCGAATCGAGGGAAAGAAATACAATGACATCAGAGAAGTTTAGGAGATTTCATAAGCTAGGGCCAATAGACAAGACAATACAAAAATTGGTGAACAAATTTAAACGAACGGGATCTGTAAATGATGAAGCAAGATCAGGACGACCGTGTATGTCAGATCTTACCGTGAATGCAGTACGCGGAATTATCACTGAGGAGCCACGTACGTCCGTTCGTGCTGCATCACGCAGACTCGGCCTCCCGACGTCATCTGTGCACAAAATTCTGAAAGTTAATTTGCAGAAAAGCTATCATTTGCAGGTTTTACACGATTTACACGAGGAAGATTTCCCTCGTGCTGATCTCGTAGAACAAGTCTGGAGTGATAATTTAATGGACAACATTCTCTTTAGTGATGAAGCCACTTTCACGTGTGGAAAAGTAAATCGCCATAACTGTCGAATTTGAGCAGATGAAAGACGAATGATTTCGTCCAAAGTTGGGATGGGTTTAACAAAATCTAAGGTTTATGGTCCTTTTTTCTTTGCTGAAGACAGTTACGGGGCTTATTTATCTGGATTATGTTGCAGCAATTCCTTGAACTTCAGCTGATTGGGGATAGGATTGTTAGTACCGTCGTCTATCAACATGGTGGTGCTCCTTGTCACTATGCCAAAATTGTTCAGGATTATCTAAATGGACGTTTTCCAAATCGCTGGATCGGACGCGGAAGCAACAGACCTTGGCCAGCGAGATCACCAGATTTAACCCCTTTAGATTTCTTTGCATGGGGCTTTATCAAATCGCACGGCTATCAGACGAAGATTACGAGTCTTGAAAACTTACGTACACGTATACGAACTGCTGCAGATAACAACCCCGCAAATGCTCCAGAATGTGTTTAGAAATGCTGCGGAACGATTTGAGCTGTGCAGGGATACTGATGGGCGTCACGTCACGTCGAATCCTACTCTTAATTATTTAATAAATGTTACCACTATTATTTTATGATTGAATTCCATATAATTTCCAAGTGCTTCACAAGAATAGATCCTGACTTTATGTACACCCTGTATATATATCATTAATCCTGTATACACCATCAGTTCACACTTCTATAAAAATTCACACTTACGCGAGCCATGCAGCCAGTAGATCAGAAGCTGCATTAAAAATTTTAGTCGCTTTAGCAGTGTTGAACAGAACCGACTTAGCTTCATAGTTTAAAATTTCAAATCTTAGGGAAACTAATGTCTTGGTCTCCAGACTAATTTGATCCAAGGCTTTGGGTACTCCGACGCCTTTTCAACCCGATTTAAAAAGTGTGCAGGAATTAATGTAATTTTATTTTACGCTGGCAAAAATGAAAAATATGTTAAGCATGGCCAATTGGCCATTACTTTTATTCGAGGTAGATTTACAAATAGACGCAAGAACGAAAATTGTTTAAAAGGTGCCTCGTTTATTCCGAGAACCCACTACGAGAATTATTTAATAATAATTTTAATCCTACCTATAAAAATTCTTGAAAAAGTAACAATTGCAATTTAAATGTTTTCATTTGGCACCGTCATTAAAAAATACCGCCCTAATTTAAGAGTGGCATTCAATTAGAGGAAAAAAAGCTCTTACAAAAACATTTCTGGGACAAAAAACCAAAGTTATTTCAAAAGATCTTTAAATGTCCTAATTTGCAACTAAACTTACTTTTTGAAGCTTATGAAAAAAATCCAAATTTAGCAAAACATCTCGACCAAATGCAGCAAAACTTCTCCTGAAAGTGGTGTCCGTTAATGAAAAATCTTAGTAACAATAATAACTATAAAAATTAAAATTTATCAGATAGAGCTAATAAATATCCACATAATATTTGAGACAGGGATAACAAATTCATCATTGAAAGTTACATTACATAATTATCTATAGACTGTCCGTCTTACCTATTCTCCACACAGCAACGCACAAAACTGGTACCTAAAAAAAAATTCAGTAATTTTATAATCAAACATTCCATAATTACGTCCTTCCGAAAACGCATTATTTTTGAAAGGGTGCAAAACAAAGTTTAAAGGTTTCGTGAAATTTTGTTTTTTGGTAAAAAATTGCATTCTTAAAGTAATTACCGTCCGGCCCAGGAGCAGCTCGCAGGTAGGCACTGTGGAACTGCAGCACCCCCATGATCTTATGATCTTTATATTTAAATATTTAAAATAGCCTCAGATTGTTTTTTTTTATTTCAATGAACGAGTTTTTAAATCAGATTATATCCTTTTTCCCTTTAACTGTTTCAATGCCGAACGAAAGAATCATGAAAGTAGCTTCAGCCTTCCCGTGGAACTGCGTACTTAACAGTTCCAGATTTTGTTCGAAACGCTCGAAACCTCGGTGGCGGACGTACGAAGTACGAGTCAGAATCGCGGGTTTAAGAGGATCCAAAGCACTGTGGACAGAGCAGTGCCGATTTGTTTGTTTGACGTGGTAGTTGTGTTGCTGTATCGTTTGCTAATTCGAAATTTAATTTTCGAATTGCATTTATCAATGATTTATTTATTTATTTTTTGTCGTGAGATTGAAGTTGATTATATAATAATTGGATTATTTACAATATGTAGCTTTCATTTCTTAGAATATTTTTTCACTCAGAATAAAAACAGAAGAATGGAATTTGTTTATAAGTAAAATTTTTGGCAAATTCGAAATTACCCGTTAAGCGTAAGTACACTATAATTGATTTTATGATACTATTTTACTTACTTTTATGACTGAGTAGTTATCTATTTATCTATTCGACTCTCATACATATACATACATACATACATACATATATATATATATATTTTGACAATTTTTCGCAATTTCTGAGGCAGCACCCCCATAACAGTCACGAGCCGCCACTGGTCCGGTCATGTTCTGTAAATTCAGAAGACCAAAAGGGATTTTCGTACCACTTCAAAGCATGTCTCCCTCCGCCACGAGGTGCCTCGTCCATTTTTCCTCACTCGCTTTCGAAACAGCTGCAAAATACAAAGGCAACCATGAATACAGAGTTTAAAACCCAGTTTTAGTATTCAGGGGATGAAAAGTCAGTTCAAAGGATCGTCCCCATCACAGTAAGACATCTAAGGAAGATTTTATAATCATATATCATTCCAAATTAAAAAAGGGACCTCTTGCCAAATCAAATTTGAATAGATTCCGTTCAAACATAGTGGCACTTCTTGGAAAGAATTTTGGCATTAATGACCCGAAGACGCGGTTATTCAAAATTCAAATAATTTCATTTGACATTGCGTAACTTTTGTCTACAAAATTCAATTGAAGGTAAAATTTTGTCATTTCGAATGTGGAAGACTTCCATTTTAGCCTGAACTGAAAACTTAAAAATTTACCGTGTTGCACCATACTGCAGTAGTGGTGGTTGTAAAGGATTCACCACAGCAACTCCAGCGAGTTATGCCTCGGCAAAAGCTAATTCGAATTAAGTCAATTCATTGTTTGGTTTATCGCCCAACTTCCAAATCAGTGTGTTTCCCATAGTTGAAATCAAATCCTTTCATTTATACATCCTTAATCATCACAAGACGAATCTTAATCATGGACAAATTAATGTAGACGATTGTCCATATACAAATACACGAACAGTAGTAAATACTAACATTAGAAGGGTAACGCGCTGAAACGTGAATATAGATGTTAAAGATAATAGAAGCCGATTAGCGTGTATTAAAAATTTAAAAAAAATTTAATTACTTACAATGTCAATTTCCAAAAGACTGTTCGCAAGAACTCTAAAGATTCTGGTGGGAAAAAAAAAAAAAAAAAAAAAAAAAAAAAGCGCCAATTCGTTCAAAGCAAAGCGTGTTTCTCAATAGTAGTAAACTGATCAGATGAATTCATTTGACACTGCGTAACTTTATCCACAGATAATTCAGTTTGGGAAAGAAGTTCCAATTTTATCATCATTTAGACGAGTGGTCGGCAACATCTCACCCGCGGGTCAATTGTAATACGAAATATTACAAGTTATTTTAGTGTCCGGAAAATAGTGTATTTTGATTTAAATTTTGGAAAACGATCCATTATCAAATTACGAAATCAAATTGACCCAGTTTCAAAAAAGGTTGCCTACCACTAATTTAGATCAACGTTAAAAGGCTTAACTATGGCTAGTGATTGAACAATGAAGGGTTAATAAGATCGACTAGGGCACGTGCCCAATTTTTTTTTTTTTTTTTTCTTCACACAAATCACCACTACCGGAGTAAAACTACGACCCGAGGGGGTCGGGGGTCGCTACCCACCGTGTGAGAAACATTGGACTATTATAGATTCATATGACGTATGTACAGATTAAATTACTTACAGATTACGAGCTGAGCTTCCAATAATTTGTACGTGCCAAAATGGGACATCCTAAAAGAAAAAAAAAACCTTAATTCGTTGATTCGTTGAAAACTATTCGTTGTAACTACTAAGAACCAGACAATTTCATTTGACACTGCCTAACTTTGTCCACGGAAAAGTTCAGTTGGGGAAAGAAGCTCAAAATTGTATCATTTAAGGAATCACTCGTTTCACAAGGAATGGACCCGATTAATTGGCAAGCTGTTAATACGCCACTTAGCCGATTGCCACCAACTTGGAAAGCATTTTTCCAAAAAAAAAAAAACAATTTTAATCTTGTACCATAATTGAAGTCCACTATTTTAACATTGGTTAAGGTTTAAGATAATATGATTGGTTCAAGAGGGAATGAGCAACTGTTTGAAATTTGAACTAGACCTTTCTGAATACGATCTAACTTAGAGAGAGTCACACTAACAAAACCCAATTGAAGAGCAGAATTATTTTATTGAAGTCTAATCATTAATCATAGTACAAAAATACAATAATTCGGAAGGAAGAGTACCCCATTTCCTTGCCAGGGACCACACATTAAGACTGCCCATTCTTTATCATCATTACCCAAGACTATAAAACTAAATATGAAGCAAGCTAAAGACTATTATAAAGCTTACCTCATTAAATGCATCATCTTGGATATGAATTAAATGAATTAAACAGCAATCGGCCCTGCGGGTTAAAATAAATTTTTTTAAAACTACTAACATACATCAATGAATAAGGAAATCGGAATCTATATTCAACATTTTGCTATAAGCAATCTTAAGGTGTCCCAAGATACTTTTCATCCTTTGGTATCAATTTAAGAATTATAAACTTTCTGAACCATTTCGGAACTTGCCTTTTGCAAATGGGCAGTGCTTTTTCAACATGGAAAGAATTCCAGTCTAAACAAATGTAAGAAAATGCAGTATTTTTTTTTTCTTTAAGAACCAAACCATCTTCGTTAATAAGATGTAAAAGCCTTCACAATCTAATCGGGTCGAGACAGGAAATGTTTTAAGGTGAATCATCACACGTGTAACGACCCAACTTTGCGCTGAATTAAAATAACTTTAAACCATTTTTTTTTTTTAAATCTTTAAAAGAGCAGAGAAAATATTCTTGGGAAGCTTCGAAAAGTCGAAAATATTCCCGAAACAAATAAATAATAAACTCCAATTAAATCAGTCCCTCAGCCATTTAAAGAACTATTTCGGCCAAAGTAATTTATCCTCAATGAGAATCGGACATATGTTTGTCAAAATCATCATTCAGAGCTATGAACTATCAATATTGTATGGACAATGTTCATCAACTTACCAAATACAGCGGGAATTTCAAATTTCATTGGATGGTCAAAATCTATTCTGAAAGAAGGAAAAGGAGAGGGAGGTGAATAATCAAGACCGTCAGTGTCGCAAAAAGCTTCGATGCAATGAATTTCAGACGCACATAAGCCATCACAATATTCAGGTGGAAACCGCAAATGTTTTTCTTTGTAATAATCATCATTAGAGATCTCAACCAATATAACGAAGTGTAAAACAAAGTTACCTGAAAAGTTGAACTACTGGTATATCTTGAAACACCAAGAATGAACCTGCAGGAAAATAAAAAATTAGATTTGATGCAGTTAGAGCAGTGCTTTCGAGAGCGCCTAAAAATCAGAGCGCTTAAATGTAACTCAAGTACCATCATAAGTAGCAAGCAAAGTGCATCATTCATAGGTTAAATTTTTAAAAATTATACCAAAATATTAACCAACCTGGCAATTCTCAGCAACACAGTCCATAAATCCATGGGTGGTGATATCTGCAAAGATTTTTTTTTTTAAATAAGTCCAAAACTTAACTTTCTATGTAATTCAACCCTTTATACCCTACAGTACTTTTAAGTACCATAAATTTAAAAATTCATATATAGTCTGTACTCTCAATCCTGACAGTACTTTACAGTACCAGTCCAAAATAGTATTTTTACCACCACGAGATGGCAGTCTATATTTGTCCTTGAAATTAGAATCCTCTCCAGTCGGGTCTATTCCATGACAGGCGTTGCATTAGGCAAAAGTGATTAGTGCAATTTTTGCTGTAAAACTCCTCACAAAAGGTCGTAAGTATTAAATATAATTTTTTTTTATCTGAATATAGTTAACATTATTATTACCTTACTATAAAATAATATACTAAAGTGGATATAATAGTAAATTGATAGTTTATATGGTGGTAATTTGCAGTACCGTCAGGTCAGATGCGCTCATTCTTTGTTTTCTATTGAAACAAATAGGGCTCACGAAAATAGCTACACTTCTGGGGGCAGGGCATCTTTCTCTGGTTGATTCAAAATGTAACGTTGAACGACCTTATGAGGCTAGTTCATTTGATGACTAAACCTATTGGGAAAACATGAAATCTTTTGAATAATAAATATTTGCTGAAAATAAGAGCTCCCCCCTCTCCAAGTCTGGGCTGTGGAGGCTTTTGATCTCTCATATATACATATTATATATAAATTATTATTATTATTTTGCAGCATGATGGAAAAGTGAAGTGTGTTATCAAATGAAGATATAGGCGCTGTCCTGGAAGACATTCCAACTGGAGTTGACACCAGTTGAAGATAGCAGCTCAGATTATGACAGTCCTGCAGGCACATCTTTAGCTTCCTGTGGTCTAGTTGGCAACTCATCCACAGCACAAATTTCTGCACTGCAAAATACTGATTGCGAGGATAGTTCAGAAGACGAGCAGGTTCTGGGTACACAGAAAAGTGGAAGAAACGCAATGTGACTATTGTACCAGAATTTGCTTCAGAAACATGGGTGGTTGAGCATATTTTTAGAGATAAAAGCACTTGCTCTGATATTTCCTTGCAATTTGTAGGTAAAAATATTTTAGACAATTCAGTATTTCAGACAAATTTATACGCTAACCAGGGGCAGAGAAACATCCTCCCTTCAAATCTGTGGCAAGGGAGGAACTATATGGGTTCTTAGGAATACAATTTTTGTTTGATTACCACCGCTTACCGGAAACAAGAAACTACTGGTCAAGTGATGTAGACTTTCTGCGAATGTTGTTCCACAAACTATAACCCGTGACCAGTTTTTGCAGGTTCTATCCAATTTGCATGTCGCTGACAATTCTCGTACTGATAGGTCATACAAGATTAGACCATTGATCAATGATTTGAATGAGAAATTTCAGTCTCACAGGTTACCTGACCAGAACCAATGTATCGATGAAAGTATGGTATTGTTCAAAAGCCGTTCATCTTTGAAATAGTACAACCCAATGAAACCCATAAAGCAAGAGAGAAGCGACAGCTGGTTATAATTGTCAATAAAATTTAAGCAAAGGAAATACAGGATACTCTACATAAAGTAACGTGTATGGCTATTCAACTAAGGCTATATATAATTAGTTTCAGGTTATATCAGAAAGCGCAGTTACCCTTCAATCCTTTTGCGTGTGGCAATAAGGTCTAAGGGCCAGTCTACATTTTGACTAGTTCAATACCCGTGCGCGACTCATCACCGATTAAGTTATACCACTTACTAGCCATACACACTATGAATTATATAATTCAATATAGGGTAGCAGGATCAAACATTTTCCAGTAAATATACATTAACGCAGAAATTGCTTAAAATATTGAAAACTTAAGTTACAAATTACGAATGACCAAATGATAAATTAGTAATAGCATCCAGGATACCAAAACTTTAGCTCATTATAGGTCAAACTGCAAAATCCGACTAGATGCAATTAACCAGAAAAAAAAATATATATATACACATATATATATATATATATATATATATACACACACTTTTTTTTTTTTTTGTATTGGGGCGTTTACCGCCACTTCCCGCTATATGGTAGCGGATATCATGGCGAGGCGGAATACGAGAAAGAGAAACGGAGACGGAGCAAAGGCACTAGAAAAGGGAGAACAGCGGACTACAGGTGAAGTGTGTGTATATATATACAGTATATACAGGTCGTCCGATAAGTGAGTGGCGATTCCATGTCAGTTAGCAGTGTACTAATATCTTTGATATCTAGTAAGTGTATGCTTTTTTCAATTAAGCTAGCTTCACATTAAATCCAAATTTTTTATTTTGCAGTAATTCATGTTTATTCCCGTTTGTTTTGGTTTTTCATTTTTATTTTTATTATTGCTAATTATTGGGGTTGCAATGGCTGAGGTAGACGCACGTGTTGATAAAATTTATGATGAAAGTGCCTACACATATGAAGCACGGATATTAGCAGCAACATGGTAGCATGAATCTGGAAAAACCAAGCATTGCATGAAGGTAGTACGCGAAAGGTTTGAACAAAGATTTAATGATGTGCCGCCAAAGGGCGAAATTACTAGAAAATGGGAACACAAATTATTCACAACTGGGATGATAACTGATAAAAAACGCCGTGGTCGCCCCAAAGCAAGAGCAAGATTGGAAGATGATGTTCAAGTGTCAATTCGACAATCGCCAACCAAAAGTATTCGTAGGCGTGCATCTGCATTAAATGTTCCGAAATCAACACTGCATGATTTGTTGAAAAAAGACTTGCATTTTAAAGCTTTCCGCCCAACTTCCGTTCAGTTTTTATAGCCACAAGATAAAATTGTCAGAGATAATGCTTGTCAACAAATTCTTGAAGCTTTTCCAAGTAAAGCCGAGAGATCATACGTTCTTCAGTGATGAATGTGCCCTTTATGGCAATGGCAAAAGCAAATTTTCGTTTTTTTGGTCGAAAGAAAATCCTAATTATTATGATCAAGTAAAACAGTATCCCCCTCGAATCATGATATGGTGTGCAATATCAGCGCATTGTTTAATTGGTCCATTTGTGTGCACTGGTCGAATTACTTCAGGAAGTTATATCGACATGTTGGAGGACAGATTTCTACCCACTTTAAGAAATACGAATATTCGCAACCCTATTTTTCAGCAAGATGGTGCTCCAGGACACACCGCTTTCGCTGCGCGTGAGTTCCTAGACAGACATTTTCCTGGCAGATGGATCGGAAAGTATGGTCCTGTACCTTGGCCTCCACGAAGTCCGAACTTGACTACCCCGGATAATACCCTCTGGGGAATCCTCAAGATGCAGATTAATGGCCGTGAAAATCAAAGTGAATCTGATCTGACAAAAATTGCAGAAGTTGTGTTAAGTGACATCAATGAGGATAAAGAACTTTTACAAAAAATGTCAAACAGGACATGGAGACGCATACAGCTTGCTGTTCGTGTAAATGGCGATCAGGTTGATCCCTATGACAATTAATTATCGAATTAATTGTAAGTTTACTAATAATAAAATTCCTTCGAATAAAATTTATTATCCTTTATCTTTTATTTATAAATTGTTCCCGAATCGCAACTCACTTATCGGACGACCTGTGTATATATATATATTTTTAGTGCTTTAGCCTGAGCAGTCTTATTGTGGGTAAATGTACGATTTCCATTGGAGCCTTTTGAAATATTGAACATAGCTCACAGACCCCAGGTTGGGAACCACTGATCTAGACCACCGATTCGTACTTAGTGTGGTACATATCTCAGCGAGGCAGTGGGTGAGTGGTGTTACTGAGTTGGGGATGATATACCAGGGGTGGGTGTAGTGTTCAGTTACTGGGGAGTGGGTATGGGGGGCCTGGTCTCAGACCCATTGAAACAGGTGGGAATAAGTGAGGAAACAGGAAATCGCTTCCTCCGAAAAATGTGGGCCCTCAGCGAGCATGAATTGTAGACGCTCAGGTATGGGAGTTTCGGCGGCCAAGTGAGGGAAAAAGCTACAACGAAGAGGGGACAAGTTTGGACATTCGACCAGTAGATGTACGACAGTGATGGGAGTATGACAGGTAGGGCAGAGCGGGGCTGGCGATTTAGCCATTAGGTGACCATGAGTAATGCGTGTGTCCTATGCGAAGATGGGCTATAATCACTTCTTTATGTCGGGACCGGTGGAAGGAGGAGGCCCAGTATCCTACTTGCGGTTTGATCTTATGAAGTTTGTTTTGTGTGGCCTTGTCCCATTCCCGTTGCCAGATGGAACGGAAATGGGAGCGGAGAGTCGGGAAGAAGCCTATCCCTTCAATTAAAGGTTCTCAATATCTGACCTGTTATTCTCTTTGCTCTGTTTACTGCCATCTTATTTTATGTCTCAAATTTCGCATCCTGTCATTACAACCCCTAAATCTTTCGCTCTGGAATTTCTCTGAATTTCCTCTTCATTTGGGGTATAATATTTCATGGATTTTAGGTCTTCTCTTTTTCCATACTGTAATAGCTGAAATTTTTCGATGTTAAACTTATATTATTGTCTTCCGTTCACTTGTAGATTCTGTTCATGTCGGTTTCTAGATATCCTATATCTTCTGGGTTTCTTATTTTTCTACTGATCTTTGTGTTATCAGCAAAAGATTTACTGTGCTCTCTCTGGTAACGTCCTCATCTATGTCAGTTAGCATGATTATGAATAGTAGTGGAGCTAATACCGTTCCTTGTGGTGCCGAGCTGAGGACCTCTGATTCTGAAGAAGATACTCCTTGTACTGTAACGACTTGCTGCCACTGCCACTCACTAAGGAAATTATATACCCATTTCCCTACTCTTCCTGTTATTCCCATATAGGGCCTATTTCAGTTTGTATTATGATCCCGTGGTCACACTTGTTGAATGCTTTAGCAAAGTCTGTGTATAGTACATCATAGTTTTCATTACTTTCAAGTGAATCAATAATAATGTAGTGTTCCATTAGTTGTGATAGGCATGATCTGCCTGACCAAAACCCGTGTTGGTTATCATTGAAGTTTTCTGAGTTTCCAAAAAATCAGATTTTCTGTCTAACTGTCCTTTCAAATATTTTAGTGAGATGAGATGTAAGCAATACTGGCCTATAGTTTTTGGCCTCAGATCAATCTCCTCCTCTATATATTGGGCCTATGTTCGTGCTCTTCAGGATGCCCAGTATTTCTCCCGTGTCTAATGATAGTCTCCATATCCAGTATAGGGGCTCAGCGATTGCATTCTTGCAGTTTTTGATGTGTGGCATTCCATTTATCCAGTCCTGCCACCGTGTGTGTTTTTAGTTTCCCTATGGCTTGTGTAATATCATCGGTCGTGAAGTCAAAATCCGTGATACTCTCCCCTTGTGGTGGTTCTTCAAAGAACGCGTTTCTATCGCATATCAATTTGTCAGTTTTTGGGATACCGAAAGATTATTTGTACTGAGCTCTTAATATTTCAGATACTTCTGTTAGATCATCAGATAAATCGCATGGTTTTTCGATTTCTTTATGAAATTATAGAAGTACAGGGCTATTCAAAATGATTAATCCGATTTCAACTGAGAATACTTCTGTACCTATCAACCGTGCATCAACTGGGCATACACCACATGAAAGAGGAAATATCCGAGTTTTACAAGATCACCGCGAGGGCTCCAAAGTCACGCCGTGGCCTAGCCTAGCAACAAACAGTCAGTGTGAAAATGTCATCCGCACAGCAGAAGGCGTTTTGTGTGTTGCAGTTTTCGAGCTGTAAATTGGTAGTCAAAATGCAGCGAGTGTTTCGGCGATGTTACAGAACAGATCCACCCATATCCAGCCCACATCTTTGGATGAGCTCCGAACTCACATTGTTACTGCCGTAGAGTCAGTGACAACAGACATGCTGGAGCGAGTATGGGAGGAATTCGACTATCGTGTCGACGTTGCTCGTGTAACTAGGGGAAGTCACAGAGCATTTATGAGGTGAGAAACTTTGGACAGTTTTTCTTTTGGTTGATGTATCAGAAATCATTCTGTATTTGTAACATTAAAAAATATTCTCATTTGAAATCAGGTGAATCATTTTGAATAGCCCTGTACTTTGAGTTAGCTTTTATCGCTTGTATAGTCATCTTTTTCTGTATGCTTCTCGATTAGTTCCTGTATGATATTTATGTGATGTTATCTTTACAATTACTTAATTTTGCAGTCACACTCTCTCTTTCGGAACAATGCCCTCTTCTGTCTTTCGAACCTGCTTCTCTTTCCTCTTTGGGACATGTTTTTCCACAATTCCTAATGTCTTCTCGAAAATGGTTTTCCAATCTATTACTTCCATGCTGGATGTCACATCTTCCCAGTTTATAGCTTTGGAGTGAAAATTAAAAATTTATAATTTGCTTCTTTCTGTTGTGCGTGTTCTTTCCTTTCCTGTTGCCTTTATATTAGTTATTATTTCAATGATGTTGTGGTCTGATATCATAGTTGGGGATATTTCTACATCATCAATTAAATTAGTTTGTAAATACCAAATCTAGGCAGTTGTTTTTTCTTGTTTTCTGTTATTTCTTGCATTAACAAATTCATCAGCTAAAGCTCTTAACAGACACTGCTCAGACAAAGTAAACGGTCAAATGACTGGCAAACCTATTTAAATGCGTAACAGAGTGTACAAGTCATGTTATAACCCTCACGTTGTTTTTACAGATCTGAGTGAATTATGAATTAGCAGTTATGAAAGACCTGTCAGACTTCCAAAGAGGGCAAATTGTCGGAGCGCGGATGGCTGGTGCATCAGTGACGAAAACCGCTCAGATGTTCAATGTATCCAGAGGAACTGTCTCTATGGTCATGTCTGCATACCAAAACCATGGAAAGACAAGCACCGACAAATGCAATAGTGGACGCAAGAAGAAGCTGTGTGATCGAGACCGCCGGGTGCTAAAGCGCAGTGACAAAGAACCATAAGACCACAGCTTAAAAGTGACTGCAGAGTTTAACCAGCATCTTGCAAGCCCGGTATCGACCAGAACTGTACGTCACGAGCTCCATGGAGCTTGATACCATGGGAAGGCTGCAATTGCCAAACCCTTCCTTTCGCACATCAACATTGAGCGGCGCAGAAAAAAGTGTAATGTCCAGAAGAATTGGTCAATGGAGCAGTGGAAGAATGTAGTCTACTCCGACGAATCCTCCTTCACGCTATTTCCATGTTCCGGTCGAGTTTACATCTGGAGACAGCCTAAAGATGCTTATGACCCCGACTGCCTGACCCCAACCTTTAAGCATGGAGGCGGATCTGTGATGGTTTGGGCAGCAATATCGTGGAATACTCTTGGCCCAGCTGTAGTACTGCATGGTAGGGTTAACGCCCAGGTCTATCTGTCAATATTGGCTGACCAGGTCCATCCCATGGTCCAAACGCTGTTTCCCAAAGGCGGCGCGGTCTTCCAGGATGATAATGCACTAATCGACACAACTGGGGTCGTTAAAAACTGGCTTGAAGAGCATGTTAGTGAAGTAGAACGCTTGGATTGGCCTCCACAATCCCGGGATCTTAACATTATCAAGCATCTGTGGTGTTAGTTGGAGCAGCAGGTCAGAAGCCGATTCCCACCGCCGGCGTCTTTGGAGGAACTGGAGCAGGGTTTGCTCGAATGGCTCAGGATTCCTCTAGCCACTGTCCAAAAGCTGTATGAATCAATTCCCCGACGCATTTCAGCTGTTATTGCCGCTAAAGGAGGACCAACTCCATATTAAGAATAAAAACCGCCATTTATCAAGGTGTTCATATTATTTTGTCCAACCCCTATATATATTTATATATATATTTATATATATATATTTATATATATTTATATATACATATATATATATATATATATATATACCTGCACACATTTCATTCAACACTGCCTTTGGGATAAACACATCACTTCCACATACATAGACACACTTTACACTGGGATTAGGGAACCTCTGGGCGAGGATTGAGCGGCTGTCAGTTTTTCGACCCTGGAGGTTACTAACAACATGACCCATCTTTCCTTGGGTTGATACGGGAATGCCCAGTGAAAAAAATATATATATATATATATATATGCTTACTGTATATATCTACCACGCATAAACCTCGAATATCAGAACTTACATAAATCATTTCTAAGCACTTACCAAAAAAATGAAAATTTCAACGGGTCTCCAATTCAAAGGCAGAACCTAGAGAGAAAATAAAATATAACTTTCAAGCGATTGATTGACCTTAAATCAAATTTGTTTCTCAGTGCCATGCATGCTGTCAACAGTTCATTCTGCCTCGTTATATTTCATCATAAAGGAAGAGTAGGGAAATTCTTCAACGATTTTAAAGTTGCTTAATACTCGACTAAGATGTATAAATTGAAGGGTACGAGAATAAAAATCGCATTGGGTTGTTTAACCTCCTCTGCAACATCTATAAAGCTCGAAGGGACCTACAGCTTTACGTAGAAACCTAACCACGTGTCACTACATAATCAGGATGAGGACGAACAGTCTCCCATCCAATGTCAACTTCGCTGATCAACGGGAAGCATTGTTACGATAAGACTAGAAAGTGATTAATGCGCGTATTTTTGACATGTTAACACAAAGTGAAGATTAATTACTTACAAGATCAGAAGATTTCCCCGCCACACTGAGGTCGCCTAAAAAAAATAAAAAAAAATAAAGACTATTCCTTCGAAGCGACACCCGTTTCTCAACTGATGATAAACGAATCAGACTATTTCATTTGACACAGTAACTTTTTTGTCCACAAAATCATTCAGTCGGGGAAAGAAGTTAGAATTATCATCATTTAAAAGCCTCTAAGACGCATAAACCTCGAATATCAGAACTTACATAAATCATTTCTAAGCACTTCCCCAAAAAATGAAAATTTCAACGGGAGTCTCCAATTCAAAGGAGGAACCTAGAGAAAAAATAAAATATAACTCTTTCAAGCGATTGATTGACCTTAAATCAAATTTGTTTCTCAGTGCCATGCATGTTGTCAACAGTTCATTCTGCCTCGTTATATTTCATCATAAAGGAAGAGTAGGGAAATTCTTCAACTATTTTAAAGTTGCTTAATACTCGACTAAGCTGTATAAATTGAACAATGGAGGTTGGGGTCGAGCCAAACGAGTCAAATAATTTCACTTACCTCATCCCACCGCAAGAAATGGGTCCCCAAAGGCCTGAAATAGAAAAGTGTGTCAGACTGCATTCATCAAGTACCGTTATCAAGAAGTTCGGAAACACCGCTCAGATCTCATAATCTGAAGCTCACAGAACACTTCCTGAGCCCCATTGTGTGGCGGAGGCAGTGGGAGATAGTCTGAATTGAGTTATGGACTCTGCCACCCGGTCAATTGCACTCAACTAAGCTGGGCACAGGGGCTTACAACCGAAACCAAAGGGAACGCCTCCTCCTAACACCGCAACACCCGCGGCTTTCAGGAGTCCTTGGCAGCCCCCTGGTTAGGGGTTTTCTGGTCCCCCGTCCCCCCTTCTCAGGAGGGGTCCTGCAAGAACCTCCTCGCCCTCTCTCTCAGACCTTCCCGGGGAAGACTCGTCTGACCCCCTAAACCGGCCCCCACTCCCCCAAACACATCATAGGGCAAAGGCCTTCTCGCTCGAATTTGTCTCATCAAAGCTTCGTTCACAATAAAAGAACCGGGAAAAATGAGAGAATTACCTTTTAAAACCTTCAAATGAAAAAGTTCGTTCCTAACGAAAGATCCAACCACGAGCAACCTAAAAAATAAATTTTTATTTAAGGCAGATAGAAAAGTTTGAATTCAAGTACTTGGGGTGAATATTAATAAAACAGTGGGGGAAAAAATTCGTTTAAGAACACTGCCAAATACAAATATTCTTATTTTTTTTTTTTAAATGTTGCTGATGCATGAAACAACTTTTACATAGCTGAGAGGGATTATAAAAGCATTTTTATCTAGCCAAGCAAGATTGAAAAACTGGAGAAATGTAGTTTCCTGCCCAGAAATGCATTGGCTTTAAAATGAATAAATTTATAAGTACCAATTGGGAATAACTTTCCAACAATTTACCCTATTTTGACAAACAACCTATAATATTTACCGGTAAAAATGGTTCAAAGCGCGAATATGGAAGTTCTGCAACAGAAAAATCGTAATTAAGCATTCGTTTGTATCGGTGACAAACTCTCCTCTTATATTTACTTCAGATGGTGATGCATGAAAGTTTAAATCAGGTCTCATACAAGTGGTGTGAAAATATCATCATTGCAATTATTGATTGATACGCGACAATAAATCGAAATGGATTCGATTCAACACTTACCTTAATTGAGGATGTGCACCCATTGCTTTTCCGCCACTGAGCAAATAACGAATCTGTGGACTATGCAAAGGTATAAACATCGCTGAAGAGAAATTCAAAAGCTGAGAAATATTCGAAACTATTAGATATATCCCACAAGGTTCTTAAGATCATGGATAATCATATGTCCCTATAGTTTCATCATCATTTAACGTGAAGAGCAAGTTCGACAGTTTAAGACTTCAAATGAAGAATGTAACATACTGTAGCGCAAGGGTGTACTCCCCCCTGGAACTTGCATTAAATTTTCGCAAAATTTAAATGAAAAAATTTTGAATTACCAATTTCAGCGAGCACAGTACCCGATATAAATGAACATCAGTCTCTGTGCACGGACAATACACTATTAACAGGTAAAGTTATTTGAAAACAAGTTTAGGACATCTGTACGACTACAAGACGTACGCTTCTCAAATTCGATGAAAGTGACTACAGTCAACCCTCCTCGCTATAACAGACCCCATTAGTGCAGATATCGGATAAACCAGACACACCACTGGCGACGTTAACCAGGAAAAGAAGAAGCGTGTGACCCTGTTGATGACCCAGAAACTGGAATTAATCAAGAAGTTAGAGGCGGGTGCTTCGGTGGCCAAGGTGTGCGCGGAGTATGGCGTGAAAAAGCACTGTTTCTGACATTCGTAAGGCCAAGGACAAGCTAACTTTTATATTTTTATATATTTCATTATTTTCTGTATCATTTATCATGTATCGTGTTCAGCAGTGCACAGTACTGTATATAATATCTCCATTACCGTATCGTATACCGTAGGTTACCAGTACCGTCAGTTATATCGGACAATCGGCTATAACGGACACCTTTTCCACCCTATTAGTCCATTATAACGAGGGTTGACTGTAATGGTATCAAATCCTACGTATAAAATTTTATATTCATAACAATTCTTTACTGAAGTCTAATCATTAATCATAGTACAAAAATACAATAATTCGGAAGGAAGAGTAACCCATTTCCATGCCAGGGTCCACACATTAAGACTGCCCATTCTAAATATAAAGCAAGCTAAAGACTATAAAGCTTACCTCATTAAATGCATCATCTTGGATATGAATTAAACAGCAAACAGCACTGCGGGTAAAAATAAACTTTATAAAAACCGTTCCATCATTAACATACATCAATGAATATGGAAATTAGAATCTTAATTTAACATTTTGCTGTAAGCAATCTTAAGGTGTCCCAAAATACTTTCATCCTTTGATATCAATTTAAGAATTATAACATTAAACTTTCTGAACCATTTTGGAACTTGCCTTTTGCAAAAGTGGCAGTGCTCTTTCATCATGGAAGGAATTCCAGTCTAAACAAATATGGAAGAAAATGCATTTTTTTTTTTTTTTTTTTTTTTTAAACCGCCAAACCATCTCTGTTAATTCACATTTGTTTTCTGAATTTTTTCACAATCTAATCGGGTCGGGACAGGAAATGTTTTAAGGTGAATCATCACTTGCATAATAAACCAACTTTGCGCTCAATTAAAAACCTTAAACCACTTTTTTTTAAATCTCTAAAAGAGCAGAGAAAATATTCTTGAAACAAGAAATTAAGACTACAATTAAATCAGTCCCTCAGCCATTTAAAGAATTATTTCAGCCAAAATAATTTATCCTCAAGTCCAAAACTTAACTTTCTATGTAATCCATTTTAAGTCAGTCCTGTTGAGCTTAATAGAAAGTATGTTCAATCCACATAAATTTAATCACAATTCTCATCAAATGCTCGAGTGAAAAGCTTCGAGTTCCGTCCTACCTTTCTTTCGACGGAAGTTTCCTCACCAAATTTTATTCAGAGTCAAGGTTAAAAAGCAGGGACTTCTTTCATCCAATTCAAGACTCGAATCATCCTACCACTATTCCTGAAATTAACCAATGACAATAGTAAAACACTTCACAAACTTACTACATTAGATTAAAATTTAAAACTCAGAAAAATGGCATTTGTTGGTAATTATGCACTCATAGTAGCGAGCACCAAGATTATTAGCATAAATTTAAGGATTAAAAAGGTTAAAAACTTATAAATTTGACTAATATCCTTAATGTTACAGTAAAGCAAAATGTGAATCTTTCAAAAGATACTAACCTTCAGCTTGTACTTTTAGAGAAAATATCCCTTCATAATCACTGCAGAACCATGGTGCAAATGCCTAAATCTATGAAAATGAGCAATTAGTGATGAAAACCTAAGAAAATGTCCCCCCCCCCCCTTTTGACATACTCTCACAGAATTTCAAGATGCAAATTATCATTACAAATGTATGATATATTTGAAACCATCACAATTAGATACCTCCAATCTGAAGTCCTGCCATATATCATCATCTGAAAATGAGAAGGAAAAAACTTAGGAAACGGCACACTACAGCCTTCAGAAGAGATTAATAGGAATCTAAACTCAGTCAAATGCCTCGTTTGTCACCAGAAAAAGCACGCGGGTTGTGGTGCTCTGACTCGTAATCGATCATCATAGTAAATCCTACTAAAAGGAAATTACTTTCTTACACACTTACTTAATATAAGCACTAATCACTCTTAAAAAGCTTCTCAGCTATTAAATCTGCATTTCAAAATCTTAGAAATAAATCTATAGGGTCATTCTCTGTCAGATCAACCAGTGCCTAACACCCTCATCTCTCAGATTTTGCTGAAATTTGGTTTATAGGGAGTTTGTGGGCCCTGAATCCATTTCTGAAATTATAAGGTCAATCTGACCAACGGTTCAAGAGATGACCTCGGAAATTTGAGGTCACTTGCGAGGTCACTAACATTTGGCGACCCATAACTTGGGTAATAATGGTCACAATTATATAAAAGTATATATATTTAGAATCAGAAAACGACAAGGAATCCAAATATGCAAGTTTTAGAACTCTAGGTTGAAAAATAAAAAAGTTACACTGTAACCAAAATTTGAGGTCATGATTTGACCTCTGGGGTATCAAATGAGAATTTTTTTTTTAAATGTAAAAAATGAAGGCATAGGCATTGGCTATTAGAATCAGCAAAAAAAGTTTGTTTATGTTAGTATTTTTCATGTAACTAACATATAAGTGAACACCATATTCATAAGTTGTGCGTCAATTCTACCTATTTTTTCACACAAGCTCATAATTTGACCTATAGAAATTAAAATTACATTTTTTTTATAGATATAAAAACAAAGGCAAAAAATGTAAAATTGTATTTCACTGCTAATCTACACTGGCAATAATAGTTATAATAGTGAAAGGGGAAGACCTACTTAGAGGATTCATGTGCTAGCCTAATACAATTTTTGCATGCTCGATGCTCTCATCAATTTCTTTTTGTGGAAAAATGTATTGAATTCTGCTGCCTCCTCTTAGGGTAGGACAACTCATTACAGTTAATATATGATGTCCTGGCACTGCACATGAATCCTTGTTTTTTGGATAATAATATGCACTTGATCCTGATGACCCAGAGGGATGTAGAAAGTTCACAGTGAAATCATCAAACTCTTCACAATATTCCTCCACAATTCCATACCAAACTTGCATGTCATAAATGCGGCCAACATACTCTCCTGGTTTGACACATTTTAGGTTACCAAGCATTGCAGGTTCATTAGTAAAATGACTTTTCCTTATTCTTTTCTTTTCTCCAATGCCACTTGAAATGGGATACACCATCAGTTCTTCCTTGTTTAGGGGAACAAATCTATGATATTTCTGAGTTCCAGGAATAGCCCTACTATCCTTGAATCGATGTTCCAACCGTTCTTCTGCATCTTTCAAATCAGCTGTAGTTACAAAGAAAAAATTTATCTTCTTGCTCAAGTTTTCTTCACAAAACTGAAACATGTGTTCTGGTGTAAGAATTTGCCTCTCTGTAGTTCTCTGCAAACTGGCACGAGCAGTAGCTCTTTTCACTGTTCCTCCAATCCCATCACATGCATTTTTGCCATGGATGTAGCAAAGAAGTGCCATTCACAAGACAGACCAAAATCCTCTTCATGGTAACAGAGATTTGTGAAGTTGTATCTGTTCTTATATTGGCCAGCACATCCATCTGAGAAACAGTGCACCTTCTTCAATTGTGGGCATCTGAATTTAACATATGTCATAAGCTTCAATATGAATGAGTAAACCATTATAGTGTTGTGTTTTAGTGATGCAGATAAGAAACAGACACTAAAATGGCTAAGTTCCTGGTCTGCAGATGATCTATAATAGATGACAAAAGGGTGAACTGTACACTGTGAATTGTCCCAGTGAAACCCTTGGGCAGCATCCTGGACAATGAAAGAATAATTCTCAGAGAAATCACCTACTATAACTACCTCACTCTGAGGTGGTAGTGTTTCTTTCAACTGCTTGAAGTACTGTGATTGTTGCTGAGCAACAAAGTGATGACGAACCATGCGGGATATTTTCATGCTTAGGGATGATAAGTATTCATGAAGTGGCTCCACCTTATCAACCATTGTACAATGGTCAAAAGTCACCCATTGCTTGTAAGATATTTCATTTGGAGCTGATTTCACACTGTCAAGTAACTCAAGAAAATCCAGGACACCCTCTTCTCTTGGGCAATCATTGCAAAGTTGCATCATGCAAGTCTCTCTTTCTGTACTGCAGACACTGTAATCCATAAGATCCTTGTATGAAAGAACTCTTTCTCCCAATGCAGCCAGCTGCAATTTTGGATTTTGATGGTATGTGCAGACACAGACAGAATGAGTCCCACCACTACCGGCAAGCACACAATATGATGGCCGTAATTTTGCAAATGTGGAAAATCCTATTTTGGGATTCTTTTCATCATTTTTATATAGTTCAAACATCTCTCTTAAATTCCCGAGGACCAATCGTTTTTGCACCTTCAGCACTGATAACTTTCATGCAATCCTTTTGGCCAGGACACATACGACTAACCTCTTCTGACTCATAGAATCTTCTAACTATATCTTTGTGTTCTTCAGATATCACTTTTCCTTTGCTCATTAGTGGAATCTTCGGAAGGATTCCATGTTCTGATTTAAGTGAACGGCTTCTTTTCACCATGTATGTTGTAGTTTGAAAGAAACTAGCTGTTTTTTCAATTGTGTATGGTGAGTGTGTCAATATTTGTAGTTTGTGATGGTGACATTTGCTCTCCAGGAATGACTGTTTCAATTCATTCATTAATTTGTCTAGATGTTTTTCAGATTTAGTTTCAGGTTTTGAAGTATCACTTACCTCCTCGGTAATTTGAACACCATAACTGAGTTCTAGCCTCTCCTTCAGGTGTTTCTGAGCAGATGATAGCTTACCACGAGCCTTGCGCTTTTTTTTTTTTTTTTTTTTTTTTTTTTTTTTTTTTTTTTTTTTTTTTTTCTGGCTTAATGACAGCCCTTCTGAAAAGAACAGAAAAAAAGGTTTCACACACCTGAATATTAGTAATTAAATATTAATTATAGTACCTTAAATGCTATATAATTGGCTATATAGTAGATCAAACAGACCTTGTAGTAAAGTATAAGTTATTATATTAATTTATTACTTACTTTTTTTAACTGGTGTTTGGTCCAGAAATGCTAGAACTGGTTCAACTGAAGTTGAAGGATTTTCCTTTATCAAGCAATCACTGTCATTGTCCAGATCTTGAATTGAAGAGATGTTACTCAAGCCACTGATAGTAGATGATTCATTTGAATCCTGCTCAGACTCGTTGTTTTCAGTGGTACTAAGTATAGTGGGTTTTTCATTATCAGTGTCCAGCAGTTCACACACAACAATGAGTCTTTTTTCACTCTTCCAGCACATTTTTCAACAAGTACATCAGTCACTTTTCTAAGATTGATTGTTATGCGTTTCTTGTGTTTTTGAATAGGGTCCTGGCAGTATTTCAAGTGCCGAACCATTGTATTTTGATCTGTAAAGATATAGGATTTACAATTAGGTAATATATATTTTTTAGAAAATATATAGCTATACACACTTAATATTTTAGGCCTTGATAGTCTCTGAGGCTCATTAAAACACCATACCCACCAGCCACCCACAGTGCTGGCTGGAACTGTACTAACCTGTAGACAAGGAATTTTGCAACTATCTGTGTTGATTCTGCACTTAGACAAGTAGCAACATGTTTCAACAGGTTTGTTTAGGCTACATGTGAGCTTAGTCTTCCCCTTTCACTATTATAACTATTATTGCCAGTGTAGATTAGCAGTGAAATACAATTTTTATTAAATTCTTGGAGCTTGAGGTCAAATTGATAGCTAAGATATAAAATTCCTTGAAATGACAAGCAATTTATAAATATGGTGTTCACTTATAAGTTAGTTACATGAAAAGTACCAACATAAACAAACTTTTTATGATTGTTTCTATTAGTCAAGAACTCTGACTTTGTTTTTTATATCTATAAAAAATGTAATTTTAATTTCTATAGGTCAAATTATGAGCTTAAGTGTGAAAAAATAGGTAGAATTGACGCACAACTTATGAATATGGTGTTCACTTATATGTTAGTTACATGAAAAATACTAACATAAACAAACTTTTTTTGCTGATTCTAATAGCCAATGCCTATGCCTTCATTTTTTACATTTAAAAAAAAAATTCTCATTTGATACCCCAGAGGTCAAATCGTGACCTCAAATTTTGGTTACAGTGTAACTTTTTTATTTTTCAACCTAGAGTTCTAAAACTTGCATATTTGGATTCCTTGTCGTTTTCTGATTCTAAATATATATACTTTTATATAATTATGACAATTATTACCCAAGTTATGGCTCGCCAAATGTTAGTAACCTCGCGAGTGACCTCAAATTGCCCGAGGTCATATCTCTTGAACCGTTGGTCGGATTGACCTTATAATTTCAGAAATGGATTCAGGGCTCACAAACTCCCTATAAACCAAATTTCAGCAAAATATGAGAGATGAGGGTGTTAATTTCAATTTTTTTTGGTTGATCTGACAGAGAATGACCCCTCCATTAAAGAGGAAATAGTTGAATCTGTATGGATAGATATTGGGCATAAAATGCCAGGAAAATCAGGATAGGGGTATTTATAGACTACCTGAGGGATGTTCAGTTGGAGGAATCCCCAAAAGTAAAGAAAATAAGTATGTAGAAAATCAACTTATTGATGAAATAAATAAAGCAATGACAAGCAATATTATTATTGTTGGAGATTTCAATTATAGGCATATAGACTGGGAGATATTACAAACACCAGAAAGTAATGAGAGATTCTTAGACTGTATAACTGAGAATGGTTAACCCAGTTAGTAAAGGAGCCAACCAGGGCTGATGCCATTCTAGATTTAAGGTAATTTTTTACTATCACTCCGGTCTCTTCAATTCCCATAATTTATAGATCAATGGATTCGTTATTACACCAGGAATGCGATTTGGATAGTCTCAAGTGAGGGAACTGGCCCAAAACTAAGTTAGGACACGAAGTTTGTTTTGGGGTATAAGTGTGAAAAATACCCTAAAATGCGGGTAATTCCTTCAGTAGAGACTATCTAGGGCGCATTCGCGAGGTAAAACCAAATCCATTGATATATAAATTATGGAAATTGTAGAAACAGCCAACATGAGTGACCTAAAAGGTATATATATACACATTTATATATATGTAGTAAAACGAACACTGTATATATTATATATACCGTAAAACTATACTAACCTAACCTTACTAACCTACCTAACCTAACCTAATCACAATATATGCGTGTTCCCCTTTTCCGTTTCTTATCACGTACAGACCTATGGCAGCAACGAAATGCTTTTCTGTTTTTATCAAACACACACTTATTACCACAAACAATACCTTCCTTGTTTTTCTTAGGGCAAATAAATTCTTTTAGCAATACACCGTGTTCTACATAAAAATTAAATGCAGCCTCTTCATCATCAAAAAATTTGCATGAAGTTAAACACAGTGAATAATTACAACCATCACAAACCAACGCCATCGTGACACTAAAATCTTGTGAGTTCTGGTCAAACCACCCAATTTTGTTAGCAGTACCTTCCTAACCTTTGTGGGATCAGCCATTTTATCACTCCCAAAAACATGATCTGTGATTTTATCGCTCAAAAAATAATTTCTTAACATTAATTTTATAGCTTTAATCGGCATTTGCCTTCATATTGTACTTAGTAAAAGTTATTTAAAAAAATGTAAAGTCTTATGGTAAAATTTATTTTCAGTTTCCAGAGACCGGACTGATAGTAAAAAATTACCAGATTTAATTCTAACAAATAATCCAGATACCTTCCAGGATATCTTTGTTTCAGAAACACTAGGTTCAGGTGATCATTGTATCCTTCGGTTTAATATTGTTTGTAATTCAAGACCTAGTGAAAATAGAGAGAAGTTCCAGATTTTAAAAGAGGAAATATAAATGGACTAGTAAATGATCTGTGTCTAATAAATTAGAAATATATTCTACAGCCTGAACAGACAGTAACTAGTATGTGGGAAAAATTTAAAAGTATAATAATGAACATACAAAGGAAGCATATCCCACTGTGAAATCAGAACTGGAAAAAATAAAAAAACCTTGGATAAACTGTAATGTAAAAAGAGCAATCAGAGAAAAAACAAGAGCGTTTCATAAATTCAAAAGAACTAAAAATGGCACACACTCAAAAATATATATAAAAGTAAAAGAAGCATTTGCAAAAAGTAATCAGAGATAGCAAACGTGACCTGGAAAAAAGCCTAGCCAAGAATTCAAAAAACAATCCTAAGAAGTTTTTCAGTCACTTCAATTTGAAAAGTAGAGTGAAAAAGAAAATTGGCCCCCTCCATATAGATGATAAAACTATAGATGATCTTGAAATAACTGAAGAACTAAACAAATACTTCTCATCAGTTTTCACAAATGAAAATTTAAATAATATTCTTGATCTTATACTACCAGGACAAGATAGAGAAATAAATGAATTAAGGGTAACAAAACTAGATATCTTAAAAGCAATAGATAAAATTAAAAATAGAAAAATCTCGAGGGCCAGATGAAATGCATACAATAGTCATAAAAGCTGCCAAAAAGAATATAGCACAGGCACTAGAAATTATTTTTAATAAATCATTGATATGTACTGAAATTCCAGAGGACTGGAAGAAAGCAAATGTGGCTCCAATCTTTAAAAAAGGAAATAGAAACTTGGCAAAAAACTAGACCCATCAGCCTCACCTCCATTATTTGCAAATTACTCGAAAGTATCATTAGAGGTAAAGTTACCAAGTTCCTTGAAGAGTGCAACCTTATAAATGATAGCCAGCATGGCTTTCGAAATGGAAAGTCCTGTCTAACCAACTTGATTGAATTTTATGATGGAGTCCTATTGCATCTGGACAATAAAGAGCCAGTAGATATAGTACAGGGTGTCCCAGAATTAACTATCTATTTCAATGAAATCGGACAAATTTTTTGAAAATACACTTTTATTTATGTTTATCATGTTTAATATGTTAAAAATATATAAATTTCTAAATTTTTTTCATAATTTTATTTTCATAAATTTTTCATTATCTGGTCCAATGAAAGACTGTCTGAAGTCATAGAATGGCAGACACACTCTCCAAAAGTTAATGTGTGGCTTGGAATGACCAAATCCAAAATTTATTGCCCATTCTTCTTTGCCGAAGCAAATGTAACGGGTACCATCTACCTTGATATGCTTCAGTAGTTTCTCGAACCACAGCTTCTTGATGATGGCATTCTTGATAATGTTGTGTTTCAATAAGAAGCATTGATCTTTTGGCGATAAACCTTTGTTTTTATGAAACCCCATGCAAAGAAATCCAGGGGTGTCAAATCCGGAGAACGCAGAGGCCAAGGTCAAGGTCCTCCACGTCCAATCCACCAATTCGGAAGGCGTCTGTTGAGGTATTCTCGAACAATTAGAGCATAATGACATGGTGCTCCATCTTGTTGAAACACATTATCAAGAATGCCATCATCAAGAAGCTGTGGCTCGAGAAACTGCTGAAACATATCAAGGTAGATGGCACCTGTTACAGTTGCTTCCGCAAAGAAGAATGGGCCATAAATTTTGGATTTGGTCATTCCAAGCTACACGTTAACTTTTGGAGAGTCTCTCTGCCATTCTATGACTTCAGACGGTCTTTCATTGGACGAGATAATGAAAAAATTATGAAAAAAATTTAGAAATTTATACATTTTTAACATATTAAACATGATAAACATAAATAAAAGTGTTTTTAAAAAATTTGTCCAATTTCATTGAAATAGATAGTTAATTCTGGGACACCCTGTATACTTAGATTTTGCAAAGGCATTTGATACTGTTCCTCATGCAAGATTGTTGGTAAAAGTTAGAGCCCATGGTATAAGGTCATATAGCTGATTGGATAGAAGAATGGCTGAGAAATAGAAAAGAGTTCACCTAAATGGAAATAAGTCTACTTGGAGACCCGTATTGAGCGGAGTCCCACAGGGGTCTGTTCTGGGACCTCTGCTTTTTGTTGTCTATATAAATGATCTAGAGAAGGGCCTATCATGTAAAACCTCAAAATTTGCTGATACAAAATTATGCCATAATGTTAAGTCAGTAGCAATGACAATACAAAAAGACTTAGAGTAACAGCCTGGGCAGATAAGTGGGAGATGAAATTGAATGTTGATAAGTGCAAGGTTATGCATACTGGGCCAAAAAATCCAGAATTTGAATACAATATGAATGGAATTTGGATTAAAAATGATGATAAAGAGAAAGACGGGTGTCACTGACAAATGAACTTAAACCCTCAAATCACTATATGGTAATCAGAAATAAAGCAAATGCTGGACTCAATCTCATGCAGACACACGTTGAATACAAATCACCCAATATTATAAAGCAACTATACATTTCATATGTGAGACCCCTCCTTGAATACTACATTCAATTTAATAATCCCTATTTGATACAAGATATTGAAAAACTGGAAAAAGTACAGAAACGAGCAACAAGAATGATCCCATCTTTAAGACAATTGACATATAAGGAAAGACTGGCGTATCTAAGCATGTTCTAATTAAAAAGGTGGTTAAGGGGTGATATGATAGAGGTGTATAAAATGATAAAAGGGTTGGATAAGATAGATTTTGAGTCTCTCTTCATTAAAGATCACAATAATCAGACTAGAGGTCATAGTATGAAATTATTTAAGCCAAGATGTAGAACAAATTTAAGAAAACAGGTTTACAAACAGAGTAATTAAGTTTTGGAACAGTCTGACAGAAGAAGTCGTGACTTCAGATACGCTTGATTCTTTCAAAGAAGGTTGGATAGTTTGATGTCTGCAAGGGACATCTGGTGATGGTGTTTAAGCCCATTTTTATTGCATGAATGGTACTAGTTTATTTCATATATATTATGTGCATTTGGGTGATAGATCCCACAGCTCAACACATGTGTTGTGGGATATAGGGAGGCAGCATCTTGGGTTAGGGGATACTCTCTGTCCTTACACACCCTATTTAAATAGATTCCTCTGCTGAGCGGTGCCCCCATAGTACTGTGAGGTATTGAAAAACTCATGATCTTCACTTGCACCACAAATACCTTTAAATGGGAGACCCAAAATGGGTGCACACACATTTCTACATTTCTGTACAGTCTTTACAGCCACACCTACACTTTTCCTCTTAAGTATATATATTGTAATGAATATAGATGTAAGTTGTGACTTGGTCCGCAATTGATATGGACTGACTTATTTTTGGTTGGCATGGTACTGGTATTGATGGGTACCATAATGAAATTGACTGGATTCTTTGGATCTGATATATTTGCATGTCAGTTATAAATAGATATGGTTATTATGTATTTTATCACACTCAGTCATTTTACACACCAAAATACATTTTTTAGTAGTATTTGATGTGATTTGTTCAAATATGACCTCCATTTCCGTCGGAAATGAGATCCAACAAAGTTATAATACTTTGAAGTTTGGCTCATTTTCAAGGGAAATGGAAGTCAAAATCTAAGCAAAACATCAAATATTACTAGAAAAATGTATTTTGGTATTAATTAACTTAACCTAACCTAACCGTGGCTAAACGAGCCTAACCCTGGCTAAATGAGCCTAACCCTGGCTAAACGAGCTCTCGTCTGTATCCACCACCTAATCCATAATAAGGTAATACTCTAGGCCCGTTTAGCCAGGGTTAGGCTCGGTAATATTAGGTTAGGTTAGGTTAATTAATACCAAAATACATTTTTCTAGTAATATTTGATGTGTTTTGCTTAGATTTTGACTTCCATTTCCCTTGAAAATGAGCCAAACTTCAAAGTACTATAACTTTGTTGGATCTCATTTCCGACGGAAATGGAGGTCATATTTGAACAAATCACATCAAATACTACTAGAAAAATGTATTTTGGTGTGTAAAATGACTGAGTGGATAAAATACATAATAACCATAGAAGTTGTGTGTAACATATTTGTGGATAGTAGCCTATTATGACTTTGATCCTCTGGATCCAGAGATTCTATCATTAGTTTTAAATTGATAATTCATTAGTTTTAAATTGATAATTCATTAGTGTACCCACTACAAAAATTTCTTGTTTTTATTAGAACATATAGCTTTGTGGTATCCAACCCCATAAGCTATTATATATGGCAATGTTAATTTACCGTTTTTGATTTGGGACCCGGAAAGGTAATTAGTACCGGGCCTAGGGTAATCAACCAAAATGTTCGGCTTTTATTAACACTCCAAAGAGTTCAAGCCTTGTACTCTCGCGAGTGTTTATAAAAATCACGAGTTACTCTGGCAAGCCTAAGATAAAAACAACCAGCCTAAAAATACACCGGTCTTTCACATTTTTCTAGAATAAGAGCCTTATGCATAGGCTGACCATATTTCCTCGAGACAAAAACGGGACATTGGGATGGCAAAAAAGGGACGGGGTTATGTAATATTCTGTATTCATGAAAAAGTAAGTACATAAACGGGGACAAAATTGACATTTTTATTAAAACGACGGGACGGCCAGGAAATATAAAACACAAACGATACTGCCCCGTTCAAAACGGTACGTATGGTCAGCCTACAGTTATGCAGCACACGTAACTATAAACAATACTTCAACAATACTAGGCTAGACTACACTACACTTCCTATAAATAACACCAATGTAGGGCCTAGTCTACCCTACCACGTGTTAATATAATTACTAAAAATTAAGGCCCTACACGAATGGCAGTGTTGTACTAAAGGACAAAATTAAGTTCATTCACTACTTACGCTTGACCAAACTCCATCTTCTATATATCAAAATAATTACCTAACTACTACCTAACTACCAGAATTCTAAAAACACAACTTACCCACTAGCCGAGTTGTAGCCGAATGTTGTTTTTTCTGTTTAAGGTGCTTCAACCCTGCTGGATTATTGACACCATTTTTTTTTTTGTAGAGAAAGGTGGTGAAAGAAAAGTAGTAGAAGTGAAATATAATAATTTGTTTGTTTTTTTCTGTTTAAGGTGCTTTCAACCCTGCTGGTGGCCAGATGGTTGAGAGAGTTTATAGCAAACTTTCAGCCAGTTTTTGGCATTTTTGGCAAAGGATTTTCAAAAATAGCATTTTTTTGGCATTATCATTTTGGAATGATATTTACCATTTGAAATATTAAAATTCGACAAAAGAAAATAAAAACACCTTCCCATTTCAATCAGCGTGAAGAATTCAAATACGATGATTTGAATTCTTCACGCTCGCTGATTGGAGATCGTATTTGAATTCTTCACGCTGATTGGAGGAGGTAACCTGTATACATGTAACCTGGATTTGCTATGTTCACACCCTAAGTCATTAAGCGTTGTGGTGTCAATAATCCAGCAGGGTTGAAAGCACCTTAAACAGAAAAAACAAACATTAAGCGTTGGTATTTTGCTAATGTTGGGCCGTTAGCTGTTTTTGTCATTTTTGGCAAAGGATATTTAAAAAATGGCATTTTTTTTTTGGCAAAAAAAATTTTGCCAATAAAAAAATAGCAAATTAAAAAAAAATACTTTTTTGGCAATATTTGCCAATTTAGCACGGTCTGGCAACCCTGGCCGAATGATGCTATTTATGAAAAGGGTGGAACTGGAACACCCGTGTAAAGGTGACAGAGTAGTTTAAAATAATTTAGCCAAGTTGAATTCGACCATCAAAATATTTAACGGACGGAATTTATATGTATTAGGTATTTTGGTTAAAGTGCGTTCTATGCATTTAACTGAATGAATTATCTAAGTTTAATTTTAAGAAGAATTTGGACACTTTCATGAATGAGAGGTATAGTTTGTAGATTGTAAATAGTGTATATTCTTAGCAGTGGCGTAATAAAAAGCATGATAGGATGTTTGAAAAAGATCAGGATATTGTTGGTATTTTTAATGATTATTTTAGCTATGTTTTTACTGGAGAAAATTTAAATAACTTTTATTTTAATTCTTAGATCCTGTAAATTCAGACATTATTGATCATATTCATATAAGGAAGGGTGATGTTAGGCAAGTGATTCATACATTGAAGTCAAATAAGGCTGCTGGACTTGATAATATATTTGCTAGGATTCTCAGAGAAGTGAAAGAAAGCTTATCTGGGGCACTAACTATTTTGTTTGCTAGGTCAATTAATTGTGCAGAAGTACCAGATGAATGGAAAAAAGCTAATGTAGTACCTATTTACAGAAGGGTAGTAAGAAGGAAGTAGGAAACTATAGGCCTGTTAGTTTGACATCATTGGTAGGAAAGATACGAAAACTAGAAAAATTATAAAAAATAATATTCAAGATCATTTGAAGAATTTTAATCCTATTTCAAGTTCACAACATGGATTTAGATCAGGAAGGTCTTGTTTGTCTAATCTCTTAGATTTTTTACAATTTGTAACTGATCAGGTAGATAATGGAAATGATGTAAATGTTATTTATTTGGATTTTAGTAAAGCATTTCACAAGGTTCCACAAGGAGATTTCTATATAAATTAAGAACTCATAGTATATTGGGGTCAGTTTTAAACTGGGTAGAAAAATAGTTAGAAGACAGAGAACAACCAAATTCTAAATCGTCATGAATCTGGTGGGCAGAAAGTGAAAAGTGGGGTACCACAGGGATCAGTTTTAGGTCCATTACTCTTTAATTTATATCTCAATGATTTAGACTTTAGAGAAAGGAGTAGGTTGTAAAATTTCTAAATTTGCAGATGATACAAAAGTAGTTGCTGCAGTTACAAATATAGAAAATTCTTGTGAAAAAAATATATAGGGCTATGGGTTGATTGCCTGATACCCTCATCCGTTGGAAATTTCCAGCAGACTTCAGTGGAGAGTTACCGACAAAAGCCCTTTTTTTTTCGTTAGAGAGTTATGTATGTGTAGGTCTTCAAAGGACCTCTTTATGTTTAATTGTCTACGGTAATTCTAGCCTCAGGATTTTACATGCCTATATGTGAACGAAAGAAAGTGTCCCACCTTATTTTCGCTGGGCCTTAGTTTGCTTCGATGTAGAGCGTGACGGTCTTCTTCGATGTAGGGCCGTTACGATCAGTGGCGGTCCTAGCTTACATGACGCCCTGGGCGAACCTCACCTTCAGCGCCCCCCCCCCTGTTCGCCAACACACACACATTCGAATCCCCCCAAAATAAAGGACAGACATAACTCTTTCACAAAATAACTTTTTATTGGACTAATTGTTGGAACTTCAGAACCAAAACAGACTCAAATTTCTGAATTTTACAAATCCTTCATCACGTAAATAGAATAACTCACTTAAGAGAATGTAATTATGATACTATGAACAGGAAAAATACAAATTAAATTGCACAACTGCCATAAATAAACTAGAGAATCAAATTTCTAAATTGTACAAATGCTCTATCACATAAATAGAATAAGACACTTAAGAGAGGGTAATTATTATGCTACACTTTGAACAAGAAACAAATAAATTGCACCACAGCACAACTGCCATCTAAAGCCTGACTCTTCTTACCTTCCTTGATGCAAGTCATGAATTAAATCATCATATGAAATCTGCTCAGCAATTGTATGATTTATACTGATGATGGCCAGACCGGTAAGGCGTTCCTGTGACATAGTTTGACCTCAGGTAGGATTTGATGAGCTTCAGCTTTGAAAAGCTCCTCTCTGCTTCAGCAACAGTGACTGGAAGAGTAAGACCAATTCTGAGAGCAGTCCACAAATTTGGATATATTTCAAAGAGCTCCCTTTCATGGATAAATGTCAGCAGTTCAAGCAAGGATATGGTCTTTGATGGCAAGTCAGGCAAGTTCTTCAGCTCCTGTGCAGCTCTCTGCCATCCAAGTCAGATTGTCCCTTAAAGGTAGTGTAGTACTAAGGTTCACACATTGTTTCTGTCAGCTCCTCAAATGTGAGATTTTGGAAATGTGTCAGCACTCCAAACTTCTCTCCCACAATTTCCAACGTGGAAAATCTTTCCTGAATGGCTGATGTTGCAGCATCAACCACTGCATTGAAAAATGTCACCTCCAGCTTCTTCAAAGCATCAATCAAGGGCTCATCAGATGCTTCATAGGAGAAGTGCCGCTTTGTGGACCTCAGCCGTTTTTGTTTAACACAGCCTCCACATTCATTTGTTCACAGATATCTGTGGCTGCCATTTGTGCAGCCACAAAACCTGTTGCCCTGTAATTGCGGAGACCTCTCTCTGTTTTTTTAGGAGATTTACTGCAACATCAACGTGCATGCTAGGAGACTGCATCTGCTTGCTCACATGCTGAATTTGGCACAACAGGTCATGCCACACCACTGAACAAATGGCGAAGCGGTATGACCCAACCTCCTCTGACAGAGATTGAGCCTCGACCTTTATTACAGAGTCTTTGGTGTGGTCCCTCACCTCGATCAGTGCATCTCTCACTGCAGCTTAGTGTGAAGATTCGTTCTGTAATAAATAATATACATTTCACTATTTAACCAAACCCAGAAAATAACATTACATATGTTAAAGTATGGGCCTTTATTCCCAATAATATTAATCTGGAAGCATTTTGCATTGTTTAGGTCTTTTATGGGAAAGGTTTATGGAAAATGCAATAGATGGTTTTTTATTAATAAAATATATTTATTGATCTTTTATATTTATTTTATTTTATTTTTTATTTTTATTTATTTCTTTATTTATTTATTCTTATTTTTATTTTTATTTTTTTTGCAGGCGCTCATGCCGCCCCTCCACAAATGCCGCCCTGTGCGGCTGCCCATATTGCCCATATGAGGAACCGCCACTGGTTACGATGGAGCCTACACAATGAGTTCACTCGGTGTAACTAATACAGGCAGTCACTATTTAAACCCCTGAAGGAATAGGCCTATCCTTTTTATAGTTATTAGGTTTTATATTATAAGGAATTCACTCAGAACTTTAGGGAAGACAAAAGCACATCTCCCCTGTTTAAAGCATTCGCTGTAACATAAAGAGCTCCGAGCCAGAGCCGCTATAATATATCTTCATATTTTAGTATAAATTGCTGATTTGGCGAAGGTTGTTGACCCTTGCCTTGATGTAATCTCATGAGTTAGCAATGGAAAATTTGAAGACGAGATCATAATTTGGTTTCTGTTGTTATGCAGGCATGACGCCTACATATGGGTTTTATGTATGTATGGCAATCATTTCATTCCCATTAGGCTATGTCGCCAATCCCGAGGCAATTTTGCATAGATATTTAATTCAATTAATTAATAATTTATATTTAATTATGAAGTAAAGGTATCACATACGGTACATGTTGTAAGCGCGTATAGTTTTTCCATAATTCTTATAAATTGCAAAAGGATCTTGATAGACTAATTGCTTGGGTAATAAATGGCAGATGGAATTCAATGTTCAGAAATGGAAAGTCATGCATTTTGGTAGAAATAATGAAAACTTTAGTTATGAGGTGCAAGGGAATTGGTTTGGAGGATCTTAGAAAGGAAAGGAATCTTGGCATTATAGTTTGTAGTGATCTAAAATTTTCTAAGCAGTGCTTAGAGCTAAGAATAAAGCAAATAAATGTTAGGTATTATTAGGAGGAATGTTAGTTTACAAGAGTAAGGAAGTCATCTGTAAATTATATGATTCTTATGTTAGGCCTCACTTACAATACTGCATTCAAGCTTGGTCCCCTTACCTTAGACATAATATTGATATGCTTGAAGGTGTGCAACATAGGGCAACCAAGCTTATCCCTATAATACTGTAGATATTAATAAAGCGAGAATAAAATCGCAAATGACATGGTCTGAAGTTGAAATAAAAAATACATTTTTCAAGTGTAGTTTGGTGTGCTCCGTTCAAATGACCTTCATTTCTTGTGCAAATGAACAGAAATACATGTTTGGGCCATGCAATGACAACTGTATTTCTGTTCATTTGCGCAAGAAATGAAGTCATATTCGAACAAAGCACACCAAAATACACTTGAAAAATGTATTTTTGACTACATTTTATACAATAAGCATAACCTAACATTTTCATGCTACGAGATTTCGTAAACGACGCATTACCACAGGAAACGTGCAAAACCCCTCAGAATTAACCAGAAAAGTTTGCTCTCATCATTTTCGTTTAAACTAACGAAAATATCACGACTTAACCTAACCAATCATCCAGGGCGTACAGTTGACCTAACCGGGCATTCAATTAACCTAACCGGGCATTCAATTAACCTAACCGGGCATTCAATTAACCTAACAGTTAATATTGGTTATTTCACCTAAATATCTTCTGATCTTTTCGTATTATCATCTAGAGCAGTGTTTCCCAACCGGGGCCATATGCCCCCTGGGGGCCATGGCACATTTGAAGGGCCACAGAAAATGTTAAGATTTAGAGGGGCCACAGACTCCATGAAGGGGGCCACAGGACTCACCTATTGAGCCTAAATTATAGTTAGGCCAATAGATAATTTTTAATTTATGTAGTTGAATACATTTTAAAAAATTATTAATACATATATTTTCCTTTTTTTAGATATTTTATAATAGAATTTGAATTTATCCGTAACAAATATTTTGCTCTTACAAGCTTATTGTGCGGCGCACTGCGGGCACACTCCATTGTGCGCTTGATCGTTATGCGCCTGGCAGCGTTGTTGACTTGATAAAAATACTTCAGGTTGAAATCCTTACAGTCCTGTTTACCACGTGGATCGTCGCTGTAGTGTGTAAGTAGCTCTTATTTGTTTACCCTAATTTGCGAAGTTGTAGTAATTTTCTAGTTTTTTTATTATAATAGATTGCTATAAGTACAGTATTTCTTTGATTATTTTTTTATAATTAATACATAATATAAGTAAATAACTGCAAATTTTTGTTAGCCACTGTTAGTTTTTGTTATGTTTATAGTCCTATGTGACAAATAATATTGTACCTGAATACAAATAGTTGTTTTAATATCCTTTATATATATTTGTTTTTGTAAAATAGAGTTATCTGCATATTACCTACTGAAAATAATGCTTATGGGGGCCACAGGAAAAATAAGGTTCCTAAGGGGCCATAAGCCAAAACCGGTTTGGGAACCACTGATCTAGAGCACATGACGAATCAAGTTCTCAAGTCAAAACCACACGAACGCACGTCATAATTCTATCACAACACTACCAAACTGAATCGAATTAGAAAAAAAAATAGCCAGAACAGAAACCACAAACTAATTAGTTGCTGAGTAACCTGACGTCATAACCACTAAAATTAACCTCATAAAAGTTATTTTGATTACAGGTCCAGCCATTGTCATTTAAAACATATTAACCTTGATATTCCTTAATAGCACGATGAAGTTCAATATTGTTAGAAAATCTAGAAGAGGAAGAACCATTGTTGTCCCAAGGCGATATGATGACTAAAGCTGATTGATGCAGCATTGCTTGTATATATTAAGTTAAGGTATTATATATCCATCTCATAATTGTAAGGTTAGTGAAAATTCACTTAATTTAGAGCTAGCATTTTTGGCTCTTGTGGCATCATTGTTTGGGCACTCTTGTGGCATCATTTTTTGGGGGCACTGCGCGTCCTTCCTACTCGTTTGTTAAATGCGGCACTTACAGGGCGTGGTCTTATAGAGAGCTCTCTTGCAATTCAGTTTGATTGTTTAGATACAAGATTGTTGCATCGTGCAATGTTGCAGTTTGTGTTGTTGTGTGCAAGGTTTAGAAAGACCATAAATAGTGCCCCTTTTGTTTTTTGTCTTAATTTTATGCAACTGAGGCCTAAGGTAGGCCCACATCGAGTCAGCACCCTGAGGTAGGACCTAATAGGACCTCCAAGTCCGTAAGTTTTTAGTCTACTTTAACTTGGGCTGTAGGTTAAACTGGCCATTCAGAGCTTGGCGGTTCACGGCTCAGCTGGGATTCTGAACCCAATAGAATAAAAAAATAACAATATAGGTAACAAGTATCACGATATAATAATAAATCTATAATAAACTAGATATAAATTAAAATGAATAAAACCTTACTTAAACAGATATAACTTAGATTGAATAAAAATGCTTAAAATTTCTTCCTCCGAGATTTCATTGTTGAAACATTCACGTTTTCTGCCATTTTCGTTTCTATACCTAAGAGGGCTAGTTTTGACAACCGTTCTTGATCCATTGAATTCCGTAAGTAGTTTTTTTATTATCTTTAACTTCGAAACGTTCGTTTCCGCTATTGCCACCGTAATCGACTCAGGCACGGACCCTGATGCCACTGCATCGGCTGCGTCAGCATAGTTTACGCCACTGATTCTTAGCTTAGGTTATGTCGGCTACTTTTGGTAGTAGTAAATAGTTGTACATTAATTAACTGCCTTGAGATTATGTTTTGCAAGAGTTTATATTTTTATTAAAATATAGCTCATGGCTTGTAGAACCTCGATAGACCCCAGTGGCTTCATGTTTTCCAAATGAAATGTAATGTAATGTAACCTTTATTGAAAATAAATAAAATTTTACAATTTTTGTTGTTACAATAATTTTAACATGAATATTGTGAAATTTAACTATTTATTTTGTTTTAATTTGGCCCTTAAGCTTTAGGCTTCGTGAATAATATATACTGTAATAATTATAATTCTTATCTTAAGTTATTATTACAGACATGAAACAAACAGTCACTATTGAATATTGAAGGTATCAGGGGCGTCCAAGGCGGATGCACAGACGCACGTGCGTCCACCAAATTTTAATTTCTTAGAAAAGATGGAGACCAAATTTTATTTCTTGGAAAACTGTGGGATAGGAGCACAGATGGCCTACTTATTTTACTTATTTATTGCGCTGCGTCCTCCAGAATTATATAGTTTATTTCACATATTTTTTTTAAAGATAAGCTTAAATAGTTATGCAATAGTTGTTCGATAATATACCATGTTCTCTCTCTCTCTCTCTCTCTCTCTCTCTCTCTTCTCTCTCTCTCCTCTTCTCTCGTCTCCTCTCTCTCTCTCTCTCTCTCCTGCACATTTCTTCTGGATGTAGTAAACTTTATACTTGGGGTGTGACAGCCCTCCGGTCCCGAGTCGTGGGATTCTAGAGGAACTGGCTGCTAGTTCCTTTAGGTTCTCTCTCTTTCGGGAGGGCGGGTGAAGTATTTTGCACAATCCCGTCCCGTGGGTTACTAGGACCCCATCCCATCCCTCTGTCCTTTTAGCTTATGTTAAGGTTGTTCTCCTCTGAAAAAAAAAAAAAAAAAAACTTTTCTTTTAGTATTAAGTCTTTTTCTCTTCTTTTACTATTAGGACCCTACTGCTACCTCATGCGTGGGAAGAGAGGCTTTGGAACCTCTATAAATAACACCATTTAACGCTCGTAGGTTGTGAGAGACTGGGATGGAGGGGTCCCAGGCAGGGCCGGATTTTCCAATAGGCAACATAGGCCATTGGCCTAGGGCCCACCAGTAACTGGGGACCCACTGGGGACCTCCTACAATCCCTTGACACAAACAGTATCATTGACAATTTGCCATAGAAAAACAGGAAAAGTCATTTTGAACTTCACATAGTTGTGCTTGCAAAATTTATTATGCTTCAGTTTCATTGTATTTTTCCATTATTCCTATGTGTAAGATGTACATGATATGGAACTTGATTTACTTTGATGTACTTGATATGGAACTAATTTGATTAAAAATTATTAATGTGTAATGTATTACATTATGTTGTAATTCTTATTGCAAAATTTATTATGCTTCAATTTGACTATTTTTTTCCATTATTCCTTTGTGTAAGAATAAGTTGTACATGATATAAAACTAATTTGAATAAAATTATTGATGTGTTACATTATGTTGTAATTCTTTTTTTTTTACATTACAATATTACGATATATATATATATATATATAATATTTTTGTGGGGGGGCACTGATAAGGTTTGGCCTAGGGCCCACAAGCAAGTAAATCCGGCCCTGGTCCCAGGCGTAGGGGCGCGATGAATGGAGTGTGGCTAGTGCCCCGTTAAGCCCATTCCTAACGCGTAATGGCCTGACCAGCCCCCTGCGACCGTTCTTTGGTGACCAATTGATGGTGCTTGGCTGTACTGCTCTGAGGTGAGAGAGCTTTACTGCCCAGCTGGCTGCCAGGCCAGCGTAAAGTCTCGGGCGTAGCCTCTGGGTCTGGTGGGATATCCCTTGAACACTGGATTCTAAGAGTCTGGCCGCTTGTGAGTGACTAGTAAGACTTAGTAAGGGGCTGCATCTCGCTGTCGCTCCTGGCGGAAAATCCGTGACGCCGCGTCGCGAGTGTTTGTCAGTTGGTAGCTGCGACACGTTTGGGACTGTCCGGCCCTGGGGAGACCTTTGGTCGGTGCGGCAGCAGGAGAGGTGTAGTCTTCTGGAAGGGATGAACGTCACTTGCAAATAGTGGATGCGTCTACGCGCAGAGATGGGCACGATCTTGATCTTCAAGATCAGATCGTGATCTTGAAGATCAAGATCGTGATCTGATCTTGATCTTGAAGATCACTTTTATTATGGTGATCTTGATCTTGATCTAAGATCACTTTATTTCTTGTGATCTTGATCTTGAAGATCACTTTAGACTTCAAGATCACTTTTAATTTCAGATTCTTAAATATGCCGCTATGCGAATGTCATTTGTTTTTGTCCAAGCGACATCTGGTGGCAACTTTGTTCAACACCGACTGTTTATGTTTTCTGTTAGTTGGTGACTTGCGTCATGCGTGGGCTCATGGAAGGTGTAGTTGCTGTGGAATTTAGGCTCGTAAAAAGTGTATTTACTGTGCAATTATGTTAAAAGTGTTCTATTAATATATTATTATATATAGGCATAAATATAGCCTATAGGTCCGTATTCATAATAAATTATTCTAAACATATTTTATTTACAGATTGAATTTTTTAATAATGAGTGCAATTTTACAACTTCAACAGGCTCCCAAGGGAACCAAATATTCTAGGTTGTCACCAGAACAGTATTCAATATATTTAGATAACAATGTTGGTATAAGGATCAATCTGTCTCTTGAACGGAAATATTTTCAAATTGTCGAAAAAACTGGAAACAGTATCAAAGTTATTTGTAGGCAGTGTACAAAGAAAACTACAATTCTGTCTGCTGGCCTCGACTCAACAAGCAATCTTCTGAGGCACCTCAGGGTTAGTACTACTTAGTACTAAGTAGTAAGTAGCAACATTAACATAATGGTTCAAGTCATATTTTAAGTGACTGTGCCATACAAGACTATGCTACATTTACATAGACGTCCATTTGAATATACTGTTGTGCACTTCAGATATTAATAGATTATGGACTAGTAACTACATTAAAAACTGCCGATATCCAACTATAATAAAACGCCAGGTGTATCTGTCTTTCTCTGTCTGATCCATGTCTGTAATTTCTCCTATTTAGTTACTGAAGGACGAAATTCGGCTTTCAATTTAACATAGGATAAAAATGCACTGATCATGGTGAAAATAATTTTAGTTAAAGATAACAAAATTTTAGAATCTTGTTAAGTATTAATTTCAACTAGAAGTTTGATACTCTGATAATATTATACAGGGTGTTCAAGAAGTCTCTCCGCATGATAATAATTTTTTTCTTGTGCAGAACTACATTCGGATCTTTTGGGTGAATATGAATCGAGAAGAAATCTCGCAAGCGTTCAGCTAAGAAGAAGATGCCAGCAGCAGCAATGCTGGCCCTGCCAAAATTGCCAAGCAGTCAACACTAAGCATGTTCCACATTTCCAGCAAAAACCAGGACCACCAATATGCAAGGATATCCTTGAAAAGAGATTCTCTCGCTGTGGCTAATGGGCTCCTACCATTGAGCCTAGTTGAACTACATGAATTTAAGGATCTTCTTTCATGTTAGTATAACTCAAAATATTTTGCTATTTTTTCCATAGCTAATATCTGATTAAATAATTAATCATATTATTTGTATGAACATTAGACTATCGCTAGCCTAGCTAAATATTTTGATATTTTCCATAGCTAATCTATTGTATTTGTTTTAATTTTTAAATATTTTTTTCAGACGTCAACCCGGCTGTTCAGGTGCCATCTAGACGCACCCTGGCTAGATCTCTTGCAACAACAACCAGTACAATGAAGGAAGACATACAAGCAAAACTGGCAGCAGTTGACCATGTGTGTCACATGCGACATATGGTCAACTAATCACCGCAGTTTCATGGGAGTCACTGCGCATTGGGTATGCTATTGATTTAGTGTATTATTTTTATATAATTGATAAATTGACCATTGGTGATAGACTGATAGTCTGATAGACTTATAGTATAATCTTTTCAATTATTCGACATGTGTTCCTCATTCATTAATTTGGTGAGTCTTCAGTTTTGCTGTGATTCACAGTAATTTCACACTAATTCACTGATTCTGTCATCTGTCATTGTGTCTGATTCACAGCAAAAATGTGGAAGAGTCCATATTCACAGGCTGTGAATATGGACTCTTCCACATTTTGCTCTTATGGGAGGGTCACTGATGTGGTGGTATGGTAGGCGACTCATCGCTGAATGCCTCCTTTATATCACATAGTTCTTCTCTTCAATGTTTGGTGGCGCAGTTTAGCTGGTGCGTATCTAACCAATATTATTAAATTAAGCTTAAAAAAATGTTCATACAAACATTGATTTTATATTCTTACATTACAGATCAATGATGACTTGTCGCGAGGATCAGCTGCACTGGCATGCCGAAGATTTCGTGAACACATAGCTTTGATAAAATTGCTGGAATATTGGACAGGATCAACTCGGAGCATGGTTTATCTTATAGAAAAGTTGTATCTACAGTCACCGACAATGCATCGAACATGGTGAATGCTTTAAAGAGTTCGGTGTTCGTGTTCAGAATCGTACTGACGACATTGATGAAGATGATGCAGATGAAGATGATGATGAAAAAGATTCAGATGAAGAGGTTATCATCAGCAACTTTCCTGAACATCAGGAGAGCATGGAGAGGAGTCGTGAAACTATCCCCCATCCCCCCATATTCGATGTGCCTCCCAACACATTGAACTTGGTATCAACAACTGATGCAGATAAAGGACTGAATTCACCTGGAAACTAAAGAAGATAAAGCATTCTGCAATGGGAAAATGTTCGGCGCTGTGAATGCTGCTGGTAAACCACAAGTCAGCAGAAAAATACAGGAAATAACTGGCGTCCCAATTTAGGTACCCATGCGTCACCCGATGGAACTCAATGTACGACTCATTAAGCCAAATATATAAACATAAGAACGACGTGAATGTAGCTCTTGAAGAACTGAATCTACCCATCCTCAAAGACAATGAATTGGAATTTATTTCAGAATATTTGTCTGTTTCTAAAACCAATTGCAGCAGCCCCTCAACAAATTACAGGCAGAGAAAGAATGCTACTACGTTGTCTTCTTCCAACAGTCCTAGTGACTCAAGATGCCCTCGCAAGATTGGAGCTATCAACCAAACGACCTGCGCTTGAGACACTGCATGCCATTACTGGCAGCAGTCGTCTCTGGCTTCATGCCAGATTTGGTCATTTTTGTCGTTGAGCCCCGAGGTAACTGATGCCGTTTTGGCCTCAGTATCTCATCCGTATTCAAACTTAGATGGATATCATTGTTGCAAGGCCTAATTTCGGCGATCATGAAGCATCAAGTCTCAAGTAAAAGACAAGCTGGCAAATGGCTGTAAGAAATTGTAATTCTGACAGCAGTGGTAATAGTTCGTGAACTCAGACTCAATCATCTGAAGACGATTTCTTCAGAACTATGGACGGCTCATTCTCTGCTCCTAACAACAAAAGACTTGGAAGTCCTTAATATTTGCAGGACACCAGTAAGGCACTCGACTCTTAGATAGGTATCCTGCTATAAAGAAGATCTTCAAGAGGATAACACCCACGCTACCTTCCTCTGCACCAGTGGAACGGTTGTTTTCGTTTGCTGGCATGGTTCATAGCCCCAAACGAAGTCGTCGTTCTCTCGGATGGTAACTGAACAATTGGTTTTGCTGAAAGCAAATGTTTACAGCGGTTGAACATTAAATTAACACTCTTAACTTGCGGTTTTTACCCTTATATTGTCAGTAATTGCGTACTGCAGTAAAACTGTAAAATTAAATTCTATGTAAAAAATGTTTACTTATATATGCTGACCATTCATTGATATGGGTTATGGACCTGGTGAAATGAGAATTGAGAAAAATAGAACTAAAAACTATATGTAGGTCATTTAATAGTTTTTTCTTTGCTGATAAGTTATGATAATACTAAGTTTTAAGTTTACCACCTGAAAAACTGAAAGGGGAATCGTCAATCCCCGTGGTTTAGATCAGGTGACATGGGTAGGATGCGATGCTTGTATTGCCTCAGCCCTCAGGGGAGTATTAGGAGTGATACTTTTCAGGAGTGATTAACAAAATAATTTGTTTTTGTTTACTCTACAAGAGTACAACTTTTTTCAATTCATATAAAAGTGATCTTAAAAAGTGATCTTGAAAAGTGATCTTCAAGATCACGATCTTGATCTTGATCTTCAAGATCACATTTTTCTGGTGATCTGATCTTGATCTTCAAGATCACATTTTTCTGGTGATCTGATCTTGATCTTCAAGATCACCAAAGTTGGTGATCTTGCCATCTCTGTCTACGCGCGGGATGAATTCACCCCCCCCCCCCTTTTTTATACACTGGTCAGAACGTTTTTGGATAGTTTTCATTGCTAGAACGCTTTATCTTATTAGAGTATTCAGAGACAAAAACAAATAAAAAGAGAAAATATGGCAGGGCCAGCTAAATTGAAAGCAGAATGCTTTAAATGTAAAGTTAATCATTGGTGCGTTGACTTCCCTGAGGGTAGTATCAGCGATATCACATCCCTTAGTGTATGTTTGTTTTGTAAACTTAGAGACAACCACGAAAAGGAAGTTAAAGAGCTAAAGGAATTAGTAAAAAAGCTTGAAGCTAGGGTCGTAGCACTGGAAATCCAACCCAGTGGACAAGATCAAACTAAAAACACACCAGCAGATTTAAACTGTAAGATTAAGTATCTTGAACAAAGGGAGGGCGCAAAGAAGGGGCTGATAGAGAAGGGTGGGAAGGGATCGATAGAGAAGGGTGGGAAGGGGCCTACTGATGGCCCAAAGAAACCGAAGGATGTAGCTACCGGTCGGGGTGGGTCGGGTGGTGTAAGTGCGTGTATGGGTGGCGACGGGTTTCGAAAGGTCTCGGGCAAGAAGGCTGCGAAGCCGAAGCCTGAGACCCCAGTTGCCCCTGTCAGGACCTCTAACCGCTTTAGTCTCCTGTGCTCGAAGGAGGAAGACACCGTTTTGATTGGGGACTCACAGATCAGGGGCCAGGAGAAGTACTTTGCTTCTGCAAACCGGGATGGGAGGAAGGTAAGGTGCTTACCTGGGCGGGGAACGGCGCACTTAAGGAAGGAGGTAGAGAAGGTGCGCGTGGCTAGTCGGAGGACTGCGATCGTTGTCCACGCTGGTGGCAACGACCTGTTCCTCAAAGGCGGTAGGGTAGGTCTTTCAGAGGGGATCATCACCGAGATCATGTCTCTTGCGGATGATCTAAAACTGAAGACAGACAGGGGAATGTTAATGGGGATTTTACCGCGAATGAATGCCAGTGACCACGCACTCAGTAAGGTCATTGGCATCAACGAGAGGGTGCAAGACTTGTGCGTCCCGCTGGGCGTGAGGTTTATTGACCCCTTCGACGCATTTTCAGGTGGGACCTTTACCAGAGGGATGGTGTCCACCTCAATAACAAGGGTAAAGGTGTGCTAGGCGCGCTGCTCGACCGGCACCTATACAGAATGGTGAGGTCGAGTCCGGGGAGAGATGATGGAGCCCCACCTGGGAGAGACAATGATGAGCCGGTGGCGGACGTAGTTTTAACTGAAGGGTGCGTCCAGGTACAGGTGGGTGACCCTCCTTCTACGTTGGAGGGGGCTCAGGCTCCTGCGGAAGTTGTCCCCTCGTTAGTGAGGGGCTCTTCAACTCCCGACAGCTCTGGCTGTTCGGGAAACGGGTCGTGCTAGGGGGCGGTCAGAATAGGGGTGGCTCCCTTCGTGCAATGCTTTTTAATGCTAGGTCGATTAGGAACAAGTTTTGCGAGCTACGGGCGCTCTTAGCATCAGAATAGCAGGATATCGTTGCTATCACCGAGTCCTGGATTCATACTGATCGTAGGGACTACGTTGGGGAGTTCGAAATTCCCGGGTATAGAATGTTTCGCAAAGACCGCACCCATGGGGAGGGGGGTGGGGTACTAATATACGTCAGAGACACGTTGAGTCCGGTTGACTGCCAGTTCCGGTCGGAACGGGAGCTGCTTGGCGTCGATCTGAATGTGGGAGGGACGAGCTATAGGTTAATCTTGGTGTACAGACCTCCGCATCTCCTCCTCGAGGAGGATACAGCCTTGTACACCGAACTCAGTAGCCTGCTAGGGGACAGGGTGTGTGTAGTTTTAGGAGACTTCAACTGTCGCGGCATAAAGTGGGAAACAGGACTCTGATGCTGAAGAGAGGAGGCTAGTTGACTTTGCTGATGAGAACTTCCTCACTCAGTGGGTCAACGAGCCTACACGAGGCGAAAGCGTTCTAGACTTAGTATTCACGACCGAAGACAACCTCGTCACTGGCCTCACCGTTGACGAATCGTTGGGCGGGAGTGATCACGGTCTTATTAGGTTCCGTGTGTGCGTCCCTCGGGTGAAGCGTAGTAACTCGAGAGGCAGTAAGCTCGATCTCCGGCGGGCGAACTTTGTTAGCCTCAGGGATAGCGTAGGAGAGATGGGGTTAGAGGTCGGCGGCGATGTTGAGGGAGTGTGGAGTGCATTCCGGGACGAGTTTATGGTGCTGCAGTCTGCTGCCATACCCTCAAAACCGGTCACCCCTGCTTCAACGCAGCCTAAGTGGTTCAATCGTGACATCGCTTCGGCTATCCGAAATAGGAAAGTAGCGTATAGGAGGGCGAAGGCCAATCGTTCCCACGAGAACACTGAAGCGTATGTCCGCCTGTGTAGGGAAGTGAAGGCGAAGGTTAGGCTAGCGAAACGTAACGAAGAACTACGGGTGGCAAGCCGCATCATCCCCGAGCCAGGCGTGAGGCACGAAGGTGCTGGCCTGGATAGTGTTCGATGTACCGCGACAGTCGTTGCCGATAGAATAGACAAACTGAGCGCGTTTAAGGCTCCTGGGCCAGACCAGTTTCTCCCCAGAGTGTTGCGGGAGGTGCAAGACCAGGTGGCTCCCCACCTGGCTACAGTCTTCAACAAATCGTTGGAAACGGGCCAGGTGCCTGGTGACTGGAGGGAAGCCAACGTGACCCCTATCTTTAAGAAAGGGGATCACGAAAGTCCAGGGAACTATCGTCCCATTAGTCTCACTTCAGTTGTAGGTAAATTATTAGAGGGGATAATAGCGGATAGGATCGTTGACCATTTGGATTCCTACAAGCTGCTTGTGGACTCCCAACATGGGTTTAGACGGCATAGGTCGTGTCTCACCAACTTGCTCGAGTTTTTCCACGTCATGTTGGGTGAGTATGATAAGAGTAGGGCGATTGATATACTTTATCTCGACTTTCAGAAAGCCTTTGATAAGGTACCTCACCGCCGGCTAATGGCGAAAGTGCGCGCGCTGGGTATCGGTGGGGAAATAGGTAGGTGGGTAGAAAACTGGCTGAAGAATAGGCGGCAGAGGGTTGTAATTAAAGGGGCTAGTTCGGGTTGGGCCTCGGTCACTAGTGGGGTTCCTCAGGGTTCCGTTTTGGGGCCGCTGTTGTTTATCATTTACATAAATGATATCGACGGTGGCATCGTCAGTCGGATCGCCAAATTCGCTGATGACACCAAGCTTGGGGCCAATGTTGGGACGCCCGAAGCGATCGAGGAACTGCGTGCGGACCTAGGTAGGATAGGAGAGTGGTCCGAAAAATGGCAAATGCCGTTTAACTTGGGTAAATGCAAAGTGATGCACATTGGCTACGCCAATCCCAAGTCGGACTACTCGATGTTGGGGAGTCATATCGAGGTGACTGATTTAGAAAAGGACTTGGGTGTGGTAATTAGCAGCGACCTTAAGTTTACGAAACAGTGCGTAGAGGTGGAAAAGAAAGCCCAGAAACTATTGGGTTATATCAGGAGGCAATTTCAGTTTCGGAACAAGGAGATTGTGCTCTCTCTGTACAATTCCCTTGTTCGGCCGCACCTGGAATATGCTGTGCAGTTCTGGTCGCCCACCCTCAGGAAAGATATTGAGAGGCTGGAGCGAGTGCAGGCGAGGGCCACAAAGTTAATCCCTTCCGTTAGGCATATGGGCTACAATCGACGGTTACGCGCCCTGAACTTGTTTTCGCTTGAAACTCGGAGGCTGCGCGGTCAACTGATCGAGGTTTTCAAGCTCTTACGCGGGTTCAACGATGTCGATTTTAGAAGCATGTTTAGTTTAAATGATAACCCAACTCGCAACAATGGTTGGAAGTTGGATTTGAAACGGTTTAGGACTAGTGTGTGTGGGAATTACTTTACTTATAAGCTGTGACACGTGGAACAGGTTACCTCCAGAAGTTGTAAACAGTTCCTCTGTGGATCAGTTCAAGAAAAGGGTAGACGAAATCTTGCACACTATTTGAGTGTGTAAAGACATTTAGGACCTCAGTCTGCGGAAATTTCTTTTCCTATAAAATAGTTAATATCTGGAACCAACTTCCCTCAGAGGTTGTTTCCAGTCAAAGTGTAAATGTGTTTAAAAATAGGCTAGACAAAGTACTGAATACTCTCATAGTTCAAGACTAAAACATAAGAAAACTCTGCAGGAGATCGCTTGCACGGTGTCTCTGTGAGCAAGCTAAATATAGAGCTATTTATATATTCTCCACTTTCCTGTAAAATTTCCTTGGCTACTTTTCCAGGGTCAAGGTATTTTCTTCAACCTTTTTCCGTACCTGCCTCTGGCAGGGAGGGAGCGGAGGGTGGGGAGAGAGCCTTCTACTTTTCTATCCAGTTTTCTACTACTGCTAGGATAGTTGAAAGAAAAATAAACTTTTACAAAATTTTCCCTGGCACCCGTTGCCATTGGTACCTCCTCGGTATGGGCCGCAAGGCCTTTTGAGGTACTTCTTTTCCTTGTAACTCCTTGTAACTCTCTCTCTCTCTCTCTCTCTCTCTATATATATATATATATATATATATATATATATATATATACACACACACACGTTTTTTACAGGTTGGTTGCTGAGATTTGACACCGCAGAATTGCCATATCATTTGATTAATGTCTTAGACCTTTTCAAGTATTGAATGTCAATAATAATGTGTAATCACTTTAACATGTGCTCTTAATTTCCTCATTTCTTATTCCATTCTCCAGATGTCAACAAAATGCATGTACGAGTACGTACAACTTCTTAAATTTTGAAAACATACTTGAAAATAACTTCTACGTACATATAACTAGCAGATCGCATCTCAACCTAAAAAAAAACGTGCATTCAATTTTTTAAAGGATGTGGGCGCCCCTGAAAGGTATGACACCAATATTATACAAAGAAGTCAGTATTAGACACGAAAATGAACAATAACAACTAATGTACATTTAATCCGAGATTAGACACTAGAAATTAATAAGTAATAGAGTAATGGACATTTAATAGACCCCGCTTAATAGAATCACTGATAATAGGATGGGACCGATTCATTCCTAACTAAAACTGTACAAAATTACCCGCTTATTAGAATCACAATCGGGAAAACTGAAAGTGAAATTTCGAAAGATGACTGGGAAGCCTGGCTCGAAATGGACGTCGTGGCTCCTCCAGAGAAACTGGTCACGAATGACGACATTATCGCGGAGGTTACAATAGAATTCGCGCCAGAAGTGGAGGAGGAAAAAGAAACAGAGATGATAGCTATCAAGCTATCAAGGAGAGGATAGCTGCGCCGCGTACGCTATGAAATCAAATGATGATTCGTGAGTACGAGAACATCGGGTTTCTACAAAGAAATTGAGTCGGAGGTCCACAAAACTGTTAGCAATTCGATGCGCCAAGCCACGATCAAAGAACTCTTTAAGGATTGACGTTCTGTTCATTTCAGGCTGACTGTGACGTTTGTAACTATTTGCTTGTTGCATATTTTGCCTAACTACTTACTTGATTTACTATTCGCAATGAAATGCAATTACAAGACATGTTTCTACTTCCTTGTTTGACTATTAGCAATAAAATGCAATTGCAAGACGTGTTTCTGAGATAAAAAAAAGAGGGCCCCGCGTATTAGAATTAAAAGCTGTTGGCCCGATGTGGTTCTGTTAAGCGGGTTCCATTGTATTCCATTATTAATCGAAATTTCAACTTTTCTTTTTAAATTAATTTACTGTCACAATATTTTTTATATTAGCACTTGTATTATTCCATAGATTCAGAACAATGAAAATGAATAATTTTTTAGTTGAAGAAAATTTAAATTAAGGAATAACATACTGTGATCTACTTCTTGTTTGAGGGACCGTTCAGAAATTACATAACGCTCGGGGGATGAGGGGTGGGGGGTGTATGCCCAAACGTCACGGAATGTTACAGGTGGGTGGGTGGGTGAAATGTAATGTAATGAGCAAGTCGTAGCAGCAGTGCTAAGCAAATATGGGGTCAGCGTACTAACAAGGTCTCCGTACGTAGTTCATCACTGAAAGCAACACTGCTCCGTGTTATTCCATTTCAAAGAATATTCAAATCTGTTTCCGTTTTCGCTCAACTCGTTAGTTTTTATTGCAGATACCTTCGGTTATCAGTTTCCAAGTTGTGGCCACTCCACAATATTATGTGAATATTTGTTTTAGAACGAAGTCCTTAGTGACGGATCTACTACTGTGAGGCTGTGGTATAGAGGTAGATACACTAAAATAAGTGAGCATCTTGCCTCTGTTGACTGGGACTTTGAGTTCCAGAATTGTAATGTTAACCAGATGTCTAGTTTGATTTGTAATAGTCTTCAACCACTAACTGAAAGGTATGTACAATGTACCCCTGAGAGAGTCTTCAAAGCCATCTGTGCCTTGGGCTATTAGGCCACCTATATCTCTTCGTAACTCTAGAAGAGATTTGTGTTGTGAAACCTTTACAAAACACAGCGTTCTCTCTTTGGGAGGTGTTCTGGTGAAGCCGTGGCGGCCCAACAGCACTTCCAGATTGTTCTCTCTCAATTTAGATCATTTACTATCAATAGTCAGTTGGAGTGTGAGGAATCTTTGATCAGGAGACTTAATGTCATGCCCATGCTTTTTCACTCATATATTAGAAATAAAAAAGTTGACAGATTTAGTATTGGGCTGCTTAGGCTTCCATCAGGCTAGTTAAGCCATGACAGTAGTATAGCCGCAAAAGGGGAGAGTGCAAGAATGTTGCAGGTTATTATGTAATGTTGCAAAGGGGGTGGGGGTTGTTGCAAAATGGGGAAGGGGTGTTGTTGCAAAGGGGGGTGGGGTTGTTGCAAAGGGGGTGGGGGAAAGGGGGGTGGGGGGAAACTTGGAGGCGGCGTTATCCCCCAAGAGAAAGGAGGAGGAGGAGGAGAGAAAGGAGGAGAGGTGTTCACCTGGCAGGAGCCAAGTGCACACACTAAGACTTCCAGCCGGGCTGGCGTTGTTTTATAGGCTCCGAATCAGCCAGTTGGCTGAGCCAAGGGGGGAGAGACGCCTGAAGGAGAGAGAGAGACAGCTGAAGGAGAGAGAGCTGAAGAAGAGAGAGATGCCTGTAGGAGGGAGAGACGCCTGAAGAAGAGAGAGAGACGCCTGTAGGAGGGAGAGACGCCTGAAGGAGAGAGGATAGGTACACATGCAGGAGTACACATGCTGGAGGTACACACATACGTATACATGCAGGAGTACACATGCAGTAGGTACACATGCTGGAGGTACACACATACGCACACATGCAGGAGTACACATGCTGGATGTACACATGCAGTACACATGCTGGAGGCAAACATGCAGGAGAGAGAGAGAGAGACACCTGAAGGAGGAAGATACATGCAGGAGAGAGAGACACACCTGAAGGAGGGAGAGAGACACCTGAAGGACAGAGTGGAGTTCTCCCCCAATTTATTTTCGTTTCCCTAACCTAAGAGGCCACTAAGGGGATACCAAAGGGCCAGAAATAGAAGGACAGAGCTCCTTACTCGGCCGGAGCCGAGGGGGGAATGGTTCTTCACCAGCCTCGCGATCTTTTATAATCCTCTATTCTCGCTGAGTTGCCAGATAGCGCCATGTGTCCCATTAATCGTGTAACACATATATAACGGCTGTTATTCCAAATGTACTTGTATATATAATAAACTAATGAACCATATAAAATACCACAATATATATTTATATGGTTATACAAGATTCAACCGTATAAAATAACACAAGCGCCTCTTTCATTACGCTTTAATAGAATTAACAAAGTTACCCTATTTCGTTAGACAGAAAACGAATTTTTATAAGGGATACCCAACTAATTATCCAGAGATGCCTGTAGGAGGGAGAGACGCCTGAAGAAGAGAGAGATGCCTGTAGGAGGGAGAGACGCCTGAAGGAGAGAGGATAGGTACACATGCAGGAGTACTCATGCTGGAGGTACACACACACACACACATGCAGGAGTACACATGCAGTAGGTACACATGCTGGAGGTACACACATACGCACACATGCAGGAGTACACATGCTGGATGTACACATGCAGTACACATGCTGGAGGCAAACATGCAGGAGAGAGAGAGAGACACCTGAAGGAGGAAGATACATGCAGGAGAGAGAGAGAGAGAGAGAGAGAGAGAGAGAGACACCTGAAGGAGGAAGAGAGACACCTGAAGGACAGAGTGGAGTTCTCCCCCAATTTATTTTCGTTTCCCTAACCTAAGAGGCCTCCTTCAGGTGTCTCTCTCTCTCTCTCTCTCTCCTGCATGACGTAATTCACTGTCCTACATGCCAGGAGGAATATAAGGCGTAAACTGCACGCGAAGGAGTTTAAATAGATCCAGCAAATAAAGCCTTTGAACAATGATTTCATGTTTCAGAAAGATTTACGCGTTAATAGAATTAGTAAAGTTACCCAATAAATAAATCGTTAGACAGAAATGATTTTTATAAGGGATACCCAACTAATTATCCACCATTCAATAAATAATAGCAAACGTGAATAAAGAGTTCCAATTCAATGGGTAACTATATCGACATAAGCTTATTATTGTAACGTTTGCTCCCAATATAAATTTTCCTAAATAACAGTAAAACCAATTAATTTAATTATGAAACTTCATTTAAATAATTTACGATACAATTCCACCAAACGAGATGAAAACTTATGAAACATATAGCCTCATTCCTGCGACGAAAAAATGAAAAAATGACGAAAATAAAGAAATTATTCATTTGGATTTGCCCAAGCCACTATAGCGGGGTCGAGAATATCTGTTCTTTTAAACATCTTATTTCTGCTTATTAAATAACTTTTTAGACACTTGATTTTTATTATAAATATTTAAGTCACGATTAACAGTGGGAAAAACGTCCGGAAAAGAAAATTATGAAACATCTCCTCCCAGACCACTCTTGATATATATATATATATATATATATATATATATATATATTATATATATAATAAACAACTCATGCACACACACACACACACACACACACACACATACATGAGGAAGGGGTATCCGACAAGCTGGGTCAATTCAAAGAACACCTGTTGGATGATACTTCCCCCACCCCCCAATTTTGGAGCGAACCTTTTGCACTTCTAGTCATCCATGCCTTTGAATTGTATTTAAAAATGATTTTATTAAAGGCAGTGGTTATTTCTCTTGCAATCTTGTATGGTATCAGTTTCCTAGTTTATTGAAATGAATGAATAATAATAATAATAGCGATTTGCCTTTCCATTTTTAACGTGCATTTTCAAAATTAGCACACACAGACCGGAAACCAATGCATTTTTCATCTCTCCTGGCTACCTTTTGAAGGATTATCGAACCACAGTTTAATGTGGAAACGATTCCTCTTTTAAAATATAATTAGAGGGTGTATATATATATATATGAATATGAAGAACTGTAGTATCTCGTTTCACCGAAATAAACCAAAACAAGCGATCGTGTTCGGATCATCGATTCGTCCCCAGAGACCATTTTCGGGCCCAGGGCCTGATAAATCTCTCTACATTCGTCAAAATATTACCCTGCCCCATACCCCATGTGTATGTGTGTGTGTGTGTGTGCTTATATATTATATATATATATATATATATATATATATATTGAATTTACCGTGGCACACCATGTTTGGCAAACGCTTTAGTGGTGCAAGCCTCATTTACTGATGCATATTATATCTATCGGGCAAATAACTTTTAATTCAGTCACTGATTGACCCTCTAATACCGCAACAGCACAAATTATTGAGTAGAATGTTGTGTTCTATTACATCAAGCACCTTACTCATATCTATATAAATTGAATTTACCGTGGCACACCATGTTTGGCAAACGCTTTAGTGGTGCAAGCCTCATTTACTGATGCATATTATATCTATCGGGCAAATAACTTTTAATTCAGTCACTGATTGACCCTCTAATACCGCAACAGCACAAATTATTGAGTAGAATGTTGTGTTCTATTACATCACACAACTTACTCATACCACTGCCATAATTTTCTTTTATCATAACTCAGCCGAGCAACTAAGCGACGTTGGATCTGAGTGGTAGTTGGATGGGGAGTCATCCACCGCAGCAGATAATTTACATTCGATAAATGTAATGAAATAATTAAATAAAATATGCATTTATTTTTATATCACGGATGGAGCCGATGTAGACAATGCAGGTCCTGAGCTTAAATTATCTAAAACCATAACAATACAAATTATTTCAATAGCTTGCCCAGATCCATTACCAATAACCTCCAATTTAGTAATAATAACAATTATCTCTCATACACTATATATATATATATATATATATAGATAAGAGAGCGAGAGTTTTGTTCAAATAAAGGATTCCATTTATAATGAACCCACTGCCATAATTTTCTTTTTATCATAACTCAGCCGAGCAACTAAGCGACGTTGGATCTGAGTGGTAGTTGGATGGGGATCATCCACCGCAGCAGATAATTTACATTCGATAAATGTAATGAAATAATTAAATAAAATATGCATTTATTTTTATATCACGGATGGAGTCGATGTAGACAATGCAGGTCCTGAGCTTAAATTATCTAAAACCATAACAATACAAATTATTTCAATAGAATATTATGGTCTATTACATTATTACACCTTGTCCAGATCCATTACCAATAACCTCATTTAGTAATAATAACAATTATCTCTCATACACTATATATATATATATATATATATATATATATACATATATATATATATATATATATATAGAAAGAGAGCGAGAGTTTTGTTCAAATAAAGGATTCAATTTATAATGAAAAGGTACGACTTGGGATGTCATTCGATTACTGAGAGTTATTAGCAATGAAGTTCAGTAGAGATTACCCCATAGGACACGTAGGGTGCCCATTTATCTGCCAACCACTTTATTTTATTATGTGTAATGACCACCTTAGACCTACAGTTTAACGTTGAAACCGAATGTTATTTTTAAAATATAATTATGATATATTTCTTATAACCTCTCGATTACATTGTGACTAATGATGCGGGAAATTGAGTAAATGGAAATATTATTTTCTCGAAAACTATGGTGATAGAAAACTTCTGAAACCATATTTGGATTCAATATCAAAGTTCTATACGAATTACCAAATAATTTTCAAAGGGAATAAGAGCATTAATTCTATTAGTGAAAATATAAAGATGCAATTACTCGTCCGTGCCCGTTATAGCGGAATGGCACACGTCATAGCTCCACCCAGCTACATCGGCAGCCAATCACGACGAACATCTGGTCTTTTGGACGGAGCTTGAACTATCTGTGAAGTGTAAAAGGCTCTTTATTTCAAGAAATCGATTCGGGACAATGCTCTTTTACTTTACTTTACTTTTTTCTGTTTAAGGTGCTTGCACCCTGCTGGATTATTGACACCAGTGCTCTTTTTTTTACAATATCAATGCCCAAGTCTTCTTCTTTTGACCAATAATGTCCTTCAGAGGGCAATCGATGGTATCCTGTGAATAACAGTATTCCAAAAAATTGCTTTCATTTCATCCATGGACACAGTAATACAGCACTGAATAGAAGCTAATTATAAAAGAAAATGGGCTTTTGGTACAACTTGCATAATTATGATAGAGTCCTAGTCCAAACGTATTTGTCACGCAGTTTACAAATTAGTTGACAAATTTATGAAAAAAGTGTGTGGAAACCATTCATGTGCAAAAGTCTTAGTTTGATAAAATATGGTAAATGTGGTACACAGTAGCTCTTTAGTTAATTTCAAGAAAAATTTAGACACTTTCATGAGTGAAAGAGATAGTTTGTAGATTGTATATCGTGTATATCCTTAGTTTCAGTTTTGTAGGCTCTTTTGGTGGATGTAAATAGTTGTATATTAATTAGCTAGTTTGAGGGTCTTCCGGAACGCTTCTTGTGGACATTCTGAACAGTTCCATCGGCTTCAAACTTATCTCTAATTCGAGTGATGGTAAGTCGCGTTGGTGGATCTGTTTGTCTCGTCATGATATACATTAATATAGTGATAAAAATACTTAAGATTGTCCATGATCACGAGATTCACATTTTCAGTCGTAGGGTATGAGTAATCGACATGGTGTAGCATGACGTAATGCCGCTTGTCACACCACCCATCCGCAAGACTCATTATCCATACCTGCTGCTTCTCTTCTGCACGCGTTGTTTCTTTTACTTTACTTTAGACTTTATAAAGTTTAGATCTGCAGCATACTTCAGCACATCGTCAGTGCAACGAAAGCCTTCAATGGTCTCACCAGAACATCCGTAGAGTATTTGTACATCTTGGAACTTCACACAATCCAATGTGGTTTTAAAAGAGGCATAGGAGGGGGAATAGGAAGTTTTTCGGTATCCACCACATCCTGGCACTTTGCTGAATACCATTTCATAAACGTTGTACAAACAATATTAAAGGTAGCCATTTGAATACACGTCTGATTTTTCTTCTGAATACACGTCTGATCTCTCGGTCTTACTGCAGTCGACTGATCACGCAGGGAATCACAGATAGCAACATGACTCACGGTCTTACAGTGGGCGGAGCTTAGAATTTTCGCCTGTGCACACACAAAGGAGAAAGTGAAACGCTAATTGAAACATGAGTTATTTAATAAACGTGATATTCAGTTAACACAAGAAATAACAGAAAACACAAGAAAAAACAAATGCTTAGATTTGGTGATCACAAACAACAGAAACCTAATACTTTAAAGAAAGCATTCTATTAAATACTTTTAGCCTATGTTCACGAATTAATACCGGTTTTAAAATAGATTCGACAAGAAGACCGGCTGGACTGATTTTATAGAAATTCAAGGATTCCAAGTTGATCACGAGAGAAGTTATGTAGTCATCTTCCATGCTGCAAAATCTCGTCGTTAGCCTGCCTGCTCAGAGCACCGACAAGAGGTAAAATCGAATCCACATCAACACAAAATTTTAGTCGCTAAAATAACAGCCTGAGTATTGTTCATGTTCTAAATTATCTTTGATTCGTTTTGATAAAATTGAGTAAACTGCAGCCTTTGTTTCCTGATCAGAAACTCTCCGTCTTTTTCTGGTATGGTGCAAGGCTTCGTTGCAACCATATTCACTGCACGAGTCTACTTCACAGTCGTTGCCTTCTAATCTAGATTTACACTCTTCACTAATGCATTCGATGGGTGAATAATCATCTTGGTTGATATTATTGACACCACATTCGAGAGGGCTCACTGGGGTAACGGACACTTCAGGTAATGGCGCGGACGCTTGAGGTGGGTCGGGACAATCTCCTCAGGTTGCCCTTGTGGCGGGGCAAATATTGTGTGGGGGTAATTATGTGTTGCTTCTAAGTAAACAAAACGGGCCTTATGTAACACAGTGGCAATTAATAATGATTTATGCAAAGATGCACCAGCTCTTCTGGAACGTCTGGATGCAATTTTACCGAGCGATATATTTATCAACTTGTATGCTTCAAACCCGTTTGGAACGTCAGATATCATGTTCACCACCTAGGAATTGGTCAAGGCACAGAGAGCTAACTAACACGACTCTATCCTCTATTACCAATCTTGTAATGAGTTAAAGTGAAAGTTTCGCCTGCCTTTATACAATGTCGTTCTGACGTCGTTATCAAGCTCCACACAGGGAATTCCAGGAAGTAACATGAATCACGTTGCTGTTCTTTCACCTGTAACACGCACGCACACACACAACACACACACACACACACACACACAAAGGAGAAAGTGAACGTTGGTTGAAACATGATTTATTTAATAAAAATATTCAAGCTATATATATATATATTTACAAACACGTGTAATAAATAAGTTAACAACAGACACATCAATGATTATATTCAAGACATATATTTAAAAACATGTGTAATAAACAAGTTAACAATGAATTATGTTAACCCGAGAGACGACGGACGGAGTCATTACAAGCTCGGCTCCGCCGAGCTTGTAATGACTCCGTCCGTCGTCTCTCGGGTTACATAATTCATTGTTAACTTGTTTATTACACGTTTTTAAATATTATGTCTTGAATATCATTGATGTCTGTTGTTAACTTATTTATTACACGTGTTTGTAAATATATATATATATAGCTTGAATATTTATTTTATTAAATAAATCATGTTTCAACCAACGTTTCACTTTCTCCTTTGTGTGTGTGTGTGTGTGTGTGTGTGTGTGTGTGTGTGTGCGTGTGTACAGGTGAAAGAACAGCAACGTGATTCATGTTACTTCCTGGAAGTTCCCTGTGTGGAGCTTGATAACGACGTCAGAACGACATTGTATAAAGGCAGGCGAAACTTTCACTTTAACTCATTACAAGATTGGTAATAGAGGATAGAGTCGTGTTAGTTAGCTCTCTGTGCCTTGACCAATTCCTAGGTGGTGAACATGATATCTGACGTTCCAAACGGGTTTGAAGCATACAAGTTGATAAATATATCGCTCGGTAAAATTGCATCCAGACGTTCCAGAAGAGCTGGTGCATCTTTGCATAAATCATTATTAATTGCCACTGTGTTACATAAGGCCCGTTTTGTTTACTTAGAAGCAACACATAATTACCCCCACACAATATTTGCCCCGCCACAAGGGCAACCTGAGGAGATTGTCCCCGACCCACCTCAAGCGTCCGCGCCATTACCTGAAGTGTCCGTTACCCCAGTGAGCCCTCTCGAATGTGGTGTCAATAATATCAACCAAGATGATTATTCACCCATCGAATGCATTAGTGAAGAGTGTAAATCTAGATTAGAAGGCAACGACTGTGAAGTAGACTCGTGCAGTGAATATGGTTGCAACGAAGCCTTGCACCATACCAGAAAAAGACGGAGAGTTTCTGATCAGGAAACAAAGGCTGCAGTTTACTCAATTTTATCAAAACGAATCAAAGATAATTTAGAACATGAACAATACTCAGGCTGTTATTTTAGCGACTAAAATTTTGTGTTGATGTGGATTCGATTTTACCTCTTGTCGGTGCTCTGAGCAGGCAGGCTAACGACGAGATTTTGCAGCATGGAAGATGACTACATAACTTCTCTCGTGATCAACTTGGAATCCTTGAATTTCTATAAAATCAGTCCAGCCGGTCTTCTTGTCGAATCTATTTTAAAACCGGTATTAATTCGTGAACATAGGCTAAAAGTATTTAATAGAATGCTTTCTTTAAAGTATTAGGTTTCTGTTGTTTGTGATCACCAAATCTAAGCATTTGTTTTTTCTTGTGTTTTCTGTTATTTCTTGTGTTAACTGAATATCACGTTTATTAAATAACTCATGTTTCAATTAGCGTTTCACTTTCTCCTTTGTGTGTGCACAGGCGAAAATTCTAAGCTCCGCCCACTGTAAGACCGTGAGTCATGTTGCTATCTGTGATTCCCTGCGTGATCAGTCGACTGCAGTAAGACCGAGAGATCAGACGTGTATTCAGAAGAAAAATCAGACGTGTATTCAAATGGCTACCTTTAATATTGTTTGTACAACGTTTATGAAATGGTATTCAGCAAAGTGCCAGGATGTGGTGGATACCGAAAAACTTCCTATTCCCCCCTCCTATGCCTCTTTTAAAACCACATTGGATTGTGTGAAGTTCCAAGATGTACAAATACTCTACGGATGTTCTGGTGAGACCATTGAAGGCTTTCGTTGCACTGACGATGTGCTGAAGTATGCTGCAGATCTAAACTTTATAAAGTCTAAAGTAAAAAAACAACGCGTGCAGAAGAGAAGCAGCAGGTATGGATAATGAGTCTTGCGGATGGGTGGTGTGACAAGCGGCATTACGTCATGCTACACCATGTCGATTACTCATACCCTACGACTGAAAATGTGAATCTCGTGATCATGGACAATCTTAAGTATTTTTATCACTATATTAATGTATATCATGACGAGACAAACAGATCCACCAACGCGACTTACCATCACTCGAATTAGAGATAAGTTTGAAGCCGATGGAACTGTTCAGAATGTCCACAAGAAGCGTTCCGGAAGACCCTCAAACTAGCTAATTAATATACAACTATTTACATCCACCAAAAGAGCCTACAAAACTGAAACTAAGGATATACACGATATACAATCTACAAACTATCTCTTTCACTCATGAAAGTGTCTAAATTTTTCTTGAAATTAACTAAAGAGCTACTGTGTACCACATTTACCATATTTTATCAAACTAAGACTTTTGCACATGAATGGTTTCCACACACTTTTTTCATAAATTTGTCAACTAATTTGTAAACTGCGTGACAAATACGTTTGGACTAGGACTCTATCATAATTATGCAAGTTGTACCAAAAGCCCATTTTCTTTTATAATTAGCTTCTATTCAGTGCTGTATTACTGTGTCCATGGATGAAATGAAAGCAATTTTTTGGAATACTGTTATTCACAGGATACCATCGATTGCCCTCTGAAGGACATTATTGGTCAAATGAAGAAGACTTGGGCATTGATATTGTAAAAAAAAGAGCACTGGTGTCAATAATCCAGCAGGGTTGCAAGCACCTTAAACAGAAAAAAGTAAAGTAAAGTAAAAGAGCATTGTCCCGAATCGATTTCTTGAAATAAAGAGCCTTTTACACTTCACAGATAGTTCAAGCTCCGTCCAAAAGACCAGATGTTCGTCGTGATTGGCTGCCGATGTAGCTGGGTGGAGCTATGACGTGTGCCATTCCGCTATAACGGGCACGGACGAGTAATTGCATCTTTATATTTTCACTAATAGAATTAATGCTCTTATTCTCCTTTGAAAATTATTTGGTAATTCGTATAGAACTTTTGATATTGAATCCAAATATGGTTTCAGAAGTTTTCTATCACCCATAGTTTTCGAGAAAATAATATTTCCATTTACTCAATTTCCCGCATCATTAGTCACAATGTAATCGAGAGGTTATAAAGAAATATATCATAATTATATTTTAAAAATAACATTCGGTTTCAACGTTAAACTGTAGGTCTAAGGTGGTCATTACACATAATAAAATAAAGTGGTTGGCAGATAAATGGGCACCCTACGTGTCCTATGGGTAATCTCTACTGAACTTCATTGCTAATAACTCTCAGTAATCGAATGACATCCCAAGTCGTACCTTTTCATTATAAATTGAATCCTTTATTTGAACAAAACTCTCGCTCTCTTTCTATATATATATATATATATATATATGTATATTATATATATTATATATATATATATAGTGTATGAGAGATAATTGTTATTATTACTAAATTGAGGTTATTGGTAATGGATCTGGACAAGGTGTAATAATGTAATAGACCATAATATTCTATTGAAATAATTTGTATTGTTATGGTTTTAGATAATTTAAGCTCAGGACCTGCATTGTCTACATCGACTCCATCCGTGATATAAAAATAAATGCATATTTTATTTAATTATTTCATTACATTTATCGAATGTAAATTATCTGCTGCGGTGGATGACTCCCCATCCAACTACCACTCAGATCCAACGTCGCTTAGTTGCTCGGCTGAGTTATGATAAAAGAAAATTATGGCAGTGGGTTCATTATAAATGGAATCCTTTATTTGAACAAAACTCTCGCTCTCTTTCTATATATATATATATATATATATATATAGTGTATGAGAGATAATTGTTATTATTACTAAATTGAGGTTATTGGTAATGGATCTGGGCAAGCTATTGAAATAATTTGTATTGTTATGGTTTTAGATAATTTAAGCTCAGGACCTGCATTGTCTACATCGGCTCCATCCGTGATATAAAAATAAATGCATATTTTATTTAATTATTTCATTACATTTATCGAATGTAAATTATCTGCTGCGGTGGATGACTCCCCATCCAACTACCACTCAGATCCAACGTCGCTTAGTTGCTCGGCTGAGTTATGATAAAAGAAAATTATGGCAGTGGGTATGAGTAAGTTGTGTGATGTAATAGAACACAACATTCTACTCAATAATTTGTGCTGTTGCGGTATTAGAGGGTCAATCAGTGACTGAATTAAAAGTTATTTGCCCGATAGATATAATATGCATCAGTAAATGAGGCTTGCACCACTAAAGCGTTTGCCAAACATGGTGTGCCACGGTAAATTCAATTTATATAGATATGAGTAAGGTGCTTGATGTAATAGAACACAACATTCTACTCAATAATTTGTGCTGTTGCGGTATTAGAGGGTCAATCAGTGACTGAATTAAAAGTTATTTGCCCGATAGATATAATATGCATCAGTAAATGAGGCTTGCACCACTAAAGCGTTTGCCAAACATGGTGTGCCACGGTAAATTCAATATATATATATATATATATATATATATATATATATATATATATAGCCACACACACACACACATACACATGGGGTATGGGGCAGGGTAATATTTTGACGAATGTAGAGAGATTTATCAGGCCCTGGGCCCGAAAATGGTCTCTGGGGACGAATCGATGATCCGAACACGATCGCTTGTTTTGGTTTATTTCGGTGAAACGAGATACTACAGTTCTTCATATTCATATATATATATATACACCCTCTAATTATATTTTAAAAGAGGAATCGTTTCCACATTAAACTGTGGTTCGATAATCCTTCAAAAGGTAGCCAGGAGAGATGAAAAATGCATTGGTTTCCGGTCTGTGTGTGCTAATTTTGAAAATGCACGTTAAAAATGGAAAGGCAAATCGCTATTATTATTATTATTCATTCATTTCAATAAACTAGGAAACTGATACCATACAAGATTGCAAGAGAAATAACCACTGCCTTTAATAAAATCATTTTTAAATACAATTCAAAGGCATGGATGACTAGAAGTGCAAAAGGTTCGCTCCAAAATTGGGGGTGGGGGAAGTATCATCCAACAGGTGTTCTTTGAATTGACCCAGCTTGTCGGATACCCCTTCCTCATGTATGTGTGTGTGTGTGTGTGTGTGTGTGTGCATGAGTTGTTTATTATATATATATATATATATATATATATATATATATATATATATATATATATCAAGAGTGGTCTGGGAGGAGATGTTTCATAATTTTCTTTTCCGGACGTTTTTCCCACTGTTAATCGTGACTTAAATATTTATAATAAAAATCAAGTGTCTAAAAAGTTATTTAATAAGCAGAAATAAGATGTTTAAAAGAACAGATATTCTCGACCCCGCTATAGTGGCTTGGGCAAATCCAAATGAATAATTTCTTTATTTTCGTCATTTTTTCATTTTTTCGTCGCAGGAATGAGGCTATATGTTTCATAAGTTTTCATCTCGTTTGGTGGAATTGTATCGTAAATTATTTAAATGAAGTTTCATAATTAAATTAATTGGTTTTACTGTTATTTAGGAAAATTTATATTGGGAGCAAACGTTACAATAATAAGCTTATGTCGATATAGTTACCCATTGAATTGGAACTCTTTATTCACGTTTGCTATTATTTATTGAATGGTGGATAATTAGTTGGGTATCCCTTATAAAAATCATTTCTGTCTAACGATTTATTTATTGGGTAACTTTACTAATTCTATTAACGCGTAAATCTTTCTGAAACATGAAATCATTGTTCAAAGGCTTTATTTGCTGGATCTATTTAAACTCCTTCGCGTGCAGTTTACGCCTTATATTCCTCCTGGCATGTAGGACAGTGAATTACGTCATGCAGGAGAGAGAGAGAGAGAGAGAGACACCTGAAGGAGGCCTCTTAGGTTAGGGAAACGAAAATAAATTGGGGGAGAACTCCACTCTGTCCTTCAGGTGTCTCTCTTCCTCCTTCAGGTGTCTCTCTCTCTCTCTCTCTCTCTCTCTCTCTCTCCTGCATGTATCTTCCTCCTTCAGGTGTCTCTCTCTCTCTCCTGCATGTTTGCCTCCAGCATGTGTACTGCATGTGTACATCCAGCATGTGTACTCCTGCATGTGTGCGTATGTGTGTACCTCCAGCATGTGTACCTACTGCATGTGTACTCCTGCATGTGTGTGTGTGTGTGTGTACCTCCAGCATGAGTACTCCTGCATGTGTACCTATCCTCTCTCCTTCAGGCGTCTCTCCCTCCTACAGGCATCTCTCTCTTCTTCAGGCGTCTCTCCCTCCTACAGGCATCTCTGGATAATTAGTTGGGTATCCCTTATAAAAATTCGTTTTCTGTCTAACGAAATAGGGTAACTTTGTTAATTCTATTAAAGCGTAATGAAAGAGGCGCTTGTGTTATTTTATACGGTTGAATCTTGTATAACCATATAAATATATATTGTGGTATTTTATATGGTTCATTAGTTTATTATATATACAAGTACATTTGGAATAACAGCCGTTATATATGTGTTACACGATTAATGGGACACATGGCGCTATCTGGCAACTCAGCGAGAATAGAGGATTATAAAAGATCGCGAGGCTGGTGAAGAACCATTCCCCCCTCGGCTCCGGCCGAGTAAGGAGCTCTGCTCCTTCTATTTCTGGCCCTTTGGTAATCCCCTTAGTGGCCTCTTAGGTTAGGGAAACGAAAATAAATTGGGGGAGAACTCCACTCTGTCCTTCAGGTGTCTCTCTCCCTCCTTCAGGTGTGTCTCTCTCTCCTGCATGTATCTTCCTCCTTCAGGTGTCTCTCTCTCTCTCTCCTGCATGTTTGCCTCCAGCATGTGTACTGCATGTGTACATCCAGCATGTGTACTCCTGCATGTGTGCGTATGTGTGTACCTCCAGCATGTGTACCTACTGCATGTGTACTCCTGCATGTATACGTATGTGTGTACCTCCAGCATGTGTACTCCTGCATGTGTACCTATCCTCTCTCCTTCAGGCGTCTCTCCCTCCTACAGGCGTCTCTCTCTCTTCTTCAGGCGTCTCTCCCTCCTACAGGCATCTCTCTCTTCTTCAGCTCTCTCTCCTTCAGCTGTCTCTCTCTCTCCTTCAGGCGTCTCTCCCCCCTTGGCTCAGCCAACTGGCTGATTCGGAGCCTATAAAACAACGCCAGCCCGGCTGGAAGTCTTAGTGTGTGCACTTGGCTCCTGCCAGGTGAACACCTCTCCTCCTTTCTCTCCTCCTCCTCCTCCTTTCTCTTGGGGGATAACGCCGCCTCCAAGTTTCCCCCCACCCCCCTTTCCCCCACCCCCTTTGCAACAACCCCACCCCCCTTTGCAACAACACCCCTTCCCCATTTTGCAACAACCCCCACCCCCTTTGCAACATTACATAATAACCTGCAACATTCTTGCACTCTCCCCTTTTGCGGCTATACTACTGTCATGGCTTAACTAGCCTGATGGAAGCCTAAGCAGCCCAATACTAAATCTGTCAACTTTTTTATTTCTAATATATGAGTGAAAAAGCATGGGCATGACATTAAGTCTCCTGATCAAAGATTCCTCACACTCCAACTGACTATTGATAGTAAATGATCTAAATTGAGAGAGAACAATCTGGAAGTGCTGTTGGGCCGCCACGGCTTCACCAGAACACCTCCCAAAGAGAGAACGCTGTGTTTTGTAAAGGTTTCACAACACAAATCTCTTCTAGAGTTACGAAGAGATATAGGTGGCCTAATAGCCCAAGGCACAGATGGCTTTGAAGACTCTCTCAGGGTACATTGTACATACCTTTCAGTTAGTGGTTGAAGACTATTACAAATCAAACTAGACATCTGGTTAACATTACAATTCTGGAACTCAAAGTCCCAGTCAACAGAGGCAAGATGCTCACTTATTTTAGTGTATCTACCTCTATACCACAGCCTCACAGTAGTAGATCCGTCACTAAGGACTTCGTTCTAAAACAAATATTCACATAATATTGTGGAGTGGCCACAACTTGGAAACTGATAACCGAAGGTATCTGCAATAAAAACTAACGAGTTGAGCGAAAACGGAAACAGATTTGAATATTCTTTGAAATGGAATAACACGGAGCAGTGTTGCTTTCAGTGATGAACTACGTACGGAGACCTTGTTAGTACGCTGACCCCATATTTGCTTAGCACTGCTGCTACGACTTGCTCATTACATTACATTTCACCCACCCACCCACCTGTAACATTCCGTGACGTTTGGGCATACACCCCCCACCCCTCATCCCCCGAGCGTTATGTAATTTCTGAACGGTCCCTCAAACAAGAAGTAGATCACAGTATGTTATTCCTTAATTTAAATTTTCTTCAACTAAAAAATTATTCATTTTCATTGTTCTGAATCTATGGAATAATACAAGTGCTAATATAAAAAATATTGTGACAGTAAATTAATTTAAAAAGAAAAAGTTGAAATTTCGATTAATAATGGAATACAATGGAACCCGCTTAACAGAACCACATCGGGCCAACAGCTTTAATTCTAATACGCGGGGCCCTCTTTTTTTTATCTCAGAAACACGTCTTGCAATTGCATTTTATTGCTAATAGTCAAACAAGGAAGTAGAAACATGTCTTGTAATTGCATTTCATTGCGAATAGTAAATCAAGTAAGTAGTTAGGCAAAATATGCAACAAGCAAATAGTTACAAACGTCACAGTCAGCCTGAAATGAACAGAACGTCAATCCTTAAAGAGTTCTTTGATCGTGGCTTGGCGCATCGAATTGCTAACAGTTTTGTGGACCTCCGACTCAATTTCTTTGTAGAAACCCGATGTTCTCGTACTCACGAATCATCATTTGATTTCATAGCGTACGCGGCGCAGCTATCCTCTCCTTGATAGCTTGATAGCTATCATCTCTGTTTCTTTTTCCTCCTCCACTTCTGGCGCGAATTCTATTGTAACCTCCGCGATAATGTCGTCATTCGTGACCAGTTTCTCTGGAGGAGCCACGACGTCCATTTCGAGCCAGGCTTCCCAGTCATCTTTCGAAATTTCACTTTCAGTTTTCCCGATTGTGATTCTAATAAGCGGGTAATTTTGTACAGTTTTAGTTAGGAATGAATCGGTCCCATCCTATTATCAGTGATTCTATTAAGCGGGGTCTATTAAATGTCCATTACTCTATTACTTATTAATTTCTAGTGTCTAATCTCGGATTAAATGTACATTAGTTGTTATTGTTCATTTTCGTGTCTAATACTGACTTCTTTGTATAATATTGGTGTCATACCTTTCAGGGGCGCCCACATCCTTTAAAAAATTGATGCACGTTTTTTTTTAGGTTGAGATGCGATCTGCTAGTTATATGTACGTAGAAGTTATTTTCAAGTATGTTTTCAAAATTTAAGAAGTTGTACGTACTCGTACATGCATTTTGTTGACATCTGGAGAATGGAATAAGAAATGAGGAAATTAAGAGCACATGTTAAAGTGATTACACATTATTATTGACATTCAATACTTGAAAAGGTCTAAGACATTAATCAAATGATATGGCAATTCTGCGGTGTCAAATCTCAGCAACCAACCTGTAAAAAACGTGTGTGTGTGTATATATATATATATATATATATATATATATATATAGAGAGAGAGAGAGAGAGAGAGAGAGTTACAAGGAGTTACAAGGAAAAGAAGTACCTCAAAAGGCCTTGCGGCCCATACCGAGGAGGTACCAATGGCAACGGGTGCCAGGGAAAATTTTGTAAAAGTTTATTTTTCTTTCAACTATCCTAGCAGTAGTAGAAAACTGGATAGAAAAGTAGAAGGCTCTCTCCCCACCCTCCGCTCCCTCCCTGCCAGAGGCAGGTACGGAAAAAGGTTGAAGAAAATACCTTGACCCTGGAAAAGTAGCCAAGGAAATTTTACAGGAAAGTGGAGAATATATAAATAGCTCTATATTTAGCTTGCTCACAGAGACACCGTGCAAGCGATCTCCTGCAGAGTTTTCTTATGTTTTAGTCTTGAACTATGAGAGTATTCAGTACTTTGTCTAGCCTATTTTTAAACACATTTACACTTTGACTGGAAACAACCTCTGAGGGAAGTTGGTTCCAGATATTAACTATTTTATAGGAAAAGAAATTTCCGCAGACTGAGGTCCTAAATGTCTTTACACACTCAAATAGTGTGCAAGATTTCGTCTACCCTTTTCTTGAACTGATCCACAGAGGAACTGTTTACAACTTCTGGAGGTAACCTGTTCCACGTGTCACAGCTTTTATAAGTAAAGTAATTCCCACACACACTAGTCCTAAACCGTTTCAAATCCAACTTCCAACCATTGTTGCGAGTTGGGTTATCATTTAAACTAAACATGCTTCTAAAATCGACATCGTTGAACCCGCGTAAGAGCTTGAAAACCTCGATCAGTTGACCGCGCAGCCTCCGAGTTTCAAGCGAAAACAAGTTCAGGGCGCGTAACCGTCGATTGTAGCCCATATGCCTAACGGAAGGGATTAACTTTGTGGCCCTCGCCTGCACTCGCTCCAGCCTCTCAATATCTTTCCTGAGGGTGGGCGACCAGAACTGCACAGCATATTCCAGGTGCGGCCGAACAAGGGAATTGTACAGAGAGAGCACAATCTCCTTGTTCCGAAACTGAAATTGCCTCCTGATATAACCCAATAGTTTCTGGGCTTTCTTTTCCACCTCTACGCACTGTTTCGTAAACTTAAGGTCGCTGCTAATTACCACACCCAAGTCCTTTTCTAAATCAGTCACCTCGATATGACTCCCCAACATCGAGTAGTCCGACTTGGGATTGGCGTAGCCAATGTGCATCACTTTGCATTTACCCAAGTTAAACGGCATTTGCCATTTTTCGGACCACTCTCCTATCCTACCTAGGTCCGCACGCAGTTCCTCGATCGCTTCGGGCGTCCCAACATTGGCCCCAAGCTTGGTGTCATCAGCGAATTTGGCGATCCGACTGACGATGCCACCGTCGATATCATTTATGTAAATGATAAACAACAGCGGCCCCAAAACGGAACCCTGAGGAACCCCACTAGTGACCGAGGCCCAACCCGAACTAGCCCCTTTAATTACAACCCTCTGCCGCCTATTCTTCAGCCAGTTTTCTACCCACCTACCTATTTCCCCACCGATACCCAGCGCGCGCACTTTCGCCATTAGCCGGCGGTGAGGTACCTTATCAAAGGCTTTCTGAAAGTCGAGATAAAGTATATCAATCGCCCTACTCTTATCATACTCACCCAACATGACGTGGAAAAACTCGAGCAAGTTGGTGAGACACGACCTATGCCGTCTAAACCCATGTTGGGAGTCCACAAGCAGCTTGTAGGAATCCAAATGGTCAACGATCCTATCCGCTATTATCCCCTCTAATAATTTACCTACAACTGAAGTGAGACTAATGGGACGATAGTTCCCTGGACTTTCGTGATCCCCTTTCTTAAAGATAGGGGTCACGTTGGCTTCCCTCCAGTCACCAGGCACCTGGCCCGTTTCCAACGATTTGTGAAGACTGTAGCCAGGTGGGGAGCCACCTGGTCTTGCACCTCCCGCAACACTCTGGGGAGAAACTGGTCTGGCCCAGGAGCCTTAAACGCGCTCAGTTTGTCTATTCTATCGGCAACGACTGTCGCGGTACATCGAACACTATCCAGGCCAGCACCTTCGTGCCTCACGCCTGGCTCGGGGATGATGCGGCTTGCCACCCGTAGTTCTTCGTTACGTTTCGCTAGCCTAACCTTCGCCTTCACTTCCCTACACAGGCGGACATACGCTTCAGTGTTCTCGTGGGAACGATTGGCCTTCGCCCTCCTATACGCTACTTTCCTATTTCGGATAGCCGAAGCGATGTCACGATTGAACCACTTAGGCTGCGTTGAAGCAGGGGTGACCGGTTTTGAGGGTATGGCAGCAGACTGCAGCACCATAAACTCGTCCCGGAATGCACTCCACACTCCCTCAACATCGCCGCCGACCTCTAACCCCATCTCTCCTACGCTATCCCTGAGGCTAACAAAGTTCGCCCGCCGGAGATCGAGCTTACTGCCTCTCGAGTTACTACGCTTCACCCGAGGGACGCACACACGGAACCTAATAAGACCGTGATCACTCCCGCCCAACGATTCGTCAACGGTGAGGCCAGTGACGAGGTTGTCTTCGGTCGTGAATACTAAGTCTAGAACGCTTTCGCCTCGTGTAGGCTCGTTGACCCACTGAGTGAGGAAGTTCTCATCAGCAAAGTCAACTAGCCTCCTCTCTTCAGCATCAGAAGTCCTGTTTCCCACTTTATGCCGCGACAGTTGAAGTCTCCTAAAACTACACACACCCTGTCCCCTAGCAGGCTACTGAGTTCGGTGTACAAGGCTGTATCCTCCTCGAGGAGGAGATGCGGAGGTCTGTACACCAAGATTAACCTATAGCTCGTCCTCCCACATTCAGATCGACGCCAAGCAGCTCCCGTTCCGACCGGAACTGGCAGTCAACCGGACTCAACGTGTCTCTGACGTA